>CM065378.1:39737500-40372500 GCA_033060915.1 Euryodendron excelsum | reverse complement strand
TATAAACCAAATCAGTTAACATTGTCGGCATGCTGTAAAAATAACACATCGATTGTCGAATCATGAATACATAAATAACATACATTAACCAACAAACACTTGATGCCTACAACTTAATGATTTGGCAATGTATATATGATAAAATATATATACATCAATGGTAAAGAGACGTACAGAGACACACTAGTAATTATACAACACATCAAAACTTGTTTTCAGATACCAATACTCAACATTCTATGGGTCCAAGCGACTACAGACATTAATTAATTTCTTCATGGAAAATCATAAAAGTTTTGAACAAAGCTCTGATACCACATGTAAATCTAAATTTATAGATTTTCACATAACGATAAAGCTGAAATTCCTAAAATATACCTGTAGGCATTAGAGCAAACCTTAAAGCAGTTGATTTCAATGTCTTTCTTGATCTCCCAGAAACTGAGTTTCTCTCTCTTGGCCCCTTAATCTTTAGTTACACATTAATGATGGGGATATGCGTACATTTATAAGTAGAGAGAGAACCAGTTTTCTTATTAGACTTGAGCTCTACTAACCCATCAAAGTAGATACAGTAGGAAACAACTTCTCCTTATTGACCAATAGAATAAGAGGTTTATATAGAATAGGATAAGAAACCCTAACATGATAAACCCAATAAATATATCTGATAAATATTAGATAAGTCATGCGTGCCATATCATGTGGGCCATAAAATATCTTACAAAAAATGTATAAAAATTAATGTTTCAAGTTTTCGAAACGTTTCCCCAACCAAGAGTTTCCGTCAAGTATCTTAAGAGTTTCTTAAACGTTTTCTAAGAATTTTCCAAACGTTTCCCTCACGTTTTCAAAATGTTTCTCCAAAATTTTCAAACGAGTTTCATATCAGTACTGGAAGCATGTTTACCCCCAAATGCGCTTCCCCCTCTCAAATGAGCTTTTCGACAACTATGCTTTGAATCCCTCAATACAAACCTAGTGTAAGATTTATATCCGTTACCCAATATATATATATATATATATAGATGTATAGGTGTGTAAAACACAATTGTACGTTGTGGGTGATACAATCACCCAATAGAAAACACCACTCTATTTAGAAGAAAGAGCATATGAATATTTTAAACCAATAGTGCATATCTTTAGTGCCCTATCTGTCTTATTTCCAATCATCCAAACCTACTACTTCATATATAATATTGATGTATCACACCCACTAGCTCATATATGATATTTTTAATAAAGTAATTCACTCAAAGTAAATCTGGTCCTTTACCTGTTCAGACAAACACATCAATGTTAGGAAAGAAGAAAGGTGGATGACCTTCACAACCAAAACATGTGATTAGCAACCTAATAAATTTGGTAGAATATTCCACTTAGTTGCATTATAAAAGGAGCTTCAAATAAAGGAAGAGAAGATGAAAAAAAAGAGAGAAAGAAACGGAAGAGGAAAGAGAGAAAGAAGAAGAGAGAAAAATAGAGAATAAAGAAGAAAGTAAAGAGTGTAGGTAAAATATTTAAGTTCAAGTTGTATTTTATATTTTATTCTATGATAGAAATAAATTCTTGGATGATCAATAAGATCTATCTCAAATAGTTCCAGAAGAACTATTTAACTATTAGTTGATAGTTCCAGAAGAACTACTTTTATTATATACTGTCTTTGATTATATTGCTTGCATAATATTCATTTAGTTTTATAATACATTATTAGCACGATACTCTAAGTGCTCATGAAAAATATAATTGTGTTCTTCCTTATATCTGGAAGGTACTTCATTATATCAGTAAATGTACTTCATTTTATGTGTCATTAATATTTCAGTTAATATTTGTTTTGGATTCTTTACCGTTCACTCTTCAATTCATAGCATAATTTATATTTGTTGAATAATTAGTGAATAGTGATGAATATTCAAATTTTGAAACTTTGATCAACAGTGATATTTCAAAACTTTGTTTGTTTATTTCTCCCAAATCTTAAATTTTTGGCCTATGATATTTGTACATCTGGAATTTTTATTTTAATAGATTTTCATAGACATATACATTGACTATATTTCGATGTCTGGATTGAAAGTTATAAGGATAAAAATAATATATATATATACGAATTGCATATAGATACTATTTAGCAATAGTAATTACTATTCATAAATAGTGATTTTACTATTGATGAATAGTATTATCAAACAAAATTTATCTTTTAACTAAATATTCGGATTAGCGGGATTTATATCAGATGTTTGATCGAAGTTCTATAGTATGTCTTCTTTATATTAGTTTTGTGTTATCGTGATTCTGAAACTTTGTTATCTTTTGAGTGTAACATTCTGAAAATATCAAATCTCGTAAAGCTAGAATTTATTGCTCCTGACATTTTAGGCAATAACTATTAATCCTGAGTAGTTGATTCTAAGATCCATTTTTGTGTAAAGGCTCTCAAAAATACTATAAAAAAAGAAAATGATGAATCCCAGCAGGATCGTGCAAAAGCAATGATTTTTCTTCACCATCATATTCACAAAGAATTAAAAACTGAATACCTTACGGTAGAAGACCCATTAACACTATGACAAAATTTAAAGGAGAGATATGAGCACCAGAAGATTATGTTTCTCCCTAGAGCTCTCTATGATTGGATATACCTGAGGTTGCAAGATTTTAAAGTTGTTAGTGAGTATAGTTATACATTTTTAAAATCAGCTCACAATTGAAATTAAGTGGGCAAAATATTACTGATAAAAATATGTTAGGAAAAACATATTCTACATTTCATGCCTCGAATATGCTCCTGCAGCAGCAATATAGAGAGCAAGGTTTTAAAAAATATTCAGAATTAATATAATGTTTCCTTCTGGCTGAACAAAATAATGAGCTTCTGATGAAAAATCACTAGTCTAGCCCGACCGGCTCTACACCATTCTCTGAATTGAATGCGGTCTCATTTTATGGACTTGGTCGTGGATGTGGCCGCGGACATGGCCATGGTAGAAATAACTTTTGTCATCATGGAGGTTACCGTGGAAGTAACAGTTATAATTCTTCAAGTTCTCGAATTAAGAATACTATATCACACCACCAGCAGTGGAACAACTTATGGAACAACTTAGAAACAAAACAAGAAAATAGAAAATGTTTTACAAAATAAACCTTCTAAAAATTATGAAAATGTTTGTTACAGGTATGGTATGAAAGACATTAGTTACGTACATATCGTGCACCCAAACCATTAGTGGATCTTTACCGAACATCAACACAAGATAAAAGGAAAAATGTTAAAATAAATTTTACAAACTTTGATGACTTAGTAGAAATCACTCACCTTGATGTTTTAAATTTCTTTGAAGATTGTGATGGAAAAATAGATCGCTTAATTGGTAATGAAAATATCTACACCAACTAGTTTATGTTTGTAAGCACTCCATTTTTTCCCGCTCGGCAGTCTCCAGTTTGTCCAGACTTGTATTCAAGTTAATATGGACGTATGTCAATCTAAATCAACTTTCCAAGTCTAATCTCGTCAATTGATCGCTTCGTGGGCCCTTTGGTCCCAAATAAAGGCAAAAGGACCCAAATGCCCTTGGGGGCATTGTTCGGTCCAATTCCAGTAGGCACGTTATCGATAAGTCCCCTTTTCCAAGTCCAATTCCAACTCCAATCCCTCCCTCGATAAAGTTGATTCCTCGAGGCGGTAAGTTTATCCTATTCGGCACGTTTTCGAGTGAACTCTTCGAAATAGTAAGTCCCTTCAAACCCGTCGACCGGGACGAGACCCCAAGTCCCCGAGATGGTAGAATGGTCCACCTTTGGCCCCTACTAGCTTGCCAAGATAGAAATATGCGTTTCGACATGCCTTTTGAGAAAGTTGATTCCTCAGGCGCTAAGTCTATTTAGCAGCTTCCCGAGATCAGGCAGTCTCGGGAATGATCACGAACCGTCAGAGTAGCGGAAGTACTTGTAAACATTGCAACCGTTAGAGTAGCAGAAGTACTCGTAAATGGGTCGATATAAGGAATTGCCAACAAACCCCTATATCACGGGACCACTATCAGACTGGCAGAAACACTCAAAACCCAAGTCAACACCGGTGCCTGCTTATCATGACCCATTTTATTTTCTAGATCGGGACAAGGGGGTTTATAAGATAAAGATGCATCATTCACATTCTATTAAAAGATCATTACATCCTGAAGACGTTGTATGTCTCGTAGAGATTCATAACTTTATTTTTATGTACAACCCAAGTTAAATGTTAAGAGAATTTCAACCGAACTGGGGGTTCACTCATAATCATTTCCTTGGGATCTAACTGAGTTCCATTTTCTTGAAAATGTTCCCATAAAATAGGTATGAGCTGTGAAGCCCAGGAGAAATACCGTAATTCTATTAAACACAAGTTTAAGATGCAGTTAAGCTATGACATGCATATGTACCTGTTTGTTTTTATCATCATTAGGATCCTGCAGGTATATCCTGCTCGGGGCATCATCAAGCCCAGTGGGCCCACCCTTAACACTCCTATCTCTTCAAGTTTAGTGGGAGCCCACCCATGATTATCTAGCCCAGACCAAGTTAGTGAATATTGATTTGTGGTAGCCCCGATACCAATTGATCGGTAGTCACTCATGATCTCAACTCGGGGTTCTTTTGTTTATCCGGTTATGCCTCCCTTATTCCTCCCCAGTGATGCAATCACACAAGAAATGTATATATATAGCGTGCAATAAAATAATACAAGATATACGTTAAGCCTAATACCAGTATTTAAAGAACATGTCATACGAATTAAAATAAGCATGTATCATAAAGAATGTACGATTTCCTACCCTGTCAGTTTTTTTGTGTAGAAGATTCGCACCAGTTCTTTCTGTATTTTCTATTCAAATTAGATATCTATTTTTCATAAAATGTACATATATTTTACTATCAAGTTAGGGTGTTAGAAGTGTGTTCGAATAGTTAGAATATTGGATGGTACACGTCTTTGGGTCGGAACAAAATTTTTTGGTAACTTGGAATAGAAGTTATTCTGGAGTTTCTTTTCCGGGGTAGCCATGAAGGCTACTCTCCTATATATAACTCCCTTATATTTTTAGGGATTTTTTGACAAAATTCCAGAATATTCCATTATCTCTGGTATTTTCTGTGAATTTTCATGCCAAAAAGCGTAATAAATTCATGAAAATTCATAGAAAAGTCGTTAGGGCCTGAAATTTGGAGGGTATCATAATCAGATATTTTCAGTGTGGCCATAAAAATTTCAGAGCTTGCCCATGGGGGACACGCCCTCACGCGCCACCAGTCGCGCGTGGGGGAGGAAGGCATGGCCTTCTTCTTCCTCCCACTGCGACTAGTCGCGATGCAGCTCCATTTTCTAGAAGATTCTAGGGTTTTCCAGTCATGCAAGAGAGCCCCAAGGTCCTGGGCTTCATGCTCATGGTCTGGGCTTGACCCATGATGGCCAGAGGTGGCCAGACGGAGGCCAAAATGGCAGTTGCATGGCGGAACCCTAGTGGTTCAGACCTGCAACTGCCATTTTGGCTGCCTTCCCTTCATTTTCAGCCCTTAGTCCCTTCTTGAAATTTGTTCCAGACCCTAAGAGGAGTCGACCCCAAGTGGTGCGACAGGCAAAGGTGGCCGGTGGCCGGAGGTGTGCCCCTGGACAGATTTTTTGACGAGAATTCGCTTCTAGGAGCTAGGAGAGGCATGCACAGAGGCCACGGGTCTCTCTGGGAAACCCATGGGTGTCCTTGAGAAACTCCCTAACAACTGTGACAACCCCCCAGCCCCTATCCTTACTGTCACCACAAAAAAACCGTGAACTCTCTCTCTTTTTCTCTCTCTCTCTCCACCGGGTTTTGCACTGATTTTTAGCCCTGGGTGATCTTCCTCTAGCTGGGTTTGTCATAAAGGAGGGGAAAGAAGGGGAGTTCTCACCTGGGTATAAGGCTAAGAGACCTGACTTTCTACTTCTTTTCTCCTTCTTCCCTTTCTCTTGATTTTTCTTTGTGTTTTGTTTCTGTTTTCTCCGCCACCCTCCATAGTTATTGTAACATAATATACTACAAGCATAGATAGCTTGTGATGGGTGTGCAAGCCAGGTGTTGGTGCATATGATGTGCGTAGTGTGATTCTATTTCCGATGCAAATAGCTTAAGTCGGTTTTGGTGAAGTCGATTTTTCGATGATAATTCACGACATTTCGAAATGCCTACCGAATTCTAGAGCATTGTTTAAACCTTCATGCAACTAGGTGTCATGCTAAAGTAGTGCATGAATTGGCAAGGTGTTTTGATCGGGTGTAAGTCCGATGGTCAGTTATCTACGTGGTCATGAAGGTATTATTTGGTTGTTTTTATTTGATATGTTTGAAGCATATTTCTGATTCCATTTCTATATATTTTATGTCATCCATTTTGCGTAGGTACAATAATTACAAAGGTATAGTGAAGTCTTGGTTTGGGTGAATCGGTGGGGCTTTGAATCGGTTTTATTTTTATTTACTAATGCACAAAATAAATGTAATAAATTACATGTGTTTCTAAATATATTTATTACCTCAAATATTTATTCTAGTAAAATTATCATGGGTGTGGCAATGAATAATTCTAAAGTTACCAGAATTTTCGCGGCGTTACAATCTTACCTCCTTTAGAAAATTTCGTCCTCGAAATTTGGTTCAAATAGGTACAGATAGCGGGTTCTCATATCTGACTCTGCCTCCCATGTGGCTTCTTTTGTTCCATAATGTTGCCAAATTACCTTAACTTGAGAAATTTCTTTGTTTCGCAAAACTTTTATCTGATGATCCACTATCTTGATAGGCCCTTCGTCATATGAGTGATCAGGCTGTATGTCAATAGTTTCCCAGTGAAGTATATGTGTAGGATCAGGGTGATATTGCCTCAACATAGATACATGCAATACGATGTGTATCTATTCTAATTCTTGGGGTAATTCCAGTCGATATGCCACTTGCCCTATTCTTTCTAAAATACGGAAAGGTCCAATAAATCATGGTGTGAGCTTTCCCTTTTTGCCAAATCTCATCACACCTTTATGTGGTATTACTTTGAGAAATACCCATTCATCAACCTGAAATTCCAAGGGTCACCTACGTCGATTTGCATAACTCTTTTGTCGACTTTACGCAGTCTTGAGCCGTTCCTGTATTGTTTTTACTTTCTCGGTGGTCTCTTGAATGATCTCTGGTCCGTACAGGACTTTGTCCCATAGTTCTAACCAACAATTGGGTGCTCGACAGGGTTGTCCATATAATGCTTCGTATGGGGCCATTTCTATGCTAGCTTGATAGCTATTGTTGTAGGCAAATTCTACTAGTGGTAGATAATCACTCTAGGTTCCTTGGAAGTCCAGAACACAAGAGCGAAGCATGTCTTCCAAGATTTGATTGGTTCTCTCGGACTGACCATCTGTCTGCGGATGATATGCTGTACTCATGTGTATTTGTGTGCCTAAAGCTTTCTGTAGACTTTGCCAAAATAGAGAGGCAAATCTGGGATCTCGATCCGACACGATAATTTTGGACACCCCGTGCAATCGAAGTATTTCTTTTACATATAACTGACTTAAAGCTCGTAAATTATCGGCTGCTTTTATAGGTAAGAAATGTGCGGCTTTTGTCAATCGGTCCACAATGACCCAAATTGTGTCATAACCTTGTCGAGTCATTGGTAGTCCCGTTATAAAATCCATTGTAATTTGTTCCCATTTCCATTCTACGATTGGTAACGGTTACAATAATCCACCCGGGCGTTGGTGTTCTGCTTTTACATGTTGACAGGTAAGACAACGCGCCACAAATTGTGCAACATCTTTCTTCATCCCTTTCCAATAATATTGTCGCTTAAGATCCTGATACATCTTGGTATTTCCTGGATGGATAGTAAATTTGGGATGGTGTGCTTCTGATAGTATCTTTTGTTTTAACTCATCCTTGTTTACTACCAAATACCTTCCTTTATATCGAAGTTCACCCTTCTCACCTATAGTCCATTCTGTATTGTCTCCTTCTTTGTCTACTTTTTCCTTTATCTCCTGTACTTCCGGGCTCTCTTGCTGGGCTTCTTTAACTTCTTCTAGTATTTGAGATTTGATTTGGAGACCACATAGTTTTTCCTCTCTGTGTCCAAATTCTTTATAGGATTCCAATACTTGAATAGCGTTCCATTTGTCTAACACAAGATGGCTCATATTTCCTTGATTTTTCCTACTTAAGGCATCTGCTACCACATTGGCCTTACCTGGGTGATATTGTAGGGTGAAATCATAATCTTCCATGTATTCCACCCATCTCCTTTGTCTTAAGTTCAAATCTTTTTGAGTGGTAATATACTTAAGACTCTTATGATCCGTAAATAATTCAAACTTTTCTCCATACAAATAACATCTCCAAATTTTCAGAGCAAAGATTACGGCAGCCATTTCTAAATCATGAGTAGGATAATTTCCTTCATGCTTTTTGAGTTGTCTTGACCCATAAGCTACAACTTTCCCTTCTTGCATTAAAACGCATCCCAATCCTTAACGAGAAGCATTTGTATATACCACATATGGTTTTCCACTACTTGGAAGAGTAAGAATGGGGGCGGTGGTTAATTTGTCCTTTAATTGTTGAAATGCTTCTTCACACTTGTTTGTCCATACGAATCTTACCCCCTTTCTGGTTAGCTATGTAAGAGGGCCTGCTATCTTAGAGAATCCTTCCACAAACCTTCGGTAGTAATCTGCTAATCCTAGAAAACTTCGAATTTTAGTAATAGTAGAAGGTTTCTTCCAATCCACTATTGCTTCTATTTTTGTAGGGTCTACTGATGTTCCTTCTTTAGATACTACATGTCCTAAAAATTTCACCTCTTTCATCCAAAAGTCACATTTGCTTTGCTTGGCGTAAAGCCGATGTTTCCTTAAAATTTGCAAAGTTATTCTCAAGTGTTCCTTGTGGGTTTGCTCGTCTAGAGAATATATAAGAATGTCATCAATAAAGACAATTACAAAACGGTCTAACTGATCTCAAAAATACTCTGTTCATCATGTCCATGAAGGCAGCAGGTGTATTTGTCAACCCAAAGGGCATCACCACAAATTCAAAATGTCCGTATCAGGTTCTAAAGGGAGTTTTGGAAATGTCAGACTCTCCTATTCTCAACTGATGTTACCCTGACCTCAAATCAATCTTAGAAAAGTATGTTGCTCCTTGGAGTTGATCAAACAAGTCATTAATTCTCGGGAGAGGATATCTATTCTTAATGGTCACCTTATTTAACTGCCGGTAATCCACACATAATCGTAAAGTTCCATATTTCTTTTTCACAAATAACACCGGTGCTCCCCAAGGTGAAGTGCTGGGGCGGATGTACCCTTTTTCCAATAATTTATCCAACTGTACCTTTAATTCCTTGAGTTCTGCCGGTGCCATCCTATAGGGTGCAATGGATATAGGAGCTATTCCAGGGTGTAATTCAATGGCAAATTCTATTTCTCGGTTTAAGGGTAATCCAGGTAAGTCTTCTGGAAATACATCTGAAAATTTATCTACCACTGGTATCGCTTTTGCCTTGGCTTGAGTTTCCCTTTCTTCTTTCAACATACTAAGGAAATAACATCCTTCTATCAACTTTTGTCATTCACAGAGAGTTACCCTAGGTTGTATCATAGTTATATCTTTTTCCGCAGAAAAATGTACCTTATCTTTACTTGGGTGCCATAGAATTAAGGTCTTTTGACTACAATCGAGGACTGCTTTGTTTTCTGTTAGCCAGTCCATTCCTAATATTATATCAAACCCGTCCATATCCAATTGGATTAGATCTACCGTAAATTCATACATACCTACCCGTAAAACACTGGACGGACATCCCACATATACCATTACTACCCCGTTGGTAGGAGTTTGGATACCTAATGGTGTGGTTAATGGTGTGGTAACTAAATGGAGATGATCTACACGTTTTGTGGAAATAAACGAATGTGTAGCTCCTGAGTCAAATAATATGATAACCCAAGAATTTTAAAGTAAGATCATACCTTCGATCACCGTATTAGAGGCTTCACCCTTTTCTGCGGTTGTAGGGAGGGTGAACATTCGAGGTGCAATAGGCTAACCGATTTGTTTCCCTTTTTCTGCTATCCCTCGATTACCTTGATTAAAACTGGTTGAAGTGGGGGTTGGTTGTCCTGCAGTGGTTTGTTGGGAGGTTGTTGAAGAGCGTGTTGAGAAATTCCGAGTTGGCTGTACTCGTGGTGGTACCGAATTGGTATTATTAGTATTATTCCCTGTCCTTCTGACATGTGGGCAATTCCATCTCAAATGTCCTTTTTGATGATAGTTATAACAAATGGGTCCATCATTCTGGGTTCCCCTAGGATTCACTCCAACTTTTGAGTAGGGCTGGTATTGAGAATTCGGAGATCTAGAGTGATTAACATTAAGGGGACCTCTTAAGGTTCGAGTAGGTTCCCTTCGATTTGAAACTTGCAATCCATATAACTCCTGCTCTATGAGCGTAGCTCAATCTATTACTTCAGTAAATTGCTGGCTTATAAACGCTATTACCCGTGATCGAATTGTAGGCCTTAATCCCTTGAGAAATCTCCGTGTCTTCCGTTCTTCGGTAGATATAAGATCTGGGGAAAATCGTGATAATTCCAAAAACTTAGCCATGTACTGGCCTAATGTCATATTGTTTTGCTGTAGTTGTACAAACTCGTCCATTTTTGTCTCCTTCACCACCTCCCGAAAATAATGATTCTGAAAAAGAGTTACAAACTCTTCCCATGACAAATTCCTGACATCCCTTATTAGTTTGACTGAATCCCACCAGAAATCAGCTTCTCCTTGAAGGCGGTAAGTTGCAAATTCCACCTGGAATTCTGCGGGGGTTCCTACAATGTCCAATACCTTACAGATCTGTTTAAGCCATCTTTATGCTACTAAGGGATCTGGGGCTCTAGTAAATTCTGGAGGGTTTTGTTTCTGGAATTCTCGTAGAAGTTTAGTCTTTCTATCTTCCGGGTTCATTAGGGGTGTTACTGGGGGAGCTACTACGAGTGGTGGTTGAGGAGGGACAAAGGGTACTTGCTGTGTCTGCTGTTGTTGCAGCAGATTAGTCATAGTCTGAAAACTTTGCAGAATTTGATTCCACTGGCTATTGGTTGGGGTCTCATCATTCCCATTTGACTCCGCTCTGGCTCTTATCCTTGTCATCTAAAATTAATACCTTGGTTAGGCTGATTTGTATGACACTATATTAAACATAGTATTCAGTACTAGTACTTACGAGATGCAACAAATAGTTAAGTACGATTCATTACTATAAACAATAAGTACAGAAGTGCAATGTTAGATGACAAAATAGCATAGCACCGGTCAATTTTTTTTTTTCTTCATTTCTACGGGGGTCAAAACAGGGAAGAACAGAGCTAACTTACAACACACCCAAGTTATACATAGTATTTTATGTTTTCCTATTATACATCCTCATCTGGGTCTTCCTCCGTGTCCGACACGTCCACAACCGGGGTGGTAGGCACTACTGGAGTGGGGTTCGTTATTGGCTCCTCAGGTGTTAAAGGATTATAGTCAAGGGATAGCGGGAAATTTCCAGGAGGTGGTGCTGTAGGCGGGGCAGTCTGGTGTCCCTGAGCAGTGGGGTGAGGTGAGGGCGGAAAAGGCTGTCCCTGCCCTCCTGCGAAGGGTAATTCCCCGGACAACTGCATACTGATTATCAGTTGCTGGTACTAGCCAGGGTTCCTCACGATTGTAGAAACCTCTTGAGCTACTTCTTTCATAGAGGTCACTCGATGGTGTACAATAGAGTCTTGCAATGATCTAGGAAGATCACCCCATCTCTGGGCGACCCTTAAAATTTCAGCACGAAGGAACGTCCTAGCCTGATCATATGTGACAGCCCTAGGATTGGCTCTCATTTCGCTCTCCACTTCTAACTAGTGCATAAGTATATCATTCCACTCAGACAAATTCATCTGCACCCAAAGTGTTAAAGTTAGCACTCAATTAACAATCTATCACTTATGGATTTCGACAAGTAGTAACCTCAGCTTTCCAAAAAAAAAAACAAAACCCTAAAAGACCTAAAACCGGGCTCTAATACCAACTTTGTCACGACCCATTTTATTTTCTAGATCGGGACAAGGGGGTTTATAAGATAAAGATACATCATTCACATTCTATTAAAAGATCATTACATCCTGAAGACGTTGTATGTCTCGTAGAGATTCATAACTTTATTTTTATATAAAACCCAAGTTAAATGTTAAGAGAATTTCAACCGAACTGGGGGTTCACTCATAATCATTTCCTTGAGATCCAACTGAGTTCCATTTTCCTGAAAATGTTCCCATAAAATAGGTATGAGCTGTGAAGCCTAGTAGAAATACCTTAATTCTATAAAACACAAGTTTAAGATGCAGTTAAGCTATGACATACATATGTACCCGTTTCTTTTTATCATCATTAGAATCCCGCAGGTATATCCTGCTTGGGGCATCATTAAGCCCAGTGGGCCCACCCTTAACACTCCTATCTCTTCAAGTTTAGTGGGGGCCCACCCATGATCATCTAGCCCAAACCAAGTTAGTGAATATTGATTTCTGGTAGCCCCGATACCAGTTGATCGGTAGTCACCCATGATCTCAACCCGGGGTTCTTTTGTTTATCCGGTTATGCCTCCCTTATTCCTCCCCAGTGATGCAATCACACAAGAAATGTATATATACAGCGTGCAATAAAATAATACAAGATATACGTTAAGCCTAATACCAGTATTTAAAGAACATATCATACGAATTAAAATAAGCATGTATCATAAAGAATGTACGGTTTCCTACCCTGTCAATTTCTTTGTGTAGAAGATTCGCACTAGTTCTTTCTATATTTTCTGTTCAAATTACCATAAGTTAGATATCAATTTTCCATATAATGTACATATATTTTACTATCAAGTTAGGGTGTTAGAAGTGTGTTCGAATAGTTAGAATATTGGGTGGTACACGTCTTTGGGTCGGAACAAAATTTCCCAGTAACTTGGAATAGAAGTTATTCTGGAATTTCTTTTCCGGGGTAGCTATGAAGGCTACTCTCATATATATAACTCCCTTATATTTATAGGGATTTTTTGACAAAATCCCTGAATATTCCATTATCTCTGGTATTTTCTGTGAATTTTCATGCCAAAAAGCGTAATAAATTCATGAAAATTCATAGAAATGTCGTTAGGGCCTGAAATTTGGAGGGTATCATAATCAGATATTTTCAGTGTGGCCATAAAAATTTCAGAGCCTGCACATGGGGGACGTGCCCTCACGCGCCACCAGTTGCGCGTGGGGGGGGAAGGCATGGCCTTCTTCTTCCTCCCACCGCGACTGGTCGCGATGCAAATTCCAGAGTTTTCCAGCCATGCATGAGAGCCCCAAGGTCCTGGGCTTCATGCTCATGGTCTGGGCTTGACCCATGGTGGCCGGAGGTGGCCGGACTGAGGCCAAAATGGTGGCTGCATGGCGGAACCCTAGCGGTCCAGACCTGCAACTGCCATTTTGGCTGCCTTCCCTTCATTTTCAGCCCTTAGTCCCTTCTTGAAATTTGTTCCAGACCCAAAGAGGAGTCGACCCCAAGTGTTGCGACCGGCAAAGGTGGCCGGTGGCCGGAGGTGTGCCCCTGGATAGATTTTCCAATGAGAATTCGCTTCTAGGAGCTAGGAGAGGCATGCATAAAGGCCACAGGTCTCTCTGAGACACCCATGGGTGTCCTTGAGAAACTCCCTAGCAACTGTGATAACCCTCCAGCCCTTATCCTTACTGTCACCACAAAAAAATCGTGAACTCTCTCCCTTTTTCTCTTTCTCTCTCCACGGGTTTTGCACTGATTTTCAGCCCTGGGTAACCTTCCTCTAGCTGGGTTTGTCATGAAGGAGGGGAAAGAAGGGGAGTTCTCACCTGGGTATAAGGCTAAGAGACTCGACTTTCTATTTCTTCTCTCCTTCTTCCCTTTCTCTCGATTTTTCTTTGTGTTTTGTTTCTGTTTTCTCCGCCACCCTCCATAGTTATTGTAACATAATATACTACAAGCATAGATAGCCTGTGACGGGTGTGCAAGCCAGGTGTTAGTGCATATGATGTGCGTAGTGGGATTCTATTTCCGATGCAAATAGCTTAAGTCGATTTTGGCGAAGTCGGTTTTTGGATGATAATTCACGACATTTCGAATTGCCTATCGAATTTTAGAGCATTGTTTAAACCTTCATACAGCCAGGTGTCATGCTAAAGTAGTGCATGAATTGGCTAGGCGTTTTGATCGGGTGTAAGTCCGATGGTCAGTTACTTACGTGGTCATGAAGGTATTATTTGTTTGTTTTTATTTGATATGTTTGAAGCATATTTCTGATTCCATTTCTATATATTTTATGTCATTTATTTTGTGTAGGTACTATGATTACAAAGGTATAGTGAAGTCTTGGTTTGGTTGAACCGGCGGGGCTTTGAACCGATTTTATTTTTATTTACTAATGCACAAAATAAATGTAATAAATTACATGTGTTTCTAAATATATTTATTACCTCAAATATTTATTCTAGTAAAATTGTCATGGGTGTAGCAATGAATAATTCTAAAGTTACCAGAATTTTTGCGGCGTTACACTGCTAGCCCACTTCGGTAAAAAATGACCAAACTCCCCTTAGGGCCATTTTCGGCACATTTCTCGAAAAGTACCTAAGTTCTCAAAACGATAAGTCCACCTTTTCAAGATTGTCTTAAAGACAATTCAGCATGATTAGGTGCCTTCTAGTCAGTTTCGGGCCAATTCTAAGACTTTTCTATCAAGATGACAATTTTGCCCCTAGGCATCCGAGTGCCACGGGAACCACACCGGCTCTGGGTATCAAATCAGTAACTTCTTGAGAATGCTTCTTATAGTATTCCTAACCTTTTTGAGTTATTTTGAGTCAGTTCCGGCAAACCCGGTGCAAAATAACCGTTTTGCCATTAGTAGGTTAGTCACCTCTTCTAGCCACACCGGCTCCGAATATCAAAACGGTAACCTTTAGGAGCATTCTAAATAATGTTTCCAAACCTCGAGTCTTCTTCCGGGACATTCTGAGTCTGTCCCGGTAGCTTTTCGGCCCGGTTGACCGCTTTGCCCATAATGGCCTAGTCAACCCTTTTAACACATCTTGACATCACTTTTCAAGTCTACTACCCCTGGAACACTATTCTAAGTGTTCTTGTCCCTTTTCGGCCTACCGGGTCATTCTCGGCCTTTCAAATTATTCCCGGATCTTCCGGAGTCACTTTTAGTAAAGCCAGACTAAAAATTGCATGGTAATCATTAGTACAGGCACCCAAATTTTCTGAAGATACGTTGCTTGCCGACTTAAAAACTTTCCTAAGTGGCTGGCGCCACTACTAGTGGCGCCAAGCCAAATTTTGGTTTGGTGCCACTCCTAGTGGCGCCAGAAGGATTTTTGGCCTTGTGATACTACAACAAGCGCTACGTCATTCTTCTCTGTATAAATATAGAGCCTCCTCCAATGTGAAAGAGGTTTGCAAACTCAGTCAAAAAATCCTACTCTTTGATATACAGATCTCGTAGCCTCCCTAAACCCTAGTTTTCTTTAGGTTTTCCAAACCCTAGCCTCCATACACAAACCCTAGCCTCCTATACACTTATACACACTCTCATACACTTTTACACTAGCCTCCAAAGTCTCCATTGAAGACTTGAAGTGGTGCAACTCGAAGCTCTCGAAGATCAAAACAAGTTTTCCGAAGATCAAGACGAAGACTGAAGTGAAGACCGAAGCAAAGCAAGAAAAACAAAACACGTAAAGCAAAGCAAAATAAAGAAGACACAAGGTAGGCTCTTTATTTAAGTTTACACATCTTCCCCCTATCTCTTCTCCCTCCGAACCCACTTGGGTTTTCTTTTATTTTAATCCCCCATCTTCTTCCCCCCCTTTTCTTGCATGCTTGAAATAAGGGACTTCCCGGTCCATGTGTAAGATTAGGCTATTGGAGGTCACCGTGTCGGGGGCTTTCTTCTAGTATAACCGGAGATTACGTGGGTTCGGCCCCCTTGATTATGTGGTCAAGCCTTTAACCTTGTATGTTCACGATCCGAACTTGCATTGTTTATATCATGATCTTACATTCTTCCAAAATTTGTTTTCAAACTCGTTTTCAAAACTTACATTAACATCATTTTCAAATTTGCATCAAAATCTTCTTTTTCCAAACTTGTTTTTAAAATCACAATTCTAATGTGATTCTAACCTTTTCATGGTTAAGATTGCTTTAGAAAAGTGTTACATTTAAAGTGACTAATATGGTCCAAATTTTCAAAATCCTTGTTGTTTTCAAAACCACTATCTCAAAGTGGTTCAAGCCTTCTTATGGTTAAAATCGCTTTAGGAAAGTGAGATGTTTTTATGGATTTTCCAAAAACTCCCTTTTCAAATCTCTCTTTCTAAAAATCTCTTTTCCAACATACTTTCTAAAAACTCTCTCCAATCTCCTTCTCAAAATTCATTTCCAAAATTATTTTCAAAAACTCCCTTTAAAAATCTATTTTCCAAAACTCTTTTCAAAATTAACTTTTCAAAAACTTCTCTCTAGGATTGCCTTCCAAAAATCTCCCTTTCTAAAAACTCATTTTTGAAAAATCTCTTTTCTTAGAGTCCAAGTTAAATCCTAGAGTTCATGATTAGGAAGCCCTAATTTTCTTGCCTAAAACATGTTTTTCACTTTTGCCTTAAAACCTAGGTTTCCAAAATCTCTCCCTTTTACATCAAAATCATAAGTTTCCAAAACCTCTTTTCTCCGTCAAAACTATAGTCTTCAAATCTAGGGTTGCTAAAATTTCACCTTCCAAATCCATGCCAAATCCAATCTTCCCGTTTAGGAAAGTAGATCCCATCCTCTTAAATCATTTCTTTTTAGAAACAAAATCCAATCTTTCGTTTTAGGAAAATAGAAATCTCAATCCTTCCTAGTCTAAACCTTTCCTAATCCACTCCTTCCTAATCTTGTACCTTCCTAAACCATACGTTTCTAAAACCCAAACTTTTAAATCTTTCCTTAAACTTTAAGCTTCCAAATCTTTCCTAAACCAACCCTATCCTAAATTTCATACATTTCCAAATTTCAACGTTCCAAATTCAAATTTTCAAATCTTTCTTAAACTTAAACATTTCCTAATCTCAAGCATTTCTAAAACTCAAATTTCAAGACTTTCTTAAAGCCAAAACTTTCCGATTTCAAAATTTTCCTATTTCGAAACGTTCCTTTTTCCTAAAACGAAACTTTTCTTATTTCAAAACTTTCCTAATCCGAAAACTTTCCTAAAATGAAACTTCTCTATTTTGAAACTTTCCTAATTCGAATCTTTCCTAAATCCAATCTTTCCTAATATTCCAAATCTTTTCTCAAAACGTTTCCAAGTCAAGTCAAATCTCTCTTGAGTCTCAAGTCCTTCCTAAATCCTATCTTTCTTAAGTCTAGGTTTCCTAAAACTCTATCTTTCCAAATCTAGTCCAAGTTCTCTTTCAAGGGTCAAATCCTCTTTCAAGTTCAATTCTAGGTCTAAGTCCAATCCTGATTTCCTAATCTTCCAATTTGAATTCCAAATCAAAATTTCTTTCTTCTAATCAAAATCTTCTATTTTCAATTGGACTCTTGTCCGAACTACGACTGACCTGATTCCTCAAAAATGATACGTAGGCAACCCTTATAGGTGTGGTCACAACCTTTTTCAAATCTCCAATTCCGTAACTTCTTTCTAATTTCCAATTCTATGTTTTATTTCCAACTTCCAATTCTAAAAATCTATTTTAAATCCTCAATTTCAATTTCTAAACTTTCTTTTCAATTTCAAATTTCAATTCTTCTTTTCCAAATCTATTTCCAAATCAAATCTTTCTATTGCACTTGCATATCATGCATCATGTTAAATTTCTTTTCAAAAGTTGATAGTTTTGGACATTTGTTAGTTAAAGACTCTCATAGGTGAATCTAGGGTGTATAGACATGTAGGTACCACAAGGGCGGGGTAAGGTGATGGTTTAGTGCATCTTCCCTACACGTAACCAACCTCCAAACTTAAATCATTGTTTTCGAAAGACCAAAATGGAGTTTATTTTCAAAAAAAGGGCTTAAAAGTTTTTCAAAGGTTGCCAAACAGCCTGTTTTCTTAAAAACCCTCTCTTGAGGAGGTATTTTCAAAATTCTTTTCAAAACCCCTAAGTGTAGTCTTCGGATTCTGCTTAGTTTTTAGGTGACCTAACTCACCTTAATCAAGTTAGGTGGCGACTCCAAATTATTTTTCAAAAGCCCTTTATTCAAATTATTTTTCAATTTAAAGCTAGTCGCACTCATTTTTCTAGGAGGGTGAGTTCTAATGAGAGAGTACATTATTTTTTCCGCTTGTGTGTGTATTCCTCGAGTGCGAAAAATCTGGGGGCGACAATTTTCTTGTTCTTTTAAGTTTATTGTCATCTTTATAATGTTTTTCTAAACATGTTTCTTTTTATTTTTATTTTCTTATAAATAAGCAATTTCAATATTTTGTATAGAAGCATAGAATTTACCAAAGTATTAATACCTTCCAAGATGAACGATGGAGATATATGTATAGGAGACAGTACAACAACCCATACAATTCTTTGAGAGAAAAAAATATTTTGTCAGCTTAATGTTAGTTGAAAATAACATTAAGACAATATTTGACACTACAAAATTAATTGAAGGTTCCGGAAGAGTCAATATATTATTGTTGAAAGGAACAAAACTTTATATTGATGATGCTATATATTCAACTAGAGCTACAAAGAATCTGCTCAGTTTTAAAGATATATGTAGTAATGGGTATCATATAGAGACAACAAATGAAGATAATAAAGAATATCTTTACATTACTTCTATTATTTTATGCCAGAAGCATATATTAGAAAAACTTACTACCTTCTTTCTAGATTATATTATACAATTATAAGAATTATGAGATCACCTGAAGTGATGCACTAGAAGTGTTTTAACCCAAAGAATTTTATACTTTGGCATGATTGTCTTGGTGATCTAGGATCAACAATGATACGTCAAATAATTGAGAACTCTCATGGGCATTTGCTAAAGAACTAGAAAATTCTTTTGTCAAGTGATTATACACGTCCTGCTTGTTCACAAAGGAAATTAATTGTGAGACCATCCTCTTCAAAAGTAATAGTTGAATCTCCAATCTTTTTACAAAGAATTCAGGGGGATATATGTGGGCCAATACACCTACCATGTGGACCATTTCGTTATTTTATGATTTTAATAGATGCATCCACTTGATGGTCACAAGTTTGTTTGTTTTCTACTCGTCATATTGCATTTGCTAGGCTTCTTACTCAAATCATCATATTACAAGCATTGTTTCCAAATTACTTGATTAATTCCACTAGATAATGCTAGTGAGTTTGCATCTCAAGCTTTTGATGATTACTGCATGTTTATAGGAATTGATGTTAAAGATCCTATTGCACATACACACACAAAATGGTCTAGTTGAATCTTTTATCAAACGCTTTCAGCTTATAGCTCAACCTTTACTTATGCGAACAAAATTACCTGTCTCTGCTTGGGGACATGCCATATTGCATACTGCATCATTAGTCTGTGTCCGACCCACTACTTACCATGAATATTCACTATTACAGGTTGTTTTTAGTCAACAACTAAATATTTCACATCTAAGGGTTTTTGGTTGTGCTGTATATGTACCAATTTTGTCACCACAATGTACTAAGATGGGTCCCCAACGTCAACTTGAGATTTATATTGATTTGATTCTTCATTTATTATTAGATATTTTAAACCTTTAATAGGGGATGTATTCACTGCACGTTTTGCAGATTATCATTTTGATGAGACAATTTTTCCACCATTAGGGGGAGATAAGACACAACTGGAAAATCAACATGAGATCACTTGAAATACTTCTGCAGTATCTCATCTTGATCCTTGAACAAATCAACGTGAATCAGAATTTTATAAGATTATTTATTTATAGACGATTGTAAATCAATTACCTGATGTGTTTACCGACATAAAGAAGACTATCAAATCATATATACCAGCCACTAATACCTTAACACGTATTAATATCCCTGTAGGACAATCTGTTAATATAACAACAAATAAATCTAAAGCATGCATGAAGCGTGGGAGACCTATCAGTGTAAAAGACACAGTTCCTAGAAAGAGGAAGACACAAATACATAAGTAAGTTAGTATTTCTGAAGAAACCACAGTATCTAAACCTCTAGAAGATGGAACTCCCGTAAAAGAATTCCCAAAAGAGGAACCTCCTAAAGAGATATTACCTGTAGAGGAAAATAATGAGATCTTAATAAATTATGTGAATACAAGAAAAAGATGGAATAGAAATAAAATTATTGTCGACAATATATTTTCATTTAAAGTGACTCTCGCAATTACAAAAAGTAATGAAAAGAACAAACCACAGACAGTTGACGCATGTCAACGTAAAAATGATTGGCCAAAATAAAAAGAAGTTATTGAGATAGAATTAAACTCATTAGCATACTGCAAAGTATTTGGACCCATAATCCAAATACCAGAAGATGTAAACGGTTGGATATAAATGGGTATTCGTGCGAAAACGAAATGAGAAAAATGAAATCGTGAGATATAATGCGCGACTAGTAGCACAAAATTTTTCACAACGACCTAGTATTGATTATGACCAGACATACTCTCTTGTAATGGATGTCATTATATTTAGATTCTTAATTAGTCTATCAGTCTCTGAAGGACTGGATATGCCTCTGATGGACGTCGTGACAGCCTACTTATATGGTAAATTAGATAATGATATATATATGAAAATTCCTAAAGGATTTAAAATGCCTGAAACAAATATTTCAAAATCTCGAAGCTTATATTCTATCAAGCTTCAAAGATGTTTGTATGAGTTAAAACAATCTGGACGCATGTTGTACAATCGTTTCAGTGAATATCTATTAAAAAATGGATATATGAATAATACAATTTGTCTAAGCATTTTTATAAAGAAATCAAAATCTGGATTTGCTATTATTATAGTTTATGTCAATGATTTGAATCTTGTTGGAACTCCTGAATAGTTTACAACAATTGCTAGTTATTTAAAGAAGGAGTTTGAAATGAAAGATATTGGAAAAACTAAATTTTGTCTTGGATTACAAATTGATTACTTATCCAATAGAATTCTCATCTATTAATCCACATATACAGAAAAGGTTCTGAATCGATTTTATATGGATAAAACTCATCCAATGAGTTTTCTCATGATTGTCCGATCACTAGATTTGCAAAAAAATCTTTTTTGCCCTCAAGAAGATGGTGAAGAGCTCCTTGATCCTGAAGTACCATACCTCAGTGCTATTGGGCCTCTTATGTATATTGCAAATTGCATAAGACCCGATATTGTATTTTCTGTCAATTTATTGGCAAGATATAGTTTTGCACCAACTCAGAGTCATTAGAAAGGGGTGAAGCACATATTCCGTTACCTATGAGGAATAACAGATATGGGTTTGTTTTATGCAAAGGGACCAAAATCAAAGTTAGTTGGCTATGCAGATGCTGGTTACCTTTCTAATCCATTTAAAACACGATCACAAACCGAGTATGTATTTACTTATGATAACACAGCTATATCTTGGCGATCTGTGAAGTAAATATTAATTGCAACTTTTTTAAATCATTCTGAGACAATAGCAATTTATGAAGCAAGTCGATAGTACATTTGGTTGAAATCTATGATCCAACATGTTCAAGACAGTTGCGGACTATCCTCGATCAAAGATACATCAACGATATTATATGAAGATAATGCAATATGTATTGCACAAATTAAGGGAGGCTACATCAAATGTGACAGAACCAAACATATATCGCCAAAATTCTTTTATGCACATGAACTCTAGAAAAACAGTGATATTGATGGCCAACAAATACATTTAAGTGATAACTTGACAGACTTATTTATTAAAGCACTCCTAACTGTAACATTTGATAAATTAGTACACAACATTGGTATCCGTCATCTTAAAGATCTTTCATTCTGAACAATTGCAGCTATCAACTTCAACTTCATATCTGATGTATGAATGAAGGGGAGCCGCAGACTGTACTCTTTTTCTTTTGTCAACGGTTTTTTCTCATAGGGTTTTTCTTGGCAAGGTTTTAACGAGATAGTTTTAACGTACCTATTTTTTATTCGTTATAATTTTTATGAGGTTTTTTGTGGCGGTTATTCAAGGGAGAGTGTTAGGAAAGAAGAATGGTGGATGACCTTCATCAACCAAAACATGTGACTAGCAACCTAAAAAATTTGGTAGAACAGTCCCCTTAGTGGCATTATAAAAGGAGCTTCGAATGAAGGAAGAGAAGAAGAAAAAAAGAGAGAAAGAAAAGGAAGAGAAAAGAGAAAAAGAAGAGGAGAGAAAAATAGAGAAGAAGAAGAAGAAAGTAAAAAGTATTGGTAAAATATTTAAGTTCAAGTTGTATTTTATATTTTACTCTATTATAGAAATAAATTTTTGTGTAATCAAGAAGATCTATCTCAAATAGTTCAAGAAGAACTACTTAACTATTAGTTGACAATTCTAAAATAATTATTTTTATTATATACTATGTTTAATTATTTTACTTGTTTAATATTTATTTAGTTTTATAACAATCAAAATATAAACCAACCACCTCTGGTAATCACGGCACTGCTCCTGGCAGTCTATATCCGCAACAGCCCATAGATCCTAGTCGGTGTAAAATACACAATTTACTATTACTTTCAAATAAAAATACGTAGTCTCACAATTTTACAATTTGTTTGATTCCCAGCTCATCTAACATGATTCTATTGCCTTTGTGTAAAAATATTTGTTGCATCCATTGGCTATGTATCAAAACTGTACTCATTATATATTCTAAGTTCACTAAATTTCCACATATTTTTCACTTAAAAATTATATAGAATACATCCAAAAACCAAAAAAAAAAAAAAAATAGAAATAAAAATCAGCAACTGCTATGGTAATGAATGAGGCCCATTTGGCTCTCTCAAAATATTATCGAATATAGCTATTTATTTATGAAGTTGGAAATTCTAAATTAAGTAATAGTATAAAATAATTCAATTTGCTTAAATAAATGACCCTACACTTTTTGTCACACTAATCTATAGAGTGAGTTACCAAAAATTAAAACCAAACAACAAGAAGCTGGTCGTGTTTACGTACAGTAATCTTTCTAGTTAATACATTCCAATGCCAAGCTTACGTAGAGTAACCTTTCTAGATAGCTCTAAATCTGATCTAACCCAAGATCAAGTTCTCCTGTAGAAACTAGAAAGTGTTGACAATAAACTGGTTGCTAGTCATGGTGTGATATTGGGGCTCTGTTACCAAGAAACTGCTCCTATAGAGAGAAGGAAGGGAAGACCTATTATTGGAAAATCCAGTTCAACCATTGATCTTTTGACAAAGAATGGCTCAAACAGATACCCTTCCGTATTTGTGTTATTTACATGAGTTCTAAATTCGTATACCTATTTAACTAGTGTGTTCCAACGAGTAATATCATAGCTTTGTTCATGAGTTTAGAACTCGAAATCTTTTTATTTTATGTGAAAAATTAGTAGCTAGGATTTTGTACCAAACCTTTGCGTAGTTCAGTCTAGTTGTACTTGCATCGTCGTGGAGAAATGGATAAGTGGCTGTTGTTCCTCTCATCGATCACAAGGATTGTTTTGATATATGGTTGGTCGTCTAAGTCGAATTGTAGAGCAAGCACAAGAGTCATAGTTTTCGGACATAAACCAACGAATATTGAAAAAAAAAAAAACTTGTTCAAAACCTTTGATTTTATGTTTAGATCATCAAACTAATCATAGATTTATGTTCCGAGGATGTCTAATAGTTGATCCATGTAGGTTTGTTCATCTGATCTATGAGTTTTGTACAGTGGAAGCCAACGCCAAAGCTTGAAGCTTCTTAAAAGTTTGATTTTGGGTTTGATTCTGCCCTCATTAAATCATGATAAACAAATTTAGGACTGTTTATTGCTTTAATTAATTTTTTTTTTCCTGGATAAAAAGGCTAAAAAATTAGTTTTCTAGTAAAAACAATTTGAACCAGCCTGTTTTTTTTCACCCAGAGCCCTTGAAGGTTGAAGGAACGTGAACAGTGTATCCTCGCAAGCATTGTCTTTAAAACCGGACCGCACCAACCAGTCCAACCGCTGCTACCATCAACCAATACTGGTTCGATTAGCACCTCAAACCGTTCTAGCCACGCAACCGTTCAATTATTTTTAATTCGTTTTAAACCGCAGGTAAAATCAGAACCCGTGAGAGCTTTTGTCAAACCGGAGGAGAATTGTTTCTTTTTTAAACAAAATTGGGTCTTTACATATGAAACAAATATATAAATATCTAATGTTTAAGATGTTACATGCAATATCTATATTATATATTATAGCAGAATGATAGGAGATCTTTAAAGTTAAAAAACTCAATTTAATTTTTTTAATTTTTTAAATTTTTAAATAACTAATTTTACATGTATCATAGTTGCATTGGTCTGACTATGAATTATAGAAACTTTTACTTTCTACTAATGATTAGTAAATTTTTGCTTAAATTAAAATAATCTTATGTTACTCTGAAAAATTTTACCTATCTCTCATAAATTTAGAAAGTTTTTCCTTAATTTTTTAAAAACTTAAAATTGTTATTTTAAATTTTCTTAGATTCCTCTTTATAATTTTAAAAAGCTCCCCCTTAAATTTAAAAATTACATTATGATTATATTAAATTTAAAGATAATATGAGTAGTTGGTCTAGCCCTGAACCTACGTGCCTATAACTTCGTTTCTTCTTTTATAATTTTGGAAAGTTCTTGCTTAGATTCAAAACTTTAAAATTTTTCATTAAAATCCTTCTCATTTTTATTTTTAGAAAGACAAATACAAATAAATCTATATTATATTGCAATTGGCTATGAGACTATTGAAGTTGAAACATTTAACTCTATCTTTTAATTTTTCAATTTTATGTCCCAATTCCAAAATGTCCGATCTTGTAAATTCAACGATTAGTTAAAAAAAATTATAAATTAAATAAGTAATCTCTAAATTTTTATTCTTCAATCTCAATTTCTTAAAAATGTTATAACCATCAAACTATATTATATATTATATATTATAACAATTGGTTATGGTGTTCTTAAAAGCTAAAAATCTTAATCCCACTTTTCAAGTTATTGCTCTTACTTTATATTTCTTTTTATTTTGGCTCTTAATCAATTTGACAAGTTCATCAAAATTCCTTCAAATGTACTCCTTCACAAAAATTTTAATGGAAATAAAAAGTAATTTCAATTTTAATGAATAATTTCTTAGGATATAGATGCATAAATATGAATAAATTTTCAACTATAAGTAATAACTAGCAATGAACTCGTGTTATGCACAGAAGTAGAGAATAAATTTAAAAATTAAAATTTTATAATAAAAAATAATTATTTTTTAGAGTAAATTACACTAACCTCCCTTCAACAGTTACGAAACTATAGGGATCTCCCACAACATTTCAAAAATTCATATTAGTGAAACTCATATTAGTAGTATAAACTTTAAGAACATAATATCAATTCTTTATTTTTGTTTAAAAATTTTAAATTTATTCTACGTTAATTTTTTAAAAAACAACGAATTTTTATTTTAAATTTCCTTAAATCCCTCTTTTATAATTTTAGAAAGCTCCTCCTTAAATTTTAAAATAATATTAGGATTATTATTTTGAATTTCCTTAAATTCTTCTATCATAATTTTGGAAAGTACTTGCTTAGATTCAAAACTTTAGAATTTTCTATTCAAGTCCTTTTAAATTTTATTTTTAGAAAGATAAATACAAATAAATCTGTAATACATATTATTGCAATTGGCTATGAGACCATTGAAGTTGAAATATTTAAATTTTTTTAATTTTTTAATTTTATGTGTCTATTCTAAAATGTCTAATCTTGTGGCTTCAATGATTAGTTAAAAAAACAATTTACAAACAAAATAAATAATATCTGAAATTTCATTCTTCAATCTTAATGTCTTAAAATTGTTATAACCATCAATCTATATTATATATTATAACTATCGGTTTTGATGTTTTCATAACAATTAGTTATGATGTTTTTAAATATGCTCATTCACAAAAATTTTAATGAAAATAAAAAATAATTTTAAATTTCTCCTATAAGAAGTACACATATCACACAATTATTAATCATGTATCATTTATTCTTTTGTTATTTATAGAAATATTTTATTATTAATAAATTTTTCATTTGGTTTTAAATACTAATCAACCATGTCTCTTTAAATATACTTAAAAGTAATAACAAAATAATTAAAATTTTGACAAGCTCAAATGAAACTTAATTTATTGTATAGAGTTTTTCTCAATTAAATATAGTTTTAATTATTTAATAGTGATTGAATTGGATAACCTCAATAATTGAAATGAACCCATAGACAAATTTTCTAATTCTACCAAGTTTAATATGCAATGACTTTTATTTTTTATTTTTTTATACTTTTAATACTTCAAAATATTCTATTTAAAAAAACATTTAATCAAAATAAAAAAAAAATTTGAAGTATGCTATAAATAATAAAGAAACGATAAGTATTTCAAGTATTTTAATTATGTGAGTCTAATGTAATTTGATGTTTTTTAGTAAGCTTGGCAGTAAATGTTATAAATATTTTGAGAAGATTTTGTAATGATATAGATGCATAGATTTGGATAAATTTTCAACTTTAAACAATAAGTGTAATTTACAGTTTAGTAAAACTCATATTAGTAGTATAAAGTTTAAAAACATAATATCAATTCTTTATTTTTATTTAAAAATTTTAAATTTATTCTCTTCGTTCCGTGCATAGTAGGTTTACTGCTAGTATATATCTTTTTATGAAAAATTAGTTTACACTTATATTTCGTTTAAATAATAACTAGGCGTAAAATTATTATCTTACAACTTAATATAATTTCTCTACAAAAAATTTGCAGTTACATACGAAACAAAATAGAATAAAATAAATATTTTTTACTGCCAAAATTTTTCTTCTAGGAACTTATTTTCAAGTGAAACAAACGGAGTCTTAGGTATTAATTGTGAGTCCCAAATAAGTTGAAATTCCGTAAAATTTAGAATTCGATACTCGAAAATTTAGATATTCCAAATTTTGTTGGGAAATCATAAGTTTAGAAAATTTTCAAAATTGAATTTAGTTTCTAGAATGGAGGCTTTTAAAGAAACCCCACGCGCGTGTAGGTATGTGTTAGAAGTTCGAAGTTTTAGTAGTCAAGAATGTAGGCTTGGCTGCGTTGTGCTCTGCATTATTTAATCGGAATGAAAATTTGTTCAAGTCATAGCTATTTTACACTATGTTTGATTTCCATCTCATCTGACATGATTTTCTTACCATTTTTTCAAAAATATTTGGTACACAGACTATCTTGTTTCGGATCCTTAGCCGCCATTGCCACCCCAGTCAACAAGTTCTCATGCAGAAAGTGCATATATATGTGTAGCGATATTGGGGCTTTGTTATCAAGAAACTGCTCCAATACAGAGAACGAGGGGACTATCTGTTCTTCGAAAATCAAGTTCAACCATTGATCTTTTGAGGATGGCTCAAATAGGTACGTTTCCGCATTTGTTTTATCCATATATTTTGAGTTCTAAATTTGTATATCTATTTAACCATTGATCTTTCAAGAGCATGGCTCAAATAGGTACGTTTCTGCATTTGTTTTATTCATATATTTTGAGTTCTAAATTCGTTTATCTATTTAGTATGTTTCAACAAGTAGTGTCAGAGTTTTATTCATGAGTTTTAGAACCCAAAACCTTGTTATGTTATATGAAAAATCCGTACCTATTGTTTTGTAAATTAAAATTTACGTAGTTTAATTTGGTTGTTCTTGCTACTTCGTGGTGAAACGGATAAGCAGTTTTTGTTCCTCTCATCACAAGGATTGTATTGAAGAAATTAATAATAGAGTTTTAAAAGTTATGAGTATTATGGGTATACTATAACACTGTTCAACACGTGAGAGTTTTACTTTAACTCACATGAATGTAGAATAGTTGTACAATACACTATGTAACGTACCCGTAAATTTCAATAATATGACTAAACGGGCAAAATCTCACTCATAAGCACATGGTCAAAAGCACATTTAGTAGATGCAGGTTATATGACTATTTATGAATTGAGACTTTTGTGTCTGCATTTTCTGTTTAAATAGAGTGCCCAGTAAATTTGTCCTAAATTTTTTGAGTTTTTGGACTGGTCAAAAATTTTTAAAAATTTAGTTTGAGTTATTTTCATGTTTGGGTTATCTTGTTGAAATTAAATTTCTATCGCTCTACTAAAGGAAATTGGCCCATACCATTATCATAGTTTTTATTGAATATATTTTTTTTTAAAAATGTCTAAAACCTATTGGTTCTATTCTCCTTTTTATATTTGATAAATAGTTGATTCGGTTAATTAAAGTGAGCTCGCGAATTTTGCTCAATTAAATGGTTAGAGATCATGGATGATGAGTTGCATTCGATGTGCTGACTCGATCCTTCCACGCTCATCGCGATGGAGGTGCTTGTAATTTAAGTGGGGTATTCCCACTATCGTGTTCTCCCATGAGACCTGTGCCAATTTAGCAATAGGAACGAGTAGAGTTTAGAAATGTATTCAAATTGCAACCGCAAACCAAAAGTGAAATCGATTGCTATGTTAGCTAAAATTTGACCGAAAATCTTTTGGTGTTTGATGGTTTGGTTTACTAGTAACTAGGCAAGCAATTGAATTGAAATTGAAACCTACAACTTGATTCTAGCTAAAGTAACTTGACAATTATGAACATTCTACTACAACAACCACACTTATGACTAAATTAACTCTTAATTTAACCGGAATTCCAAATGAGCACAAGTAGATATTTAACTTGGTTAAAAAAGGGGTTTGGGTTCAAATGTTTCAATCTACCAATTCTAACATGGAATTTGAAAGGAGGAGTTTTGGTTAACTCAAATCAAGAACCGTCCAAAAGCCCTTGATTCGGAAAGTTTAGCTTTGAAATTTTAGGGATCTCTAATTATTTTGGAATTAAGTTTTATCACAATTTACGGGTTCTTTAGAAATAAATCACATGTTATTAACGATAATTATAGATTTAAGAGTTCTACAACAATTAATTCCAACATAATTAGAGAAAAATAAGCAAAATAAATATTCAACAAGATTCAAGAACTCCCCTTTCATTTTCCATGCATTCCTTGGTAGATCTTCACATTTGCTTCCAAACAATGAGTTTAGCTTGAAGAATCCATGGTTGACAGCTTTCCAAAGTGTAAAGACAACATCTTGACTTTAAATCAAAAGTAAATATATATTGAAATGTGGAAAATGTGAAAGATTACACTAAATCACCCCAAGAAATCTATCTAAATGCTTCCTAAAGCCCTAAATACAACAAAGTAAAGTAAATCTAAGCAAAATACATCATTTTCCCCTATTCTCCCTTTCTACCGGTATCAAAAACCCTAAAATTTGATATCTCTTTGTTTTTTCTTCGACTGTTGGGTTGTAGGGCAAATTTGCCCTCACCGTTCGAAGTGCGTCCAAAGTACGTCCGAAATGCGTCCGAACGCACCGTTCGAACAGTGCCATAACCGTTCGGACGGTTATTTCACTGTTCGGACGGTCTTCGGACGAGGAAACTTGGCTCTGTAATTCTTCGAACAGAAAAAGACGACTCTGGAATGGCTTTGGACGGAAAATATCGCCTCTGGAACGGCTTTGGACAGGAAATATAGACTCTGAAACTCCCATGTCCGTCACACCGTCCGAACGGTAATTTGTCCGTCCGAACGCACCGTCCGAACGGTCTTCTTCTCTTTAAGCCCTTTTTCCACCATTTTATTACCAAAAACCTACAATACATATAAAAAACACTTTAGATCAGTTTATTGCTAAAAATCTATACTAATACCCATATAGAGGCTATCAAACACTTAGTTAGGAGACAAAGATTACACTTTTAGAGTGGAATCAACACCCCCCAACTTAGCTTTTGCTAGTCCCTAGCAAAAAATGTATTATAGAATGAAAATAATTAAAGACGATAAAAGAAACAAAATATGCACAACCCACTCAAGATATCAATGGACGCATCTCAAACCTCAAACACATGTAAGAGTTTATGCAAAAATTCATATACTAGAGAAGTTTGTGCGCGTGTGCTTGATAAGCCAATGCTAAGCAACATATAAGGAACTCAATTATGCACTTCCGAACCGTAAAGTTTTGATTCAATTCTCACCGGGCATACACTCGGAATGAAAGACCCACAAAGTTCACACAATCATATGTTCAACAATAGAGTAAATTTACAAGGCAAAATAAGTGAACATATCCAAAATAAAGAACCGAACAATATGTAAGTGTATCGCCTTTGGCATAACTTCCTGAAAGAATGTTCATAGATGCACAATGATTCAAAGAATTGACAAGATAGAACTTTTACTCTAATGAAAATTATAATGAAGCATCTTTGGATTGATTAAGTGATTCAGAAGGCGAAGAGGTAAAGTAGGAATGATGAGAGATAAATACAAAACACATCACATTTCAATGAGGTAATGGAAAGATATCATGTCCAACTCCCTTGTTATATACCCAAAGATCCGAACAATAAACACATATCTCTTTTTTTTTAAAACTCCTTTATAACTTTGATGCCACTTCTTCTTCTTCTTATATATATATTTTTTTATATCATATACCCACTTCTTTTTTTCTTTCTCTTACTCTTCTTCTTTTTTTTTTTTTTTTTTTTGTATCTATCTTCGCTTCCCAACATAGTAAAGAATAAGGATTTGGAATACAAAAATTTCAATGATATCTTTCGACGAAGAAGTTGGTGAAAAATGAAATGATAAATGGGTTATATGGTAAAAGACAAAAAGGAAAATGGCAATCAAGAAGGAAATGAGCTTAGAATTACATAAAGATGCCAAATTATAATATTCCACATAGTAAAAGTGTCAATGTCAAGATCAGAACTCATCTTATGAACCAAAAGCAAGCATAAAGAAGTTATTAAAGAGAAATGAGGATGAAAGATCAATCCTTGAGTAAATGTAGACTCTCAAAAAGACAGTAAACGCTCTAAAGCTTACAAGGTGATAATCTCCACTAAGTATGGACGAAAATGCAATGTAGAGTAACAAAAATATGTTGCAAAGCATAACTCATGTGAACGGTGTATAACTTTCTACCAATGCATGAATCAAGCACTCTCCATGGAGTTAAAAGTAAGAAAACGAGTCCATCTCAATCTAAGTCGGGTTTTAATGTCAAAAACGGTGTTATAATGCATAAAAAATGAGTCAACACATCAATCGCAAAAGCTAGCTAAACATGCATAATAAAAGATTTAAATAAATGCGTGAGAGAAATGAAGATTGAAACTGATACCATATACTACCAAAATTCCCATCAAAATGGTACAGGCGAGTAACATAAACCAAAATTTGTGAACACCTGTAGCTAAAATATCCAACAATACAAGATAAAGAACAAGGGGATACAAAAGTAAATGATGTACAGTAAAGAAATCTCAAAATATAATCCACTATATCAAAACATTATACATTATGTCAAAACAATGTACAAAATCTGATGCAATGATATGCTATGTGTGTACACAAAGGCATCACAATCCTAAACTATCAATCATCTAAATCGTCATCTGGAGGCGGTGCAACAGCAGACCTAAGGGCCCGGACCTCAACAAAAAGCTCCTCAATGATCTTGGTCTGGTCTCGGGTCTAACCCTAAAGTGCGGTGATCTACTCGGACTGGGCTCAGATCTGGCCCTCAAGAGCTGTAAAATGGGCTGTATGGGCAGCCTTCAATCTAGCAATGTCAGCAGACTGCTGTGCTGATCCCGCAGCTAACATATCTAAGGTCTACCGCATCTGCTCAAGCATCTGCAATGTCAGATTGGGCATCGGTGGCGGCTGAAAGTGCTGCTGATGCTGATGAATATCGGGGTTGTACTGATCCGGGTCAGCAAGTCTCGGCTGCTGCTGCTACTGCTGTGGTTGTGGCTGCTGCTGCTGCTACTGTGGCTGTGGCCGGAGCTACTGCTGCTACTGCTGTAGTCTGCGAGATCTTAATCCTCGCTGAATGGTAGATCTACCAATGGGCTCCCTCGACTGCGGGAGACGAGAAAGTCCAATAGCAGGGGCCCCGAAAGCAGCCTTGATCACTCGCGTCAAAAGGACTGCGAAAGGGATGGATCCCTGAGCACGCGGGTGCGTACACTCCTCTGCTAGGGCTCTAAACTGAAATAACGAAAGATCTATGGACCTACCCGCCATAATAGCCCACAAAAGACTAGCCCTACTCCTCTTAACCTCAGAATGCCTAGCAATGGGGTAGACGGACTGATAACAAAAAACATACAAGGGGGCGTAGATCGGAAGCAATGAGCTGACCGCCATCTGCCGACACAAACCCCAATCAGTGCCTGGGAGGCAAACCTCGTCGAAAACGACACTGAAGTCATCCGGGGCCCCCCTAGATGGGAAACTATACTAAGGGTCTGCCACCCTAGGCAGCCCATACACCTCTGCAAAAGTGGCGGGGGTGATCCCAATGTCAAACCCCCTAACCCAGGACGTGATCTGCTCATGTCCTGGGGTAACACAACAAGCTGTCATGTTCGCCATAAACTCGATGAGCAAGACAAAAATGGCATCTCCCTCGAAGGTAGTGAGAAGGACCCAACCCCGGGCTTCAAAGACCTCGGCCCACAAAAAACCAGGACCCCTAAACTGCTCTATGTCCATCTAGTGCTCAATCACTACACCCCTCTTAATCCAAGTCTGGGAGAATGCCTTGAAGGCATCCTCCGACACAAAACGAGCGACATCATAGGCTGGGGCTGGCTTAGCACCAGCTGCGCCAGTCAGAAGGGCACTTGGGGCCCCTCTGCCTGCCATGACTATCTAAAAACCCTATAAAGTCTCCTAGGTAAAGAATAAAATATGCGAGGAAGGATGCAGGAATACTTAGGGGAGCGTGAAACAAAGGGTGGAGGAGTTAAGGGCGGGTGCTCAGGCTCCGACAGGGCTCCACTATCGTCCAGGAACTCTCAAAACACTCAGAAACTCCCCGTATAGCATCTGTAATGAGTCTGAACTCAATACGGACACTGCCTATTTATAGGGGACGCCAAGCGTTCGACGCGCGTCTGGATACTGTCCGGACGCACCGTCCAAATGGGCAATAACCATCCGAACAGTCAAAAAGGCGTCTGAACAGTCAAAAATCCGTCCGAATGGTCCGATCAACGTGTGTCTGGATACCGTCCGAACGGGAAATAATTACAAAACGGGCCGTCCGAATTCACCGTCCGAACGGAAATCGCGTTCGGACGCACCGTCCGAACGGTAAATCTCAAAAATTCGATTTATACACTGGAAAACCCAGAAAACTCAATAGACTAAACCAAAACTAAATTAAACAACAAAAACTGCAAAAGAAATAAAAGAAAACAAAAGAACCTATACACTTTACACAAAAACCGAGCGCAAAACAAGCTCGCCCCACCCCCCACTTAAAAGGTTGCATTGTCCTCAAAGCAACAGTAATTCGAAAGAGACCGGGACATCAACACGGGAGGGCGGGAGCACATAGGGGACAATCATAAAGTCAAGATTGGTGGATCAATGAGATCCACACAATCTACCTCGCCTCAAAAAGACTCGAAATAAGGCTTTAACCTTTGCCCATTGACCTTGAAAGGTGTGTCATTCTTAAGATTTTGCACCTCAATAGCACCATAGGGAAAGATTTCCCTAATTTGGTAGGGGCCAGACCATTTACTCCGTAATTTTCCCGGAAAGAGATGCAACCGGGAATTGTAGAGAAGAACTTTTTGACCAACATGAAAAGATTTGCGATGAATGTATTGGTTATGACGGACTTTCATTTTAGGCTTTAAAATTTTTGCATTTTCATACGCATCATTTCTTATTTCATCTAGCTCATTCAATTGGAGCTTGCGGTGGTCGCCGGTTTCGCCTGACTCCTCATTATATTGCCAAATAGCCCAATATGCCTTATGTTCAACCTCAACCGGGAGGTGACATGCTTTTTCATACACAAGACGGTACGGAGAGGCACCTAGAATGGTTTTGTAGGCCGTTCGATAGACCAACAATGCATCAATTAAGCGCAAAGACCAATCCTTTCGAGACGGATTAACCATCTTTTCCAAGATTGTCTTGATTTCACGGTTGGCTAATTCGACTTGGCCTTGCGTTGTGAATAATGCCGTACTTTCTCATGAGTATCCCTAATGGCTTATTACAGAAATGGGAACCACCATCACTAATGATGGCCCGAGGCATACCGAACCGGGAAAAAATGTATTCTTTGAAAAATTTGACTACAACTTGGTGGTCATTGGCTCGTGCCGGTATTGCCTTTACCCATTTGGAAACATAATCTATAGCCACTAAGATATAAAGATACCCAAAAGAATTAGGAAATGGACCCATGAAGTCTATGCCCCAACAATCAAAAACCTCCAAAACAATGATAGGGTTAAGGGGCATCATATGTTTCCTAGAAAGGCCTCTGAGCCTTTGACATCTATCACATGCCACACAAAATAAATGCACATCTTTAAACATAGTCGGCCAATAGAGCCCACTTTGCAAAATTTTTGCCACTGTTTCTTCGAAGAGAAATGGCCCCCACATGCATGAGAATGGCAAAATTTCATTACACTTTCAAATTCCTCATCCGGCACACATTGCCGTACAACTTGATCCGAGCAATATTTGAACAAATACGGCTTGTCTCAAAAGAATTGTCTTACTAGCCTAAAGAATCGCCTCTTGTCCAATGCGGACCAATGAGAAGGAATGGCTTTTGTGGCCAAATAGTTGGCCATATCGGCGTACCAAGGAGTTAAGGCTTTATTCAAGGCGTTGCAAGACATGAGTTGCTCGTCGGGGAAGGTCTCACAAATAGGATAGTCATCTTTGATAGGGTGCTCAAAAGGGAGGTGGGACAAATGATCCGCGACAACGTTTTTCACCCCCTTTTTATCCCTAATTTTAAGATCAAACTCTTGAAGAAGGAGAATCCACCTAATTAATCGAGGCTTTGTGTCTTGTTTGGACAAGAGGTATTTGAGTGTAGTGTGGTCAATGAAAACAATCACATGAGACACCACTAAATAAGAGCGAAACTTGTCCAAAGCAAACACAATAGCCAAAAGTTCTTTCTCGGTGGTGGTATAATTTATTTGGGCTTCATTCAAAGTTTTGCTTGCATAGTGGAGCACATGAGGTTTCCTCTCATTTCGTTAGCCCAACACGGCCCCCACAGCAAAGTCGCTAGCATCACACATTAATTCAAAGGGTAGGCTCTAATCCGGAGGCCGGATTATGGGAGCCGTAGTCAAATGTTTTTTCAACTTATCAAAAGCTAGCTGACAAGACGGAGTCCACTTAAATAGAACGTCTTTTGCCAAAAGGGCATATAAGGGCCTAGAAATGGAACTAAAGGATTGAATGAAGCGCCGGTAAAAACCGGCATGCCTAAGAAAAGATCTCACATCTCTCACATTCCTAGGGGAGGGTAGCTTTTGAATAAGCTCGACCTTAGCGGGATCTACCTCAATGCCCCTCCCAGAGATGATGTGGCCTAAGACTATACCATATGTCACCATAAAGTGACACTTCTCCCAATTCAACATAAGATTTCTCTCCTCACAACGGTTTAGTACCGACTCTAAGTTTTGAAGACATTGAGCAAAGTTGTCGCCATATACGGAAAAATCATCTATAAAGACCTCTAAAATTTGCTCTACCATATCACTAAGAATACCTATCATGTATCTCTGAAAAATGGCGAGAGCATTGCATAACCCAAAGGGCATTCGCTTGTAAGCAAATGTGCCAAAGGGGCATATAAATGTGGTTTTAGCTTGGTCTTCCATGGCGATTGCCAATTGATTATATCCGGAGTAACCATCAAGGAAACAATAGTAGGCCTGTCTTGCTACCCGCTCCAAGACTTGGTCAAGGAAGGGAAGGGGAAAATGATCATTGGTAGTTACGGCATTCAAGCGATGGTAGTCTATACACATACGCCACCCGATTTGGATGTAGGTAAGTATCAATTCATTATTCGCATTTTCAACTACCGTCACTCCAGACTTTTTGGGGACAACTTAGGTGGGACTCACCCATTTAGAGTTGGCAATTGGGTATATAATACCCGCATCAAGAAGTTTTTGCACCTCACCCCTCACAACTTCCTTCATAGTTGGGTTCAATCGGCGTTGCATTTGGCGCACCGGCTTAGCCCCTTCCTCAAAATATATGCGATGAGTGCATACTAGAGAGCTAATGCCGTGCAAATCGGCAATTGTCCAACCTATGGCTTTCTGGTGCTTTTTGAGCACCTCCAACAAGCTCCTTTCTTGAGCCTTCGTAAGTGATGAAGATATCACTACGGGATAAGATTCACATTTATCCAAAAATACATATTTAAGGGTAGAAGGCAAAGGCTTCCTATCGGGCGTAGGAGCCTCTAGTTCGGATGGTTGGGGCTTGGTAGGGTTAGGGGTCAAAAGTTTAAAAGTGGGGGTCCATTGACCCACCGCCAAGATAGGACACACCTCTAGACCACTACCCTCATTAAAAACATCCCTTTCTTCCTCATCTCCCAAGCAATCTAGACCCTCACTCAATGTCAACATTCTCTCCAAAGGGTCTTCTACCATTTGCCTCTCGAAGTGCTCTTGCACTATCGAATCAATAAGATTCACCTCCCAGACGTCCTCTAAATCCCCCGGTTGTTTTCCCGCGTTAAACATGTTAAGTTCAACGGACATGTTCCCAAAGGACAATTTTAGAAGACCCCCCCTCACATGGATGATGGCGTCACATGTGGCTAAGAAGAGTCGCCCCAAAATAATAGGAATGTGGTTCCGGGCATGAGGATCAACAACCGGGTGAGTATCTAAGACTACAAAATCGGCCGGGTAGTAAAACTTATCAACTTTCACTAAGACATCCTTAACTATTCCCCTAGGGGCTTTGATAGATCGGTCCGCCAACTGGAGTGTAGTCCTCGTAGGTTTTAATTGACCTAGCCCCAATTGCTCATACACCGAGTACGGCAATAGATTCACACTCAACCCCAAGTCTAGAAGACACCCCTCTATCCTATGGTCTCCTATGACACAAGTCACGGTAGGACAACCGGGATCTTTGTACTTTGGTGGGGTTTTGACTTGGACAACAGAATGGACATCCTTAGCAAGAAAGGCGTTCTCCTTCACATTTAATCTCCTCTTAACAGTACATAAATCTTTAAGGAATTTAGCATAAGAGGGAACTTGTTTAATGGCTTCAAGGAGTGGTAGATTTATTTTCACTTGCTTGAAAGTCTCATAAATCTCCAAACTTAATTGATTCTTGGGTTTAACTAACCGGTGAGGAAATAGAGCGTGAGCCAAGATCTCACGTTCCTCTCTCAAAACTTCCTCACCATTGGGCATGGACCCACTCGGCTCTTTCTTCTCATAATTCCCTTCCTCAGTCTTTTCTCTCTCATTTTTTTCTTTCTCACTCCCCTCCTCCTTCTCACTTGGTACTCTCTCAACCCCTTTTCCTTTTATAGACTCTTCCTCATTAACGCCCGGCTCCTCATCTACCTTAAACAATTTTACCCCACCCTTAGGGTCCCTAGGAAGGATGGTCTTGTCAATGGTTTTACCACTCCTCAAAGTGGTAATGGCCGAAGCATTCTCATGGCTAGTTGATGGTTGGGCCAAGGTTTCAGTGGAATGAACTTGCCTAGAAGGATTGGGTTGAGGTTGTGCAGGCAACTTACCCTTCTCAGTAAGGGTCAACGCTTGAGTAAGAAGATTCAATTGACTCTTGATGTCATCTAAAGTTTTGTCGACCCGTGAGTTTACCCCCCTTTGGGTTTGGATGAATTGTTAGAAAGTATTCTCCAACAGCTTTCGATATGGGGGGTGGTATGTGTTGGGTTGAGCTTGAGGTGGAGGTTGGAATGGTTTAGGTTGGGTAGGAAATGATGTGACTAGTGGAGGTTGGTAATGTTGCGGGTGCGATTGTGAAGGAGGGGCTTGATAAGATTAAGGGTTGTTATACCCTCATTGATAAGCTTGGGGATTTGAAGTCCCCTCATTGCGCCATCCAAAGTTAGAATGATCCCTCCATCCCGGGTTGTAAGTATTGGAGTAGGGGTTTCCCCCTCCTCGATTGTATTGCCTAATAGCATTGGCTTGGCCATGCAAGGCTTCCTTAATCTCCGGGATAACCGGGCATGACGTGGTGTCATGCTCTTTGGTCTCACAAACCGCACAACATATTCCTTTGGGCTTCTCACTCCCCACCGAACTTACATTCTTAAACTCTAGAGCCTCTAATTTTCTCGCCATTATGGCAAGCCTAGCATTCATATCATCAACTTCTTTCAATTGATATTTCGCTCCTTGCGTGTTTGGTCTGCCTTTGGGATTTTGGGTCTCGGTAGTTGCCCAATCGCGAGCCAAATTAGCTAGGTTATCAAAGTATGAATAAGCTTCATGAGATTGCTTATCCATAAATGTTCCTGCGCACATAGTCTCAACGAATTGCTTGAGTTGGGGTGTTAACGAAGAGTAAAAGATGTTGATAATGTACCATTCGGCAAAGCCATGGTGTGGACAAGAAACTAAAAGCTCTTTAAACCGCTCCCAACACTGAAAAAATGATTCTCCCAACATTGGAGAAAATTGTGAGATTTGGCATCTAAGCGCCTCCATTCTATTTTTCAGAAAATTTTTTTTCAAAAACTCTCCTTGAAGAGTTAGCCAAGAGTGGATGGAAAGTGGTCTCAAAGAATTGAACCACGTCTTGGCAGTGTCCTTTAAACAAAATGGAAAGATTTTAAGAAAAAAGATTTCTCGTGGACACGAGTTGTCCATCACTAATGAGCATGCATCCTCAAATTCCTTGATGAAGGCATAAGGCCTTTCCGAATCAACTCCATGGAATTGAGGAAGCAATTGCATCATGCCCGGCCTTATGTTCAAAGCGGCATAGTGGGGCGGAATAACAAGTCAAGAACTTGGTGCTTGCCGCGGTGGGTTTAAGAAATCCCTCATTCGGAATTGGGGAGTCCCCATGTCACCATGGTTGCTCGCATTTTCCATGTTCTCACCCCCTAAACCATGGGCCGAATGTAAAGGAGGGTGTTGTGGCAATCCACCCATCGGTGGGTTTGGCAAGATATTTGGATTGGGTGGAGCATCATTAGGTAGCCTAACCCTGGGGTTTTGGTCATCCATAGGAGGCGCACCTAGGTCGACCACTAATGAAATTCCGAGAGAAGGTGTGTTAGCCGGTGATGGTGGGTCAACTCGTAAAAGGCGTCTATTGTCAATTCGTGCCCAATGGGACATGCAAATGTAATGCGCAAATAATATGCCTCAATCCTAGTCAACACATCATATACAAACAATATATATATGCCGGACAACGGCTTTTTCCCTTTACCGGATAACAGCTTTTCAACTCCAATCTCCCACTCCACGTGCTAGAATACCACCAATTAGCAAATATAGCACACACTAACCTAACACCTCTAATGCTCCTAACAATATACAATGCCACTAGTTAATCAAACAAAAGAAACTATTGAAAAGAAAGAAAGAAAAATCCTAACATGGTATCCACATTGAGTTTGAAGAAATTACCTAGGCCCGAAGCCGTAGATACTTCCCTCGTAGGTGGGTGATCAATTCCCACCTTGTTTTTACGATTTGCAATTTTTTTTATTTGTTTTCGCACTTTGCTCGTTCCTTCAAGTCCCCGGCAACGGCGCCAAAACTTGACTAGACCCTTCCATACTCACCGCGATGGAGGTGCTTGTAGTTTAAGTGGGGTATTCCCACTATCGTGTTCTCCCATTAGACCTGTGCCAATTTAGCAATAGGAACGAGTAGAGTTTAGAAATGTATTCAAATTGCAACCGCAAACCAAGAGTATAATCGATTGCTATGTTAGCTAAAATTTGACCGAAAATCTTTTGGTGTTTGAGGGTTTGGTTTACTAGCAACTAGGCAAGCAATTGAATTGAAATTGAAACCTACAACTTGATTCTAGCTAAAGTAATTTGACAATTATGAACATTCTACTACAACAACCATACTTATAACTAAATTAACTCTTAATTTAATCGGAATTCCAAATGAGCACAAGTAGAGATTTAACTTGGTTAAAAAGGGGGTTTGGGTTCAAATGTTCCAATCTACCAATTCTAGCATGGAATTTGAAAGGAGGAGTTTTGGTTAACTCAAATCAAGAACTGTCCAAAGGCCTTTGATTCGGAAAGTTTAGCTTTGAAATTTTAGGGATCTTTAATTATTTTGGAATTAATTTTTATCACAATTTATGGGTTCTTTAGAAATAAATCACATGTTATTAACGATGATTATAGATCTAAGAGTTCTACAACAATTAATTCCAACATAATTAAAGAAAAATAAGCAAAATAGATATTCAACAAGATTCAAGAACTCCCCTTTCATTTTCCATGCATTCCTTGGTAGATCTTCACATTTGCTCCCAAACAATGAGTTTAGCTTGAAGAATCCATGGTTGAGAGCTTTCCAAAGTGTAGAGACAACATCTTGACTTTAAATCAAAAGTAAATATATATTGAAATGTGAAAAATGTGAAATATTACACTAAATCACCCCAAGAAATCTATCTAAATGCTTCCCAAAGCCCTAAATATAACAAAGTAAAGTAAATCTAAGCAAAATACATCATTTTCCCCTATTCTCCCTCTCTACCGGCAGCAAAAACCCTAAAATCTGATATCTCTCTGTTTTTTCTTCGATTGTTGGGTTATAGGGCAAATCTGCGCTCACCGTCCAAAGTACGTCCGAAATGCGTCCGGATGCACCGTCCGGACGGTGCCATAACCGTTCGGACGGTTATTTCACCGTTCGGACGGTCTTCGGACGAGGAAACTCGGCTCTGTAATTCTTTGAACAGAAAAAGATGACTCTGGAACGGCTTTGGAAGGAAAATATCGCCTCTGGAACAGCTTTGGACGGGAAATATAGACTCTGGAACTCCCATGTCCGTCGCATCGTCTGAATGATAATTTGCTCGTCTGAACGGGGCGTCCGAATGGTAATTTGTCCGTCTGAACTAGGCATCCGAACGATAATTTGTCCGTCCGAACGCATCGTCCGAACGGTTTAACCGTCTGAACGGTCCGTCCGGACGGTCTTCTTCTCTTTAAGCCCTTTTTCCGCCATTTTATCACCAAAAACCTACAATACATATAAAAAACACTTTAGATCAGTTTATTATTAAAAATCTATACTAATACCCATATAGAGGCTATCAAACACTTAGTTAGGGGACAAAGATTACACTTTTAGAGTGGAATCATGTGCATAATAATATTCGGAGACTAGTTGAGCTTCCTGCTGTTCAACCATATTGATTGTAACTTGTAAATGAGTATCTAAGCCAAAAATGATACTTTTAGAATTGTCATTGGGTTAGTGGCTAACTTTAATGTTGGTGTTTATCAAATAGACGTAAAATAGTTTTGTGAAGATCACCACAAGATATTTGTATGTTATAACCTGAGGATTTTATAGCTATTAGTAAGGAAATACGATTATTTATGTTGATGAGGTTTTTAAGTAGCGGTATCTAAATTTTTGATGAGATAATAGTAGTTTTGGTTTTATTAAAGTAATGTTAAACACATGTATAAATCTCAAGCCCAGTGGGAGTGTATATATAGAATCATTGTCCTACATGTTATTGATACCTTGCTTACTAGTAGTGATTTCCGTAGGCTTTGGAGGTTTCTTTATGCATATTTGTGTCCCTGGGAATGTTTTTATTGTCGGGATAAGCCTATATGTATAAATTCCATTGCCCGGCGATTAAAATTGAAAACAAATATCCGAGTAAATTATAGATTAAGTACATTATTATCAAAAATTTATTAAAGAAATATGACATCGTGGATGAGTTGAGATGGTGGTTGACCTATTAACTGGCGATTAAAGCCTATGATATTTGGAAAACATGCTAAAAACATGGGGATAATGGGCTCTTTTGATCTACTTGGATCCAACAAGTTTCGGTCCATTTGAAAAGTAATCTAAGCCTACATACATCTTATATGATATTGATGTGACTGGATAGAGGTGTGGCTTATTTTTGTTAAGTTTATGAAAGTTCGTTATTAAGAACCCAATAAACTATTTATATAAATAGGCTAGGTCCCACATTTGTTTTTTGTAAGACTCTTTTGAGGAAGAACTCCCCTTCTCGAAAATTAAAAATGATAGTTTAAAAATTCTATTAAAATTTTAATTTCTTTAGAGTTACCATTCAGTTTCCATCTCTTATTACATATGTTTCCCACATTGTCTACAACGTTTTGTAACCAAAATCCAGACTTCGTCAAGTTTCAAACATAGCAATATCCCAAAATTCTTTGTGGTTTAAGAGGCATGACATAAATTCTTCCTTTCCATTGTTAGGATTGTTGCTTAACGTAAGAACACGCTTTGCAAGCACGTCCAGCACCTGCAGTATTCACGGCGGTCCATTTCCACCTTGTGGCAGTTCCAATATGTTGTCAAGTACTCCTTTCAACTTTAAGATGATGGCTCAAACAGGTACGTTTCCGTATTTATTTTTAGATCTTCACGCGCGCGCGCGCGCGCACACACACACACAAATATATATATATATATATATATATAGAGGAGAGAGAGAGAGAGAGAGAGAGAGAGAGAGAGAGAGAGAGAGAGAGAGAACTCTAAATTTGTATACTTATTTAATGTTCCAACATTGTTACCAAGAAACTTCTTCTATCCATGCTTGCTCAACTATTCAAATGGTAGCTGGTGACCACTACAAAATACATTACTGCAATCTTGCCTCACAAAACCCACACAATAGAATAAAAAACTAAAACAAAATTGAAAACAAAACAAAATTAGAAAACATCATACACGCACATACAAGAAAAAAGGTTAAAGAATGAGCAAAAAAACTAACACAGATATGTATGTTAAGCACAAAATCTAATTGTTGAATGTGCTTATCTGGTAGAATTTGAGTTCTACATTACTTTTGGTAATATCGTGGTGTGAAGAACATAAGCTATTAAGCTTAGAAGAATGTGAGCTTGTAGTGTTATTTAATTACAACCAAGAAATTTTTTCTTTTTAATCAACAATGGAACATAAGCTATTATTTCTTATATATATATATATAATGTATATTAACTTTTATTAATACAAGAAGGGGTCTTTAAAACAAAATAACTATTTAAAGTGGATATTTATAAATTTTAAAAATAGAAAACTGAAAATTATTTCTAAAACTGTTGGCAAAAATAGAATTTTTAAAAAATTTGAGAGGGCAAATTAAAATTATTTCTAAAATCGATGGCAAACAAACGATTAAAAAATCCAAACTTCTTAATCCTAAGATAATGGCTCAAATAGGTACCTTTCCGTATTTATTTTTATATCTTCACATATATATATGTATATATATATATATATATATAGAGAGAGAGAGAGAGAGAGAGAGAGAGAGAGAGAGAGAGAGAGAGAGAGAGAGAGAGAGAGAGAGAGAGAGAGAGAACTCTAAATTTGTGTACTTATTTAATGTTCCAACATTGTTACCAAGAAACTTCTTCTATCCATGCTTGCTCAACTATTCAAATGGTAGCTGGTGACCACCACAAAATACATTACTGCAATCTTGCCTCACAAAACCCACACAATAGAATAAAAAACTAAAACAAAATTGAAAACAAAACAAAATTAGAAAACCTTATACACATACACGGCGCTCCATTTCCACCTTGTGGCAATTCCAATATGTTGTCGAGTACTCCTTTCAACCTTAAGATGATGGCTCAAATAGGTACCTTTCCGTATTTATTTTTATATCTTCACATATATATATATATATAGAGAGAGAGAGAGAGAGAGAGAGAGAGAGAGAGAGAGAGAGAGAAACTCTAAATTTGTGTACTTATTTAATGTTCCAACATTGTTACCAAGAAACTTCTTCTATCCATGCTTGCTCAACTATTCAAATGGTAGCTGGTGACCACCACAAAATACATTACTGCAATCTTGCCTCACAAAACCCACACAATAGAATACAAAATTAAAACAAAATTGAAAAAAAAACAAAATTAGAAAACCTCATACACATACATACAACAAAAAAGGTTAAAGAATGAGCAAAAAAGATTAACACAGATTTGTACGTTAAGCACAGGTTCTAATTGTTGAATGTGCTTATCTGGTAGAATTTGAGTTCTACATTACTTTTGGTAACATCCTGGTGTGGAAGAACATAAGCTATTAAGCTTGGAAAAATGTGAGCTTGTAGTGTTATTTAATTACAACCAAGAAATGTTTTTCTTTTTAATCAACATTGAGACATTTTAGTTCCTATATATATATATATATGATGTATATTAACTTTTAAGAATATATAAAGGGGTCTTTAAAGTAAAATAACTATTTAAAGTGGACATTTATAAATTTTAAAAATAGAAAACTGAAAATTATTTCTAAAACTGTTGGCAAAAATAGAATTTTTAAAAAATTTGAGCGGGCAAATTAAAAATTATTTCTAAAATCGAGGGCAAATATATGACTTTTCAAAATCTTGGAGGGGGCATTAAGAAATTTTTGAGGAGTAAAACTGAAAATCATTTTTAAAATTATAGATAAAAGTAAAATTTTTAATAGTCTTGGAGGCAAGTAACTCACCTGGGCATGAACTGCCTCCGCCCTAGGAGGCAATCCTCACATTCATGTAGTTTTCATGATTGCTTGGAATTCCCATGTCTGATCTTTGATAATGCATCAATCCTTGCACTTGTGTAGGTTTTGTTACACCACTTCAACTACCAGTACTGAAGAAGACAGAAGACATTACAAGTAGGCACAGCTTCAAGAAGCCTTTCATCAGAAGTCATTCCTACAGATTTTTTAGTCCAGCTGTTAGTGTTAGAAAATGTGAGATTAAAACAACCAGAATCGCTAAGTTGTCCAAAGGAGACTTCTTTCCAATCACTTCGGAAAGTGCGGATGATGCATCAAAACCTGAGGATGAGCATCTGATAACAGTTAAAAAAAGTGGTCTTTTCAAGCTATTGAATCTATTCGGCCGGTTTTCTCGTCCAGTCGTTCCGATTGGCACTGTGAGTACTTTCATGTGTTCTCTCACACTTGCTTGGGAATAAAATTAAGAATAAGAAGAAATTTATAGTCTGACTTGACATTTCTGAGTTTAACCATTTTGATTCATCAGCTTATAGCAATGACATCCATTTCTCTTCTTCCTTTGGAGTCAACTGCTGATTTGTCCCTGGCAGTTTTTGTGGGATTGTTGAAGGTAAGTCACATGAGATAAATAAGAGTAATTTCATTTGATGCATGAGTACTAAATGAATATCATCCATTCATATTGCAGGCAGTAGTACCATTAATGTTAATGAACATTTATGTTGTGGGACTTAATCAAGTGTGTGATGTTGAGATCGACAAGGTAATTGACCATTTTTTCCGTGGGATAAAATAGTTTTGATATGATTGAATGATTTTACTACCCAAAATAAAATGATATTCACAAGTGTGTAATCCTTTTCCTGCTTCTAAGGTTTCACTTGTGTTTGTAGGTTAACAAACCTGATCGTCCACTGCCTTCTGGAGAAATTTCAATGGAGCATGGTGTGGCAATCGTGTCCATAGTTCTGTTTATGGTTCGTAATTCCCTCAGTAGATATACTTGGTTTCAATAGGATCATTGACATGTTAGATTATTCTTGATTGAGCCTACATTATTTGTGAGTGTTTTCTAAACACGGGTTGGACCCAAGTCTGGATGAGACAAACATGGTAAGCCCAATAAGGTTGTGATCTATTATACATGGGCTAGTGTGCATCTATTATCAATGTGGACTGACGGTAATTAGTGTGGGCCTAATTAGCCAATTGAGCATTTTATGGAAGGCCCCAATGTGGCTAGGGTTTCCTATATATATAGAGGCTATGCCCCCTCTCTTCCCACAATCATCAGACAGTTTTTCATAAAATTCCGTCATACAATAGTGGGTACAGAGAGGAAGACCAGTCTCCAAGAAGCCTTGTTCGAGATTAATCGTCGCTCCAAAGAGATTCGTGAAACCATGGAGCAAATAGGTAAGTTTCCGCATTCAGTTTTATTTCATATTAAGTTCCTATATTCGCATATAATCTAGGTCAATATTATGATCTGTTTTGAAGTTTACATGTGGTATCAGAGCCTAATATATGTGGATTAGGGACTTATTGTGTGATTTAAACTTGTCAAACTCGATTATGAGTTGTTAAACCCGAATCTTGCATGATTTAATCCGAACAATAGATGACTTCTTTTCAGAAAATTAATAAGGGGCTTTTGTTCCTCTCTGAACAATGAACGTTTTGATATAAAGATCGTAACTTAACTCTATTCGTAGAGAAAGTTATGATTTTTTAAAGTTTTGGGTGAAAAATTTGAAATTTCTTGTAAAATTATTGAATATGATGTTTTTCATGCATATCCTTGCGATATATTATATATTCTTGTTACTGTATGGCATACGAATCTGTTAGTATAAGTTTTGTGCAAGAAAAATTGAGTTTTGAAACCCTAGCCGCCATGGCTGAATCTAGGATTCTTGAAAACCCTAAAATCATGCGTTTTTCACCTTAAAATTATCATAAACATGTTTATTGATGTTTAGAGACCTTGTATGTGTAGTAAAATAGCAAAAATCTTGCTTAAAATGTCGAATTTGGGGTGAAAATCAGGCTGAAAATCGATTTCCAGCGAACCGGGTCTATTTTGTAGAAATCCGGGTCGGGTTTGACCCGGTGGGTAAGGAAGATTACCCAGATGGGTTAAGGGAGGCCAAATAAAGCCCACTCTCGGCCTATGGAGAGTGTGGGCGCGTGCGACATATTTTGGGGTCGGTCAAAGAACAAAAAATGTTCCTCTTGGATTGAAGATTCTAAATATTATTTTCCCAGAATTTTTAGGGACTGTTTGGTAATTTTTAAGGCTAAAAAAGTGCATTTTTTTGCATTTTCTCACAAATCATGCGCAATTTTTTGAAGAGTTTTATAGGTAACATGTTTTCGACTTTTTAAACATCATGGAATATTGTACTCTCTCTGGTTTGATACATAAAATAATAATTGCTATTTAGAGTTCGTTTTTGGCTCATTTTAGGGGATTTTTTTTGCGTTTTCTTGAAAACCGTGTGTACATCTTCGGTAATTTTCTATAAATAACTTGTTTTCAACCTTCTAAATCTATTGGTAGTGTGTACTCTCCCTAGTTAGGTCCCTAAAAACTATACTCTCTCCCGTAAATCCTTTTGGGTGCCTAAAATCTTCATTTTTATGTTGAAAATTGTAAAATATGATTTTATTACTTGGCTTAGGCAATACATATATTATCACTGTGTAATTTTGGCTATGTACCCATAAGGATTTGATTGCAAGCATTTTTTATATGCTTGGATGTGATACATGGCACTTTTACATCAAGTAGTGTCATGACAAAAACTTTGGATTGAAATGGGTGCTACTGCTCAAAGGGGTACACTCATTAAATCTGATTTTCTTGCATATGGTATATGACTGTGTTCATTGTGTTATTGCATACAATCGCCTGCCCAAAGGGGGCTATTGTGTGCTTTAATGACAGAGATGTGATTCAGCAGCTGATCCGAGAGTGCCTAACTTTTGAAATACATGTCTACCCAAAGGGGACTATTTTTTCAAGTGCTTGGGCAATCTCATATAGTGGCTGGCTGGGAGGGACCTCATAGTATGTTGCACTATCTGCCCAAAGGGGAGACGACAATGATGCACTGAGACATCTCTATTATTTATACTTGATATAATTACTGCCCTTATTCTACTGATATGTTGCCTCTTTTGTTGCCATGACAGTTTCTTTTGCAATTAACAACAATAACACTACCGTTGTGCTGTTGAATGGTTCAAACTTTAAGAAGTGGAAGCAGGATATAGAGTTTACCTTGAGTATTATTGATCTAGATTTGGCCTTGAGGGAACTGAACCTGCTGCAATCACTACTACTAGTTCTATTTCCGAGAATGAGTTATATGCAAAGTGGGACAGATCTAATCGACTCAGTCTCATAGCGATTAAGAGATCCATTCCTGAGCACCTATTGACTGGCCTGCCTGAGACTAACAATGCCAAAGTACTGTTTGAGGCTATAGGACAGATATATCAAGTATCCAGCAAGGCTGAGACTGGAGCCTTGATGAATGAACTCACGAGTTTGAGGTATGACAGCCAGAGTGGGGTAAGGGAATATGTCTTGAAACTTATTTTTCTCCAATCCAAACTTAGAGATCTAAATGTTACTCTCCTTGATGATTTCATTGTTCATCATGCTCTTAATAGCCTTCCACCAGAGTTCAGCCAGATAAAGACTGCCTATAACACCCAGAGTGAGTCTTGGACAGTGAATGACCTCATTGCCAAATGTGTCTTAGAGGAGGATAAGCTTAAAAGAGAGAAAATTGAGTCTACCTTACTTGTTTCTCATTCCAAAATCACCCTTGGGCAGGGTCATGGGAACCAAAAGAACCATAAGAAACTTAGTGCAAATACCCCTCATAAAGGTTAGGATTATAAAGGGCATGGTAAAGGTCACGGTCAAACCAACAATCCTTTAAGTCCCAATGCCACAGTCAAGAAGGTCATCAAGTGTTTTTTTCTGTAGAAAAGAGGGCCATATAAAGAAAAATTGCTATAGGTACAAGTCCTGGTTAGAAAAGAAGAAGAAATAGGAAGGAGGTAACTCACTTGCCTTAACTTGCTTTGAATCAAATTTCGTTAGTGTCCCATCAAATTCTTGGTGGTTTGACAGTGATGCAACTGTTCATGTTGCCATGTCTTTGCAGGGATTCAGAAGCAAGCGGAGGCCAAGTGAGAGTGAGGCCAAGCTTAGAGTTGGAGATGATAGTATAGTTAGGGTCGAGTTCATAGGAGATGCCATTTTAAATTTAGAAACTGGTTTTCAACTTATTTTGAAAAACACTGCTTATGTACCATCTTTTAGACGGAATTTGATTTCTATTTCTTTTTTGGACAAATTTGGATATGGTTTTCAATTTCAAAATGACATTGTTGATTTATTTTATAATTCCAAAATTGTTAGCCATGGCTTGTTATCTGATGGATTATACAAGGTGAAATTAGAATAGGATAATGAGTATGCCTCCTTCCATGTTGAAAATAGTGTATCCAAGAGACCTAGAATTAAAGACCAGTCATCCATGTTATGGTATAAACGTCTAGGTCACATTTCTAAAGAAAGAATTCAAAGGTTAATTAAAGATAACATTCTTATATCACTTGATTTTAGAGACCTAGACACTTGTGTTAACTGTATTCGGGGAAAATTGACTAAGATTAAGAAGAAAAGTGCAACACGGAGTAGTGGCCTTTTAGAAGTCATACACACTGATATTAGTGGACCTTATTCCTCTACCTTTTGTGGAAATAAATATTTTTTGACATTTATTGATGATTTCTCTAATTATGGCTATGTTTACCTAATTAAAGAGAAATCTGATGCACTTGAAAAGTTTAAAATCTTTAAAACAGAAGTGAAAAATCAATTGACCAAAAGGATTAAGGTTGTTAGGTCTGACCGTGAGGGTGAGTATTGTGGCAAACATGATGTCACTGGACAGCATATGGGACCGTTTGCCAAATACTTGCAAGAATGTGGGATTGTTGCCCAATATACCATGCCTGGTAGTCCTGAACAGAATGCTGTGGCCGAAAGGCGTAATCGCACCCTTAAAGAATGATGAGGACTATGATGAGTAGGAGTAATTTGCCTACATATCTCTGGGGTGATGCCATTAAATCTGCCTTGTACATTCTCAATAGGATTCCCAACAAGTTTGTTCCTAAAACACCTTTTGAATTATGGACTGGTAGGAAGCCTAGCCTTAACCATCTTCGTGTTTGGGGTTGTCTGGCAGAGGTTAGAATATATAACCCTTTTGAGAGAAAAACTAACCCTAGAACCATTCATTGTTTCTTCATTGGGTATCCAAATCATTCTAAAGGATACAGGTTCTACTGTCATACGCCTGGTGCTAGGATTGTTGAGTCTCAGACAACTAAGTTCTTGGAGCATGATACAGCTGATTTGGAGACCCCACAGCAGCTTGATGTTGATAGGCAAAGCAAGGTGGTGCCTATCCCCTTGCCTAATGTTCAGACTTTTGTCTTGCCTACACCTGTGGATGGAATTAATCAGGAGCAGCTGGGGATTAACGTACCCATTGCTACTAATGCTCCTGATCATGTTGAGCCTGTTCCAGAGGTACCTGTGAGGAGATCAGTGAGACAGCGAAGACTTGCCATATTTGATGAGTTTGTTATCTATCTTGGTGAGAGTGACTATGATGTAGGTCATGTGGTTGATCCAGTGACTTATGCTGGTGTGATTTCGAGTCCCCAGTCTAGCATGTGGGTGGATGCTATGACAGATGAGATGCGTTCTATGACGCATAATGGAGTATGGGAGCTCGTTGATCTTCCAGTTGGCCGTAAGGCTATTGGTTGCAAGTGGGTGTTTAAGACCAAGAAAGACTCTGAAGGGCAGGTTGAGCGTTTCAAAGCTATATTGGTTGCAAAGGGGTTTACTCAAAGAGAAGGCATTGATTATAATGATACATTCTCTCCAGTTTCATCTAAGGATTCATTCAGAATTGTCATGGATTTGGTGGCTCATTATGATTTAGAGCTTCATCAGATGGATGTCAAGACTGCTTTTCTAAATGGTAGCCTAAGTGAGGAGATTTATATGATGCAACCTGAAGGTTTCAAGGAAGAAGGCAGGGAGCACATGGTATGTAAGTTGAAGAAATCTATTTATGGTTTGAAGCAAGCCTCGCGTCAATGGTATTTGAAGTTTGATGAGATTGTCACTTCCTTGGGTTTTGTGGAAAACAAGGTTGATCAGTGCATATATCTCAAGGTCAGTGGGAGGAAATTTAATTTCCTTATTCTTTATGTTGATAATACTCTACTTGCCAGCAGTGACTTAAGTCTTTTGGATGAGACTAAGATGATGTTGTCTAATTCATTTGATATGAAAGATCTTGGAGAGGCCTCCTTTGTTTTGGGTATTGAAATTATTCGTGAGAGATCTCGTGCTATGCTGGGGCTTTCTCAGAAGAGGTACATTAGTCGAGTACTTGAGAGGTTTAGTATGTAGAACTGTAGAGCTGGTGATGTTCCTGTTACCAAGGGTGACAACTTTAGTAAGATTCAATGTCCCAAGAATGATTTGGAAGTAAAAGCTATGCAGAACATTCCTTATGCTAGTACAGTTGGCAGTCTTATGTATGCTCAAGTTTGTACTAGGCCAGATATTACTTTTGTTGTGGGAGTTCTTGGTAGATATCTTTCTAACCCTGGCTTGGACCATTGGGTGGCTGCAAAGAAAATAATGAGGTATTTGCAGAGAACGAAAGATTATATGCTTGTATATAGAAAAGTAGACAATCTTGAGGTTGTTGGTTATTCAGATTCAGATTTTGCTGGATGTGTGGATGACATGAAATCTACCTCCGGATATGTCTTTATGCTAGCTGGAGGAGCTATTTTATGGAAGAGTGTCAAGTAGACTCTTACAGCTTCTTCCACTATGCATGCTGAGTTTGTGGCTTGTTTGGAGCTGCAATCCAAGCTGTTTGGCTGCGAAATTTTATTACAGAACTTAAGGTGATTGATTCCATTGCTAGACCACTGAAGATCTTTTGTGATAATAGTGCAGCTGTATTCTTTTCTAAGAATAATAAGACTTCTAGTGGGTCTAAGCATATTGAGATTAAGTATCTGTCTATCAGGGATTTAGTAAGGAAATGTGACATCATCATTGAGCACATAGATACAAAACAGATGATGGTAGACCATTTGACCAAGGGACTCAGGCCTATTATCTTTGGTAGACATGTTTCCAACATGGGTGTAATTGGGTCATTTGATGTGCTTAGTTAGTGAGAGTTGTTTTCTTTACATTATTTGACAGATCTTATGTATTGAGACCTTTTTTGGTTATTTAATGGCCATCTTTATGATTGTGTTTGATGCCATTTATGCATGAATATATTTCTGATACTTGCATATCATATGGATTAATGTATTCATGATTCAGTTTATTGATAGTCTTAAGTTTGGTGTGACTTAAGCAATTCAGGATATGTCTTATGTTTGCACCATAAAGTTCTCTCGAGACAGTTGTGCAAGACATATGGGTTTCATTAGAAACCATTGGAATTCTCTTGCTTATTGAATGAGCATACAGTTAAAGAGAATTTGAGGACTGATTGAGGATTAGCACTGTTATCAGATCACATACGGAGTGCTTTTTCCCACCACACTACCACATTTGATCCATGTCGATAGAGTTATTAGTGTTTGTAATCATGAGTGGTCTTACATGGACTAATAATGTAATGACTGCCTTGGTTCGATATTGATAGCTTTGTTGTACCGGATTGTTTTAGGTGTTATTTCTCATCCTACTTGGTTTTTTAAAATTGTGGCCACATACAGTTATTTTCATGTTCTAACCTGAGAGTCATTTTTCAAATTTTGTTTCTACAATTAATGTTGGCTCAAGTGGGAGAATGTTAGATTATTCTTAATTGAGCCTACATTATTTGTGGGTGTTTTCTAAACACGGGTTGGACCCAAGTCTGGATGAGACAAATATGGTAAGCCCAATAAGGTTGTGATCTATTATACATGGGTTAGTGTGCATCTATTATCAATGTGAGCTGACGGTAATTAGTGTGGGCCTAATTAGCCAATTGAGCCTTTTATGGAAGGCCCCAATGTGGCTAGAGTTTCCTATATATATAGAGGCTAGGTCCCCTCTCTTCCCACAATCATCAGACAGTTTTTCATAAAATTTCGTCATACAGTAGTGGGTACAGAGAGGAAAACTAGCCTCCAAGAAGCCTTGTTCGAGATTAATTGCCGCTCCAAAGAGATTCGTGAAATCATGGAGCAAACAAGTAAGTTTCCGCATTCAGTTTTATTTCCTGTTAAGTTCCTATATTCGCATATAATTTAGGTCAATATTATGATGTGTTTTGAAGTTTACATTACATGGTTTATTAGGGCCTTCTTTGAGAAATGCAAAATCTTATCACCATAGAGTCTGTCAAAGTTCATGCTAGGAAAACATGTGATCGAAACCAATACTATCTCAATCAGGCTTCTTTGAGTTTTGTTTTATTACCAAAACTCCTGATTGTTTAAGCAACACGGCCTTCTCCGTGAGCATTGAAGTTTGTGTATCATTGATTGTTTGACTATCTTTTCAGAGTTTCACAATGGGAATCATGTCTCAATCCCCAGCATTGCTTTCTGCCCTTCTGCTCATGTTTCTACTGGGAAGTGCATATTCCGTCGAGGTAAATTCCCCACTTGTATCTCCATTTTGACCTATTATAGTTTTAGGTATTAAAAGTAAAATAAACTAACAAACAACAAAAATGAGGAGCCATCTGTTAAAATATAAGAGAGCTACTACTAATACGAATACCTTAGCTTTAGTATACTGAATCTTGTTTTTCTCGAGTGTTGAAATCGACTTTCTCTGCTTATTAGAGGGTGTGATATGTCCATAAAATTCAACAAGTGGGATTAGCCAGTAGCTAGTTCCCTATATGACGATTGTTGTCTCTCTTTTCTCATAGGAATAGGAGCATTGGGCGACCGTTCTAGTTGTGTACTTTGTTAATTCAATTAATAGTATGTTGCATTAGTACTATGCGATACATGATTTTAGTTGTAGCAATGCATTGAAGTGCTAGATTTGATCAACACCTCTGTGTCCTACTTTTCGGGATTTGAGAATTTTCAAATGCATATTTGAAGGTTTTGATATGCATATTTGAAAATTTAATCCACTATGCACTCTACAACGAAGCAATTACAACACTTACATGTAAACTAAACCATTCTTTACGTTGTCTTCACTCTTCCTAGATTGTTTGTGCTCTTGAGACGAGAACAATATGCAAAGTGCTTTACATCCTACTTGAAATTGCTTCATATTCTCATGGCAATAGTTTAGCGACGTGTACGTTCTAGCCCAATGAAACAATTACAGTACAGATAAGAGTTTTTCAATTTGGTTAGTGTTAGTGCATGGTGTGTTTCCTTCAGGTTATTTATTACTAATTTGAGTTCTTGACTCTAGTTATTCTATATGTTGAACTACATATTTTTGGTTGTATTTGTTGTAGGCACCCTTACTCAGATGGAAAAGAAGCGCATTCCTTTCTGCAATGTATGTCGTGACTGTGAGGGCAATCATTGTTCAACTGGCTGCCTTCATACACATTCAGGTATTTGCAAATCCTCCATAAGTAAGTAAATCAGTTCACAAGCAAAACAATACTATTAACCTTTCTATTGATATTTACTAATAGAGGTGAAAAAAATCTATAGAAATATGTGCTCGGCAGACAACTGGTGTTTACAAGATCATTGGTATTTGCAATCGCTTTCATGGGCTTGTTCTCCACTGTTCTTGCACTATTCAAGGTAACTCTTAGTATGTAGAGTATTCAAAGATGTTATATACTACAATCTTCAGCTACTTGATGTTGGTGTTGAAAGTTCTTTTGGAAACAAAATATAAGCTACTTTGTTTTATTTTGAGAAGAGATTACTAGTTATTTAGTTCATTGCCTAGAACATGAATGCCATTTTGGCACCCCCAAAAATACTATAGCAAAAATACGAAAGAACCACAGAATAACATTTTGGGTCTTTTCGTTTTAATCTCTACACAATGCTCAGTAGATTACTTTATTCCGAGTGACAAAGTTAACAACTAAACACTTTTCTAAGAACCTAAATCAACGTAAAGCAACTAGAGCTTCACTCATCCATCCAGAAAATGCCAAAAAATCCAGCTTATGCAAGTTCACTCTTAAGTAACAAAAAATGCTCTAACATATAGGTTATAGTAGTGCAAGTCTCAAGCCCGGATTTAAGCTCATTGCCATATAAACTGTACCTCGGTAGGGCAGGCAGGAATGTGATCACTTCTTCCCTAGTCATTGCCCTTTCGAGCTGGATGTGAACTGCCTTTCAAAATATTACAATTACATATATTTCGTTGAAAGTAAGTTCATAGTCTTTAGGTGTCTAGCTTCGATAGAAACGAGCATCAAAAGTAAATAAGTTATGCATAATGGGCTACGACAATGATATTGGAAAAAGAAAAGAAAGGAAGACAGAAAAAACCAAGGGATTTAACGTGGTGGGGTAGAGAAAATTGGGTAAGAACAATCTTGCACAGATATTTTAGTTAAAATCATTAGCTCAAGAAGATGGTATCCCAACCCTAGCTAGTTTTTATTATTGGCAAAAATTATTCAGCTGAAGAGATGGGATTGGCCATTGTGCCTTTACAAGCCTTAGAAACTGATTTGGTTTGTTGTTGAGCTTAAAAAAAAAAAATGAAACTAATAATTTATGCTACATCAGAAAGCATAATTTGGACCTTCAAGAAAATGAAATCATTTCAATGAATTCTCTTGAGGGTATGAGATGATAACACTATGTTTCTCGCAGCCTTTCAAACGACTCAATTTTTGTCGCACAAAGAGGACCATTATTAGCTTATCATGAAATAATATGATTTCTTCTTCCATTTCTGGTAGCTCTAAATTTTTTAGCAGTTCCTTCATTCCAAGGGTTGGATCTCTAAAATTTTATATCAACGCTGACTAATTTTGCATTTGTATGGTTTGTTAACAGGACATACCTGATGTGGATGGTGATAGAGATCATGGCATTCAAACACTCAGTGTCATCTTAGGGCAGAAAAAAGTTAGCAAAACAAATACTTTCATTTTGCATTACCTTTTTCTGTAACGGCTACCAGAAAAATGAGAGGAAAGGAAAAAATTTGGAACCTTTCAAAATGATTATGAATTTAGAAACATGAATATTGTTTCACCATTTTTTTGCCAAACCAAAATTTTTTTTTCTTTGCTTTCACCCATCCTTACAAGCTTTTCTGTTTTGCACAGGTATTTTGGCTTTGCATTAGCATGCTGTTATCAGCATATGGAGCTGCAATGGTGATTGGAGCTTCTTCTTCCTTCGTGACCAGCAAGCTTGTCATTGTACGTCATGTAATTCGACAAACATCATGCAAGTTATGATACTTTCTATTGGTTATAATTCGTGTTAATTCCATTGGTGTAGGTATTAGGCCACTGTGCACTTGCTTCAGCTCTATGGCTCCGAGCTCAATCTGTTGATCTTGCCAGCAACACATCAATAGAGTCATTTCACATGTTTCTATGGAAGGCAAGTGAATTCTCTCTCTCTCTCTCTCTCTCTCTCTCTCTCTCTCTCTCTCTCTCTCTCTCTCTCTCTCGGTATATATATATATATATGTATATATAGTTGATAAGTAGCATACATTACAAGTGCCTTTAGTTGATTGGGTGCAACAAACCTTTTTTTTATCAAGTAAAGGTACTTCACATTAATAAGTAGTAATACTCCAGTAATTAATTAATTAATTAATGACGCCTAAGATTTTTCAACTTTGGAATTGCATGTGTTGAGTTAATACTCCATTAGTATGCTCGAGTAGGATTGCTGAAATGTTACTAAATTTTTTATAACTAGCTATTCTTCTGATCAAAACTTTTATGGGGAGGGAAGGGGTGAATGAATTTCACATGATGAAGTTAAAAGTAAAAATGCAATAAACTTTTATTTTGTTGTTATTTTACATTTGATCTCTTACATTGTATGTTTATGGAAATTTAAAATTGCAAAAGATCTTATTTTGGATGAGTTTATTTCTCCATATTTAGCTAAAAGCATTTTTGTAATTTTATTATTTGGATTTGATCTCTCATAAATTTCACTCACATATTTGTTTTTAAACATTAACATATATATGTGAATTCTAAATTAAGCTCAAATAACATTTAATGAAAATTCCTCTATAATCATACAATGATAAAACTTTTACGTAAATTACGAACTTATAGTTATTGAAGTTGAAAAAGGCAATATTCATTGCTTTCCATTATTTAACCTCTAGTAAATTTCTTTACATAAATACTGTGCTGAGATCAATTTTGAAAAGATACATTAAAAAAAGTTAAGTGCGTTTTATGATTAGTATTAGTTTTCTGCTTCAGTTTCTATTTCACTTAATAGATGTTTTTATAAATCCACTAGTAAGGTGATGTGTTCAACTTTAATTATTTTTTATTTCAAACCAATGTGAATCATATTGACAATATTGACATAAAAATTTACAAACTCTATCAAATCTACAAATAAATTTGGAAATTTGAAAAGTCAATGTGAACAATGGTGACAATATTATTTCATCCTTAAAACTTGTTTCTATTTCCTCAAATTCAATGAGGATAATGACTTGTATTATTTTTCCCACTAAATAAACACTATATTCTCTCCACATTAGTTATGTGAACTTTGATCATTGTAAATTTTCAATTTGATTGTGGGACTCAAATATATATGCATATATATATATATATATATATATTTTTCATTTTAGAAATACTTTACAAACATAGAATAACATAAAATTGTCGAATAATGAAAAACACATTTTCTTGAGCATTTTGAAGTAGGTAAGTAGTATGATGTAAAAATCAAAGAAGAAACACGCAAGTCATTAAATAAAAGTTTACCAATAAATAGGATTAATTTAATTAGCACAAGACATGTTCCTTAATATGTTTTCATCAATAACACTTTCTTTCCCCAATAGTAGTCGTGGGTTGATAATCCTTGATCTATGTATCCACATTATTACTGCTAAACACATCAACCACCTTATTCCTAAAGTCTAAACTATCTAAACTATATGACCAAATCTAATCTTCCATTAATTGGTATTATCTTGAAAGTTGTCATTCTCCTCTTATTAAGTTGATGTCATGCTAAACGTGTAACTAATTTTGTTTTGCAGCTATACTGTGCTGAGTACCTTCTTATTCCTTTTGTACGGTGAGATGAACCTTTTCTTTGGACACCTAAGTTGGCATTGATGTTATTTGGTTTCATCATTTTGGGAAACAAGGAATTTCTTATTGAGTTCTTTTGATGCTTCTTGTTGCTTCAATCTCTTGTAATACACTTACGCTAGCATTTTATATATTTATTTTGAATTGTTTGACAATCGATAAGAATTGAACTCCTGTTTTACTCTTTCTTTCTTATACATGGATATATATATATGTATATTTGAAAAGCAAAATTTCATTGAGAATGAAATAGAATTACAGCAGAGAGAGGGGAAGATTTCAAAACTGATCAAGCAAACAGGAGCTTGACAGGGAAGAAATCTAAGAACCCAATCCAAAAACAAGCAGTCGAAGACTTACAACTGAAGAGGACTAGCAACCTGATTGGCAAGGAGCCAGTGAGAGATGTAAACTATTAACAAAACTTTAGTTATCGAACACCTTCAATGTTACAAGTGAAATCAGGAAGGCTAAACATGGCTTGGTGATCAGCAGCCTTAACCCACTGGGCAGATAGGAGTTTGATGTCATCAACCACTTCTGACCAATCTGGCTGAATCTGATTAAAAATCATATCATTCCTTGTTAACCACAGTTTCTAAATTACTGCCATGAGTAATAGTTGCCAAATTGTTTTCTTTAGATTCTTGTATCTAAAATCAAAGCGAGAATTCAACTTTATTGGACTTACCCAATGGAGACCCCACTATTTCGGCACAGAGGACCACACCAACCATGAAAAATTGCATGATAATAAAAGATGGTCAACATTTTCAGGATCATTCATACAAAAGGCACATAGGACATCCCTCCCTTGATGAGATCCAGTTGTCTTATGGAGCATAACTTTGTTTTAATCCTTCCTAGCAGAGCTAACCAACAGAAAAACAAGGTCTTTTGAGGGGCTTTCACGTTCCAGACGTAGCTGAATTTGAAGATAGGATGTCCTGTATTATTTCCAAACACATAGCAAAAAGACTTGCAAGAGAAGCCCTTGTTAGGATTAGCCATCCACAGCATCGAGTCCTTTTGGATGAATCAGGACGGATGGATTGGAGAAGGGTTCTCAAATCAGCCAAGCTTTCAGTTTCCCAGGCAAATATCCTTCTTTTAAAGGATAACTCCCATGTAGAACCTACAGGGATAAATAATGAGGAGATATAATTTTCTTTCTGATCAGAAATAGAAAATAGCCTTGGAAAACAGAATTTTTAGTGGCTTGGACCCCAGACACTAGTTGTGCCAGAATTTGATGCTATCTCTTGATCCCAGCTTGATTTGGAGATTATTTACTAGGATGGAGCTTAACATATTTTGATTTTTTTTCCCACTGATTGAATGTCCTACCAAATTCAATCGCTCCAAAGATGATTGTATTTTAAACTCCCACAAGAAAACGTGTGTCGCAATTGAAGTATAAATCCGGTGAGTATTGGAGTTAATTTTCCTCAAGGATTGAGCCACATACAGGCTATATCATTCCACTCACATTAAACTATCCTAAATTGAATTGCTAATGAAATAGAATTACATCAAAAGTAGACCAAAAATCGTTAGGTGTTTGAAAAGAGTTTGTTAAGCTACTATAGCAATGCAATTGAAAACAATTAAGAACTAGGCAAGTAATCAAATGGAATTTTGAGACAATTAAAGGGGAATTGAATACAATTAATATAATCTACCAAGTTCAACAAATATTTCCATGAAGGATTTTTTAACCCAAATCAAGGATTACTGCACGGATCCTTGATTCGAATGATTTAGGCTATAAAACCTTGAATTCACACTTAATTAAGATCAAAATTGTAATTAATTGTTACAATCATAGATTCAAACCTTGAATTTGTGTAATCCTTATACCAATTTAGAAATTGTGCATAGGAGTTACCAAATTTTGTTATGAATCTAAATTTTCTTATAAATCTAAACTCAATTAAGAAGAATAGTAGAAATCATAAGATGATTCAATGAAATTCATATATCTCCATTGAAATACTTGAAGATCCTTTATATATCATCACAATTGCATCCAAATGAGGATTTAGCTATTTGATTCCATCATATAATGCATGAAGAAATATAGATCTAACCTTACTTGAATGAGATTCTAGTGTTTGGTTACAAGGAAAGCAAAGGAAAATGCAAGAAAGTAAAAGAAAATCTACCCTCTCTCTCTCTCTCTCTATATATATATATAAATATTCGTAGTACAATGTATCTAAAATATTTAAGTACAAAAATGAGAGATCCCTTCTAAAAATGCCTAAAACAACCTTTTATACACTGGACAAAAATATGGCTCCAAGCAAGCAATCACTCGGCTGAGCACTGAGAGCATGCTCTCAATTCAAATGATGAAACTAGCTCTCTGAAGTTAGTGCTCTTAAATCAAACGGCTAAAATGGCTTGCAGAAACTAGCAATTATTGAATGTCTTGGACGTCCAAGTGCTCTGTGAGATTGGCAATCTCTCGGCCGATCGCTCGATGGGTTTGGGCAATCGCTCGATGATACACTTTTTGGCTCTTTATTCTACAATTAAGCTCAATTCTCTGCAATTAGATTGACTTACTCCCACCACGCTCACCGCGATGGAGGTGCTTGTAGTTTAAGTGGGGGTACTCCCACTATCGTGTTCTCCCATGAGACTTGTGCCAATCTAGCAATAGAAATGAGTAAAGTTTAGAAACCTATGCAAATTGAAATCGCAAACCAAGAGTGGAATCAATACCTATGGTAAGTAAAATCTGACCGAAAATCTTTTGATGTTTGAAGAGTTGTTTTGCTAATAACTAGGTAACCAATTGAATTAAAATTAAACCCAACTACTTGATTCTAGCTAAAGCAATTTGACAATTATAAAAATTTTACTACAACACCCACAATTATGACTAAATTAACTTTTGATTTAACCGAAATTCCAAATGAAAACAAGTAAAGATTTAACTTGATTAAAAAGGGAGTTTGGGTTCAAATGTTCCAATCTACCAATTCTAGCACGAAATTTGAAAGGGGGAGTTTGGGTTAACTCAAATCAAGAACCGTCCCAAGGCCCTTGATTCGGAAAGTTTAGCTTTGAAAATTTATGGATCTCTAATTATTTTGGAATTAAGTTTTATCACCATTAATGGGTTCCTTACAAATAAATCACATGTTACTAACTATGATTATAGATCTAAGATTTCTACAACAATTAATTCCAATATAATTAGAGAAAAAGATGCAAAAGAGATATTCAACAAGATTAAAGACTCTCCTTTCATTTTCTATGCCTTCCTTGGTAGATCTTCACATTTGTTCTCAAACAATGAGCTTAGCTTGAAGAGCCCATGGTTGAAAGCTTTCCAAAGTGTAGAAACAACATCTTGACTCCAAATCAAAGGTGTATAAATATATTGAACTGTAGAAAATGTGAGAGATTACACTTAAATAACACTAAAAATCTATCTAAACCCTTTTCAAAATCCTAAATACAACAATGTAAAGTAAATCTAAGAAAAATACATGTTTTTCTCCTATTCTCCCTCTCTACCCGCAGCAGAAACCTTAAAATAAAACATAATCCATCTTTTTCTTTGACTGCTAGGTTGTAGGGCAAAACTACGCTCACCGTCTGAAGTGCATATTAATACCGTCTAAATGGCATTCGGACGCACCATCCGGATGGTTATTTCACCATTCAGACGGTCTTCATATGTAGAATCTCGGCTCTGTATTTCTTTGAACGGAAAAAGAGGATTCTGTGATGGCTTAGAACAAGAAAAATCAACTCTGGAATGGCTTTGAACGGGAAAAATCAACTCTGGAACTCCGATCTCCGTCGTAGCGTCCAAATGGTAATTCACCCGTCCGAACGTACCTCCGAACAGTCGGTATTGATCCGTCTGAACGGTCAGTCCGAACGGTGGGAACTCGTCCGAATGGTCCGTCTAGACGGATTTCTTCTCTTTAGGCTATTTTCATCATTTTATCACCAAAAACCTATAATACACATAGAAAACCACTTTAAATCAAATTTATTGCTAAAAATCTATTCTAATACCCATATAAAGGATAACAAACACTTAATTAGGGGACAAAGATTACACTTTTAGAGTAGAATCATAGATCAAAAAGGTATGTTTAGGACAATTCAAGGATAAAATAATAGGCTAATACCTAAACTAGAGTTAATAATCCACTAATTAGGGGATTGAGATTACACTTTCAGAGTATAATCATAGATTCTTGAACATCTAGATGAGTTTATTTCCAAAAAAGTCCAAGAGTTTAGATTCACATCATACTTTGCACAAATCAGTCTTCTCCAGAAAGGTTGTTTCTCACAGCTGGACCTCAACCATCATTTTGCAAGAAGAGAATAATTTCTAACCTTTAGAGATGAGACTCCTATACCTATATGGTCCTTGCCTAAGGTTACTTGGTCCCAGCTTACACAGTGAATTTTCTTTCTTTTAGTTTTGTCTTCCTAGAGAAATTTTCTTTGTAGCTTTTCAAGTTCTAAGCAAACTGACAAAGGCATCTTAAATATAGAAAGGTAATATTTTGGTAAATTTGCTAATGTAGCCTTTAAAAGAGTAATTCTACCTCCCATTGAGAGTTGTTTCCTATTCTAGAGGGACAGTCTCCTCTTGAACTTATCCATAATTCCATCTCATGTTTTCATCAATGTTGGATTTGCTCCCAAAGGAAGCCCCAAGTACTTGAAAGGGAGATAGGAAAATTTGCAATTGAAGAGGTATGATGCTTCAACCAAGAATAAGTCCTTTACACTTGTAATATCCTGAATCTTTCTAATCTAAATTAATGAGAATTTTCTAAATTCTATATTATCCTAACTCCCTCGAAACAGGGTTGTAAACCTATTACTTTGTAGGTTTTGGAAGCCCAAAGGGTTGAATTGAAGGCTAGGGTAATCAAGTTGAGACTTAAGTGATCAAATCAGAAGTTAAAATTCAACACTATCTCGGGAGATTGACCATAACTTTTTATTTTGACATCAAATTAAGTTGATTCTTAAAGCATTGGAAAGAAGACTTCAAGATCTACAACTTTTCCTCTCATGCATATTGGCTGAATGGGCCTTTAAAGTAGTTAAAATTGAGCATAAAAAAACTATAAGGTTATAGACCGTTCCAATGGCTAGCAAGGCCATTCTAACGGTCAAAGCCTTATCCTCTAGAGTTTAGCATACCGTTGGAATGATGGATTTGGCCATTCCAAAGGCCCGAGCCTACGATTTTTTATCTTTTTTAGGACTTCTAGTGTAAGACACATGAGATTAATTCCCATGTGTATCTCCTATTGACCCTCACACCCATAACACACACACACCTATCGTAGAATAGGAAAAGAAGGAGAAGAAGAAGAAGAAGAAGAGAAGGGAAAGAAGAAGATTAAGAGGAAGGATGCTAAGAGAAGATTGAAGCTTGGGAAGCTCAACCCCTACAAGGAGATCACCATTATTAGAGCTTAAAGAACTTGGGAAAGAAAGATATGAACTCTAAACCTTGGGTGTGTACATATGAGAACATGCTATAGTTGTGTTAGGTGACTCCTTTGAGTCCCAATTAGTTAGATTTTGAGAGTTTGTAAGCTTTCATAGATGGATTGGGAGTTGGGGTTGAAAACTCTCAAATTTGTGCATGTTGGGTTTAGAGATTCTAACCCTATATTCCTTTGGTTTACTTGCTGGTTTATGGCACGTCTCCAGATGTGCTTCAAAACTGGAGTCACTCCGCAAGAGTACAGAGGTCGCGCTTGTAGTAAAAACCGGAGGATCCGGTGTCGTTCTCTACCAAGAGAATTCTATAAATATAGTAACAAAGCTCAACTAGCATGGGTACTTATCTTGATGGATTGCAAATGAAAATTCTTTTCTTTTCCTAACATCAAAGAGACCGAAAATATATTGGTTTTGAGATGATGGTGGTTCAATGCTTAATGCAATATTTTAATGACTAATGAAGACAATAAAATCTAGTTTTATGTAATTTAGAAGAAAAGCTTGGACATGGTTGTTTCGATCCACCAATTCACAACAAGGGTTTTCAATGAGAGGTTTATAACTCAAATCAAGATTCACACCTTAGATTCTTGATTCGGAAAATGTCAACTATAAAAGTGTGGGTTTTTGTTTGATTGAGCATAAAGAGGAAATCTATAATTGGCACCCTAGAATCAAACCTTAGACATTTGCAATACCTATACCAAACATTGATTTGTGCATAAATATTGCCAAGGGGTTATGAATCTAAGTTTTTCTAATAAATCTCATGCTAAATCAAATGAAACCATAGAATTTTGAGGATATGACTTTAAAGTTCATACAACTCATTTTCAACCCTTTGAAGATCCTTGGTGGATCTTCACAACCACATCCAAAGGGTATTTAGCTACTAGAATCCATATCAAAGAGAATAAAAGAAGACAAATCTACCATTAAACTGTATAGAACTAGTGTTTAGTTACTAAGAAAGTGAGGAAAAGTGACAAGAAAATGAGGGAAAATGGCTTGAAAGAGTAGAAAACATTCACTTCATATATATATCAAGCATTCATTTACAATGATCCAAAAACAATAAATGACAACAAATACAAAGCATTAAAAGTAAATCTAACTAAAAATCTTACAAGATAACAAAAGTCCCCTTTTTAAAGCTTCTTCTCTGTCCAGTTTCTACAAAAATTAACCTAGAGTGCCTTTTGTCCCGTATATACAGCTTTTATACTCTGTAAAGAAACAGAGTCTGTACACACCGATCGATCGAACGGCCGATCGATCGGCCGATCGAACAGTCGAGACGATCGAACGCTCGATCGATCGTAAAATCGACCCCTCTGAAGTTTGCTTCTGTGTAGTCTGTTGAGGAAATTCGGACATCATCGATCAAACGACCGATCGATTGGAAAAACGCCCTCTATGAAGTTTGCTGCAAAAGGTCGAACAGAGAATCATCGATCGATCGCAAGATCACCGATCGATCGGCCGATCGAACGTTTCGTGGACCGTTCGATTGGGCGATCGATCGATCGGTCATCCCCACATTTGCCCATTTGCCTTAGTTTAAGCTCTAATTCTTGTAAGAAGTGCACAAAAAGAGTTTTAATGCATTTTAGGAGTTGGAATACTAAATTAACACTGAAATTCAACTAATCAACTAACAATTTAAGCCTAAAGATTAATATTTCTAAGAGTAATTAACACCCCCCAACTAACCCTTTGATAGTCCTTATCAAAGTATGAGAGAAAAACAAAAATATACATATGTATTAACCTTATTCAAGTCAAATCTCCATCCACCTAGGTTGTGAACCATCGCAAGGCAAAGGCATAAAGCATGGAAGAAATAAAACACATTGACGCGTACTACCAATGACATATGACCCTAATGATTCAAAACTCGTACAATTACGTCCTCGATGCTTCGATCCAAGTCTCACAAGGCATACACTCAACTTTGAACATGAACACTCATGGTCCCTCAATGGAAAGCTCTTTTAACGAGTAAATGTATAAACCATGCAAGTAGAGCAATTCCGAAACCAAAAACGAATAAATTGTAAGTGTATCGACTTGGCATAGCTTCATGAAGGAATATTCACAGCTTAAGCATAATCTAGAAAATTGACATTAATGCTTTATACACAATTGAATTAAAGATTCATGTATCTTCGGATATTAAGGCCATAAGGGTGATGAATGAAAGAAGAGCCGTGCACATTACATATGATGATCAATGATATTCACTTCCGCACTTCCAATCTTTTGAATCACTTTTGTAATCTTCCTTCACCTCACTTCTTTTGTATTTGATTCTTTTTTTTTTTTTTGGGAACACCTTTTCATCCCTTTCTCTATATATATATATTTTTCTTTACTCTTCAACTCCATACACTTCCAACTTTACAAATATAAGAGCAATGCATCTATTGGCATCAACAATTTTTAAACTTATGCACATGCATATGAACATTAAAAAGAAGAAAAATACACATGAAATGGCTCAATGGAATGAAATGGCCAATGCGTTTGGAATCCGAAGAATACAACAAATCAAAACTTTAATAAAGGGTCAATAAATCTATCTAACACTCGAACATGTAAACCAAAATCAAATATAATGAATCTATTCAATGAATGAGGATCAATAAAAATAATCTTGAATAAATGTGATTCACTCTTCAAAGGCGATAAATAGGCTCTAAAGCTCACATGGTAAAAATCTCCACCTCATAAAGACATGCATGCATAAGAATGAAACACAAAGCATCACATAACATGTTAGTGCGCAACAATGTGAATTGTCTCTTATAACAATTTTATGCCAAAAACTTGCAATGTATCGTAATCTCTAAGGTGGGTTAATCATCAACTCAAATTTAATCAAAAACATGGTATGGTACTTGTTTGAAACAACCCTAACACCTCCATCACAAAAATCCAAAAAGAAATGATATCAACAATTAAGGACATAGCTAAGGTGTCAAGTTATAAAAAAAAAAGCGATACGAATACCATACAATACTCATTACCTCGATTGGAACAATACATGCGATATGGATATCAATCAAAAAGTATACCTGTAACTGAAATGCCAAAATATACCCGAAATAAACAAAAGAATACAATAAATGTATACAAAAAGGGGTATGCCACAATATGAAAGATCACTATACAAACAACTCAAAAATAAATACATCCATTATAATAAAAAAGATTTAGATACATCATATGAAATGAAATGCTATGAAGTGCACAATGCATCTAATCTAACTGGAGATCCGAAAAGAAGTCTCTATTATCATCCGGAGGAGGCTGGCCAAGGTGCTGGATAATCTCCTGGAGTCGAGTGGACTGGGTCTGCTGGCTGCTGCTGTTGAATGTCAATCAGCTAACCCTAAAGTGCAACAATGGCAGTGTCCTAGAGATCTAATCTAGCCATAATGTCAGCCTGCCACTGCTGGCGCTCTGCCTGCTGAGTGGTCGTTGCTCCTGGATGGCTGCCAAAGTTTGAAGAATTGTCCCCTGAACTGGCTCCTCCTGAGCCTGAGCCTGAGCCTGGGCTGCGCTGGCTGCCCTGTCTGATCCTGCCGCTGCTCCCCTGACTGGGTCTCCTCCTGTGTCTGAGAAGGCGGCTGCTAAGAAGACGAGTGAGCTGAACTAGCTAACCCCCCCTTCTTCGTCAATTGCCCTGCCGCCCTCTTCTCCATCTTCCAGTCTATGTCAGTCGAAGAGGAAAGCAACACAACATCTGCAACACTAACCCCAGCCGCCCTAATCCTCGCTGTCAGAAAGCAACCAAAGGCGATGCTGGACTTGGGAGTAGCAACTTGAGTCGCGGCCCAAAATGCCATATACATGAAGTGGGGCAAGTCAATAGTCTTGCCCGTGCCAATAGCCCACATCAACTGCCCCAGCATCCTACTGCACTCCACCGTCCTCCCCAGTGAAAAAATCGAATAGCATGTCCAAAGGAATAGCGGGTGGTATCTAGGGGCAAGCTGCCTAATCCTGATCTGGGAAGCGGTCCAGGACTCTCCCGGTGCTAAAATCTCGGCGCACATCTCCTCATGAGATGGTGGATGCTCCTCATCATAAGAGAACTGAGGGTTAGCAACCTTCGGTATACTAAACTGCTCAGCAAAGGAATCCGGGGTGATAACAACATCCCTACCCCGAACCCAAGAGCGAATAATATATCTGTCGCCACCAACGGGGTCCGATGAAATGTTAACCATGAACTCTGCCACGAGGGTGGCTGAGTACTGGTCTCTAAAGGAAGCTAACCCCAACCACTGACGATCAGTCAATGGCTTAAGCCAACCATATGGCTCACCATCAAACTGACTCACGGTCCAATGCCTCTCCACTACTACCTTACGGGCGCTCCACACCCGTCCAAACTCTCGCTCCTGATCTCTCCCCCGTAAACGAGTAGTATCAAACTCTCCCTCCCTCTCCCTCCTAGCATGCTCACCCTGGAACTGCTGAAACTGGGCCAGAGTTTGAGAAGTCCCCGCCCCAGCTGTACCCTCAGTACTCCTAGTCTCGACTATAACTCTCTAACTAAGCTAAGTACAGCTGGAAATGAAAAGAATGGACAAAGATTAGCGGAAGGAATACCTCTCGAAGGGCAGAAAACCGTAAATAGGCAAGACAAAGTCCACCAAAGTGAGCTGGCAGGGCCTCGCTGCTCCGATATATAAACAAACTCTCGAAACTCTCAAATACTCGCGAGCGAAATGAGAATGAACAGTGAAACAGTGGGTTTTTATAAACAGCTCTGTCACCGATCGATCAACTCTTAAACCGATTGATCGCCTTGCGGACCGATCAAAATGGAGCGCAACCGATCGAATGGCCGATCAGTCGATACCGCTCCCTTTCGATCGATGTGATAATAAGCCCGATCGATCGCAACGTACACGATTGATCGGCCGATCGATTGGTTCGGCCCACCGATCGATCGCAAATACAGCCTCTCTAAAGTTCTGCAGAAATTCTTAGAATTTTCCACAGCAACATGACAATGGTGCCCCCCCCCCCCCAACTGGAATCATGCCATGACCTCAATGCATAAGGAAAATGGACGAGAAAAAGAACAACGGGGTGAGCGGGACCCTCGGAAATACGAATGTACACAACTAACTACCAAAAAGAAAAGGGAAAGAAACCTATAAGAAGGAAAACAAAAGAACTACTCCTAAACTGTAAAACACGACAATCTAAGGTCACTCAAAGGACGGTGGATCAATGAGATCCACACAATCTAACTCCCCTTGAAACGACTCAAAATACGGCTTTGGCCGCTGACCATTCACCTTAAATGCCAAGCCATTCGTGAGATTTTGCAGCTCAATGGCTCCATGGGGAAAAACTTCTTTTACAAGGTATGGCCCAGCCCACTTACGCCGTAATTTGCCCAGAATAGATGTAAGCGTGAATTATACAATAAAACTTTTTGGCCAACTTTGAAAGTTTTTCGAATGATATGTTGGTCATGAAAGTGTTTCATCCGAGCCTTAGCAATTTTTGCATTTTCAAAGGCATCATTGTAGAGTTCATCTAACTTATTGAGTTGGAGTTTGCGGTGGGTACCCGCAACATCAATATCCTCATTACATTGACGAATCGCCCAATATGCTTTATACTCAATTTCGACGGGAAGATGACAGGCCTTCCCGTACACAAGTCTATAGGGTGATTCACCAAGAATGGTTTTATAACCCGTGCGGTATGCCCACAACTCATCGGTCAATCTAACAGACCAATCTTTCCTATTTGGATTGATGGTTTTCTCAAGAATGTGCTTGATTTCCCGATTGGCCAACTCTACTTGCCCTTGCGTTTGAGAATGGTATGGTAATCCAACCTTATGGACCACTCCATACTTACACATTAAAGACGCAAAGGGCTTATTACAAAAATGCGAACCGCCATCACTTATCATGGCACGAGGCATGCCATACCTACAAAAAATGTTCTCTTTCAAAAATCGTAAGACCACTTGGTGGTCATTGCTTCGGGTGGCAATTGCTTCCACCCACTTAGAGACATAATCTACCGCAACAAGAATAAAAAGGTACCCACACGAGTTAGGAAACGGTCCCATGAAATCAATCCCCCACCAATCAAATATTTCCAAAATAGTGATGGGGTGAAGAGGCCTCATGTGCCTCTTAGAAAGTGTTCCTAACCGTTGGCACCTATCGCAAGCTAGACAAAAAGTATGTACATTCTTGAACATGGTGGGTCAATAAAGCCCACATTGCAAAATTTTGGTCATGGTTTTCTTGGAGGAGAAGTGTCCTCCACAAGCATGAGAATGACAAAACTCTATTACTTGTTGAAATTTATGATTTGAGACACACCGGCGAATGATTTGGTTCGGACAATACTTAAACAAGTGAGGATCATCCCACGAAAAATAGCGCACATTCCGGAAGAATTTACGCTTGTCAATGGATGACCATGTGGAAGGAACCTCACCGGTGACAAGGAAGTTCGCAATGTCCGCAAACCAAGGGGTTAAAACTTGCTCAACGGCACTCACATGCATCAGATGCTCATCCGGGAAGTGCTCCTTGATAAGGGCTGGGTTCATGGCTCACCCATTTAAGGGAAGGCGAGACAAGTGATCCGCATCTACATTTTCAACCCCTTTTTTATCAAGCATTTCAATATGGAATTCTTTGAGCAAAAGTATCCATCAAATGAGGAGCGGTTTTGCATCGGGTTTTGTGAGGAGATACTTTAGGGCCGCATGGTCAATGTAGATGATGACCAATGACCCAATCAAGTAAGACCTAAATTTGTCTAGTGCAAAAACCACTGCAAGGAGTTCATTCTCGGTTGTGGTATAGTTGATTTGAGCTTCATTGAGAGTTATAGAAGCATAATAAAGGACATATGGCTTCTTATCAACTCTTTGTCCTAGGACAGCCCCCACAGTGTAGTCACTAGCATCACGCATTAGCTCAAATGGAAGAGACCAATTGGGTGCTCAAATGATTGGGGCTATGGTCAAAAGTCCCTTCAACTTGTCAAAAGCTTGTTGATAAGAAGATGTCCACTCAAAGGGAACATCTTGGGATAAAAGATGACACATAAGCCTAGAGATTGCACTAAAACCCTTAATGAAACGCCGATAGAAACCGACATGCTCAAGAAATGATCTAAACTCCTTCACACATGTCGGGGCGGGCAATTTTTGAATGAGTTCGATTTTTGCCTTATCTACTTCAAGCCCTTCAGCCGACACAATATGCCCCAAAACTATACCACTAGTAACTATAAAATGGCATTTTTCCTAATTGAGCACAAGGTTACTCTCCTCACATCTCATCAAAACTTTTCCTAAATTATCAAGACAACCTTCATAAGTACCCCCATAGATGGAAAAATCATCCATGAAGACTTCGACAATTTGCTCAATCATGTCGCTAAATATACTCATCATGCACCTTTGAAATATCGCCAGTGCATTACATAGCCCAAAGGGCATACATTTATAAGCACATGTGCCAAAGGGACAAGTGAAAATTGTCTTGGCTTGATCCTCAAGGGCTACATCAATTTGATTGTACCTCGAATATCCATCTAGGAAACAATAGAAAGTCTTACCGGACACCCTTTCTAGGACTTGATCAAGGAAGGGTAAAGGGAAATGGTCCTTTCAGGTCACATTATTGAGGCGGCGATAATCAATGCACATTCGCCATCCGGTTTGCACACGGGTTGGCACTAACTCATTGTTGTCATTTCTTATCACCGTGACACCCGATTTCTTAGGCACCACTTGGGTCGGACTAACCCATTTCGAATTAGAGATGGGATAAATGATACCCGCATCTAGTAATTTTAAAACCTCACCTTTAACCACTTCCTTTATATTGGGATTCAATCGTCTTTGCATTTGACGAATGGATTTAGCCTCCTCTTCTAAAAAAATGCGATGAGTGCACACGAGAGGACTAATCCCATAAAGGTTTGCGATAGTCCATCCTAAGGCTTTTCTATGTTTCCTAAGCAATGTTATCAACCCTTCCTCTTGGCTCTCAAACAAGCTAGAGGAAATCACAACTAGGTATGACTCCCCATCCCCTAAAAATGCATACTTTAAGTTGGAAGGCAAAGGCTTCCTCTCGGGAATGGGAGGCTTCTCCTCCGAAGGAATTGGTTTCTCGGCACTAGGGTGGAAGGGTTCAAAAGAAGGGGTCCATTGACCCACATGTAAACACTCCTATTTCTCACCCTCTAAATGAGAAAATTCACTTGACGCCATGCCTTCACTATCATGTGAAGCATGCGGTTCACCTCTCACTAATGCCCTCTCCAAAGGGTCCTCAAAAATCTCCCGCTCAAAGTGTTCTTGAACTATGCTCTCTATGATGTCTACCTCCCGGATATCCTCACATTCTCCCTTTTGTTTTGCAACCGAAAAGATGTTAAGCTCGAAGGTGGTGTTGCTAAAAGACAATTTCACTAACCCATTCCTACAATGAATGATGGGATTGGAACTAGCTAGGAAAGGGCGTCCCAAAATCACAAGAATTTGGTTGTGAGCTGTACAACTCTCAACAGGTTGGGTGTCTAGGACAATGAAATCAACCGGGAAGCAAAAGTTATCAACTTGGATAAGAATATCCTCGATGATACCTCTTGGAACCTTTATAGAACGATCCGTGATTACACCCTAAAAGTGTAATCATAGGCTCTTAATCCGCACTTTGTTAGATTTATATTAGTGTTAATTTCCTTATTTTAGTTCGATATTTATTTGATTATGTTTTGTGTGTGCTTTGTAGGTTATATAAGCTAATAAAGGCAAAAAGAAAGCAAGAATAATCAAAGCGGGTTCAAGGCGAATAATTTGTTCATGAAAATTCAGACTTATCTCGATATTTGGGCCATATCTTTTTACTCCGACGTCCGATTGAGCTGATTTTTGTGCCATTGGAAAGAAGACTTCAAGAGCTACAATTTGTCCTCTAATGTGCATCGGCTGAATTGGCCTCTAAAGTGGTCAAAATCAAGCTTCAAGGTGGAAGAATGAATAGTAACCGATCGATTGGCTTGGCAAACTTCAGAGAGGGTGATTTACCGATCGATCGGGCGATCGATCGGGTGAACAGTAACCCAATCGATCGGTGAACAGTGACCGACCGATCGGTGAACAGTAACCCGATCGATCGGTGAACAGTGCCTGTGAACAATAAAAACAGTTTTTTACCGATCGAACGCTCCAATTGCCGTTCGATCGGCCGATCGATCGGTGAACAGTGCCGATCGATCGGTCGATATAGATCTGAAGCTTAAAAGCTTTGTGGTCTGAAAAAATAGAGGGGAGGAAGATTTTTTGGGTTTGTAGCAGCCAAGGAGGTGGTGTGAAAAGCTCCTCCAAGGTTGGTTTTTATGTTTTTGTGTATTTTAGCTTAGATTTATGTGTGTAATGTTAATGTAGGAGTAGAAATTGTAACTTTATTACATTGTAATTTATTTTCCTTCACTTTCTTGCCATTTTCTCTCACTTTCTTAGCAACCAAACACTAGTTTTACTTAGTTTAATGTTAGATTTACCTTCATTTATGCTCTTTATTATGGATTTTAGTAGCTAAACATCTCTTGGGTGTGATTGTGAAAATTCACCAAGGATCTTCAAGTATTTTAATGGGGATTTATGAACTTCAAAGTTTTATTCCTAGATTTCAATTGTTCTATTCGGTTGAGTGTTGGATTTATTTGAAAACTTAGATTCATAACTCATTTGGTAACATTTATGCACAATTCAACAATTGGTATAAATCTTGCACATTTCTAGGTTTGTTTCTATGGTTCTATTAATTATCACAATTTATACACTCAACTAAATATGAACTCAAGGTTTTATGGTCAAAATATTCCGAATCAAAAATCCACGGTGTGATTCTTGATTTGAGTTATAAAAATCCTCAATTGAAATTCTTGTTGTGAATTGGTGGATTGAATCAATCATATCCAAGTTTTCCATTTTAATTGCTTTACATTTAAATCAATTGCCTAGTTAGTTGCTTTAATTTTCATTGCACTACTTTAGTAAATCAAAACCCCATCAAAAATCTAAAGATTTTCGGTCATTTTATTTTTCGTTTTATTTTAGATCCAATTCCCCACATAATTTCAATTCGATCCTAGGCTAGATTAGTGTGAGTTGAGTGCTAGAGCCTATATTTGGCTAGGTCCCTTGGGAGAGAACGATACCGGATTACCGGTCTATACTTCATCGCGACCCCCGTACTCTTGCGGGGTACTAACTCCATTTTGTAGTTTTCGGAGCGAGTCAATCCGCCAATTACAAGGTAACACGAGTAGGGCTCAACTCTCCTAGGCCAAGTTCCTTATACACTGAAAAGGGTAAAAAGTTAACACTAGACCCTAAGTTTAACAAAGCACGATTGATCTTGGCATTCCCAATGGTAGAAGAAATAGTAGGACATCCGGAGTCCTTGAATTTCAGCATAGTTTTACATTGCAAAATCGCACTTTGATTTTCGTTCATCATGGCGATTTCCTTGACATGCAACCTTCGCTTAAAAGTGCATAAGTCCTTTAAGAACTTAGCATAAGAAGATATTTGCTTGATTGCATCAAGGATAAGGATGTTGACCTTTACTTGTTTGAACACTTCATAAATTTCCACATTTAGAAGTTCATTTTTTGGTTTGGTCAACCTTTGCAGGAAGGGAGCATGTTTGACTATGTCCCTTCTCTTATACCTCTCACTTTCACTCAAAATCTCGATAGGATTGGCTAAGTTCTCTCCCCCTTCTCTCGGCACTTTTTCCTTTTTCTTTTTCTCTTCTTGACCAACACTCTTCCTAGAAGTCTCATTCCAAGGTGGGATAGTTTTGTCAATGGTCTTGCCACTTCTAAGGGTAGTTATGGCTTACATTTGGTCATGACTCGTACTAGGGTCATTCTTACCCTCAGTTATGTGCACTTGCCTAATCGCCGGGTTAGGTTGAGGTTGAGCCGGGAATCTTCACGGGACATTTTGGGTCAAAGCTTGTGTCAATGTAGACATTTGCTTTTGGATGTCCTCAAGTAACCTAAAGTGTTGGTCTAGCACCTTCTCTTGTTTATCAACCTTTGAACTAACCCCCCCTCATGTCATTGGCAAGTTGGTAAATATTGTTCTCTATGGGCTTCCTATGGAGGGGTTGATATGGCCTTGGTTGATTTTGGAATTGGGTCACAAGTGCTTGTTGGTAAGGTGGAGGTGGATGTTGTGGTTGGAGTGCTTGTGGAGGTAGATGTTGTGGTTGGAGTGCTTGTGGGGGTGGAGGTGCTTGGTATGATTGAGGGTTTTGATACTCTCCTTGGTAGTTGTAGGAGTTTGAAGTCCCTTCATTATTCCTCCACCTAAAGTTAGGATGATCTCTCTATCCCGGGTTGTATGTGTTTAAATAAGGGTTGCCCCCTCCTCTTGAATATTGGCCGATTGTGTTAACTTGGTCATGCAAAGCCTCCTTCACACCCGGAATGATTGGGCATGAAGAGGTGGTATGATCCGAGGTTTCACACACAAGATAACATACTTCTCTCATCTCCTCACTCTCTACCGATTGAACTTTTTTCACCTCAAGAGCCTCTAATTTTCTTGCCAAGATAGCCACCCTAGCATTGACATCATCAACTTCCTTGAGTTCATATCTTCCCACCCCTTGTTGGATTGAGCGACCCTCGGGATTTTGGGTCCCGGTAAGTGCCCAATCTCTAGCCTTTTTTGCCAAGTTATCAAAATAATCGTATGCCTCATGGGGTTGCTTATCAAAAAACGCCCCCACACACATAGACTCGACAAATTGCTTGAGTTATGGTGTCAAGGAAGAATAAAATGTGTTGATGACATGCCAATCAACAAAACCGTGATGAGGGCAAGAATTTAAGAGATCTTTGAACCTCTCCCAACATTGAAAGAAATTTTTCCCCAACAAAAGAGAAAATTGTGAAATTTGCCTTCGAATGGCCTCGGTTCGATTTTCGGGAAAAAATTTGCTCAAAAATTCCCCTTAGAGAGTAGCCCAAGAATGGATGGACATGGGTCTCAAGGAATTGAACCAAAGCTTAGCTTTTTCCTTCAAACAAAATGGGAAGAGTTTCAACAAAAATACTTTCCTTGGACATGAGTTGTCCATAGCAATTGAACAAGCATCCTCAAATTCCTTAAGAAAAATGTAGGGTTGTTTCGAATCCATCCCGTGGAATTAAGGCAACATTTGCATCATTCCCGACCTAATGTTTAGAGTGTTGTGATGGGGCGGGAAAACAATGCACGATGTTGGTGCTTGCCTTGGTGGGTTTAGGTAGTCCTGGAGAGTCCGTATAGGGGGGGCCGCCACGTCACCATGGTGGCTCCCTTTTTCAAACTCCTCATGACCTTCCAGGTTGATTTGAACATTTGGATGCAAGGGTTGAATGTTAGGTAAGCCGGGTTCATTGGGATTTGCCATTGGAATGAAACCTAAGTCGACCACTAATGGTAAGCTAGGTATTGGTGAAGATGTGCTTGTGCTCTCAATCCTCACAAGGCGACGATGTTCGTCCTTCGTGAAATATGACATGCAAGAATGAATGCACACATAAGGTTGGACCGATAGGGTTGTTCAGCACATCATACTCGATTCCCTAGGCCGGACAACGGCTTTTTTCAATTTTAAGCCGGACAACGGCTTTTTCTCAATTCAACTCCGTACCTCCAATCTCCACATACAATAAGCGTACCGCCAATTCAAAACTTGAACACACTAGCCTAGCTCTACTAAATACTCTCGAAGAGGGATAATTTCCTAACAAAAATGCAATGCAATTATACGATATCAAACAAAAAAAAAACTAGAGAAAAGAAGAAATAAGAAAAAAATAATCCTAAAAAAATAAAACACTTTAAGGGAAATGAGAGTGTACCGGGGCCCGAAGCCTGTAGATGCTTCCCTCGGGGGCGATGATGAAATCCACCCTTTTTGTGTGTTTTTTTTTTCTTTTGCTTGCTCTTCTTTTTTTTTTTTTTTTAATTTTCTTCCGCAATCCTTAGCTTTCGTCCGGTGTAGCTTTTGCTTATGAATTCCCTGGCAACGGCGCCAAAACTTGGCACGTCTCCAGATGTGCTTCAAAACTAGAGTCACTCCGCAAGAGTACGGAGGTCGCGCTTGTAGTAAAAACCGAAAGATCCAGTGTCGTTCTCTCCCAAGGGAATTATGCAAATATAGCAACAAAGCTCAACTAGCACGGGCACTTATCTTGATGGATTGCAAATGAAAATTCTTTTCTTTTCCTAACATCAAAGAGACCGAAAATATGTTGGTTTTGAGATGATAGTGGTTCAATGCTTAATGCAATATTTTAATGACTAATGAAGACAATAAAATCTAGTTTTATGTAATTTAGAAGAAAAGCTTGGACATGGTTGTTTCGATCCACCAATTCACAAGAGTTTCCAATGAGAGGTTTATAACTCAAATCAAGATTCACACCTTAGATTCTTGATTCGGAAAATGTCGACTATAAAAGTGTGGGTTGTTGTTTGATTGAGCATAAAGAGGAAATCTATAATTGGCACCCTAGAATCAAACCTTAGACATGTGCAATACATATACCAAACATTGATTTGTGCATAAATATTGCCAAGGGGTTATGAATCTAAGTTTTTCTAATGAATCTCATGCTAAATCAAATGAAACCATAGAATTTTGAGGATATGACTTTAAAGTTCATACAACCCATGTTCAACCCTTTGAAGATCCTTGGTGGATCTTCACAACCACATCCAAGGGATATTTAGCTACTAGAATCCATGTCAAAGAGCATAAAAGAAGACAAATATACCATTAAACTATATAGAACTAGTGTTTGGTTACTAAGAAAGTGAGGAAAAGTGGCAAGAAAATGAGGGAAAATGGCTTGAAAGGGTAGAAAACATTTACTTCATATATATATCAAGCATTCATTTACAATGATCTAAAAATAATAAATGACAACAAATACAAACCATTAAAAGTAAATCTAACTAAAAACCTTACAAGATAACAAAAGTCCCCTTTTTTGAAGCTTCTTCTCTGTCCAGTTTTTGCAGAAATTAACCTAGAGTGCCTTTTGTCCTGTATATACAGCTTTTATACTCTGCAAAAAAACAGAGTCTGTACACACCGATCGATCGAACGGCCGATCGATCGGCCGATCAAACGGTCCAGGTGATCAAACGCCCGATTAATCGCAAAACCGACCCCTCTAAAGTTTGCTTCTGTGTAGTCTGTTGAGGAAATTCTGACGTCACCGATCTAACGACCGATCGATCGGAAAAATGCCCTCTATGAAGTTTGCTGCAGAAGGTCAAACAGAGGATCACCGATCGATCGCAAGATCACCGATCGATCGGCCGATCAAACGTTCCGTGGACCGTTCGATCGGGCGATCGATCGGTCGATCGATCGGTCATCCCCACATTTGCCCATTTGCCTTAGTTTAAGCTCCAATTCCTGTAAGAAGTGCACAAAAAGAGTTTTAATGCATTTTAGGAGTTAGAATACTAAATTAACACTGAAATTCAACTAATCAACTAACAATTTAAGCCTAAAGATTAATATTTCTAAGAGTAATTAGTTTAGCATCATTTAGAGATATTGTAGTCTTTTTAAGTCAATCTTTGAATTATAAAAGCATTGGTAGAGTTTGGGGTGGCTTGAATTTGAAAATCTAAGGCTCGGAGAACCCCCCCTCCCCCCGGGGCTGTGTGCAGGTGCTCTAATCGTTGGAACAGTCAAAGACTTGCATTTTTCCTATCGTTCCAACGGCTAGGAGGTTGTTCCAACGGTCAGAGCCTTGTTGGTTAGACCTCAAAGGTGCTCTATTTATCTGCAAGTGCACGGTTGACAGTTGTAATTTTATCCGGGAAGTCTAAAATCGTATTTCCTCAAGAATCAAGCCAAATATAGGCAATTGACACTAAACTAACTTGAAATTGAATTGCAACTAAAGATGGATTGAATCTAAAATTATAAGAGAAAATAAAAAAGACCGAAAATTTTTTGGGTTTTGATGAGAGTTTTGAATTACTAAACTATTGCAATAAAAATAAAAGTAATTAACAACTAGGCAATTAAAATAAAGCAAATTGAAATTAGATTTAAAGCAATTAAAAGAGAATTGGGATCAATTGATCCAATCACTCAATTCAACCAAGACTTTCAATGAGATTTATAATTCAAATCAAACACAACAATCAAGAGTGTTTGATTCGGAAGATTTAACGTTGAAAACCAATAATTCTCAAACAATTAAAATTAGTTTCATGGTCAATGGGAGAATCAAATGTTAATATCATTGATTTAACTAGGGTCAATACCAATTTGTGAGATTAAGTATTGAATTAGCCAAACATAGTGAATAACCTATGTGTTCTAAGACATCTAACAATCAATTGATGTGAATGAATTCTTAGCAATCATGAATTAATTATCTAGTAACGAGTCATAAATTAATACCATCGATTTGGGTTATTAAAATCTTCAAACTTAGTCAATAATCTAAGTATTCTATGACATCCACATGCAATTACTAAGAATTAGAAATTTAAAAAAATAAATCAATAAATTTAAGAGATACCTCTATTGAAACTCTTGGATTTCTTGAGTGACCTTCACATTTGAACCCAATTTAAGAAGCTAGCTACTTGAATCAATTAGAGAAAGCATGTAGAAGTAAAGAGAAAGCATGAAGAATTAAATCTAAGTTTTACGTGAACAATAAAAGTGTTTGGTTGCAAAAAAAATAAAAGACAGTGTAAGAAAGTAAAGGAAAATACAAGAAAATAAAGAAAAATTACAAAACCTCACCTATACTACTCTTACAAAGCTAAATCTAAGCTAAAAGTGAAGAGAAATGCGAGAAAACCTAATGGAAGAGCTGCTCCTGCTGCCCTTCTACCTAAATCTAACCCTAACTACTCAAAAACTTTCAAAAACTTCATTAAAACTTGGCTTTGGAAACAAAAAATATAATCTAGAAGTCGAAATAGCGTCCGAACAGTTATCGGACCGATGCGTTTGACTGCCGTCCAAAGTGCGTTCAGACGGTTACTGTTCACCATCTGAATGCACTATTCACCATCCAAATGGCCACTATTCATTGTTCGAATGCACTGTATACGCATTGTTCGGACGATCCCATTCACCGTTCGGACAGTATTATATATATTTTTTAAATTTTTGAATTTTTAAAATTTTATTTTTTTAATTATAATTTTTTATTTTTTATTTTTAAATTATTTATTTTTTTTGCATGATTTTATTAAAGCCGTTCCTCGGCAATGGTGCCAAAATACGTTGCTACGCCCAAAATATAGCAATCTATTACATCTAAGTGCAAGTGCGGCGAAGCAATAAATAAAATCCGGTAAGACTAAAATCCATCCACAGGTTATCCAAACATGCAAAGTTAGCTATTAAAATTTATCCACGGTAAAATATTAGATACCCACTAAAATATGCTAAATACCGTAGCATTGCAATGACTTTAGTTGGAACTTAAGTCAACCTGTTTGAATGCCACCATGAATACCAATGAGATTTGGACAATTGGTGAAAAAAAAAAATCAAATAGTAACCAAAATAAAAGAGCTTGTTTTGGAAGGTTTGAAGATTGTTGAACTAGACTTTAAATTAAACTTAATAATATGGTCTTGGATCTAATTGATCCAATCACCCAATTCACTCAAAATTTTAAAGGAGATTTTATAACTCAAATCATTGACTTCATTTTGAGCCTTTAATTCGGAAGATTTAACGATTGAAACAAAATTCATTAATAATTAAATCCAGAATAATAAAAATTAAAGCTATAGATTTATACCATCGATTTGTGCAATAACTATACCAAACTAAAATTTCTGTATAGAAATTACAAAACTTAATCAAGAATCTAAATTTTCTCAAAAATCTAGAATTTAATTACCAAAAATTGAAAGATTTCAAAGATAAAACAATGAAGACTTAATTACCTCCGTTGATATTTTAAGATTATTAGATAATCTTCACAATTGGCTTCAAGAATAAAACTAGCTATTCATTGTATTAAAATGAAAATACATGGCTTGAAAAATAACTTTATAAATAAAAAGATTTATTACAACAGAGTAATAATAAAAAAAATATTAAAACAAAAAATTAACTGACTAAAAACACTAACAAATAAACTGAAATTTAGACAAAAAGTAAATTACAAGAACTCTCTACAATTGCTCCATTCCTCTCTACTCTCCTCTTCCCTCTTCCTTCTTTTTATAGTCGTAATGAGAAGTTTTTTTTTTTGCTTCTTTTTTCTTTTTCTCCACGCCCGTGTCCCACCTCAATGAATGGCCAAATGGCCTTGTCAGGCATTCCACCACCTGCAAACAAAACAAACATACGAGTTTCAATCTATAAAGTAAAGATAATACTTTATATTATCTTTCAAAGTGACAATACTTTATATTATATATTATGTATTATATAATACATAATATATAAAGTAAAGATAAAATATAATATGTTCTTCATGCCCGTGTCGGTCGCTCCATCACCTTACTTTATTTTGCTTAGTTTTATCTTCAAATATGTTCAAGGAGTGTAAAACGTGAAAAATACTAAATTTATATAAATATAATAAATAACACACAAATAATAACTAACATTAGCCTATATTAAAGGACTCAAATTATACTTTTTAGAGTACAATCACCTAGATACAAAGCTCATCACTTTTATATATGCCCTTAGGCAACTGTAAGCACCCCATTTTTGCCTGCTCGGCAATCTCCGACCCAACCTATCTTCTAGTAAAACGTCACAACACATTCAAGTCCAAACTAACTTTTTCAAAATTCAGTTCAGTCAATTAGTCGCTTCTCGGACCCGTAAGGTCTGATTGAAGCTAGAAAGACCAAAATACCACTAGGTTTTCCAAGGTAGTTTTTAGAGATCGGTTGGTCTCTAAAACCAATCACAGCTATCGAAGTGACAAAAATACTCACAAACCTTAAATGGTTCAATTTTGACACTTGCTAGCCCGTCAATGTAGAATGTCCATTATACCCCTTGGCATTAGGTAAATTCTCTGAGATCAGGCGGTCTCTGGAACCAACACTATCCCGTCGGAGTGACAGAAACACTTATAAACCTTTAAACCGTTAAGAGTGATGAGAACACTCACCAAGCTGACACGAGAACTAAAGCGCCTCTTGGCTAGTTTATCAATGCTGTTATGTTCTATGATTTGTTTGGTGAGTTATTTACTATGATTCTACTTCATCAAATTTCTCCCAATTTCTCTCTATCTTTAATGTTTGTATCAGCTATGTTGATTTATGAAAAATTATTTTACTCTTATATTTCATTTAAATAATATCTAGGCATAAAATTATTTTCTTACAACTAAATATAATTTCTATACAAAAAATTTGCAGTTACATGCCTAACAAAATAGAATAAAATAAATATTTTTTACTGCCAATTGTTTTTCAAAAAATTTTTTATTCTAGGAACTTATTTTCAAGTGAAACAAATGAAGTCTTAGGTATTAATTGTGAGTCCCAAATAAGTTGAAATTCCGCAAAATTTAGAATTCGATATAAGAAAATTCAGATATTCCAAATTTTGTTGGGAAATCATAAGTTTAGAAAATTTTCGAAATTAAATTTAGTTTCTAGAATGGAGGCTTTTAATGAAACCCCACGCGCGTGTAGGTATGTGTTAGAAGTTCGAGGTTTTAGAAGTCAACAATGGTGGCTCGGCTGCGTTGTGCTATGCATTATTTAATCGGAATGAAAATTTGTTCAAGTCAAAGCTATGTTACACTACGTTTGATTTCCATCTCATCATTTTCTTACCTTTTTTTAAAAAATATTTGGTGCACTGACTATATTGTTTCGGATCCGTAGCCGCCATTGCCAACCCAGTCAACAAGTTCTCATGCAGAAAGTGCATATATATGTGTAGTGATATTGGGGCTTTGTTATCAAGAAACTGCTCCAATACAGAGAACGAGGGGAATATCTGTTCTTGGAAAATCAAGTTCAACCATTGATCCTTCGAGAGGATGGCTCAAATAGGTTGGTTTCCGCATTTGTTATATAGGTGGAAGGAAAATGCTAGGACAGCCACTCCTCATAGGTGGAAACTTTGATTTGGTTGGTTGCAGACGAAAAAGGGGAAGTGTAGCGTTGGAAAGAATCTTTTATTTCAAAATGAAATACTCACTATACTAATTTTTAATTATAAAATTATCACTATCATATCAAATGAAATAATTATTATAATAAATTTAATTATAAAATTATCACTATCATATTATTTTGATGGGAGTTTCAATCCGTATCAAGTCATACGTGCTGTATCGGTCATAAAATGGTGCAAAGAAAGTTAACTTTCGTACAGATCAAGGTATCGACAGATGCCAACAAATATCGGTCGGTGGTTGATACTGGTTATACCAAGCAATACTGCCCAATATTGGATTTACTGGATGGTACTATATTTTGTATAACTTATTCTAAAATAATTTATTTTTCTTCTATTTGATGATTAATTTCTATTAGCACTTGATTTAATATACACTAGCCAATTAATATGTCTTTAAATATTTTCAAGCATGTACTTGATTAGATAAGACGTTTATATTATGTTTTGCAAGTAAATATATATTTCCATAGGTATATAATAGTTATTGCTATAAATTTCATACCAAAAGTAAAAATAATATGTTAAGCAGTACGACATTAACAATTATGGTACGAACAGCATTTTCCTATCAAACTATTAAGAGGTTGCTCTTACTCACACTCCAACGCTCACGATGTAAAAAGGTTCCCGTGTACTTCACCAAAGCCAACGAAAACCAGAATTGAGAAATCCACGTAGGAAAAGTCTATTTCTAGAGTTTTTTTTTTAAAAAAGAAAACTTATTAGAATGTTATAGTAACGACAATTTTTTAAATTATGAGTCAAACTAGTAGTGTATTGATTTAAAATAGAATGACCACAAATAACTATATCATCCTTTATATATATATAAATTCTGTTTATATTGAGTTACCTTATTTTGAAATTCGTTTTAGTTGAACCGGAACCCAGCGATCAAAATGTATGAGTTCCATTGCCCGGCGATCAAAATTGAAAACGCATATCCAAAAAAAAAAAAAACCTTGTGCTTCAGCTATTTCGTGGGTTAATGTGTGAAAGGCTAATAATGGATTTACTATTAATTTAATTGATGGATTTGAAGTTTATTCGTCTTAAAACACTAAAAAGTAACAAATACAGTGATAAATTGTATACAAAAAACTAGGGATCCTGTGTTTTCTTATGGACATGAGCTGATCACTTTGGGTGGCCAGTTGTGTATACATTACATGTATTGATTGTTTATATAATTTGAAATTTATATTGTGACGGAAATTTAATTTCAACAAGAGAACCCAAACATGAAAAAGTTTTGTACCTCACCTGGGCATGAACTGCCTCCGCCCCAGGAGGCAATCCTCACATTCATGTAGTTTTCATGATTGCTTGGAATTCCCATGTCTGATCTTTGATAAGGCATCAATCCTTGCACTTGTGTAGGTTTTGTTACACCACTTCAACTACCAGTACTCAAGAAGACAGAAGACATTACAAGTAGGCACAGCTTCAAGAAGCTTTTCATCAGAAGTCATTGCTGCAGATTTTTTAGTCCAGCTGTTAGTGTTAGAAAATGTGAGATTAAAACAACTAGAATCGCTAAGTTGTCCAAAGGAGACTTCTTTCCAATCACTTCGGAAAATGCGGATGATGCATCAAAACCTGAGGATGAGCATCTGGTAACAGCTAAAAAAAGTGGTCTTTTCAAGCTATTGAATCTATTCGGCCGGTTTTCTTGTCCAATCGTTCCGATTGGCACTGTGAGTACTTTCATGTGTTCTCTCGCACTTGCTTGGGAATCAAATTAAGAGTAATTAGAAGAAATTTATAGTCTGACTTGACATTTATGAGTTTAACAATTTTGGTTCATCAGCTTATAGCAATGACATCCATTTCTCTTCTTCCTTTGGAGTCAACTGCTGATTTGTCCCTGGCATTTTTTGTGGGATTATTGAAGGTAAGTCACATGAGATAAATAAGAGTAATTTCATTTGATGCATGAGTACTAAATGAATATCATTCATTCATATTGCAGGCAGTAGTGCCATCAATGTTAATGAACATTTATGTTGTGGGACTTAATCAAGTGTGTGATGTTGAGATAGACAAGGTAATTGACCATTTTTTCCGTGGGATAAAATAGTTTTGATATGATTGAATGATTTTACTGCCCGAAATAAAATGATATTCACAAGTATGTAATCCTTTTCTTGCTTCTAAGGTTTCACTTGTGTTTTTAGGTTAACAAACCTGATCGTCCACTACCTTCTGGAGAAATTTCAATGGAGCATGGTGTGGCAATCGTGTCCATAGTTCTGTTTGTGGTTCGTAATTCCCTCGGTGGATATACTTGGTTTCAATAGGATCATTGACATGGTTTATTAGGGCCTTCTTTGAGAAATGCAAAATCTTATCACCATAGTCTGTCAAAGTTCATGCTAGGAAAACATGTGATCGAAACCATTACCATCTCAATCAGGCTTCTTGAGTTTTGTTTTATTACCAAAACTCCTGATTGTTTAAGCAACACGGCCTTCTCCATGAGCATTGAAGTTTGTGTATCATTGATTGTTTGACTATCTTTTCAGAGTTTCACAATGGGAATCATGTCTCAATCCCCAGCATTGCTTTCTGCCCTTCTGCTCATGTTTCTACTGGGAAGTGCATATTCCGTCGAGGTAAATTCCCCACTTGTATCTCCATTTTGACCTATTATAGTTTTAGGTATTAAAAGTAAAATAAACTAACAAACAACAAAAATGAGGAGCCATCTGTTAAAATATAAGAGAGCTACTACTAATACGAATGCCTTAGCTTTAGTATACTGAATCTTGGAAACATAGATTTGATTTTAGAAATAGATTTGAAAAGACTTGATTTTAAAAGAAGGTTTTAGAAAAGATAGATTTGATTTTCAAAAAAGAGTTCTAGAAATTGGAAACAGGGATTTGAAAATAAATTCTGAAATTAGAAACTTGAAATAGATTATGGAATTTGAAGTTTAAGAAAAGTTATGACCGCACCAATAAGGGTTGTCTATGTATTCCTTTTTGGGAATCAAGTTAGCCGTACTTTGGACAAGAATTCAATTGAAAATAAAATATTTTGATTGGAAAAAGAGTTTAATTTGAAACTTAGAATGGAAGATTGGAATCAAAATTGAATTTAAACCTAGAATTGAACTTGAAAGAGGATTTGACCCTTAAAAGAGAACTTGGACTAGATTTGGAAAGATAGAGATTTGAAAACATTTTGAAGTTTGAAATTAGAAAACCATCTTGGTTTAAAAAAGAATTTTTAGAAAAGAGTCGGAGCTTCCTAACTCTAAGGGTTAGAGTTGAACTAGGGTTTAGGCTTTCTAGGGTTTAGGTTACCTAAGATTGGAATACGTGGTTGAATTAAGAAGGTTTGATTTAGATTTGAAAATTTTGATTTTAAAAAGTTAGATTTAGGAAATGTTCGAATTAGAAAAGGTTCAAATTAAGAAAGATTTGAATTAGGAAAGTTAGATTTTCAAAAAGATTTTGAAAAGAAATTTGATTTGATTTGAAAACCTTGACTTGAAATAAATTTAGAAAAGTTAGGGTTTAGGAAATATTAAACTTAGGAAAGTTCTATTTTAGGAGAGTGCCAAATTAGGAAAGTTTCAAATTTAGAAAGTTTTAACTTATAAAAATTTTGAATTTAGAAAGCTTTGAAAATTAGGAAAGTTTTGAATTTAGAGAACATTGAAATTAGGAAAGTTTTGGTTTTGGAAAGATTTCAAGCTAAGAAGGATTTGGAATTTGGAAAGTTTGACTTAAAAAAGATTTAGAAAGTTTAGAAATTAGGAAATGTTTAAATTTAGAAAGATTGAAAAGTTTGAAATTTGAAAATGTTTGACATTAGGAAAGATTCGAATTAGAAAAGTTGGATTTAAGAAAGATTCAAGAAAAGATTTGAATTGATTTGAAAATGCTTGATTATTTGATTTGAAAGAGTTTAGAAAACTTAAGATTTAAGAGAGATTGGATTTGAAAATCTTTGAATTAGGAAAGTTTTGAATTATGAAAAGATTGAATTAAGAAAGATTTTATTTCTATTTTCATGAAGAGATGTTTTGATTTTATTTCCAAAAACGGAGGATTGGATCTAGTTCCCTAAGTTGGAAGACTAGATTTGACATGGAATTGGAAAGGACGAGATTTGGAAAACTTGAATTTAGAAGTTTATGATTTCACATGAAAAAGAGGTTTAGAAAACCTAAGAGTTTGATATAGAAAATAGAATTTTAAAAAATTATGATTGGATGTGGAAAAGAAAAGTAGAAATTAGGGTTTCATAATCATTGGCTCTAAGGCTTGACTTGGACTTCAAGAAAAAGAGATTTTGGAAAGTAAATCTTTTGAAGGAAGTTTCTAGGAAGGAAACTTGGAGTGTGTTTTTTGAAAGGGATTTTTGTAAAAGAGTTTTTAGGAAAGTAAGTTTGAAAAGAGATTTTGAAAAAAGAGATTTTTAGAAAGTAAGTTTAAAAAAGAGATTTTGGAAAGGATTTAAAAAAGAGGTTTTGAAAAGGAGATTTTCAAAGAGTGATTTGAAAAGAGAATGGATTATGGATTTTTACAGGTCTCTAAAAATATCTCACTTTCTTAAAACGACTCTAATCATAGGAAGATTAGAACATTTCTAGGATTGTGGTTTTGAAAACAACAAAGATTTAAAAATATGGATCATGATAGTCACTTTAAATATAACATTTTCCTAAAGCAATCCTAACCATGAAATGGGTAGAATCACCTTAGGATTGTGATTTTGACAAAATCGATTTTAGGATTTACACCCAAAACTTATGTAACACTTTTCTAAAGCAATCCTAATCATGGAGTGGCTAGAATCATTTTAAGATTGTGATTCTTGAAAACATGTTTGGAAGAAGAAGATTTGCAAAGTTTGAAAGAGATTTTGATGCAAGTTTTTTAAAACAAATTTAGAAAACGATTTTGAAGAGATGTATGAGTATAAAATGCATAATGCAAGTAAGGTCGTGACCATACATAGTTTAGGCTTCACCACATAATTAAAGGGGTCGAATCGACATGGTCTAAGGTCGAATTAGAGGAAAGCCCCCGACACGGTGGCTTTCAATCATTCTTCCTACACATGAACCGGGGATTCCCTTATTTCAAGCATACAAGAAAAGGAGAGGGGGGGGGGGAAGATAAGGGAGTAAAATAGAAGAAAACTTAAGTGGGTTAGGAAAGAGAAGAGAGAAGGGGGGAAATCGCATAAACGTAGATAGAAAACCAACCTTGTGTCTTCTTGGATTTGCTTGCTTTACTTCACGTTAACCTTTTAAAGCTTCAAGATTACAGCACCTTGAGTCTTCAATGGTCTGTTTGGAGGCTCTTATAGGCGCATATTGGGTGTATGTATGCTAGGGTTAAAGTGTATGGGGGCTAGGGTTTGGAGAAGCCTGAGAGAGCTAGGGTTTAGAGAGAGTTCGAGGGCTGTATATTGAGAGAGAGAGAGTTTCTAAAGTTGGATTGCCGACCCCTCTCATACAGGGGAGAGACTCTGTTTTTATAGACAAAAGATTGACCTAGCACCTGTTGCAGTGGCGCTAGACTTAAAATTCTATTGGTGCCACTACTAGTGGCGCTAGGCCATTTTTTGAATTGGCGCCACTAGTAGTGGCGCCAGCCACTTAAGAAATATTTTAGGGCAGCAAGAAATGTATCTTCGACCCTTGATACGCAAGGCAGAAGATTTAAGCGCTTATCTTAATGACTACCATGCATTTGCTAGCTCAGCTCCACTAAGAGTGACTTCGGAAGGTCTGGGAATGTTCTAGAAGGCCGTCAATGGTTCAAAAAGCTGGAAATGGGTGAAAACCCTTGAAATAATGTCCCAAGGGTAACGGACTTGAAAAACAATGTCAAAATTGTCAACCAGGCTATTAGGGGCAAAACAGTCAACTAGACCGAAAAACCACCGGAACGGACTCAGAACAATTCGTGAGCAGACTTGAAGGTTGGAGAAAATATCCATAGTGTTCCAAGGGAGTGCCGGTTTGATACTCAGAGCTGATGTGGTTGGAAAAGACGACTAGCCCACTAAGGGCAAAACGGTCATTTTTACACCGGGTTTACCGGAATTGACTCGGAATGATCTGGAAGGATAATTAAAGGTCAAGAATATTATGAGAAGCATTATTGGAAGATTACCAGTTTGATACCCAAAGTTGGTGTGGTTCCTGGAGGTACTCGGATGCCAAGGGGCAAAATGGTCATTTTGACCGAATGGTCCCGGAATTGGCTCGGAACCGACTGAAGACACTTAAACATGCCAGATCATCTTATCGCACCTAGATTTTTCGCACTCGAGGAATACTCACACAAGCGGGAAAAATACTGTACTCTCTCGTTAGAACTCACCCTCCTAAAAGAATGAGTGCGACTAGGTTTGAATTGAAAAACTGGTTTGAATAAAGGGCTTTTGAAAAAGATTCGGAGTTGCCACCTAACTTGATTAAGGTGAGTTAGGTCACCTAAAAACTAAGAATAATCCGAAGACTACACTTAGGGTTTTTGGAAAACGATTTTGGAAAACATCCTCAAGATAGGGTTTTTAGGAAAACAGGTTGTTTGGCAACCTTTAGAAACATTTAGCCCTTTTTAGAAAAATAACTCCTTTTGGCCTTTGAAATCAGTGATCCTAAGTTCGGAGGTTGGTTACGTGTAGGAAAGATGCACTAAGCTATCACCCTATCCCGCCCTTTCGGTACCTTCATGTCAATCTACCCTAGATTCACCTATGAGAGTCTTTAACCAACTCGTGTTCAATCCTATTTCACTTTAGAAAAACAATGTTTGAAAAATATGATGCATGATATGCAAGTGCAATAGAAAAGAATTGAAAAATAGATTTGAAAAGAGATTAATTTGAAATTGATTTGATTTGAAAATAGATTTGGAGAGATGAAATTGAAATTGGAAAGTTTGAAAATTGAAAGTAGAAATTTGGAAATAGAAATTTTTGAAACTGGAATTTTGAAAATAGATTGGAATTTGAGATTTGGAAAGATTTTGGAAATCGCACCCATGAGGGTGGAATTGAAAGTTTGAAAAGTGTTGTGACCGCACCTATGAAAGTTGCTTACGTATCCTTTTGGGGGAATCAGGTCAGTCGTAGTTCGGACCGGAGTCCGATTGAAAATAGATTGATTTGAAAAGAGAGATTGGATTGGAAGAAATAGATTGAATTGAAAATTGGGAGATTGAACTTTGAATAGAGGATTGAAAATTGGAATTTAGAATTTTGAAATTTGAAAAGATTGAATTTTGATTTGAACAGATAAAATTGGGAAGAGAGATTTAGACTTGTTTTGGAAAGATGGAGGTTTAAGAAACCTAGGCTTAGGAAAGAGAAGAGATTTAGAAAATATTTGACTTGACTTGGAAGGTTTAGGAAATTAGGAAAGATTGGATTTAGGAAATGTTTGAATTAGGAAAAGTCCGATTTAAGAAAGTTCTGTTTTAGGAAAGTGTCATTTTAGGAAAGTTTTCATTTTTGGAAAGTTTTGGAATTAGGAAAGTTTCACTTTTGGAGAGTTTTGAATTAGGAAAATTTTCGACTTAGGAAAGTTTTGAAATAGGGAAGTTTTGAAAATTGGAAAGTTTCGTTTTTGGAAAGGTTTGAAAAAGGGAAGTATTCAACTTAGGAAATGTTTGAATTAAGAAAAGGAAAAGTTTTGAAATAAGAAAGCTTTGAGTTTAGAAAGTTTTGAATTAAGAAAGCTCCATTTTAAGAAAGGTTTTGAAAAAGGAAAGGTTTTGAAAATAAGAAAGTTTTGGATTTGGAAAGATGTTGAAATTTTGGAAAGATTTAGAATTTAGAAAGCTTGGAAGTTTAGAAAGATTTAACTTAAGAAAGTTTTGAATTTAGGAAACTTTAGATTTGAAAAGATTTGAAATTTGGAAAGTTTAGGATTTAGAAAGTTTTAGAGTTTAGAAAGATTTAAGATTTTAGAAAGTTTTAGAGTTTTAGAAAATCTTGAAATTAAGAAAGGTTTGAGTTTAGGAAAGGTTTAAAAGCTTGAATTTGGAAAATTAAGATTTGGAAAGGGGGTTGAATTAGGAAATGGTTGAATTAGGAAAAATTTTTATGTTCAAGTTTTTGGAAACTTAGGGTTTAGGAAAGTGGAAGTTTAGGAAGGATTTGAATTAAGAAAAAAAGTCAGATTAGGAAAAGATTGGATTTTGTTTCTAAAAGGGAAGGTTTGATTTCGCTTCCAAAAACAGAGGATAGAATCTAGTTTCCTAAACGGGGAGATTGGATTTGGTTTCCTAAAGCCAAGGTTTGATTTTGTTTCCAAAAACGGAGGATTGGATCTAGTTTCCTAAAAGGGGAAGATTTGATTCAGTTTCCTAAAGGAAAGATTTGATTTGGCAAGAATTTGGAAAGGGAGGTTTTAGAAACCCTAGATTTGAAAAATCATAGTTTTGACGTAGAAAATAGGTTTTGGAAACATGTATATTTTTTATGTGAAAGTATGAGGTTTTGGAAACCTAGGTTTGGGGCAAAGTTTGAAAATCATATTTTTGGAAAGAAAATTAGGGTTTCCTAATTGTGAGCTCTAAGGCTTGACTTGGGTTCTAAGGAAAAGGGATTTTTAGAAAGTGCGTTTTTGGAAACGAAGGTTTTCTAGAAGGGAATCCTAGGGAGGAACTTTTGGAAAGTGAATTTGAAGAGGGAGTTTTTGGAAAAAGATTTTAAAGAGAAGGAGTTTTGGAAAGTGCGTTTTTAGAAACGTAGATTTTGGAAAGAAGATCCTAGAGGAAAGTTTCTAGAAGGAAAATTTTGGGAAGAGAGTTTTTGGAAAAAGTTGTGGGGAACGTTTTTAGAAAGTGAATTCTGAAGAAAAGATTTTGGAGAGGAGTTGAAAAAGAGAGTTTTGAAAAACAGATTTTGGGAAAGAGTTTTTTAAAACAATTTTGAGGAGGAGAGTTTTAGGAAAGTATGTTGAAAAAGAAATTTTTAGGAAGAGATCTTTGAAGAGAGAGTTTTTTGGAAAGTATAAAAATGTCTCACTTTCTTAAAGCAATTCTAACCATAAGGGGGCTAGAACCACTTTAGGAAAGTGGTTTTGAGAATCAACAAGATTTTGAAAATATGGATCATATTGGTCACTTTAAATGTAACACTTTCCTAAAGTAACCCTAGCCATGGAAATGCTAGAATCACCCTAGGATTGTGATTTTGAAAACAAGTTTTTGAAAAAGAGATTTTGATGCAATTTTGAAAACAAGTTTGAAAACGATTTTGAAAACGAGTTTGAAAACGAATTTTGGAAGATGCAATATTATGATATGCACAATGCAATTTGGGGTCGTGAACATACAAGGTTAAGGCTTCACCACATAATCAAGGGGGCCGGACCCACGTGGTCTTTGGTTAGACTAGAAGAAAACCCCCGACACGGTGACTCTCCAATAGCCCAATCCTACACATGGACCGGGAATCCCCTTGTTTCAAGCATGCAAAGAAAGGGCGGGAAAGAGATGGGGGATTAAAATAGAGAAAACCCAAGTGGGTTAGGAGAGAGAAGAGAGAGGGGGGAAGTGCAAAAATTTAAATAGGGAGCCTACCGTATGTCTGGTTTATTTTGCGCGCCGTGCAGTCTTCAATCTTCGGTCTTCGTCTTGATCTTCTTCTACGACCTTCAAGGATTGTCTTCAAGCTTTAGATGGCAGCTCTTCAAGTCTTCAAAGGATGGTTGAAGGCTAGTGTATGAGTGTATGGGGGAGTGTATAAGTGTATAGGGGGCTAGGGTTTGTGTAGAGTGGCTAGGGTTTGGAAAACCTAGGGAGGCTAGGGTTCACGAGGTGCTCGAGCTCTGTATATCGAACTACAGGATTTTTAGGTTCAGTTTCCAGACCCCTTTCACGTTGAATAAGGTTTTGTATTTATAGAGGGAAGAATACACTAGTGCTTGTTGTAGTGGCGCCAGGCCAAAATTGCTCTTGGCGCCACTAGGAGTGGCGTCAGGCCAATTCTTGGCTTGGCACCACTAGTAGTGGCGCCAGCCAGTTAGAAACTTTATAAGTCGGCAAGCAATGTATCTTTGACTAGATTTGGGCGTCTGTACTAGTGACTACCATGCAACTTTTAGCCTAGCTTCACTAGGAGTGACTCTGGAAAGTCCGGGAATGATTTGGAGGAGCCGGGAATGACCCGGAAGGCCAGAAAGAAGCATGAACACTTAAAAATAGTGTCCTGGAGGTATTTGACTTGAAAAGTGAGGACAAGATGTGTCGAAAAGGTTGACCGGGCCCTTAGGGGCAAAACGGTCAATCGAATCGGGAAGCTGCCGGGGTGAACTCGGATTGTCCCGGAAGGAGACTTGGGATCTGAAAACATTATTCAGAATATTCCCGGAGGTTGCCGGTTTGATTCCCAGAGCCGGCGTGGTCGGAAAAGGAGACCAGCCCACCAGGGGCAAAACGGTCATTTTGTACCGGGTTTGCCGGAACTGACTCGGAATGGTCTGAAAAAGTAAAGGAAGGTTGAGAACACTATAAAATGTATTCTCGAGACATTACCGATTTGATACCCAGAGCCGGTGTAGTCGAAGAAGGAGGCCGGCCCTCTAGGGACAAAACGGTCATTTTGTACCGGGTTAGCCGGAACTGACTCGGAATGGTCTGGAAAGGTAAAAGAAGGTTGAGAATACTATAAAAGTATTCTCGGGACATTACCGGTTTGATACCCAGAGCCGGTGTGGTCGAAGAAGGAGGCCGGCCCTCTAGGGGCAAAACGGTCATTTTGTATCGGGTTAGCCGGAACTGACTCGGAATGATCTGGAAAGGTAAAGGAAGGTTGAGAACACTATAAAAAGTATTCTCGGGACATTACCGGTTTGATACCCAGAGCCGGTGTGGTTCCCGGGGCGTTCGGATGCCTAGGGGCAAAATGGTCATCTTGACCGGAAAGTCTAAAAAAAAAAAGGTCCAAAGGACAATTTGGTTATTTTTCACCAAAGTGGGCTAACAGACACTGGTGTTGACCTGGGGTTTGAGTGTTTCCGCCACTCTAACGGCGGTTGTCATGATACAGGGATTTGTTGCCAATTCCCTATATCGACCTATTTGTGAGTATTTCCGCTACTCTAACGGTTTTGTGAGTAGTTTCGCTACTCGGACCGTCTCGAGGAATAAACTGTCTCGAGAGAGGGATTGGAAAGGGGACTTATCGTCTCCGAGGAGACGTGCCTGGATTGGAACCGTCTCGAGGAATAAACTGTCTCGAGAGAGGGATTGAAAAGGGGTCTTACCATCTCCGAAGAGACGTGCCTGGATTGGAACCGTCTCGAGGAATAAACTGTCTTGAGAGTGGGATTGGAAAGGGGTCTTACCGTCTCCGAAGAGACGTGCTTGAGTTGGAATCGTCTCGAGGAATAAACTGTCTCGAGAGTGGGGTTGGAAAGGGGACTTATCGTCTCCGAAGAGACGTGCCTGGATTGGAACCGTCTCGAGGAATAAACTATCTCGAGAGTAGGATTGGAAAAGGGGTCTTACCGTCTCCGAGGAGACGTGCCTGGATTGGAACCGTCTCGAGGAATAAACTGTCTCGAGAGTGGGATTGGAATTGGAAAGGAAAGGACAATGCCCCTAAGGGCATTTTGGTCATTTTGCCTCTATTTGGGCCCGACAGGCCCGCGAAGCGATGGAGAGAAGGAATTTGGACCTAGAGAATTGGTTTCGATTGGAATATGCCCACAATGACTTGAAAATAAGTCTGGACGGAGTGTAGACTTCCGAGCGGTTAAAAATGGGGTGCTTACAGATTTTTGGGATAATCTTGGAAGAGTGGACTTACCGTTTTGAGGACCTAGGTACTTTCTCAAAAAATGTGCCGAAAAAGGCCTAAAGGGTGTTTGGTCATTTTTCACCGGAGTGGGTTAGTAGGCATTGGTGTTGACCAGGGTTTTGAGTACTTCCATCACTCTGACGGTCTGTGATGAGTTGGTTTCCAAAGGTATCTCGTCTTTTGGTAAACGTGTCACAACCAAGAAGCGAGTTCGATCCCGTGACATAAGGGGTTTGTTGGCAATTCCTAATGTCGACTTGTTTACAAGTGTTTCTGCCACTCTGACAGTTCGAGTTCATTCCGGAGACTATCTGATCTCAGGAAGTTGTTAGGTGGACTTATTGTCTAAGGAATTAACTTTTTCGAAAGATGTGTCGAATGACGGACATTTCTTCATTGGCGAGCTAACAGGCACCAAAGGTGGACCGTTCTACCATCTCGGGGACTTGGGGTCTTATCCCAGTCGACGGGTTTGAAGGGACTTATAGTTTTGAAGAGTTTTTTCAAAAAAGTGCCGAATTGAATGGTCTTACTGCTTGAGGGATTAACAGGCGGGCTGGATTTGATTTGGAATTAGAATTGGACTTGAAGTGGGTTTTGATCTTGGAATTGAGATTAAAATGGGGACTTACTGTCTTCGAGAAGACGTGCCAAACGAATTTGGACCAAACAATACCTCAAGGGCATTTTGGTCATTTTACCTCTATTTGGGCCCAGTGGGCCCGCGAAGCAATTGATTGATTGGATTATGTCTAGAAAACTGGTTTGAACTAGAATATGTCCATATTGACTTGAATACAAGTCTGGACGGACCGAAGATTGCCAAGCGAAAAAAATGGGGTGCTTACAAGTAGAAATTCTACCAAACAATGAAAACATCTTCCAAGACCGTGCCCAACTAGTTCGGTATGTTTAATATGCCACTCCAATCCATTCTGACCTTTTTCGACCAATTTTGGTCAAAATAACTGTTTTACCCTTGGTGGCCCGAACGCGCCTTGAAACTACACTGGGTTTGGGTATTGAACATCAAGTCTCATTATGTACTCCTATTTAACCTAAGGTGAGCCTCGTGACTCTAAACATTTCAAACTCAACGAAAATCCCTTGGAGCGTCTCGTAAACGCTCCGCTAAGGTTGTCTTTTCTCCTGATTTCTTGGTTATAACGCACCATCAAACGACTTGAGAAATACATAAATTAGAAAATTCTCAAAAGTATTTCCAAAGCACTTGCCATCGGTACGGTCTGATTCAAGAGATCGCTTCCCAAAGGCCCTATCACGTGGTTTAAAAACCGCTACTTTTGAACATACACGGAGCGTATCACAGATGCTCCATAAAAGTGTGTTTTCGTTTAATTTCTCATTCTTCCAAACACCTTTCAAGCTTCCCAAAAATTTTAAGTTTTTGAGAAACACTAGAAAAACATCGTGGACGCAACCGATTTCTCCAAACCTTTTTCGAATTGCACAATTATCGAAACAAAGTTTAAACGAACATTTCCAGCGGTGGAGTGTGTGCTACATGCGCCCAGATTTTGATCAGATCGATCAAACTTTACTTACCCCTTAAGTTTTAGCTAGTACAAAGTGTGCCACATGACATTCAAAGAGAGGAACAGTACTGGCGCATGTCATGCGCCAGGCCCCTCCAAGTTTATCTATAAATACAGGCATCCCTCTTTACATATTCTAGAATCAAAATTGGCAGCGAAGCTCTGCAAAAACTGCTCCAGAACCTCGAATTCCTATATACATCTCACACATCAAGTGCTTAGGTTAGATTCCACCTTACTTTAACCTATACACTACACCTATATAGCCTTCAATGCCATAGAAGACCTCATTCCAACCCCTTCAAGCCTCTCAAAGGCTATTCAAACTCAAGTTAAGGTATCCATGGAGGTTTGAAAGTGTTTGAAGGCAAAAGGTAGTGTTCTCTTTACATTTTTGTGATCCCCACTCCTCTTTTATCCCTCCTAGCCTACTTAGGCTATTCTCTATTTTAACCTGTATCTTCTACCCCCCTTTCTTGCATGCTTGAAATAAAGAGACTCTTAGTTCATGCCTAGAGAAAAATTTGTGAGAGCCACCGTGTAGGGAACCTCTCACAAACATACTTTAAGATGGTATGGCCTTAGTGCACCTTGCAACTTGATGAAGCCTCTAATATTGTATGATTCCATGACCCCTTTGCATATGATTATCTTGTTTATGTTTTGCATGCCTGGTTTTATTTCCATGTTCACAACTATTTTTTCAAAACTCTCATTATCTCTTGTCTATATCTTTATATTCAAAGGATTCTCTAAAAATAGTTCTATAGTTGGTTCCTTGAAGCCTAGGTTAAACCCTCAATTTTCACACTTTAGAAAACTCTCTTTAAGTCCCTTGACTTTATTTTGTAACCCTACAGTTTATCTCTCTTCAAAGTTGCATTAAAATGACTTTCAATCCCTTTTCTTCTATGTTGATTTTTAAGGATTTTACTCTCTTGAACTTTGTGAATGAAATGGTCCCTTGGAACCCTCTCTTGAGTGGTCTCCCTATTATCTTGACCATATGAACCCTAGTTCATTAGAGTTGAATCTATTCACTTCAAAATGGTTTTCAAAACAATCCCCTTCAAAAAGCATTCTCAAAATTTCATTATCTTTAATTTGCATAAAAATGATCTCTCTAAACTATCATTTGTATCTTGATTTTCTAAAAGTTTTATTCTCTTGAATATTGTGGTTGGAATGTTCCCATGGAGTCCTCCTAGGAGTGATTTCCTTTAAGTCAACCATATGAATTCTTATTCTTTAGAGTGGTCTTCAACTTCTTAAAAGTGGTTTTCCAATACCTCTTTTCCAAAACCAATTTTCAAAGGATCATACTCTTTAACTTTCAAGTTTTCAAAACTACTTATTCAATGTTGATTTTAAAAAGTTTAGCTCTCTTGAGTTAGTGGGTAAAATAGTTCCAAGGCAAACTTCTCTTGAGTGGTTTCCAAATATCAACCGTAGGACCTCAACACTCATTTGAGTGGTTTTTATACAATGGTTTTTCATAACACACTTTTCAAGTTTCATGCACAAAATTACCTTTTCAAAACCACTAGGTCTAAACTCTAGTTCAAAATCACCCTCCAACCCTAGATTAACATAACCCTAGTAGTCTAACTTTAGTTCAACCAAACCCTAGGTTAACCTAACCTTAGTTTGTTAATCCTAGGTCACCTTAACTCTAGGTTAACCTAACCTTAGTTAGTTAACTCTAGCTTACCTTAACCTTAGGTCACCTTAGTTAGTTTGTTAACCATAGGTCATTTTAACCCCAGGTTAACCTAATCTTAGTTAGTTAATCCTAGGTCACCTTAACCATAGTTAGCTAACTCTAGGTTAACCTAACTCGAGTTAGCTAGCCATAGGTCAATCCAACCTAGGTTAGTAAGCTTCAAGGTTCCAATTCAAGGACCCTTTTTCAAATAATCTTTCAACTCAAAAACCATTTTCATAAAAAAATACTTTCAAAACACCCTATTCTCTTGAGATTTCAATAATCAACTCCAAAATCTTTTCAAATATCCCCACAATCTATCCTCAAAAATTGTTTTCAAGAAGTTCTCTTAAACTTGTCTCAACTAAATTGGCTAGATACTTAACACTTTTTAAAAACTATTTTGGAAAACGTTTTCAAAAACTCACAACCCTAAAGTATCCCTAACCTTTTATGGTTAGGGATTCCAAAGGAAGATGATTCATTAAATACAACCCTCTAGGTTGTCCATATTAGGATTCCAAAACCCTAAGTGTTTTTAAAAACTCTTTCAAAAAATAATCGTCAAACATCACATTCTTGAATCAACCCTAATCTTTCCGTGGTTGGATTGTTCAAGTGTGAGTGAGATATTTAAGAAGGTTTCTATAACGCTAAAGTTTTAAAAAAATGAAAAGGAAGTCTCTTACACCTTTTTTCAAACATGTCTTCAAAACTCATTACCCTAAAGGAGTTTAGTTCTTCAATGACTAAACTCTCAAAGGTAAATGAAACATTAAAAATGCTTTTCATAAGGTGTTCAAAGACTACTTTCAAAATCATTTTAAGACAAGTTCATAAGAGCTCTTGTGAGCCCAAATCTAATTTTTAAATCCATAATTAAGTTTTCAAAACTTTCAAAACCCTCTTGAGTTATGTTAAAAAATATTTCAAAACACTCCAAAATTCCATTTCAAGAGCACTTTTAAAAACCTTCAAGTTCTATTCCAAAAACACTCCAACATCTGATTTCAAATCAAAATTCTCAAGTTCTTTTTTATCAAAGATCACAAAGTATCTTGAAACCTTTTCAAAGACTTTAAAGTGTCTTCAAAACTTTTCAATGGCCTCAATGTGCCTCTTTTCTATTAGGCTCTTGCCCAAACTACGAATGACTTGATTATTGTAAAATAAGATACGTAGGCAACCTAAAATAGTACGGTCACAACTTTTATTTCAACTCAAATTCCCTTTCCAAAAGTTTTTATCAATTCAAGATTTCTATCTCAAATCCTCTCAAAACTCCCATATTTTCAAACGTCTTTTAAGAACATGCATTATGCATCATTCATTCAAAAAGTGATGACCAAACCTCAATTTGAAAACTCTAAAGTGAATATTAAGTTGATGATAGTAACCGATTATTCAAACGAGTGAATTAAGGGTGATTAGATATGTGGGTACCGAAAGGGCGAGGTAGGGTGATGATCTTAGAATATCTTCTCTACACGTTACCAATCCTTAGACCATAGATTTTTGTTTTCGAAAGACCAAAATGAAGTTATTTTAAAAAAAGAGCTTAAGACTTTTCAAAGGTTGTCAAATAACCTATTTTCTTAAAAACCCCTCTCTTAAGGAAGTTTTTCAAAACCTTTTTAAAAAACTCTAAGTTTAATTTTCGTGTTACACTTAGTTTTAGGTGACCTAACTTACCTTAATCAAGTTAGGTGGTGACTCCTAAACTTTTTTCTAAAAGCCATTAAATCAAATTATGTTTTCAAGTTTAAACTTAGTCGCACTCGTCCTTGTAGGAAGGTGAGTTCTAACGAGAGAACACCATGTTTTTTCCCGAACCGAAAAGACTTGGTTAAAAATTGGAGCGTGACAGTTGCTTCCCGAGCCCGTAAGGTCCGATTAAAGCCAAAAAGATCAAAATGCCGCTAGGCTTTTTGAGGTAGTTTTCAGAGATCGGTCGGTCTCTGAAACCAATCACTGCTGTCAAAGTGACGAAAACACTCCCAACCTTAAATGTTTCACTTTTGACACCTGCTAGCCTGCCAATGTAGAATGTCTGTTATGTCTTTTGGTATCAAGTAAGTTCCTTAAGATCAGGCGGTCTCTGAAACTAATACTACCCCGTCGGAGTGACTAAAACACTCACAAACTTTTAAATCGTTGGAGTGATGAAAACACTTACCAAGCTGACACGGGTACACTGCTAAACAACCTAGTGTCACGGGACCTAAACTGCCTGTTGGCCAGTCTATCAATGCTGTTATGTTCTATGATTTTTTCCCTGAGTTATTTGCTATGATTCTACTTCATCAGATTTCTCCCAATTTCTCCCTATCTTTAATGTTTGTATCAGCTATGTTGATTTATGAAAAATTATTTTACTCTTATATTTCATTTAAATTATAACTAGGCATAAAATTATTTTCTTACAACTTAATATAATTTTTATACAAAAATTTTTGCAGTTACATACCAAACAAAATAGAATAAAATAAATATTTTTTACTGCCAATTGTTTTTCAGAAAAAATATTCTTCTAGGAACTTATTTTCAAGTGAAACAAACGGAGTCTTAGGTATTAATTGTGAGTCCTAGATAAGTTGAAATTCCGTAAAATTTAGAATTCAATATTCAGATATTCCAAATTTTGTTGGGAAATGATAAGTTTAGAAAATTTTTGAAATTGAATTTAATCTCTAGAATGGAGGCTTTTAAAGAAACCCCACGCGCGTGTAGGTATCTGTTAGAAGTTCGAAGTTTTAGAAGTCAAGGATGGAGGCTTGGCTGCAGTGTGCTATGCATTATTTAAACGGAATGAAAAATTGTTTAAGTCATAGCTATTTTACACTTTGTTTGATTTCCATCTCATCTAACATGATTTTCTTACCTTTTTTTAAAAAATATTTGGTGCACTGACTATATTGTTTCGGATCCGTAGCCGCCATTGCCACCCCAGTCAACAAGTTCTCATGCGGAAAGTGCTTATATATACATATATTTATGTGTGTGTGTGTAGTGATATTGGGGCTTTGTTGTCAAGAAACTGCTCCAACACACAGAACGAGGGGAACATCTGTTGTTGGAAAATCAAGTTCAACCATTGATCTTTCGAGAGGATGGCCCAACTAGGTACGTTTCCACATTTGTTATTTTATATGAAAAATCCGTACCTATTGTTTTGTACCTTAAAATTTACGTAGTTTAATTTGGTTGTTCTTGCAACTTCGTGGTGAAACGGATAAGCAGTTTTTGTTCCTCTCATCACAAGGATTGTTTTGATGTATGGTTAATCGTCTAACTCGAACCATAGAGTAAGTACCATGAGTTTAAAATTTTCAGCCTTAAACCATTCAATATTGAACAAAACTTGTTCAAAACTTTTAATTCTATATTTAGATCATCAAATTAATCATAGTTGATCCTTGTAGGTTTGTTCATGACCTATGAGTTATAGAGAGTTGGAAGCCATGGCCGAAGCTTGAACCCTCTTAGAAGTTTGATTTTGTGTTTGTTTTTGCCCTCGTGATCGTGATAAACAAATTTAGGACAGTTTATTGCTTTCATTAAGATCTTTTTCTGCATTAAAAATGGCCAAAAAATCAGTCTGCTAGTAAAAAAATTCAAACCAGGCCCAAGAAAAACTGAAGGTTAAAGAAGATGAACAGGGCACCGTCCCAAGAATTTTTTTTAAAACCAGACCGAATTGACTGGTCCAACCGTCAACCAAGTACCGGTTCGGTTGGCACCTCAAACCAGTCAACCAGTCTTTTATTTTGATGTTTCTATCTGCTGGCCGCTGTGACCTCCACGTGGTTTCTCCAAAAGCTGTCACTGCCGACAGGTTATTTTCACGATTTTGTTTGCCCAAAGACTGGAAGGTTATATTCAAAGACTAGAAAGTTATATAGGTGGAAGGAAAATGCTAGGAAAGCCGCGGCTGTCCACTACTCATGGGTGGAAACTTTGATTTGGTTGGTTGCAGACGAAAAAGGAGAAGTGTAGCGTTGGAGAGAGCCTTTTATTTCAAAACTAAATACTTAATATAATAATTTTTAATTATAAAATTATTACTATCATATTATTTTGATAAGAGTTTTTGATAAGTATCGAGTCGTACGTGCTGTATCGGTCATAAAATGGTGTGAAAAAAAGTTAACTTACTTATGGATTAAGGTATCAGTTAATACCGATAAATATCGGTCGGTGATTGATACCGACTGTACTGACCAATACCGCCTAACATTAGATTTACTAGATGGTACCGTATTTTGTATAACTTATTCTAAAATAATTTATTTTTCTTCTATTTGATGATTAATTTCTATTAAAACTTGATTTAATATATACTAACCAATTAATATGTCTTTAACTATTTCCAAGCATGTACTTGATTAGATAAGACGTTTATATTATGTTTTGCAAGTAAATATATATTTTCATAGGTATATAATAGTTATTGCTATAAATTTCGTACCAACGATAAAAATAATACATTGAACAGTACGATATTGATAATTATGATAGGAATAAGATTTTCTTATCAAAATTTTAAGAGGTTGTTCTTACTCGCACTCCAACACTCACGATGTAGAAAGGCCCCGTGTATTTCACCAAAGCCAACGAAAACTAGAATTGAGAAATTCATGTAGGAAAACTCTATTTCTACAGAGATTTTATACAAAAAAAAATAAAAAAAATTATTAAAATATTGTGATAGTGATATTTTTTAATTATAAGTCAAACTAGTAGTATATTGATTTAAAATAGAATGATTATAAATAACTACGTCATCTGTCTGAAAAAATATATATATATATATATATAAATTATGTTTATATTGGGTTGCCTTATTTTGAAATTCGTTTTAGTTAAACCGGAACCCGTGACTGTTTCTGTCAAACCAGAGGAGTACAGTCTCCGAAATCTGAGGACTCGCTGGTTTTTGTACCAAAAGAAAAGGCGCTCGTGCTTTGTGCTTGGGCTGCTTCTCAGATATTGTTCCTACTCTTTACACAGCAATATATGTTTCACATGTTGGGGTTTATTACCAATAGTTATTATTACCGTAACATATCCGCCTGTTATTGTATATAACAGTATAAAGAATGTTGAGTTTCGTACTTATTAAGGTGTCGGCTAATATCTCTAAATACTGCTTTATACCGGATAATACTAAATTTGTCAAATGGTATTAGATTTTGTGCATTTTATTCTAAAATGATTTATTTATTTTTGTTTTTATGATTAATTTCTATCAAAACTTCTTTTAAACATATACTAAATCATTAATATGTCTTTAAATATTTTAGACATGTACCAGGTTGGATTACACATTTATATTATATTTTTGTAATTAAATGCATATTCTCATAAGTATATATTACTTATAACTACAAATTTAAAATGGTACATAATAATACATTGATGCCAATACGCACCATACCAACGAGTCCGGGGGGGACGAATTGTGCATTGCCGCGCGGATCAGCTGATCGGTCGCCAAATCAAGTCAAATTCACGAATTGTCTTAGTCAAATTCACATATTGCCTATGAATTGCCTTCTAAGGAACTAACAAGCCGCCGTGGAGCTAACCCATTCAAAACGCATATGCAGTGATTCAAATTTGTGGCCACCAAAGCAAGGGAGACATTCTAACCACTGAATTATAGAATCCCACTTGAACATTCTATTCCTTTTATTTTATTTTATTGTTTGTTCTTTATATTAATTATATACTATTAAAAGTACATGAAATTAAAGTATGAAAATAAAAGAAATTTACTTAAATTATGATAAATATTAATGAAATAGGACACTTAAGGTCCGTTTGGTACAACTTTTTTGATAAGTTTTTTTAAATTTATAAGAAAAAAAGTCAAATTTTTTTAATTTTTAAAATTTTTTTGACTTTACTTTAACTAAAAATAAGTAAAAAAAATTAAAAAAAACAAAAAATTAAAAAATTAAAAAATTTTAATTTTTACTTATAAACTTAAAAAAATTAGACAAAAAACCGTTAAAACTAAATTTGGGTGGACCCTACATGACATACATGTAGAAGTAGGGAACTAAAAATTCGAAGGTGACAAAAGACTTCCCAGATGATAACGCGTGTGGCCCCACATGTTAGACCTGTATAGGTAGATTACAAAACGATAAACGATAAGCATGGAGGTAAGTACTGCAACACAAAGCAATGGACAAATAGGTAATTTTCATGGTCAGATAGGAGGAAATCCCAATATTGCTATTTCGCTTTTTATATATATATATATATTTTTTTTTTGGCTAACCGGTATTCGAGTCAACTAATTTTGAGATTTGTGTAATTTTTTTATTTCATACAAATTAGATAATTATCAGATTAAAAATTTTGTAAGAATTTTTACGTTTAGCAAAAATCAAACCACTAACTTACTTTTAAGATATCATAAATTTTGACTAACTAAATTAATTCAGGTACTTCCCTTTTTATATATATTTGATAGATATGTATATATACTTATTTTTCGATTGAATGAACTTTCCGAGTTCTAAAACATTACTCCTAAGCGCTAAGGGGTACTAAGGTTTTGCTTTGTAGTGGAGCCCGCATTCTCTGATTTGTCCTAAGTTACATAATTCCTAGGATGAGGTCATACACGAGTTCCCAAATCGCAAATTGCCGAATTGCAATCAAATTTGCCAAAAAATCGCAACTTGTTCATATTTAGTCAGAGCCCTATTAATTAATTAATTATTTCAATTTTGATTTGCTGTACACTTTGGTTTAATCTAGGCTTGTTCATATTTAATAAATCTCAACAATCAAATCTTTTTGCTCATGTCATTGATTCTTTTGTCAATTTGTACTTTGGAGTTTGGAGACCCATTCTATCAATTGCTTGCAAAGCTAAACACCATACAGTAATTGACTTTTGGGACCCACCCCTTTGTGTTTGCCTGGAACATCGGGGATTCAAATTCAGAACCAAATGGGTTTCCGCATCAGAAACTTGGGTATGTGTGAAAGTATGAAAATCTTATAGAATGTTTTAGTTTTAACTGGTTAATTTTGCTTGGTATGTCAAAAAGAAAATCAAATTGTCTCCGTGTTGGGCTGGTCCTCGCTAACTGAGGACTTGCAAGTCTGCGGGTGAGGCTACGGCCCAAGTTTGCACCTATGGATTGGGTTCTCACATCAAAAATTTCGAGAGCGTGTGGTGAAGTGTAAAAGCTCATCAAACTTTCCGGTTTTAACTAGTTAGTGCGGTTTGGCATGTCGCTGAATTAGACGTATTTTGTTTATAAAAAGAGAAGTTTTTTTTATTCATATGTTAATTTGCACCTTATTTGATGAAAATAATTATTAATTCATGCCAATATATTATTAATAAATAAATAAAACTATTATTTACATATAATTTTATAAATATGTAAATAATTATATATTTTTTTAATAGACGCTCTCAATCTCACATATTTTAACATTAGACCCTCTTAATCTCATACTCGCACCTGCACTCGCACTCTAATTTTTGATGAATATTTAATATATAATAAGAATTATTATAAATGACGTCATCATTTCAACGTGAACAAACGACTGGTGTAGAGGGATTGGATAAGGAGCGATTATGTGTGGCAAGGTGCATTGTGCACACATTGTGATTGGCCCCCGCATTTGGGGTCGTGTGGGCCAGCTTTCTGCTATGCGAAAATTTCAGTGTTCTTCCCATATTGAGAGGATTCCAAAATTATACATTTTTGTAACTTTTGGAAGCCTTTTGTATTTAGTTTGGCCTATTGTATGGAGTTTGTGACAACATCTTTGGAAACTTTTTCGTGGGTTACTATTTTAGGACTCTCTGAATGCAATATGGTACTACGTATTCTCCCTAGTTTGACTTGCACAATTTATACTCTCGGCCTTAAATTGTTATGTGCACTCGGAAGACTAGTTTAGGTTTTGTCTTTAATATATATATTCGATTAGCTTGATACATGTGCAATTTTTGACATATTTGTGATTTCTTAAAGTCCGTTTTGTCTATTGCGTACTTTGGCCAGAATAACATGCATATATAATGAGAAGTATTCAATTTTGTAATTTTTGTGGATAATTTAACATATACATAGTACCCATGGGTCAACTTCATCACACGGAGCTAGTCAAAATAATTACCAATTTGTTTAAGACATGGGCAATATATCATATTCATTCGATCATTTAGGGTACATTTTAGTCCGTACCTATTTGCGATGTGATCATGAATATGTGATTATTTAGGATACATTTTGTTTTGTAACCACTTATGGTGTGATCACAAGCATACATGTGTGTGAAAGTGTGCTTCAACAATTTTGTTTTTGGGGACAATTTACTTATAAATTAATGTCATGGTTGAAAGTTTTGGTTAATATGGGCATTTACTGCCTAGGTGATACATCTATTGAGACGTAGTTTTTCGCATTGTGACATGGCCTAACCTCTAGCAGTATTGCATACCTTACCTTCTCGAAGAGGTTCTTGTATGTTTTAATAAAAAGAGATGATGTCAAACAACTGATTAGGGATCACTTAGGTCAAGAAGGGCTTATCTTCCTAAAGGGGACTCTCATTTGTTGTCTTATTGGTTAGAGATCCTATGACATGTTACACTATTTGCTCGAAGGGTAGACTGTGCTGATATATTAGGACACTCGTTGTGATTTATACTTATTTGAGTTCAAAGCATGTTATGAACTATTTATTGTCCCAATAACTAAAGATCCTATAATAATATGTTGCACTCTGCTTAAATTGGAGACTTATTGGTTTAACAGGATGGATGCTCCTCGAGAGTTATGCTTCTGATTCGTTTATTGCCCTATTTTGTATTGTTTTGTTGCCACATTAAGTGTCCTTTAAGGTTAATAACAACTGGACCAAAATAAAGGTTAATAACAATAATACCTCTTCATCTAGTTCTTTTGGAGTAAGTTTGCTTTTTTGTGTTATTTACATGGAATTTTTTGCCCAATCAAAAAGCCTTAATATTTTTATTATCACAACAACCACATAGGGAACCCATATATGATGAGGAATTTCACCAGAATTTACATGATAAGTACCTCAGTAGGACCCACAATCAAGCCTATATCCACAGTGGTCTGAAATATGCTATCAAAGATTTAAGTCGAGCTAGCAGGGAATGCTTATATCAAAGTTGTAGTTTGGGCTTTCTTTGGATTTAGTTGACATAAATTTTATCATCAACGAGGGGGGATTTGATTTCAGTTTCTTAGTTTGATATGTCTATTTATTGTGCGGTTGATAATATTGAAATCAAAAGAGTTTCAAATTGAAATGTTATCTATTTTAAGGCATAAACATATAAGTCACATATCCAAAGAAAGAATTTACCATATGACCTGCATTCTATGGAGCTGCATTCTATGCGCGTAATAATATTCGGAGGCTAGTTGAGCTTCCTGCTGTTCAACCATATTGGTGTAACTTGTAAATGAGTATCAAAGCCAAAAATGATACTTTTAGAATTGTCATTGGGTTAGTGGCTAACTTTAATATTGGTATTTATCAAATAGATGTAAAATAGTTTTGTGAAGATCACTACAAGATATTTGTATGTTATAACCTGAGGATTTTATAGCTATTAGTAAGGGAAATATGATTATTTATGTTGATGAGGTTTTTAAGTAGCGGTTTCTAAATTTTTGATGAGATAATAGTAGTTTTGGTTTTATTAAAGTAATGTTAAACACATGTATAAATCTCAAGCTCAATAGGAGTGTATATATACAATCATTGTCCTACATGTATTGATACCTTGCTTACTAGTAGTGATTTTCGAAAGGCTTTGAAGGTTTTATTTTTTGCGTATTTGTGTCCCTGGGAATGTTCTTATTGTCAGGATAAGCCTATATGTATAAATCCCATTGCCCAACGATTAAAATTGAAAACGCATATCCGAAGAAAAAAAAAAACTTGTGCTTCAGCTATTTCGTGGGTTAATGTGTGAAAGGCTAATAATGGATTTACTATTAATTTAATTGATAGATTTGAAGTTTATTTGTCTTAAACACTAAAAAGTAACAAATACAATGATAAATTGCCTACAAGAACACTAGGGATCATGTGTTTTTTTATGGACTTGAGCTGATCAGTTGTGCATACATTACATGTATTTATTGTTTATATAATTTGAAATCTATATTGTGACGGAGGGGTCACATTATGAAAAAGTGTGAAACTGACACTTTTGGTTATTTTATATCATATTGTAAAGCTACTATGTAAGCTATTTAGTTGCAAATTTATTTTTTGGGCTTATTTCATGACCATTATCAATATTTGGGATAAGTGTGCTACTGTGTTCTCTTTCAACAAAAAAAAAAAATGAAAGCTCTATTGAGTCTAAGAACATATAGATTAAGTACATCAATTTATTAAAAAATGTGATATCATCATTGAGTTGAGATGGTGGTTGACCCATTGACTGAGCGATTAAAGCCTATGATATTCGGAAAATATGCTGAAAACATGGGATAATGGGCTCTTTTGATCTACTTGGATCCAACATATTACAGTCCATTTGAAAAGTGATCTAAGCCTACATACATCTTATATAATATTGATTTGATTGGATGGCGATGTGAGCCTATTTTTGTGAAGTTTATGAAAGACCGTTATGAAGGTCCTACATTTGTTTTTTATAAGACTCTTTTGAGGAAGAACTCCCCTTCTCGAAAATTAAAAATGATGGTTTAAAAATTCTATTAAAATTTTAATTTCTTTAGAGTTACATTCAGTTTCCATCTCTTATTACATATGTTTCCCACATTGTCTACAATGTTTTGTAACCAAAATCCAGACTTCGTCAAGTTTCAAACATAGCAATATCCCAAAATTCTTTGTGGTTTAAGAGGCATGACATAAATTCTTCCTTTCCATTGTTAGGATTGTCGCTTAACGTAAGAACACGCTTTGCAAGCACGTCCAGCACCTGCAGTATTCACGGCGCTCCATTTTCACCTTGTGGCAATTCCAATATGTTGTCAAGTACTCCTTTCAACTTTAAGATGATGGCTCAAACAGGTACGTTTCTGTATTTATTTTTAGATCTTCACGCACACACAAGCACATACAAACACACACACACACACACACACACATATATATATATATAGAGAGAGAGAGAGAGAGAGAACTCTAAATTTGTATACTTATTTAATGTTCCAACATTGTTACCAAGAAACTTCTTCTATCCATGCTTGCTCAACTATTCAAATGGTAGCTGGTGACCACTACAAAATACATTACTGCAATCTTGCCTCACAAAACCCAGAATAAAAAATTAAAACAAAATTGAAAACAAAACAAAATTAGAAAACCTCATACACACACATACAAGAAAAAAGGTTAAAGACGGAGCAGAAAAATTAACACAGATATGTATGTTAAGCACAGTATCTAATTGTTGAATTTGCTTATCTGGTAGAATTTGAGTTCTACATTACTTTTAGTAATATCGTGGTGTGAAGAACATAAGCTATTAAGCTTGGAAGAATGTGAGCTTGTAGTGTTATTTAATTACAACCAAGAAATTTTTTCTTTTTAATCAACAATGGAACATAAGCTATTATTTCTTATATATATATAATGTATATTAACTTTTATTAATACATGAAGGGGTCTTTAAAACAAAATAACGATTTAAAGTGGATATTTATAAATTTTAAAAATAGAAAACTGAAAATTATTTCTAAAACTGTTGGCAAAAATAGAATTTTTAAAAAATTTGAGAGGGCAAATTAAAATTATTTCTAAAATCGATGGCAAACATAGGACTTTTCAAAATCTTTTTTTTTTTTTTTTTTTGGGGGGGGGGGGGGGGGGGGGGGGGGATTAAGAAATTTTTAAGGAGTAAAACTGAAAATAGTTTTTAAAATTATAGATAAAAGTAAAATTTTTAAAAGTTCTGGGGGCAAGTACCTCACCTCGGCATGAACTGCCTTCCCCCCATGAGGCAATCCTCACATTCATGTAGTTTTCATGATTGCTTGGAATTCCCATGTCTGATCTTTGATAATGCATCAATCCTTGCACTTGTGTAGGTTTTGTTACACCACTTCAACTACCAGTACTGAAGAAGACAGAAGACATTACATGTAGGCACAGCTTCGAGAAGCCTTTCATCAGAAGTCATTGCTGCAGATTTTTGAGTCCAGCTGTTAGTGCTGGAAAATGTGAGATTAAAACAACTAGAATCGCTAAGTTGTCCAAAGGAGACTTCTTTCCAATCACTTCGGAAAATGCGGATGATGCATCAAAACCTGAGGATGAGCATCTGATAACAGTTAAAAAAAGAGGCCTTTTTAAGCTATTGAATCTATTCGGCCGGTTTTCTCGTCCAATCGTTCCGATTGGCACTGTGAGTACTTTCATGTGTTCTCTCGCACTTGCTTGGGAATAAAATTAAGAGTAATTAGAAGAAATTTATAGTCTGACTTGACATTTATGAGTTTAACCATTTTGATTCATCAGCTTATAGCAATGACATCCATTTCTCTTCTTCCTTTGGAGTCAACTGCTGATTTGTCCCTGGCATTTTTTGTGGGATTATTGAAGGTAAGTCACATGAGATAAATAAGAGTAATTTCATTTGATGCATGAGTACTAAATGAATATCATCCATTCATATTGCAGGCAGTAGTGCCATCAATGTTAATGAACATTTATGTTGTGGGACTTAATCAAGTGTGTGATGTTGAGATAGACAAGGTAATTGACCATTTTTTCCGTGGGATAAAATAGTTTTGATATGATTGAATGATTTTACTGCCCGAAATAAAATGATATTCACAAGTATGTAATCCTTTTCTTGCTTCTAAGGTTTCACTTGTGTTTTTAGGTTAACAAACCTGATCGTCCACTACCTTCTGGAGAAATTTCAATGGAGCATGGTGTGGCAATCGTGTCCATAGTTCTGTTTATGGTTCGTAATTCCCTCGGTAGATATACTTGGTTTCAATAGGATAATTGACATGGTTTATTAGGGCCTTCTTTGAGAAATGCAAAATCTTATCACCACAGAGTCTGTCAAAGTTCATGCTAGGAAAACATGTGATCGAAACCAATACCATCTCAATCAGGCTTCTTGAGTTTTGTTTTATTACCAAAACTCCTGATTGTTTAAGCAACACGGCCTTCTCCATGAGCATTGAAGTTTGTGTGTCATTGATTGTTTGACTATCTTTTCAGAGTTTCACAATGGGAATCATGTCTCAATCCCCAGCATTGCTTTCTGCCCTTCTGCTCAAGTTTCTACTGGGAAGTGCATATTCCATCGAGGTAAATTCCCCACTTGTATCTCCATTTTGACCTATTATAGTTTTAGGTATTAAAAGTAAAATAAACTAACAAACAACTAAAATGAGGAGCCATCTGTTAAAATATAAGGGAGCTACTGCTAATACGAATACCTTAGCTTTAGTATACTAAATCTTGTTTCTCTGAGTGTTGAAAACGACTTTCTCTGCTTATTAGAGGGTGTGATCTGTCCATAAAATTCAACAAGTAGGATTAGCCAGTAGCTGGTTCCCTAGATGACGATTGTTGTCTCTCTTTTCTCATAGGAATAGGAGACAACCGTTCTAGTTGTCTACGTTGTTAATTCAATTAATAGTATGTTGCATTAGTACTACGCGATACATAATTTTAGTTATAGCAATGCATTGAAGTGCTAGATTTGATCAACACCTCTGTGTCCTGCTTTTCGGGATATGACAATTTTCAAATACATATTTGAAGGTTTTGATATGCATATTTGAAAATTTAATCCACTATGCACTCTACAACGAAGCAATTACAACACTTACATGTAAACTAAACCATTCTTTACGTTGTCTTTACTCTTCCTAGATTGTTTGTGCTCTTGAACAAGAACAATATGCAAAGTGCTTTACATCCTACTTGAAATTGCCTCATATTCTCATGGCAATAGTTTAGCGACGTGTACGTTCTAGCCCAATGAAAGAATTACAGTACTGATACGAGGGTTTCAATTTGGTTGAGTGTTTGTGCATGGTGTGTTACCTTCAGGTTATTTATTACTAATTTGAGTTCTTGACTCTAGTTATTCTATATGTTGAACTACATATTTTTGGTTGTATTTGTTGTAGGCTCCCTTACTCAGATGGAAAAGAAGCGCATTCCTTTCTGCAATGTATGTCGTGACTGAGAGGTCAATCATTGTTCAACTGGCTGCCTTCATACACATTCAGGTATTTGCAAATCCTCCATAAGTAAATCAGTTCACAAGCAAAACAATACTATTAACCTTTCTATTGATATTTACTAATAGAGGTGAAAAAAATCTATAGAAATATGTGCTCGGCAGACAACTGGTGTTTACAAAATCATTGGTATTTGCAATCGCTTTCATGGGCTTGTTCTCCACTGTTCTTGCACTATTCAAGGTAACTCTTAGTATGTAGAGTATTCAAAGATGTTATATACTACAATCTTCAGCTACTTGATGTTGGTGTTGAAAGTTCTTTTGGAAACAAAATATAAGCTACTTTGTTTTATTTTGAGAAGAGATTACTAGTTATTTAGTTCATTGCCTAGAACATGAATGCCATTTTGGCACCCCCAAAAATACTAAAGCAAAAATACGAAAGAACCACAGAATAACATTTTGGGTCTTTTCGTTTTAATCTCTACACAATGCTCAGTAGATTACTTTATTCCGAGTGACAAAGTTAACAAATAAACACTTTTCTAAGAACCTAAATCAACGTAAAGGAACTAGAGCTTCACTCATCCATCCAGAAAATGCCAAAAAAATCCTGCGTATGCAAGTTAACTCTCAAGTAACAAAAAATGCTCTAACATATAGGTTATAGTAGTGCAAGTCTCAAGCCCGGATTTAAGCTCATTTCCATATAAACTATACCTCGGTAGGGCAGGCAGGAAAGTGATCACTTCTTCCCTACTCATTGCCCTTTCGAGCTGGATGTGAACTGCCTTTCAAAATATTATAATTACATATATTTCGTTGAAGGTAAGTTCATAGTCTTTAGGTGTCTAGCTTCACCCCAGATTTCACTTTTTGTCCGAAACCTCCATACATAATTTGATAGAAACGAGCATCAAAAGTAAATAAGTTTTGCATAATGGGCTACGAAAATGACATTGGAAAAAGAAAAGAAAGGAAGACAGAAAAAACCAAGGGATTTAACATGGCGGGGTAGAGAAAATTGGGTAAGAACAATCTTGCACAGATATTTTAGTTAAAATCATTAGCTCAAGAAGATGGTATCCCTACCCTAGCTAGTTTTTATTATTGGCGAAAATTATTCAGCTGAAGAGATGGGATTGGCCATTGTGCCTTTACAAGCCTTAGAAACTGATTTGGTTTGTTGTTGAGCTTAAAAAAAAAATGAAACTAATAATTTATGCTACATCAGAAAGCATAATTTGGACCTTCAAGAAAATGAAATCATTTAAATGAATTCTCTTGAGGGTATGAGATGATAACACTATGTTTCTCGCAGCCTTTCAAACGACTCAATTTTTGTTGCACAAAGAGGACCATTTTTAGCTTGTCATGAAATAACATGATTTCTTCTTCCATTTCTGGTAGCTTTAAATTTTTTAGCAGTTCCTTCGTTCCAAGGGTTGGATCTCTAAAATTTTATATCAACGCTGACTAATTTTGCATTTGTATGGTTTGTTAACAGGACATACCTGATGTGGATGGTGATAGAGATCATGGCATTCAAACACTCAGTGTCATCTTAGGGCAGAAAAAAGTTAGCAAAACAAATTCTTTCATTTTGCATTACCTTTTTCTGTAATGGGTACCAGAAAAATGAGAGGAAAGGAAAAATTTTGGAACCTTTCAAAATGATTATGAATTTAGAAACATGAATATTATTTCACCATTTTTTTGGCAAACCAAATTTTTTTTCTTTGCTTTCACCCATCCTTACAGCTTTTCTGTTTTGCACAGGTATTTTGGCTTTGCATTAGCATGCTGTTATCAGCATATGGAGCTGCAATGGTGATTGGAGCTTCTTCTTCCTTGTTGACCAGCAAGCTTGTCATTGTAAGTCATGTAATTCGACAAACATCATGCAAGTTATGATACTTTCTATTGGTTATAATTCGTGTTAATTCCATTGGTGTAGGTATTAGGCCACTGTGCACTTGCTTCAGTTCTATGGCTCCGAGCTCGATCTGTTGATCTTGCCAGCAACACATCAATAGAGTCATTTTACATGTTCCTATGGAAGGCAAGTGAATTCTCTCTCTGTCTGTCTATGTCTATGTCTCTGTCTCTGTCTCTGTCTCTGTCTCTGTCTCTCTCTCTCTCTCTCTCTCTCTCTCTCTCTCTCTCTCTCTCTCTCTCTGTATATATATATGTGTATGTATATATAGTTGATAAGTAGCATACATTACGAGTGCCTTTAGTTGATTGGCTGCAACAAACCTTTTTTTTATCAAGTAAAGGTACTTCACATTAATTAGTAATACTCCAGTAATTAATTAAGTAATGACGCCTAAGATTTTTCAACTTTGGAATTGCATGTGTTGAGTTAATGCGCCATTAGTATCCTCGAGTAGGATAGCTTAAATGTAGGGTTACTAAATTTTTTATAACTAGCTATTCTTCTGATCAAAACTCCTCTCTAGCAGCAATGTTGAGACAACAAATTTGTTTTCAAATTTGTAGTAATACCCAATTCGGAGTAGTCACTTTTGTTTCTTAAATTGGGCACTTTTAATCTTTGAATTGTTATTTTTAGGTTGCTTTATTTGATTGGGTGTATCTAATTTTTTCATCAAAAAAAAAAAAAAAAACAAACTCTTTATTCTATCAATGCTCATTCTAACAATGTTTTTTTAAAAGTTTTTGGTAACATAGATAGAATCAATAAGACCTTTTATATTTTGAAATTGCATATGTTGAGTTGTCATTGATAGGCTGTTTTGTTTGATTGGGATGTTATTAAAATTTTATTATCATACTGAGTAGGAATAACAGGATAACTTTATCAAATTTTTTGCAAGCAACTTAATTGAGCAAAATTAAGTTTTCCTAAATTTATGGGTGGATTTACCAATGCAATATCCTGAGAATGTTATCCCATCAATGCCTATTTCTAATAGTAGTTACAAGTTAAGAAGCTTATTATCCAACTTTATCTAAAATTATGGTCAAATAGAGACACCAAAGAGTTTCCAAATTTTGATATTGTAATGTTGCCAGTAAGTGTCTTTGCTTAATTCGGATGTTACTAAATTTACAAATACAATTTAAATATCAAAAAATAAAAATTAGGTATCAATATGATTAGCATTGACAGAAAGTCTTGTGAAAGATGACTTTCATACTTTCAAGAAAAATTGGTTTGAGTTGGGCTTTGGCCGGGGGGGGGGGGGGGGGGGGGGGGGGGGGGGGGGGGGGGGGGGGGGGGGGGGGGGGGGGTTGTGAATGAATTCCATATAATGAAATTAAAGTTAAAATGCAATAAACTTTTCTTTTGTTGTTATTTTACATTTGATCTCTTACATTGTATGTTTATGGAAATTTAAAATTGGAAAAGATCTTATTTTGGACGAGTTTATTTCTCCATATTTAGCTAAAAGCATTTTGTAATTTTATTATTTGGAATTGATCTCTCATAAATTTCACTCACATATTTGTATTTAAACATTAACATATGTGAATTCTAAATTAAGCTTAAATAACATTTAATGAAAATTCCTCTATAATCATACAATGATAAAACTTTTACGTAAATTACGAACTTATAGTTATTGAAGTTGAAAAAAGCACTATTCATTGCTTTCCATTATTTAACCTCTAGTAAATTTCTTTACATAAATTTCTTTAAAAAAATTTAAGTGTGTTTTTTTATTAGTATTAGTTTTCTGCTTCAGTTTCTATTTCACTTAATAGATGTTTTTATTAATCCACTAGTAAGGTGATGTGTTCAATTTTAATTATTTTTTATTTCAAACCAATGTGAATCATATTGACAATATTGACATAAAAATTTACAAACTCTATCAAATCTACAAATAAAATTGGAAATTTGAATAGTCAATGTGAACAATAGTGACAATATTATTTCATCCTTAAAACTTGTTTCTATTTCCTCAAATTCAATGAGGATAATTACCTGTATTATTTTTCCCACTAAATAAACACTATATTCTCTCCACATTAGTTATGTGAACTTTGATCATTGTAAATTTTCAATTTGATTGTGGGACTCAAATATATATGTATATGTATATATATATATATATATATATTTCATTTTAGAAATACTTTACAAACATAGAATAACATAAAATTGTGGAATAACGAAAAACACATTTTCTTGAGCATTTTGAAATAGGTAAGTAGTATGATGTAAAAATCAAAGAAGAAAAGCGCAAGTCATTACATAGAAGTTTACCAACAAGTAGGATTAATTTAATTAGCACAAGACATGTTCCTTAATATGTTTTCATCAATAACAATTTCTTTCCCCAATAGTAGTCGTGGGTTGACAATCCTTGATCTATGTATCCACATTATTACTGCTAAACACATCAACCATCTTATTCCTAAAGTCTAAACTATATGACCAAATCTAATCTTCCATTAATTGGTATTATCTTGAAAGTTGTCATTCTCCTCTTATTAAGTTGATGTCATGCTAAACGTGTAACTAATTTTGTTTTGCAGCTATACTATGCTGAGTACCTTCTTATTCCTTTTGTACGGTGAGATGAACCGTTTCTTTGGACACCTAAGTTGGCATTGATGTTATTAGGGTTCATCATTTTGGGAAACAAGGAATTTCTTATTGAGTTCTTTTGATGCTTGTTGTTGCTTCAATCTCTTGTAATGCAGTTTTGGTAACACTAGTGTTTTAAGTGTTGTTTCAGCACTTATGCTAGCGTTTTATATATTTATTTTGAATTGTTTGACAATCAACAAGAATTGAACTCCTATTTTACTCTTTCTTTCTTAAACTTGGATATATATATTTTGAAAAACAAAATTTCATTGAGAACAGAATAGAACTACAGCAAAGAGAGGGGAAGATTTCAAAACTAATCAAGCAAACAGGACCTTGACATGCAAGAAATCTAAGAACCCAATCCAAAAACAAACAATCGAAGACTTACAACTAAAGAGGACTAGCAAGCTGATTGGCAAGGAGCCAATGAGAGATGTAAACTATTAACAAAACTTTAGTTCTTGAACACCTTCAATGTTATAAGTGAAATCAAGAAGGCTAAACATGACTTGGTGATCATCAGCCTTAACCCACTGGGCAGATAGAAGTTTGATGTCATCAACCACTTTTGACCAATCTGGCTGAATCTGATTACCAATCATATCATTCCTTGTTAACCAAAGTTTCTAAATTACTGCCATGAGTAATAGCTGTCAAATTGTATTCTTTAAATTCTTGTATCTAAAATCAAAGAAAGAATTCAGCTTCATTGGACTTACCCAATGGAGACCCCCACATTTCAGCACAGAGGACCACACCAACCAGGACAAATTGTATGATAATAAAGGATGGTCAACACTTTTAGGATCATTCATACAAAAGGCACATAGGACATCCCTCCCTTGATGAGATCCAGTTATCTTATAGAGCATAACTTTGTTTTAATCCTTCCCAGTAGAGCTAACCAACAAAAAAACGAGGACTTTTGAGGGGCTTTCACTTTCCAAATGTAGTTGAATTTGAAGATAGGATGTCCTGTATTATTTCCAAACAAATTGTAAAAAGACTTGCAACATAAGCCCCAGTTAGGATCAGCCATCCATAGCATGGAGTCCTTTTTGGATGAATCAGGAGGGATGGATTGGAGAAGGGTTCTCAAATCAGCCAAGCTTTCAATTTCCCAGGCAAATATCCTTCTTCTAAAGGATAAGTCCCAGGTAGAATCTGCAGGGATAAATAATGAGGAGATATAATTTTCTTTCTTATCAGAAATAGAAAATAGCCTTGGAAATAGAATTTGTAGTGGCTTGGACCCCAGCCACTGGTTGTGCCATAATTTAATGCTATCTCCTGATCCCAGCTTGATTTGGAGATTATTTACTAGGATAGAGCTTAACATGCTATGATTTTTTCCCACTGATCGAATGCCCTGCTAGATTCAATTGCTCCAAAGATGATTGTATTTTAAGTGCCCGCAAGAAAATGAGTGTCGTGATTGAAGTATAAATCCGGTGAGTACTGGAGTTGATTTTCTTCAAGGACCAAGCCAAATATAGGCTATAGCATTCCACTCACACTAAACTATCCTAAATTGAATTGCTAATGAAATGGAATTGCACCAAAAGTAGACCAAAAATCCTTAGGTGTTTGAAAAGAGTTTGTTAAGCTACTAATGCAATGTAATTGAAAACAATTAAGAACTAGGCAAGTAATCAAATGGAATTTTAAGACAATTAAAGGAGATTTGAATACAATTGATCTAATCTTCCAAGTTCAACAAGTATTTCAATGGAGGATTTGTTAACTCAAATCAAATATCACTCCATGGATTCTTAATTCGGAGGATTTCGACTATAAAGTCTTGAATTCACACTTAATTAAGATTAAAATTATAATTAATTGTTAGAATCATAGATTCAAACCTTGGATTTGTTTAATCCCTATACCAATTTAGAAATTGTGCATAGGAGTTACCAAATTTGATTATGAATCTAAGTTTTCTTATATATTCAAACTCAATTAAGAAGAATAGTAGAAATCATAAGATGATTCAATAAAATTCATGTACCTCCATTGAAATACTTGGAGATCCTTTATATATTTTCACAATTGCATCCAAATGGGGATTTAGCTATTTGATTCCATCATATAATGCACGAAGAAATATAAATCTAACCTTATTTGAATGAAATTCTAGTGTTTGGTTACAAGGAAAGCAAAGGAAAATGCAAGAAAGTAAAGGAAAATCTATTCTCTCTCTCTCTCTATAAATTCTCCTAGTACAATATATCTAAAATATCCAAAAATGAGAGATACTTTCTACAAATGCCTAAAACAGTCTTTTATACACTGGACAAAAACATGGCTCCAAGCAGGCTATCGCTCGGGCGAGCACTCAAAGAGTGCTCTCGATTTAAACAGTGAAACCAGCTCTCTAGAGTTAGTGCTCTTGAATCAAATGACTAAAATGGCTTGTAGAAACTAGCAATTAGTGTATTTTTTCGACGTCCAAGCACTCTATGAGATTGGCGATCTCTAGGCCGATTGCTCGATGGGTTTGGGCGATCACTCGATGATGCACTTTTTGGCTCTTTATTCTACAATTAAGCTCAATTCCTTGCAATTAGATCAAAAATGCATATTTAGAACAATTCAAAGATAAAATACTAGGCTAATACTTAAACTAGAGTTAATAATCCACTAATTAGGGAATTGATAGTACACTTTTGGAGTGTAATCATAGATTCTTGAACATCTAGATGAGTTTATTTCCAAAGGAGTCCTAGAGTTTAGATTCACATCATACTTTGCCCAAATCAGTCTCCTCCAGAAAGCTTGTTTCTCACAACTAGACCTCCACCACCATTTTGCGTGAAGAGAATAATTTCAAACCTTTAGAGATGAGACTCCTATACCTATATGGTCCTTGCTTAAGGTTACTTGGTCCCAGCTCACACAGTGAATTTTCTTTCTTTCAATTTTGTCTTCCCATAGAAATTTTCTTTGTAGCTTTTCAAATTCTAGGCAAACTGACAAGGGCATCTTAAATATAGAAAGGTAATATATTGGTAAATTTGCTAATGTAGTCTTTAAAAGAGTAATTCTACCTCCTATTAAGAGTTATTTCTTATTCCAGAGCGATAGTCTCCTTTTGAACTTATCCACAATTCCATCCCATGTTTTCTTCAATCTTGGATTTGCTCCCAAAGGACGCCCCAAGTTCTTGAAAGGGAGATGGGAAAATTTGCAATCGAAGAGGTCTGATGCTTTAACCAGGAATGAGTCCTTTACACTTGTAATATCCCAAAATTTTCTAATCTAAATTAATGAGAATTTTTTTAATTCTATATTATCCTAACTCCATCAAACCAGCGTTGCAAACCTATTACTTTGTAGGTTTTGGAAGCCCAAAAGGTTGAATTAAGGCAAGGGTAATCAAGTTGAGGCTTAAGGGATCAAATCGGAAGTTAAAATTCAATACTATCTCAGGAGATTAACCATAACTTTTTACTCTGATATCAAATTAAGCTGATTTTTGAAGTATTGAAAAGAAGACTTCAAGATCTACAACTTTTCCTCTAATGCATGTTGGTTGAATCGGCTTTTAAAGTGGTCAAAATTGAATAACGAAAAACTATAAGGCTGTAGACCGTTCCAACGGTCAGAGCCTTGTCCTCTAGAGTTTAGCATACCTTTGGAAAGATGGATTTGGCAGTTCCAAAGGCTTGAGCCTACGATTTTTTATTTCTTTTAGGACTCCTAGTGTGAGACACATGAAACTAATTCCTATATGTATCTCCTATTGACCCTTACACCCATAATACACACACACCTATCGTAGAAGAGGAAGAGAAGAAAAAGAATAAGAAGAAGAAGAAGAAGAGAAGGGAAAGAAGAAGATCAAGAGAAAGGAAGCTAAGAGAAGATTGAAGCTTGGCAAGCTCAACCCCATAAGGAGATCACCATTGTTGGAGCTTGAAGAGCTTGGGAGAGAAAGGTATGAACTCTAGTCTTTGGGTGTGTATGTATGAGAACATGCTATAGTTGTGTTGAGTGACTCCTTTAAGTCCCAATTAGTTGGATTTTGAGAGTCTGTAAGCTTCCATAGATGGATTGGGAGTTGGGGTTGAAAACTCCTAAATTTGTACATGTTGGGTTTAGATATTCAAACCTTAAATCCTTTTAATTTACTTATTGGTTTAGCTTCATTTAGAGATATAGTAGTCTTTTTTGGGTTAATCTTTGAACCTTAGAAGCATTACTAGACTTTGGGGTGGCTTGGATTTGAAAATCTAAGGCTTGGAGAACACACACCCCCCCCCCTCCCGCGCCCCTCCCCCCTCTCTCAGCTGTGTGTAGGTGCTCTGACTGTTGAAACGGTCAGAGATTTGCATTTTTCACTTTTGCCTATCGTTCTAACGGTTGGGAGGTCGTTCCAACGGTCAGGGCCTTGTTGGCTCGACCTCAAAGGTGCTCTATTTATCCGCAAGTGTATGGTTGATGATTGTAATTTTATCTGGGAAGTCTGGAATCATATTTTCTCAAGAACCAAGCCCAATATAGGCTATTGACACTAGACTCACACTAAACTAACTTGAAATTGAATTGTAATTAAAGAGGGATTTAATCTAAAAATAAAAGAGAAAATGAAATAGACCAAAAATGTTTTGGGTTTTGATGAGAGTTTTGAATTACTAAACTATTGCAATGAAAATAAAAGTAATTAACAACTAGGAAATTAAATTAAAAAAAATTGACATTAGATTTAAAGCAATTAAAAGGGAATTAGGGTCAATTGATCCAATCAAGAGTGTTTGATTCGGAGGATTTAACTTTGAAAATCAATAATTCTCAAGAAATTGAAATTAGATTCATGGTCAATGCAAGAATCAAAGGTTAATATCATCGATTTAACTAGGGTCAATACCAATTTGGGGATTAAGTATTGAATTAGTCAAACATAGTCAATAACCTAGGTGTTCTAAGGCATCTAGCAATCAATTGATAGTAATAAATTCCTAGCAATAATTGATTAATTATCTAGTAATGAGCCATACATTAATACCATTGATTCGGGTGATTAAAATCCCCAAACTTAGTCAATAATCTAAGTATTCTATGACATTCACATGCAATTACTAAGAATTAAAAATTTAAAAAAATAAATCAATAAATTCATGAGATACCTCCATTGAAACCCTTGGATTTCTTAAGTGACCTTCATATTTGAATCCAATTTAAGAGGCTAGCTACTTGAATCAATTAAAGAAAACATGTAGAAGTAAAGAAAAGCATGAAGAATTAAATTTTAAGTTTTACTTTAACAATAAAAGTGTTTGTTTGCAAGAAAAATAAAGAAAAATGCAATAAAAATGAAGGAAATACAAGAAAATGAAGAAAAATTACAGAACTCCATCTATACTACTCCTATAAAGCTAAATCTAAGCTAAAAGTGAAGAGAAATGGGAGAAAGCCTCATGGAAGAGCTGCTCCCGCTGCCCCTCTACCTAAAACTAACCCTAACTATTCAAAAACTTTCCTAAAACTCGGCTTCGGACGCAAAAAATACAATCTAAAAGTCGAAATAGCATCCGAACGGTCATCGAACGGGTGCGTCTAACGGCCATCTAAAGTGCGTTCGGACGGTCAATGTTCATCGTCCGAATGTACTATTCACCGTTCGGATGCACTACTCACCGTCCAAACAGTCACTGTTCACCAGTTCGGACGCACTGTAAATGCATTATTTGGACGGTCACTATTAACCATTCGAACACACTATTCACCGTTCAAACGACTAGGAACATTGCAACTTGATTTTGACTATCTTAGAGCTAGATTCAGCTGATGCACATTAGAGAAAAAGTTGTAGATCTTGAAGCCTTCTTTCCAATAACACTGCTCAATCGGATATCGGATTAAAAAGTTATGGCTAAAATTGCAAGACAACTTGGATTTCTCATCACCGGTTTATTCGTTTTGAACCTATTTTGATCATTCTTGCGTCTTTTTGCCTTTATTAGCTTCTATAACCTAAAAAAAACACACAAAACATAATCAAACACATATATAACTAAAATAAGAAAATTAACAATAATTTAAGTCTAACAAGGTGTGAATTAAAGGCCTATAATTACACTTTTATGGTTAATCAAAGATACAAGGGATAATCTCCACTTTCGTAGGAGTTACGAATGCATTTAACTTATGCATCAAGCCTTTAAATCCCTAGGTTACTCCTAGTGAATGAGTGGTGTCTCATAAGAGTTTCCAGTGATGATACCCACAAACATACTTTTGTGAATTGCAAATCAAGATAAGAATAAAGAATGAATGCATAATCCTACTCAAGTCAACATTAGATGCCACTCGAAACTCCTAACACTTGCATTAATATGCAATAAGTCATACAAAAGAGAGATTCATGTGTGTGGGTGAAGAATCATGCTAAACAACACAAATGAAATTCACTTATGCAAATCCAACTTTAAAGCTTTGATTAAATCTTTATCGGACATACACTCAAAATTAAAGACCCAGATGGTTCTCACAATGGTATGCTCAACAATAGAGTAAATGTAAAGAAACAAATCAAGTGAACATACCAATTACAAAAACTAAAAGGATAGAAGTGTATCGACTTTAGCATGGCCTCATGAAAAAAAACGTTCATAGTTAAGCATTGATTCAAAGAAATTAACAAGAAATAACTTATACTTTATTAAAAACTTCAATTAAGCACAACTCAGAAGAGGTGAAATGTGAGGATAAAGAGAGGGAGTCAATGGTCATATCATATATGATCAAGGCATGAAATTATGAATGCAAAAGAACTACAACTCACCCTTTTTAACATTTAATACACTCTTCTCCACTTCTTGCTCTTCTCTTAAAATATTTTCAATTTTTGAACTCTCCTTTCATTCATTTTTGTTATTCTTTTCTTACTTCTTCTTTTGTTTCCATCCTTTTATCATCCCCTTTAGATTTTGTCGCGCCCCGATTTTTGAGTGTCCAAGGTCTTTTTGGCTTGGAGACAAAAATCACAGAACTCTGTCACTAGAACTCACCCTCCTAGAATGACAAGTGCGGCTAGGTTTGAAAATTGGTTTGACTAAGGACTTTTTAAAAAAAAATAGAAATCACCACCTAACATGATTAAGGTGACTTAGGGCACCTAAAACTAAGCATTAATCTGAAGATTAAACTTAGGGTTTTTGGAAAAGGTTTTGAAAACTACCTCAAGAGAGGGTTTTTAAGAAAATAGGTTATTTGGCAACCTTTGAAAATATTTAAGCCCTTTTAGAAAATAACTCCATTTTGGTCATTTGAAAACAGAAATCTATGGTTCGGGAGTTGGTTACGTGTAGGGAAGATATCCTAAGATCATCACCCTACCCCACCCTTTCTGTACCTACATGTCTAATCACCCTTTGTTCACTCACTAGAATAACCTGTTACCATTGTCCACTTAATATCCACTTTAGAATTTTGAAAACGGGGTTTAGTCATCGCTTTTCGGATGGATGATGCATGATGTAAGTTTTTGAAAAAAGTTTGAAAATAATGGGGGTTTTGAAAGAGTTTGGAATAGAAACTTTGAATTGATTGGAATTTTTGAAAAAGGGATTGGAGTTGAAATAAAAGTTATGACTGCACCATTCTAGATTGCCTACGTATCTCACTTGGCGAGAATCAGGTCAATCGTAGTTCGGGCAAGAACCCGATGGAAAATAGGCGCATTGGAGCCTTTGGAAAGTTTGAAGATACTTTGGGGTTTTTGAAAAAGTTTAAGACACTTTGAGGTCTTTGAAAAAGTTTAAGTCGTGTCTGGAGGCCCAAGAAGCAAATTTGGTTATTAGGCCTCTGTTGGGCCCGAGAAATGGTTGACTGATTAGATAGGGGTCTGAAAGTTGATTTGGACTTAGATATTGCTATGGGGTTTAAAAAAAGAGTTCAGTCAGGCTAGCGATTACCGAGTGGGCAAAAATGGTGTGCTTACAACATCTTCATCCGAAATATATTTTTGACCCATGACCTATCAAATTAAAGGTTTTTAAGCCTATTTTCAAGTGAAATTTACCTAGAATGTAGTCTTCTTTTTCTGATAAGAATGAGATGCATTGAATGAACCGGTGTTGAAGGATCAATGTTTTAAACCTCAACTTTTATGATTCTTACTTTGTATTGGGGTTTTGTGTTTGATGCTTCTGTGTTTTCTATGTGTAAGAACACTCTTGTTTAGCACCAATCCTTAAAGATAGAGGTGAATAACAATATGCCATGAGTAAAACCCTATTACTTTCTAAATGTTTTAAGTCCAGTCACATTTCATGCAATGTTTTCCATATAATTTCAATGCATTAATGTTTATGCTCAATTATAAATGTCATACTTTTAAATGCATACAAGTTATACTTATGTTATGAATTGAAATCCATGGACTAGAATGTTTAAATAAAAGAGCTATAAGATTTCCAATGTATGGTGCCAACTTAAGGTCTTTTCATGGCAAAACCTTAAACTAGCAACGATAGTCTTATGGTAGGAGACATGAAATAATCTATTGCCATGTTGGGAGACCTCCCTTAGTTTAAAGAGCATATATGTGACCTCTATAGTTATTATAACTAAGCCTAGCTCTTATGATTGGCGTAAAGAGCCTATGTGCGACCTTTATGGTTGCTAGTAAACTGAGTGTAGCTCTTATGATTGGCTTAAAGAGTCTATGTGTGACCTTTTATGGTTGTTAATGAATTGAGTGTAACTCTTAATGACTGAGCCTAGTTCTCATGATTGAGTCTAGCTCTCATGATTGGCCTAAAGCACTCTATATTGCTAATGAACTTAGCGTAGCTCTTAATAATTAAGCCTAGCTCTCATGATTGGCCTAAAAGAGCCTTATGCATGACCTTTACGGTTACTATGTTGACCTAAAGAGCCTTATACGTGACCTTTACGGTTACGATGTTAGCCTAAAGAGCGCTATGTGTGACATTTACGGTTACTAATGCGGAGCCTAGCTCTGATGTAAAGACATAACACACTTATGTTATAGAACGAGAAATATAATTTGTTCAAATGTTTCACGACCAGTTAAGTATGTTTCCACAAGCATTAATGGCATGGTGTATCTCTCCTTTTTACAATATTATGATATGTTTTACAATACCATGACACGTTATGCTTGTGAAAAGCTATGCTATGTCTTACGAAATCATGTTACAACTTGCGACTTATCCTATGATATAATATAATGTTTCAATATGATGCTTATACTATCCATATTTTTAAATCTACGCTTTATACATTTTCGAGAACAATTATATTTGATGTGTCTAATGTTATACGACGAGCTAAAATATACTCTTACAAGTTTATGATATGTTATGCTCTTGACAAGTTATGTCATGCTCTACGAGATCACGCTACGACATGCCTCACTCTTTTACGATATTATGAATTGAAAATGATGAAGTGTTTTAATACGAAAGCCTATGTCATGCGTGTTTTCATGCTTATGCTTATACGTTTCTAAGTCCATACCATATATGCCTAAATGTTCATCTATCGTCATATACATAAAGATAAAAATGTTAGTCTATAGTATTTTATGCTCATGCATCATTGTTATTTACTAAGTATTAGCTTACGTTTTCTAAAAATATTTTTAAGTAAACCAAACTGGGAGGCCTTAGAGGCAAGCCCATTACGTGAATATTTGGACTGCTGCCCACAGGCCTTTTGATATGTAATGTGTATAGGGGCTGGTCCCTAACGTTTTATAATATTATAATGTTATAACTGTGGTGACCTTCGATAGACTCATCTTATGCTATGTTTATGTTTTGAAGATTTGCACGGCTTTGCTATGTATGACATAAATTTTGTTTTACGTTTATAAAATTCTATTTCCACGATTATGTATTTTTTAAATGATAAATACAAAGGTATTCAATCGGTTTATGTAATGCGGCATGGGGTAGCTGAGCTACTGACCGGTCACGTACCCTAAATCCGTATAAGTCAGGTTTCGGGGCGTGACAACACCAATGCCACTTAACAAGCTTTTGTGAAAATTAATCTTTAACCCTGAGATCATTTCAAAGCATCTTAGAATCCTTTTCAGTGTAGCAAGTTCTTGAAGATGAGCATTACAAAAGAACAAGGTATCATCTGCAAATTGTAGGTGTGATATATTTAGAGCACTAGCATTATTAGAGCCTATAACAGCTCCATTCAATAGTCCATTCTCCTTTGCTCTTTGAATTAGAATGTTGAGCCATTCTGCTGCTATATTAAATAAGAAAGGTGAGATGTGATCACCTTGTTTTAATCCTCTTAAGACCCTGAATTCTTTAGAAGCAGAACCATTTATGAGCACTAAGATAAAGCTGGAGGATAGGCATTCTTTCATCCATTTGACCCATGTATCACCTAGTCCGAATCCTTTCATCATGTCTAATAAGTACATTCAATTTATAGAATGAAATGCTTTTTAAAAATCAAGCTTCAAGACTATCCCTGCTTTTTTTATTCATTTTCTAATAGTCAATGATTTCATTGGCTATGAGTACACCATAAAGTATTTGCCTTCATTTTGTAAAAGCAATCTGAGATTCACTAATGATCTCATGAATTACCATCCTTAGTCTACCTGCTAATGTTTTAAAAAGAATCTTGTACATTGAAGAAACAAGGCTTATGGGTCTATAATCATATAGAGAATCAGGAAATTCATTTATAGGAATCAGGCATAAGAATGAGTAATTGATACCTTTGACAATCTTGCCATTTGAGTGCAAATCATTCAAGAACTTCATGATATCTCCTTTGAGTATGGGTCAGTATTTCTTGATGAAGTTGAGATTGTACCAATCAAGACCTGGTGCTCTGCCTCCATTGCAATTCCTTATCAGTTTCCAGACTTCATCTTCAGAGAAATTGGCTTCAAGCCACTTGCTACTTTCTTGTTTCAACTTTAAAGGAAACCTTCCTTCCAGTTTGGGCCTATCATCCCATTTTTCTGAGAGAAGAACTAAGGAGAACCTTATTGCCTCCATTTTAACTTGATTTGGTTCACTGATTACCTTCCCATCTGAATACAGCTAGCCTATGAAGTTTCTTTTGAATCTGTTTTTATCTCCACATCTTAACCACAAGACTCTAGATTCTTTTTTTCACGGAATTATGAAGAAAAAAAAAAAAAAGAAGTGTTTTTATCTCGACATCTTAACCACAAGACTCCAGATTTTTGTTTGATTAAAAATTCCTCCATCCTGTATGCTTTCCGTAAGTCCATTTTTGTTTTTTTTTTCTTTTTTCAGTGTCAGCCTCACTTAAAGGGGATTGCTCACTTTGCAAATCAAGCTTGCGAATTGAATCAACAAGTGATTTTATCAAAGCATTTAAGTCACCAGCATTGTTGCTCCTCCATTTCTTAATAGAGTTCTTTAGTGCTTGAAGTTTTCTGAGCAAGATGAAACCCCCCCACCCCTTCTCATTCACAGAGTTCCAAGTTGAGCTAACAACCTTTTTGCCGCTGGACTCGGCATCTCTTTGGTGATGTTTTGGGTAGGTAGTGATGACATGGAGCTGAACTCAGCATCTCTTTTCTTTTTTTCAGGTATCTTAATTTAGATTTGGATTTGAAGCTAGCTTTAGCTCTTATGTGCCCTATTTCAGATAAGTTCCTTGTCTTCCTTTTGCTTCTATTTCCAAGTAATGATGCTTTCGATCTCTGACCTAACTCTAAGCAGTTTGGAGAAGAGTTGGTGTGACTATTAATGTGATCATCCTTGTTTCTGCCTTTAGATTGTCTTTGGTTTGGAGATAAGGTGGATAATAGCCTCTGTACCATTAAATGAAGTTTTCTCAACTGTCAATGAGCTCGAAGGAATGCTAAGTTGCTGGGGAGATGATCCGTCTTCATTGGATGTTGGTGATAGCTGCACAGATGCTTTAATGTTGTCAGTCTCAGCTGCCTTCCCATAACTATCTGCTCTAAAAGGCTCCTTAATTACCCTGTTGACGTTGGCTTTGACATTTGAATTGCTGTTTTGGATGTCGAGTCGGGGATTTGAAATTAAAATATCAGATTCATCCACGTGGCTTATGAGTGCCAGGTCAGTATTTCTGTGTGATGAGCATCGAAGATTGTCTCCGGCATCTTCGTCTTCTCCGGCTGGCGAAGACCGAACTTCATTGGCCATCTTAAACTGGTTGCTTCGAAGCACAGTTTCAGATTCCTCTAGTTGCCTTGAATAGCCATTCGAAGATGAAGAATTCAATTGGCAACTTCCTCCAACATTGCTGTTCCAGATATGGACCATCGGGAAGCTTCCTTCTGTTACCCTGATTTTGTATGAGAATCATGCCACTTGTAAACTTGGATATATATAAGTGATGTTTATGTATAATAGTTAGAGTAACCCACTTGATACAGTTTTTTTTCTATTTATTTATTTTTTATTTAATTGAGAGGTGAGGAGGCAAAGAACCCAATGTTTACTTCATTAAAGACCGTAGTGTATTTGATTGAAAGGTCTAAAATCACTAGTTTAGTAAGAGATGTTAGAAGTGTCAGAAGTTCAATCCTTCGTGATAATCCAATTCTATAATTTGAGTAACATAGGACTAGATTAGTATTTAAAAAGAATATGAATTTTTACAATTAAAACCTTTGTTGAAAACTGTAATTGTTTTTGTTATCCTTGATCACCAAAAAAAAAAAAAAAAGAAGGAAGAAAAAAAACAGAGTTATTTAAGTTAGAAATGACAATGGACTAGGGTAGGGCAGAGCGAGGATTGGGATCTCCATCCCAGCCTCTACTTGAAAAATCCACTTTCATCCTCGCCTTCATCACTGCTTGAATGGAGGCGAAGACTTTCATTCTCGCCTCCACAGGTACAAGACTGCCTCCACCCTTGCCCTACTTCCATCCCTGCCTCGAGCCCAAACCCTAAGCCTAAGCTCAATCCCAAACCCAATTGCTTTTTGTCATTTAATTTGTTTACAAACTACTAATTTTCAAAAGTTATACATCTATTCCACAAAAAAAAAAAAAAAAACATAAAAGGAAGTGAATAAATACACTATCTAATAAAAAACAAAAAAATTACCTATATAAAAAATAAAAAATAAAAAAATTAAAGAGGAGAAACGGGGCGGGAACGAGGTGGGGGAAAACTTTGGTTCATCCTTGCTGTCATACCCGTATGGATTTTCATTTTAATCTCCATCTCCGCCTCCATCTTCATTTTGAATCCTCCATACCCTCCCCAAACAAGATAGGTACGGTTGGATCTCTACTTTTCTCCAGTCCACTGCCATTCTTAATCTGAGCAATAATAAATAAATTCATAAATAAATAACAAGTCGTAATCTTTGGTGATGATTTTATTTGCTAAGACAATACCAACACCCCATCCCAAACAAAATTACATGTTTCTTAATGGGCTTCTTTTTCTTCGAGGCAGTGCCAAAGAAAATCTGTTATAGTTTGAACTCTAAATCTTACTAAATTTTAAAGGTGGTGATTTGAAATCAATGGATTTAGGGACGTAAGTTCAAAATGCATGTGAGAGTTAATTGTTAGTAAACATAACACTTCAAATGTAGATATTAAAATATAATGTTTGCACAGCTACAATCATTTTATAATGGATTTGACATAATTATTTTTAAAATTAAGTCCAAACACTTGAAATAGAGATATTAAAATATAATTTTTTGTACAGTTACAATTATTTTATAATGGATTTGAAATAATTATTTTTAAAGTTAAGTCCAAACACCTGAAAAAAAGAAAATAATTTTAGAATGGATTTAATGTCTTTGACCGATTGCTTGCCCCTTCATTATTATTAATAAGATGGGAAAAAGCGAAAGAGGAAGAAAAACCTTTCATTTCAAACCCAGCTAAGGGAAGAAATTGCAGTGGTTAGATATTATTGAATTTTCAATGGTCATTTTATATTAAATTATAACATGTAATGCTTTATTACAGTAGAAACCTAAAATTGTAGTAATGAAGTTTTAAGAAAAAATTGTCACGAATCAAACTTTGATAGAATGACTACCACAAAACTTATACTACCTAATCGTTGGAGTTTTTCCCGCAAAGGGCTTGGTAGTATTATGCCAAGGGAGTAGTAGGTGCTCTATGTTTACCAAAGATTGTATAACAAAAAATAAATAAATAAATAAAATAAGGAGAATGCAATTTCTTTTTGAAAACTCAATCATTGATTGCCACATTAAGCTAAATTCTAATTCCGCTGCAAATGTTAAGGATGTATGTGAGTCCATGAATATGATAATCAGTGGTTAAGTAATATTGAGTTTTCAATAATCATCTCTAATAAATTTTAACATGTGATTTTTAATTATATCAGTAACCTAAATTTATAATAAAATGAAAAAACTTCAAAAAAAAAAAAAAAAACCGTTACATAACAAAATTTGATAGAATAATTACCAAAAAAAAACTTATACTACCTAGTCACTGGATTTTTTTTTTTTTTTTCCCTACGAAGGGTTTGGTAGTATTATGCCAATGGAGTAGTAGGTGCTCTAGTTTTACCGAAGCTTGTAATTCTAATGTTAAGGATTTATGTAAGTCCATGATTATGATTTTGGCATTAGTTATGATTTTTGTGCGATTCGGACATAGATATTGGAAACGTACGTAATAGAGTATGCGTACCTAAAAAGTAATAACAATAGTTTCATTGTCTATAATACTTAGTCGACGTAAACTAACAACTGGTGTCACGCCATCACAGAGGGATTTTATAACTTTCTGCATTTATTTACAAATGTTTTTATTTTTTTTAGTCAAAACTAAGGGCACAGAAAAGTATAGAAAAACCTAAGAATCGAACAAACACGGTTTCCAGGAGTCGATTCGGTTTAGGCATCTAACACTCCCTAATTTTTTTTTTTCTTTCCTTTCAATAAAATTGCTTCGAGAGTTGTATTTTCAATAATTTTTCAAGGAAAATGAACAGTTTAGCAAAGGGAAGGAATTAGTAATAAAAGAAAAAAATTAAAATTAGAACACACCTGACGAAGGAAAAAGGTTTGAATAAAATAATGAAAAAAAGTTATGACAAATTCAAGCAATAGCATAGTTGTAAAGAAAGTAAGGACGCTTAGGCAATGAGATTAAAAGTCTATGAGAAAAACACATGATTACTAACTAATTAGAGATAAGAAGACAATTAGGAAATTGATCAATGATAAAATAATAAATAACAAATTGTCAATACATGCAAATCATTCATATCCATTTCTCAAACAAAAATTAACTGAATGTTGTGACATGCTTAACATTACAACAAACTAAACAAATTAGAAGTGTGAGGGTTTAATTGTTCATATAAAAATAAAAATCCAGATGTGAGACTTGGTATAAAATAATGGGATGTAAAAGATAATTATACCTAAAATCTGACACGATACATATCTCAACAATTATGGACTCAAGCAGCATCAACATAAAAATAACATTAATGTTCATTCACTACTATTCTTAAACTTAGGATATAACAAAAATGACAGGTGGATTGACCAGTTTTCACATTCCATCAGACAAGAAGCTAAGATACGTTGGTGAGCCATGACTGAATAACTATAAATATGTTACGACATGTTGGGATCCATCAAGCCTTCAATGGGTGGACAACCAAACAAAATACATAAATACATTGTAGATGAAATTGTGAACTAAAGATTCTGAAGGATTATGAGTACTCGATGAAAACTGGAACTTCTCAAAAGCATGCAGGGTAAAATGCAGAAAAAAAAAGGTATAAATGCAGTGTAATTCGCTTTGTCATTTACATGGTTTTCTCTAAATTTTCTCTTTTTGCAAAAAGACAAAAATGATCCAAAAAAAAAAAATTATTCCAAAAGGGAAGGGGATGGATAATTGCTACCCGCTAATGTCATAGAGAATTGGTAAGCTAATATATAAAAACATGACTATTATTAAGTGTAATTACAATAAAACTGTAATTAGTAGCTTCTGGCAGAGTAAGGAACTTAGAAACATATGCATAATTATCAATTAATGGCAAAACAATGACAAGAAAGTAAAAAAAGGTGCAATGTGAAATTATAGCTATATGCATTCAGACACTACTCCCTGAACTATGAAACAATGATAAGAAAGAAAAACATTAACATTTAATGTTAAAATATGTTGAACAGCTCAAAAGTGAAAGATAAATAAAAAACTCCAAGCAAAATCAAGAAAACTATAAATACTAGCACCCAAGAAATATATAAACAAATGAAAATAAATGTTCCAAGCAGAGTTCAGAACAATGATTGCTATCATTGGACACACAGACAGAAAAGAAAATGAGATTGTTGAAGCCTGATGGGATGATAACATTTAGTGTTCGAAAAATATGAATGCAACGCAATGGAATAATAAGGTGTGAGCAATAAAAAGGCTACAATTTCACATAAAACCAATAACACCAGATCAAAACAAAAAAAAAAAAAAAACCATCACACAGCGTAAAGAAAACATGTCCAAGCCCATCACATTCCAAACGGATTGAAAAGCTAACAACTAACTGAAGAAGAGCATCCATCAATACATATGAACCATCTTTTGATTTTTAAACATGAATCATCTTAAACAATCATCACACCATGAGCTAACCCATCTCAACAGGGGGGAAAAACCCATCACGACACCACACGAATATAACGAATCAAATCGAAGCTGGAAAATTAATTAAAACAAAAGATGAAAACAACAATCACCACCCAAAAAGGAAGAAACTGAATATTTTAACTCGTTTTCCAATTCCAATCTATAACCAAGCAGAAAATAATTCTGACCCACCATTCCAATTAGATCAAATACCAACGAATTGAGGAAACAGAAACATCACATGAATATTACGAAGCAAACAAGCTTAACCCATGATCCCAGATTACATACATATATATAAGTGTAAAAGCAAGGAATAAGAAACAAAACCATCACCAAACCACACAAAAAATGAATCGATCCCATCGTCGAAATTAATCAAAAGCTAAGAATCCATTAACAAAATATCTGACTAAGGACAATTATGAGCTCCTTAGAAACAAGACCACGAAATACATAACACCAAGGTCGTATCACTGTCTTTTGCGACAACTAAAAATCTCAAAATCGCATCAAAACAAGCTTAAATAGAAAAGGAAAATTCCACTACCATCTCAGAACCCAAGCTTCGTGCGGCGCCAGTGCCTGCGCTTCGCATTGTACCTGAAACATATATACACAAATATGCAGATGTCAATACAAGATCGTTGAATTTAGAGAAGACAGAAAGTGGAGAGAGGAAGGAACCTGATGGTGTTGTCAGTCCTCATGCGGATCCAGTGAGGGATGGGCCTGTTCTGCCGCATCTTCTTCGCCAGCTTCTTCTTGATCATGAAGGTCTTGTGCGACGGCTGTTCGGCAAAACAAACTCAGATTTTAGAGTGAGAAAATAGATAAATAAACGACACTTTCTGCAAATTCACTACACAAATCACAGAGAGAGAGTCACCATTTTCGCGTTCTTCGGCTGCGAAGACGGAGAACTGAGAAAACCCTAACCGAAGAAACCCTAGGTGATGAAACGCAGCGTATTTATAAATTAACGATTGGTTGGTAATGGGGAATGATAATGGGTTTTTTTGTGGCCCGCCTGTGACTGTGAGACTTTGTTGTGCTTTCCTCAAGATCAAATATGGGCCAGGACCAATCTTAACCAACGAGAAGGTATGCCCAATACCTGCCTCGTGGATAATGGGTTCATCAGTTAATCTGTCAAAACAGAAATCAAATGAAAGACACTTAGTGCCCAACTAACTATCCGCAAACAAAAAAAAAAACTAAAAATCTTTTGGTAAAACTGTTGTCGGTCTTTATTTTTTGTTATTAGTTTTTTGCATTGATAAAAAATATGTTTGTAAACTCAAAACTGTTGCTTAGGTTTTATTTATTTGTTTTACATTAAAACTATTCATTTAATATCGATGCGTGACCGTGGTGGCCTTGGTTAGTAGTGGCTGGAGGTGGGCGATGGCGTTGGTCGGTGGTGGTGGTGGTGGGCAGTTGTAATAGGTGGTGGGGAAGGAGAAGGGAGAAGACTAGAAAAGAAAGCAAAATACAAATATAAAAAATATCTTTTTTGTATTTTCAAATTTATTCCAAGTGTTTGTTTTTTATTTTCAAAAATTGTGAAAACAAAATTGAAAACTGATTATGTTTTGTTTCAGAATTTCAAAAGTAAAAATAGAAAACAAAAAAAAAAAGTATTACCTAATAGGCCTAGATCAAATTTCGTGTAAAACTCACACTAGCCGGCCCCTTGTAGGTGGGCTTGGGCCTTCCATTAAGTAGACCGGCCAAAAGCCCACCTGATAAGCCTGCCCAAAACTATTAATTATTATAAGTTTAAACAATTTCTATTATAATTGTAAGTGTATATAAGTTTAAAATAATTAAATATAAGTTTAATTGAAAAGTATAAGGATATATATTTTTTTTATATAATCAATAGTTTATATGAATCTACTCTAATTAATAGTTTATAAGTGTAATCATTTATAGTTGTTATATAATTTTTACAAGTTGACTAATTGTCTAATTTAGTTTACCCATTATGATTATTCTACACTTCTAAAGTTTTGCTTTTTACCACTTTATAAAGGAGTGAGTACTTCAGTTTCAGTTTAATAGTATCTCCGCCTATATGGACGCAATTCAATTTCTGTTTATATGTCAAATATTTGTTTATTGTTTATTGTTTATTATTGTTTACTCAAATCTTTGGGTTGTATTTGGTATCATATGTATCCACATGGTATATGTTTTTGACATATTTTTTACTTTTGTCTATCTTGTTTCTGCCTATTCTTAAATTTACTTGCGGAGGTAGATTCGACAGTTGTAATTAATTAGTTGTAATTGTGTCATTGTAGGTGAAAATGGGATGAGATGTTCATGTGATGATTTCTTGATAGCATGTTACAGCTTGGTTGGAACTTGAGAAGAGAAAGTGAAAGTAAGACTGTAAGGGAAAGGAAGTGGGAAAGCAATGCTTACAACCACTATCTCTCCTTCAAGCTCTCTTCCTTCTTTTTATTTTCTTTTTATTTGTCTCTTCCAGACTACCCAAACGAAGTTGGGCCCATAAGAGGGCGACTAGCCACTTTAATCCCGTGGCCTAAAATGGTTTTTATGGCCTGTTTGGCGGGAGATGTGATCAAGCCTCAAGGAATACATCTTCATATTTAAGGGGAGAATTTGAAGAATACGTGAGGGAAAAATATTTGTTTAAAAAAAATTGGAAATATTGTACCCATTATATTGTAACTTTTAATATTAATTTTTTTATTGTATCCCCATTGTGCTCATATTTTCTTTTTATAAATTATCTTGTCACGTGTGGTGTCATACTCGTCTCTGTGTGCTTGTTAGGTGGTTGGTTTTAGCCAATACTGGTCAAGAGCAATGTTGGCTGCCAAAAGTAGTGATTATCCTAACAATATAGTCTAGTTTTATAAGACAAGGTGACGAGGGTTTGCATTGTATTAATCCCTTATTATTGCAGATTATAGAGGTATGTTACCTTTCTAGTAGGTCCAACTGATGATATGAGACATGAGTTGAACTATTCAGGTATAGGACTAGAAATAGAAATTGATCTTATGCGTTGTATCAGACCTTGGTCTTTTGACGTATTGATCAAATTCTTAACATTTGGTATCAGAATAGCCTCCACGTTCTAAGTTCAAGCCAGAGGGACAACCTGGGAAGGGCTGCTACTTGTTAAACCTAAGAATCCACAGAGTCACCTAGCTAGGAAAGATAGGCCACCGTGGACGTCAGTGCAGAGCGTGATGGTATGTTACCATTCTAGTGGACCCAACCTAGGGTATGTGACATGGGATGTGCTATTCTGCTATGAGACAGGATATAAAAATTGATCTCAAACGTTTCATTAGACCTGAGTCTTTTGACGTATTTGTCAAGTTCTTAATAGGATAACTATGAGATGGTATTAGAATCTCCTGGTGTGAAAATTTTATGAGGAAAAAAACTTTTGAAGACCTAGATAAGAAATCTAATTCAATTAATCCCTTACAACCGTCTCTCGACAAACTCTAGTAAGTGACGTCAGTGTAATTTCATAGAAATTTACCGTCTCTCAACAAACTCTAGTAAGTGACGTTAGTGTAATTTCATAGAAATTTAGTACACATAGTAGTAAATACAAACCTCAAGAGAGGTCAGTATAATTTACCCACGATTTATATATCCTATTATAGACTTTAGGGTTATGCCTATACTCCAATTGGCTATATGACTCTAATATTATGAACTTGGAAATACTAAAATCCTATCTAAACTAATTAAAACTATATATTACAATCCAATAGATGCCTTACTCCCAACATCAATCCGCAGACAATCTTTACATGGAAGGACTCTACACGTCTCAAACTAGAAGATGCATTGTTCCAAAAGGCCTCGCCTTGAAATCATGATACTTTCCAAGGTTTTTCTATTCTCTGAACTTCCTTTTGCTTGATCTTATTGAGGACTGCCTCACTATGGCTTTTAATAAACTCATAATTGTACTGTAGGCATTTGCAAGTGGAAGACTTGTCCTTGATCTTGTTTGTTGTCCATAATTGTCCTTTTTGAATTATATGAAACTTTGTTTTTAGTTTGTAAAACAACTCAGGAATTGTTTACATGTACTTTTAAAATAGTAAATAAATCCCCCGCTTACCACCAGAATGAAAAAAAAAAAAAACTTTTTTTTTTGTTTATGTATAATCTACCACGCAATTGCTCAAGCCATTGGGAATTTTTGGTGAGTGTTTGTTTTCCCCCATTAACGGAAAACAATTTTGTCAAAATATTGTAATATTGTATGTCTACTTTGTCGGAAAATTCACTATTTGAAGTTTATAGGAGGCAATACTTTTCCTGTACTTTCTTGTATGTTTCCCAATTAAGAAACAGATGTTCTCTAAGAAAATTGACTTCTCAGTTCTCACTGCTACTCTTTCATAGTGTAAATGTGAAATTATCCACTAAACTTGCATCTGTTTTTTTCTTATTCGTAAATCAACCTTGCATTATCATAATTTCACATTTTGTTGTTGTTGTTTGAGTTGTCGTACAACTCCATTTGAATTCGGTGGAAACAAAAGGATTTTTACATTCTGGAATAACTCTTGGAATAAACAAAATAAATTTGAGGGGTGAATATCCTTATGCTATATTTAGATCTTTGATTTGTCTGGAGTAAGGAAAATAAAAGTGAAATAGAATTAATTATATATTCATTTTTATACATAAAAAACAAAAAAATTAGATTCTTTTGACAAATACTTATTCATTTTCTTCTTATATTCCTAACCTAAACAAACTAAAGAAAGAAATTTACCTTCTTTCATTTTATTTTTTCCTCTTATCTTTTCATTAGCTGCAAAAGCTAGAAACGGCAACCAAATAGCGTTAGGAATTGTGTGAAACATTGGAATTGGTACTGGGAAAAGGTAAAGAAAAGCAAAGTGAGAAAGAACGTTTTCTTCCATGTTTAATTGTTAGATTAAAATAATATTTATGAAAAAGAGAAGAAATAATATCTAGAATAAAAAATTTCTCAAATAGTTTCATCATATTTTCTTTTCTCCATTCTTTTCCATGGTAACCAAAGAATGGATAATGATTTTCTCTCCTGTTTTTCACTTTATTGTTTCCCTCAACAACCAAGTAGAGCATTGTTATCTTCACTTTTGGTTCTTGACTTTTCAATTGTGACAGTTAACTCCTTATAAAGTGGATGGGTATTGGGTGCTAAGTGTAAAAGCTCTATTGTCAATTATTTTGTGTCCTTAGAACATTCAACTGCTTTGTTAATTACTTTTTTATGCCTTTAATAATTTGATAAAGTAAAAAATACGATTTTTAAAGGGCTCCCTTGTACTTCTTATAAAGTCTCACTTTAGTCCCTCAAAATATTTTCTAGACAGATGTAAGGTCCGCATTGAAATTTAGTCATAAGTGTGAGGGGTTGACTAGACCAAAGTAGGATGGAGGGTAAATTATTGGGCTAAAAAGTGTAATTAACCTTTTTTGGGTAAATTACACTGACTGCCCTCAAGATTTCAATTTAATATACATACTACCCCTGACTTATCATTAATTATACTAACCTTCCTTATCAGAGTTTGTTAGCTAACTTAGGTGTCACAATAGGATTTTGGACTGCTTAAATATCTCGTGAATGAGACGGGGCTCAAAATAGGGTTTTACATATGACTTGGAGATCCTATTACCTCCAGATCGTACAGAGGTCTTTGTCCCAACTCATATGGTTTATTTTGATTTAAAAATAGCCATTAGTTTTAGAAAAGTTTTGGAGTCACCATCTAACAATGAAGGTGCGCCAGGATACCAAAAAGTGTGTTTTCACAAACATGAATTTAGAAGCTAAAAATATGGTTTTAATACAGAAAACATAATATGCAGTTTTGGAAAGGTTCCAATCATTTTGAAAAGCATCTATACGGGTTTTGAAAGGCCCTCAATGGTTTGACTCCATGTTGGTCTGTTTAGTCAGGTCTAGATTCGGGGATCCTATTACTTGTTGGGAAGTATATGTGATACAAACATAAACACCCAACCCCGCCCAAGATTGGCATCACTCTCGCTCTAGACATCTCTTTCGCAGTGTCTAACAAATTCATCATCATTGTGCTTGTGTACATGCATCATGTTAATTGTGTGTAGTTGATAATGATTTTGCTTATCTAAGTATGCTTTGTGCGGGTGTGCATGTATATTGAATGTACAAATACTGACAACGTAACTGCTATGCCACTTATGGATGTAATATGAATGCAATGTTGTTGTTTTGAAAAAGACTTATGCCTGTCACGCCCTGGTTTTTTGCACTATCGGGAATGATATGTGGAAAACATATAGTACTCTTTGGTGAGAACTCATCCTCCTAGAAGGACGAGTACAATTAGATTTGAACTAGAAATTAATTTGACTAAGGGTTTTTGAAAAAAGATTTGGAGTCACCACCCAACTTTGTTAATGTGAGTTAGGTCATCTAAAACTAAGTATAATTTGAAGATCAAACTTCAGGTCTTTGAAAACGATTTAGAAAACTTCTTCAAGAGAGGGTTTTTTTTTTTTTTTTTTGAAGAAAACAGGTTGTTTAGAAACCTTTGAAAAGATTTAAGCCATTTTCGAAAATAACTTCATTTTGGTCTTTCAAAAACAATGAGTCTAGATTAGGAGGTTGGTTACATATAGGGAAGATGTACTAGGCTATTACCCTATCCCGCCCTTACGGTACCTACATGCCTTTTCACTCTAGATTAACTCATTTAGAACCTTTGATTATCCAATATCCAATTATATCTACTTTGAGAATTTGGGAAAGAGACTTGAGCCATCACTTTAGGGATGATATGCATGATATGCAAATGCATGAAAAGAATTTAGTAAGAGATTTTGAAAGGGAAATTGGAATTTTAAAAAAGTTTGTGACCGCACCCATGAAAGTTGCCTACGTATTCCTTTGTTGGAAATCAGGTCAGTTGTAGTTCGGACTCGGAGTCCGATTGAAAATAGACACTTTGGGTCTTGTTTGATTTGAAAAGACACTTTCAAACCTTTAGAAGTTTGATTTGAAAAGGGTTGAATTTGAACTTTGATTGGAAATTGAACTTTGATTTGAAATTGACTTGGAAATAAAACTTAAACTTATTCTGAAACGATTGAATTAAACTTTGAAATCATTTTGACTTGAATTGGAGTTTGAAAATCATCTTGGTTTAGAAAAGAGTTGAAATTTTCTAACCCTATTTTAGGGTTAGGGTTTAGGCATTCTAGGGTCTATGTAACCTAGGGTTTGAACATGCAATAGATTAATTTTAGAAAGTTTTGAATTAGGAAAGTTCTATTTTAGGAAAGATTTGATTTTAGAAAGATGAGATTTTGCAAAGTTTTCATTTTAGGAAAAACTTGATTTTGAAAAGATTTGATTTAGGAAAGGTTTGAATTTAGAAAGATTTGAAATTTGAAATTTGAAAAGATTTGGAAGTTTGAAATTAGGAAAGATTTGATTTGACTTGAAATTAGAAAATTTTACTTTTAGAAATCTATCATTTTATGGGACTTTTAAATTAGGAAATCCAAGATTTGAAATTGAACTTGAATTTGGAAATATAGGATTTCATGTAGAAAATAGTTTTGGAAATCTATGATTTGATGCAAATAGAAAGCCATGATTTTTTACGTGAGAAAGCTAGGGTTTCCTAAGCATGAATTCTAAAGTTTTGACTTGGACTTCAAAACAAAGGATATTGGAAAGTGAATCTTTGAAAATGATTTTTTTAGGAAGTAGATTTGTAAAACAATTTAGAAGGGTTTGAATATAGACTTTTGAATGTCTCTTGAATATCTCACTTTGATAAAACGATTTTAACTATAAGAAAACTAGAACCATTATAGGTTTATGATTTTGACAACAACTAGGGTTTGAACCCTAATATAGACTTTGATAGTCTCTTTGAATGTAACACTTTTCTACAAAAATCCCCTAAGCATGGAGTGGTTAGAATCGCTTTAGAGTTGTGGTTTTGAAAACAAATAGGGTTTGAAACCCTAATATGGACCTTGATAGTCACATTGAATATAACACTTTTCTAAAACAACTCTAACAATAGAATGACTAGAATCATCTTAAGATCATGGTTTTGAAACAACTTTGAAGAAAAAAAAAGGGTTTTGAATATAAGTTTGGAAAGCAACCTTTAAAGGAAAAGGTTTTGAATGCCAGTTTTAAAAACAACTTTAAATGCAAGTTTGAAAACCCTTTTGAATGCATGATTATGATAATAACAATACAATAAGGGCATGAACATACAAAGTTGGGCTTCACCATATAACCAAAGTGGGTTAGACCCACACCATCTTAGGTGGAACTCAAAGAGAATCCCCGACACGGTGATTCCCTCCAAGACCTTCCTAGGCATGAACTAAGAGTTCCCTTGTTTCAAGCATACAAGAAGAGGAGGTAGAAGATAGGAATTAAAATAGAAGAAAACCCAAGTGGGTTAAGAAAGAGAGGGGTTTATATAAAAGTAAATAGAAATCTACCTTGTCTTTTTCTTTTCTTTATTGCTTTGATGGTGGACTTTGCTTGGACTTGGAGAGCCTTGAATGTGCAATACTTGATCTTCAATAAATGCTTGAAGGCAAGGATTTGAGTGTATAAATTATATGGAGACCAGGGTTTGAGTGTATGGAGACCAGGGTTTGAGGAGGCTCAAGAGAATTAGGGTTTTGAGGGAATTCTAGCTTTGTTTTTAGAGAAGTAGAGTTTCTGAAATGATTTTGCAAACCCAGAATACGCAGGGAGGTGCCCTGTATTTATAGGCAGCCAAAGTTGGCTTTGGCACCTGTTCCAATGGTGCCAGCCTGTTTGGACAGTTTTTAAGGCAGAAAGAAATAGATCTTTGACACTTGTGGCACAAGACAGAAGATTTGGGCGCCTGTCCTAGTGATTACCATGCCATTTTTGGCTTAACTTTACTAGGAATGACTCTGAAAATTTCGGGAATGATCCAAATGATCTCGAGTAACCAGACTCGGCCAGGAATAGATGAAAACCCTTAAAAGGGTGCCTTGGAGGATACTAGATTGATGATTAAAGTCGAAATAGTTGAAAAGAGCGACCGGCCCACTAGGGGCAAAACGGTTATTTAAACTGGAAAAACACAAAGATCGGCTAAAGTGATCCGTGAGAAGATTTGAAGGTTGGAAACACTATTGAGTATGTTCCTAAGGATTGTTGGTTTGATACCTAGATCCGCTGTGGTTGGAAAAGGAGACCGGCCCACTAGTGGCAAAACGGTTACTTCACACCGATTTATCGAAATGGACTCAGAATGGTCTGAGAAGGTACTGGAAGGCACTAGAGTGTGCTAGATTATCTTTGGGACAATCTTGGAATGATGAAATTACCATTATGAGGTCTTAGGTACTTTCTCGAGAAGCATGCCGATAGGGACCAAGGTGCAGTTTGGTCATTTTTCACCGGAGTGGGCTAGCAAGCACTGGTGTTGACCTAGGTTTTGAGTATTTCCACCACTCTGATGGTGTGTGATGAGCTGGTTTCCAAAGGTATCCTGTCCTTCAGTAAACGTGTCATGACTAAGAGGCTTGTTTGTTCCTGTCATATAAGGATTTGTTGGTATTCCCAATGTCGACCTGTTTGCGAGTATTTCTATCACTCTGATGGTTGTGATATTTATGAGTGTTTCTGTCACTCTAACTGTGCGTGTTCATTCTGGAGATTACTTGATCTCAAGAAGCTGTTGAATGGTCTTATTGTCTTGACGCCTTAGGTACTTTTTCGATCGACGTGCCAAATAGCAGACATTTTACGTTTGCGGGCTAGCAGGCGCTAGAAGTGAACTGTTCTACTATCTTGGGGACTTGGGTTTTATCCCGATTAACGGGTGTGAAGGGACATATTGTTCTGAGGGATTTCATGATAAATGTGGTGTACTGGATGGACTAACCATCTGAGGAATCAACTTTCTCAAAAGACATGCTAAATTAAGTTTGACTGGTATGAACTAGAATTGGAACTAGAAGTGATGTTGAAATACAGACTTACCGTCTTCAAGAAAATGTGTCAACTGGAATTAGATCGTGTAATGTCCTAAGGGCGTTTTGATTATTTTGCCTCGATTGTGCCTGGTGGGCCCACAAAGCAGTTGATTAACTAAATTGAGTTTAGAAAGCCGATTTGGGCTTGAATGTGTGTTTGTGTCGGATAAAACCCTTGAGAGTGGGGTCTTTTTGGCAGAGAAAATCCTAAGAAACTCGGTAGGACTTCGAATTAAAACTTTTAAAGGAAAAGCTTAGAAAACCTTGAAGATGAATTTTGAATAAACTTTTTGAGGGAAATGATTAAAGAACTTTTGAAGGAGAATTTAGAAAGCTTTTGAATAGGATTTTGAATAAAACTTTTTGAGAAACAAGTTTAGAAAACCTTTGAAATGGATTTCAAATAAAACTTTTTTAAAGAAAAAGTTTAAAGAAAATTTGAAATGGATTTTGAGCAAAACATAGAAATTAATAAAAACTTTTCAAGGAAAAGTTTTAGAAAACCTTTGAAAATTGACTCTAAATAAAATTTTGGACTTGGATTTTGAAATAAACTTTTGGAAAAAGCTTAAAAATCTTTGGAATTGATTTTAAAATATACTTTTGAAGGAAAAAGTTTAGAAACCATTTTGATAAACTTAGACAAAACGTATAGAAAATTCATTTTGACTGGAAACTTGAAATCTTGGAGGCAAAATGGATAGAAAATTCATTTTGACTTGAGATTTTTTTTTTTGAAAGCAAAATGTTTAGGAAATTTGTTTTGACTCGAGACTTGGAGTTCTTCTTTTCTTCTTTTTTATTTTTCACTTTTTTTCTTTTTTTCCTTGTTTCTTATTTTTCTTTTCTTTTCTTTTCTTTTTTCTTCTTTTTTTTTTTTTATGCATGCCCCTTACCTGTCTATAAACCTTTACCATATCTCTTTCTTTCTGACATGTTTTCAGGATGGCTAATGCGAAAGATGATGATCTATGCAAGAGGTAATGACTAAGCTGACGACGATGAGACCTGCTTTGGTCGAGCAGAGGACTAGTGCCGTTGGTGAAGAGAGGGTGGCCTTACTAGGGCTACTATAAAAAAATGCCCCAAATGAGGCTGTTAGAGATGTTAGGATTGCCACTACTGAAGCTGATACTGAGGTTAAGGTTGAGTTTGAGGGAGCTTTTTGAGGAGGCCCATGGTGGATCTGCCGATGGGGCAGCTTCTTAGCGAGACTGCTAAGGATATTTTTGGCGAGGTCGATGCTAAAGATGCTTGAACTTGCTAGTTAGATGCTGGATTGATCGAGAGGTGATTTAGAGAGATGGGACCTTACATCTGGTAGGACTTGAGCTTGGGCCAACTCTGTTGATCGAGAAGAGTAATCTAAAGGCTATCTTGCAAATATCGAGAATGTATACTGGTCCGTTTACAACACATGTCGAGGAGCGCTGATGGACAATTCTTGGCTCATATTGCGGAGGAAGCATGGATAGTTTAATCTCTTATCTAGGAGAAGCATGACTTGTCAGTTGAGTTGCAGTCCGTAGCCCTAGATTGATTTGTAGAAGCTTTAATGGCAAGGATCAGGTAGCTGAGATGCCATGAAGCTTAGTGCACAAAGGGCATGTCTTTCATTGTTAGAAATTACTGCGATGATGTTTGATTGATATAGTTTGCTGAATAGACTTGAGCTGTAACCATGCCCCAATTAGTTGTAACTTGGGAAGCCGGATATCAAACCTTGCTGCAACGTCAGAATGTTATGTTTGGAGGCACCTTAGGTCTTGAGAAAGTTTTGGGAGGTGCCCCTTGAACTTATACCTATCTTAGTATCTCGTTAGGAAATACCAAGATATAACAGAATAATCTTAATAAATGACATATGATATTAGTGCCCATTAATTTGCCATGCTGAGTTTAGAAATTTGTTACCAATGCTGGTTATCCACTAGTTGGCACCCCTTGACCCATTTGTTGGGTGTGAGAGGTTTTTCTGCTTCACTAGGACTGTCTTCCTGCTTTGTTGTTACTGCTTGAATTGCCAATCTAGTTTTTTTTTTCCTCTTTTTTTTTTCTTTTCTTTTTTTTTTATTTTTTTTTACCATTGTTGCCATTCGTGCCATTGTGGGTTTTCACGGATACAGGTTCTACCATTTTTGCATGTCAGCACCCGTTTTTAGGTTTTCACTACGTCGGTAGTTTTGTAGCTTGCCGTGACCCTAATCTTTTACCCATAATGCCCCGAAGGGTTTTCACTATGTCCTCAGGCCATGCTTTTTCTCTTAATTTCTCTCATTGATGCCGATGAAGACGACTCCTTGCTTAATGAGCTTTGATTTGGAAGAACGAATGATGATGAAATCTATTGCCAAGTGAAGGGTCTGCTTTGATTGAAGACTGGTGATGTTACTTTTGATATTGAGCCTAGGCTAAGCTGAGATTTCTACTGGATAGAGCATTTTCTAGTGTAATCATCTTCCTTTAGAGAGTAATGATAGCAATGATTGATCTGAAAGGTCTTTATTTTAGACTATAATGTGGGCTTAGTTATGGGGTATTTGAAAGAAAGAGATAAAAGCTTAAAACATTTTACTTGATTTTTTAAGACCTATGATCACCTTGGATAGCTAGACTCTCTCTCTTATTATTGCTCACTCTTTATTCCCCCCCCCCCCCCCCACCCTTTTGTTTTTGGATTTAAACATACCCCAGCTCTTGTGTTTCCTTTGCTAGATCTTCACATCCTGTCTCTTTTTTTTTCAATGATCCCAGATCTGTTACTTTTGCACCATGGTGTTCTTATAAAATTTCACCAAATCGACAGTTTTTGTATCTTGCCATACCTCCACCTTTTTACCCACAATGTCTTTTTGAGTTTTCACAATGTCCTCGAGGTCATGCTATTTATGATTATTTTCTATGATTTCTATGAAGGTCAATATTCTCTCTGCTGTAGTGTTGACTCTCTTCTTTTAAGCATTGAAGAGTTTGAGATTTTCCTTTTCTTCTTTATTCTTTTTTTTTTTTCTGCTTTCTCTCTTGGGCACTCTTTAAACCTATATCCGCTCTTTATTTTCCTTTTCCTATTTACTCTGTCTCGACCCATTGTGGGCGGTGATCACTAGGTCGAGTTTTTCGAAAGAAAGTAATCAGCTCAACTGGATTTCACAAGGGGATACTTTTAACTGTATGGTAGAGGAATTGAGGGTCTCTCTTTATTTCAATCATTGTTCTCATTGATATTTCAAAGTTTCTTATTACACATAGTAGTGCTTTACCTAACCTGAGTTGATAAGTGCTATAACGATTTCTTCTTGCACCTCTACTAGGATCAATGTTCTTCTTGTCATGACTTTGTGAATCAGGAACCGGCCTTCATAGATGGGGGTAAACTTGAATTGGCTTTCTGTTGGATTTGAAGTATGCTTTTAAGAACAAGATCTCCTTCCTTGAACTAGCGGGGTTTGACTTTCTTATTGAAGAATCTGACGATGTATCTTTGATAGCATTAGGCATGGTAGATGGCTGCCATTATCTTTTTATCTAGGAGGTAAAGTTATTCATACCGGTCTTTGATCCAATCTACTTCATTGAGTTGAATTTATACTTTGACTAGTAGAACTGCTTTATTACCTTGGACCAAGAAGAATGGTGATGCCCCAGTTAAGATTCTGACTGAGATTCTATATGCGTTCAATGCAAAGGGTAACTGCTCGTGTTAATCCTTGTGCTTGTCATTTTTCTTACAAGGGATTCTTTGGATATTTTTGTTTTGCTACTTTGATGGTTCTATTTGCTTGTGGACAATAGGCTGCTGAGTGGTGGGAATTGATCTGGAAGGTTTTGACAATGTTTTTCCATTGTGTCATTGTTGAGGATGTTTGCATTATCTATGATGATGGACTCGGGGAGGCCAAATCTATATAGAACGCCCTGGAAGTCTTTAAGGTCAAAAGATGTCAAGCTTTGGATACCCTATAAGTTTTGTTTTTCTGAAAAAAATTTTTAACATGACAAATAAAGCATTTCATGATCAAGAGTCCTTTATTTAAGATTAGCCCGTTATATACTTGATATTTTATAAAGTACTTTAATAGGCTAATATCAAGAGATTCCTCATGTAGGCTTTACCAGGGCCTGGGAATATGAGAGGTGGTCCAGTCGACCCTCTCCTTGTTTGATGTAGCTGGATAGCTGCAACCTTGAGTAAGGTAAGCTAATGTTGGAGGATCAGTGTCCAGGACTGAGACATCTTCTTTGCGAAACAAGCTTGATAGTGACTCTTTTGGGGTTTGAACTAATTTGCAGTTAATGATCGGGACTGGAATGGTAAACTATTGATTTGCTGTCTGGCGCTTAACGGTTTGATTTCGAGTCAAATTTTTTGCTTAGTCTCCTTTGGAGGGGGATAATATCCCAGCCTACAAGTATGATGTTGACCGTTGAATTTTTTTAGATGAGAATCATTCTGTAGCTGTGCCCCAAGTCCTTTCTCAAGTTGGTAGCCTTTACTGCTGAGGGGGTTGGCGACCATTTTCTCAACTATCGAGTGACTGGAATGGGCTGAATCTTTTTGGGAAGTTAGCATGCACTTGAAAGCTTGGAAGTTGGAGGGCTCTATCATGGCAATGCATGGGACCGATGGAGCTTTGCAAATAGTGAAGTCCTTCTCTGCATGGATGGTGATTGTCGCGACATGGTGCGGACATAACTGCTGAAAGATAATGTCTTGCTGATGAATGGTCAGTTCCCCTTATTCTTCAATGTAGGTTAGGCCTCTTCCAATAATCGGGCTTATCCTTCCATGAGTTTGAATCAGGTGAGATGTTGGAGGGATTCCATGAGTTTAGTTGTGCTCTTTGAACTGAAAAAAGAAAAAGAAAACATAATGCAATTAGCATGTGGAGTTTAAGGTTTTAAGCAATGTATGTCCTATGGAAGTCCCTTTTTTTAGGGGATCTAGGCATGATGTTGAGTCCATTTTAGAGATGGAGTTTTGCTCCTATATGCAATACAATACCTCTTCGGCATGGGCCTGTTGATATTTCTTTGTTTAGGCGATCCCACCTCCATAGACAGAGAGAGTTTGGGCCTCTCTTGAGATATTATTCGATGCACACCATGAGTCTTTAGGGTCCTTTAGGAGTTTGGGTAGGTTCAATTAACAAGAAATTGGATTGTTCATTTTTCTCTACCGTTGATTGAATGTATGAGAATGTAATTACTCGAGTTTTTTTGGAATTGTTATCTTGGAATGGATATCAATGCATTTACAGAATAGCTACAGATATGTGAACATCATAATAATAGTAAATAAGCAGTTTTAGAAGACCCCCGTTTGTCCTAGTTTCAGTCTTTCAAGTTCTTGGCCTTGGGAGATAGGGGACAAGAAAAAAGACATGAAACAAAAGAGAAGTTAGTGCCATAGTTTGAAAGTTTTTATGCAATGCATGCCTTAGAGGTATCTTTGCTTTCTGTGAGAGACTAAGCATGATGTGTTGGCTCACTTTTAGAGATAGGGGGTTGCCCTTGTATCCAATAATACATGTGCTTGTAGTTATTCATTCATACATACATGCATTGATTTACAAGAAGTATAATGAAAATTTTATTGATGTAAGTTCCTCTTGTACATGAAATTTTAACAATACATTAAAAGGGGAGGGAGAAACATTTTCCTTAAGACTTTTGCCTATCTACTTTTACAAATGAAATCCTAAATTACTCTTGAATTTTTGAATTCGTCTTCTTTAATGGAGGTCGGTGAGACCTTACTTCCAAATTGCCCCATGTCTTCTTAGCAACCATATCTCCATGAGCGGAGAGGGATTGGGGTCCTTCTTTATGAGATGATTTAAATGCATGCTATGGATCCTTAGGGTCACTTGGTACCTTAAGAAGTTTTGGTAGGCTTTGATTTCAGCAAGAATGGTTTTGGGGCCACTCTCAAGAGTTGATCATATGCATGGAAATGCAATGATTTAAGTTACTTTGGAACCCTTTTCTTGAAATGGATGATAAATGCATGAGCAGTATAATAATAGTGAATTCATAACATAGAATGTTTGCACAGCAGTAGAAAATGTACGAGCAGTATAACGACATGAATTAAGTAGTTTAATTGGACAAAAAGTAAGGAAAAGTAAAGTGATCGCCCTTTCCTCCTTGGTTTTGAAATTAACGAGTATCTTAAATTTGGCAGAGGTTTGGTTATGCACAAGTTTCTATATAAACATGAGATTGAGGTTTTACTAATGTTTCCTAAGAAGGCTCGGTTCCCAGATCTTCAAACCTAGGCCCATTCCCTGAGGTGGTGTCATTATCGGTTGGTAAATCGAGCGGGGGAAATATTAAGAAGCCGTAGGCTAAGAAACTGACACAGCATCCACTCACAACTAATATATTGTTCTCCCTTCTAACTAGAAGGGTAGTAACCAAGCAATAATGCAAGTATGCAAATGCAAATGATTGTATGAGCGCGGAATTTCTAAAAATGGAGGAAATGGCCCAATAACTCACATCCATCATGTTCATTCCATCCTGTCATTCATGACAATTTATAAGGACAATAAAAATAAATGTGAACATGGTCCACCTACAAAATAAAATGTAAAAGTCAGTACCTTTATGACAAACTTAATACAAGATAGAATGATTGAATGTGAATTAAATACAAGCATTGACATTTTTTGAAAACATTTTGAAAATTTTGGAAAAGTGGACAAAATTTGACAAAGGAACCGGAGATTCTGAGTGAGTTATGGGTGAAGAGATATGACAATGGCTTAACCCTCTAAGTGTCCTTAGTGGAGTCGCTAGCTGTGGCCCCCCAGTTTTTTGCATCATCGAGAATGATATGTGAGAAATACACGGTACTCTTTCGTTAGAACTCATCATCCTAAAAGAACGAGTGTGACTAGGTTTGAACTGAAAATTGATTTGAGTAAAGGCTTTTGAAAAAAGATTAGGAATCGTCACTTAACTTTATTAAGGTGAGTTAGGTCATCTAACACTAAGTGCAATTTGAAGATCAAATTTAGAGTCTTTGAAAAGGATTTAGAAAACTTCTTCAAGAGAGGGTTTTTTTTTTTTTTTTTGTGTGGAGAAAACAGGTTATTTGACAACCTTTGAAAAGATTTAAGCCCTTTTTGAAAATAACTCTGTTTTGGTCTTTTGAAAACAATGATTCTAAGTTCGAAAATTGGTTACATATAGAGAAGATGCACTAGGCTATTGTTAGTACCCTATTTTGGCCACTTGACGATCTCTGGTTCGACCGGAAGCACCTACAGACCAACATAAGCATACTCTAGCTCAAATCGGCTTTCCAGGTCCAGTCCAATCAAACAACTGCTTCGCAAGCCCACTGGGCCCAATAGAGACAAAATAACCAGAATGCCCATCGTGCATTAGTCAATCCAGTTTAGCCCGACATGTCTTTCATAAGACGATAAGTCCATTCAAATTCAAATTCAAATCCAATTGTCCTGTCATTCGAGAAAATTGATTCTTCATTGACGGTAGGACCATTCAACCAAGTACAGCACAATCATCGAGAAAGTTTATTTCCCAAATAGGTAAAGCTTCTTTCACATTCATCTCTGGAAAGTACCTAAGTCCCCAAGATAGAAGAGCAGTTCACTTCTGGTGCCTGCTAGCCCGCCAATATAGAATATTCGCTAATCCAGCACTTTCTTTAAAAAAACACGAACTCCTCAAGAATAAAAGACCGTCCAAGTTCAACACGTTCTTTGAGAAAGCATAAGCCCCTTAAGAATGGAAGACCATCCAAGCCCGGCACGTTCTTTGAGAAATCACAAACCCCTCAAGAATAAAAGACCGTCCTAGTTCGACACGACCTTTGAGAAAGTTTATCCCTTAAGGTGGTAAGACCCTTTCAAACTTGTCCACCGAGAAAGTACGAATTCCTCAGACAGAAGTCCAAACCAGATCTAGACTGGTCAACACTGACACCTGCTAGCCCGTCCTGGTGAAAAAAGACCATTTTGCCCCCAACAGGCCCAATGCGTTCTTCAAGAAAGTACCAAGTCCTCAGAACGGTAAGACCACCTTTCTAGGCTGTCCCAAGACGGTCTGACATGTCCATTGCCATCCAGTCAACTCCGGTCCTTTCTCGGAGGTTTTCCAGTCAAAATGACCATTTTGCCTATAAGCATCCAAATGCCCTAGGAAACCACACCGGCTTTGGGTATCAAACCAGCAACACTTCATTCAACTCTAGTTAACCTCAGTCAACCCTAGTAAACTCCAGTAAACTCTAGTCACCCTAGTCAACTCTGGTTAACCCTAGTCAAACTCTAGTTAACTCCGGTAAACTTTGGTCAACCCAAAAAACTCTAGTCAACCCTAGTAAACTCCAGTTAACTCTAGTTAACCCCGGTCAAACTCTAGTTAACCCCAGTCAACTTTGGTCAACCTAGAAAACTCTGGTCAAACCCAGTCAACTCCAGTTAACTCTGATTAACCTAATCAATCCCGGTCAATCTTAGTCAACCCTGGAACTCCCGTGATGAGGTGACCGCAATCTAGTCACTCTCTCTAACCATGCCGGTTTTAGGAATCAAATCGGCAACCTCCAATACACTTTCCAGAGTATCCCCGGGCTCCGCTGTCCGGCACTTTTCTTATCAAACTAGAACCTTCTTGCTCCACTTTGAGTGAAGCATAACCAATTTTTAACCTTGAGCCACTTCTAGAGGCACACACCAACCCCTCAGGTTGTCAAAATTGGTTACAAATCAACCAGCATCAAATAAGCCCCATATCCAACCTTTTCTTCAGCCCTTATTAATGCCCCTGCGCCACTCCTAGTGGTGCATGGCTAAGGTTAAGGCGTACGCCACTAAAATCCTCTAGTTTTGCACTATAAATATAGACCTTCCCCCTCACTATCTTGGGTCAAAAAATCTCTTCAGAAACTCTCTCTCTTTACCAAGACAGCTCCCAGAGCCCTCTCTCTTTCGCTCTAGAAGTTCTGACGACTAAGCCCTAGTCCGAAGCTTCAAAGCCCTAGCTCCTGAGCTCTATTGAAGGCCATCCTCCACTGCCCGAAAGCTCCCGAAGTCTTCTCAAGTCCAAGGCCCGAGCCTCCATCAAAGAAAGAAGAAACGAGACAAGGTAAATCCTCCGTTTACTTTTCATACTCCCCCACTCTCTCTTCTCCCTCCGAACCTACTTGGGTTCTTCTCTTTTTTTACCCCTATCTCTAAACCCCCTTTTCTTGCATGCTTGGAACAAGATGACGCTAAGTCCATGTCGAGAGTGGACGGGAGGGGACTAGCGATCGGGACTCCCTTTTTGACTTTCACTCGCCTAACGGCATAGCCTTAGGGCCCTCTTGTAATGTGGCGATACCTAGCCTTGTATGATTCATGCCGTTATTATCATTGTCATACATTTGTATTTTTTGTTATCTCTTTATCCCTAAAAACCGATTTCAAAGTTGCTAAAAACCACAATTCTAGGTTAGTCCTAACCCTTCTCATGGTTAGGGTTTTTCTACAAAAGTGTGACATTTGAAATGGCTTCTAATAGCCTATATTGCTTTTTTTTTTTTTCAAAAAACACATTCCCGAAACGATCCTAGTTATTCCATGACTTAAGTTGTTTTGAGGAACATATGACATTCAAAATGACCCAAAAAGGTCTACATTTTTGGCCTCATGCCTTTATTATTTTTCAAAGTCACAAGCCTAAAGTGATTCTTGCCCTCTAATGGCTAGAATGGCTTTAGGCAATGTGCAATATTCATTTGGATTTCTAAAATCCAAGTTAAGGTTTCGGGCCCTAAAACATGTTTTTAAAAGACTCGGTTTTTGAACCATTTTACAAAACTCGCAGTTGTTAAGCCCTGGAAGTTCAATCCTAGAAAAATCTTATTTTTGCCAATTTAGAAACCTTACTTTTTCAAACCAAAATCATATCTTTTTTAAACCCTCAAAATCTTCAATTTTCAAATCAATCAAACCTTTTCCTTTTCAACCTTTCCTTTTTAAATCGATCAAATCAAAACCTTCCATTTCAAATCCCTTAAATCACTCCTTTTTCAAACCTTCCAAATTTAAACCCTAAATCAACTCCTCCCATTTTGGAAACAATCCAAACTTACTTTTTTCAAGCAAATCAAATCTCTTTCGAAAAGAAAACATTTTCAAATCCAATCTTCCTGAAAAGAAAACATTTCAAAAATCAAATCTTCTTGAAAAGAAAACATTTTTAAAATCCAATCTTCCTGAAAAAGAAATCTTTCAAAGTCAAACTTTCTTGAAAATGAAATATTTTCAAACTCAAACTTTCTTGAAAAGGAAACTTTCTAAAAATAGAAACACTCTAGAAATAGAAACTCATTTCAAAATTTCAACTCTTTCGGACTCTTGTCCGAACTACGGCTGACCTGATCCTCCTTAAGGAGATAGGTAGGCAACCCTTCGTGGGGTGTGGTCACAATCCTTTTCAAATTTCCAATTCCACAACCATCATTTTTCAAACTCAATTCCATCTTTCAAACTCTTTTTCAAACTTTTTTTTCAAAAGTTTTCTAAGTGGATAGCATTAAACATAGGTAACCGGTGAGTCATAATTGGGTGAGTAAAAGGTGAATAGATATATAGGTACCACAAGGGCATGGTAAGGTGATAGTCTTAGAATATCTTCCCTACACGGAAGCAACCCTCGAACTTGAGAATTTCTGGTTCAAAGACCAAAATTGGAATCAATTTTTAAAAAAGCTTTCCAACATTTTTAGGTTTGTCAAACAACCTACCTTTTAAAACCCTTTCATGAGGACATTTTTCAAAACCTAAGTTTAACCCTCGGGTTTTACTTGGTGTAGATAACATAACACATCTTTAAATATGTTAGGTGGCAGCTCCAAAAACTTTTTCAAAAAGCCCTAATCAATTTCATTTCAAAAATTCAAACCTCGTCGCATTTGTCATTCTAGGAGGATGAGTTCTAGCGAGAGAGCACTGTGCTTTTTTCTCGAGCCAAGAGAGCTCGATGTCCAAAAATGGGGCACGACAGTTATCACCCTCTCTTGCCCTTGCAATACCTAAATGTTTTTTCATCCTAGGTTAACTCATTTAGAATCTTTGATTGTCCAATGTCCAATTATATCCACTTTGAGAATTTAAAAAAATTGTTTGAGCCATCACTTTAGGGATGATATGATGCATGATATTCAAGTGCATGAAAATAATTTTGAAAGAGATTTTGAAAGGGGAATTGGAATTTTGAAAAAGATTGTGACCGTACTCATAAAGGTTGCCTACGTATCCCTTTGTTAGGAATCACGTTAGTCGTAGTTCAGACTCGGGGTCCGATGAAAAATAGACACTTTGGGATCTTGTTTAATTTGAAAAAGACACTTTGAGGCCTTTGAAAAGTTTGACTTGAAAAGGGTTGGATTTAAACTTTGATTAGAAGATTAGAAATTGAACTTTGATTTGAAATTGACTTGGAAATAAAACTTGGACTTATTTTGGAAAGATTGAATTAAACTTTGAAATCATCTTGACTTGATTGGAGTTTGAAAACCATCTTCGTTTAGAAAAGAGTTGAAGTTTTCTATCTCTATTTTAGAGTTAGGGTTGAACTAGGGTTTAGATATCCTAGGCTCTATGTAACCTAGGGTGTAAACATGCAATAGTTTGATTTTAGAAAGTTTTAAATTAGGAAAGTTCTATTTTAGGAAAGATTTGATTTTGAAAAGATTTGATTTTAGAAAGATGTGATTTTGGAAAGTTTTCATTTTAGGAAAGACTTGATTTTAGAAAGATTTGATTCAGGAAATGTTTGAAGTTAAAAATATTTGAAATTTGGAAAGATTTGGAAGTTTGAAATTAGGAAAGATTTTATTTGACTTGAAATTGGAAAGCTTTAGTTTTGAAAATTTATCATTTTATGGAACTTTTGAATTAGGAAATCCATGATTTGAAGTTGAAGTTGATATGGAAATATAGGATTTCATGTAGAAAATAATTTTGAAAATCTATGATTTGATACAAATAGAAAGCCATGATTTTTTGTGTGAGAAAGCTAGGGTTTCCTAAACATGGATTCTAAGGTTTCGACTTGGACTTTAAGACAAAGGGTTTTAGAAAGTGAATCTTTGAAAATGATCTTTTTAGAAAGTAGAGTTGCAAAACAATTTAGAAAGGTTTGAATATAGACTTTTGAAAATATCTTGAATATCGCACTTTTCCAAAATAATTTTAACCATGAAAAGACTATAACCATTATACGGTTGTGATTTTGACAACAACTTGAGTTTGAAACTCTAATATGGACTTTGATGGTTTATTTGAATGTAACACTTTCGTAAAACAACCCTAACTATGGAGTGGCTAGAATCGCTATAGCGTTGTGGTTTTGAAAACAAGTAGGGTTTGAAACCCTAATATGGACCTTGATGGTTACATAACCCTAACCATGGAATGACTAGAATCATCTTAAGATCGTGGTTTTGAACCAACTTTGAAGAAAAAAGAAAGGTTTTGAATACAATTTTTGAAAGCAACCTTTAAAGGAAAAGGTTTTAAATGCAAGTTTTAAAAATAACTTTTAATGCAAATTTGAAAACACTTTTGAATGCATAATTATGATAGTAACAATGCAATAGGGACATGAACATACAAGGTTTGGCTTCACCACATAACCAAAGGAGGCCAGACCCACACTGTCTTAGGTGAAACTCAAAGAGAACTCCCGGCACAGTGATTCCCTCGAAGACCTTCCTAGGCATGAACTGAGAGGTCCCTTGTTTTAAGCATGCAAGAAGAGGAGATAGAAGATGGGGATTAAAATAATAAAAAAAATCCAAGTGGGTTAGAAAAGAGAAGAGAGAGAAAGAGAGAGAGGGAGTTACATAAAAGTAAATAGAAACCTATCTTGTCTTCTTCTTTGCTTTGATGCTTTAATGGTGGACTTTGCTTGGACTTGGAGAGCCTTGAATGTGCAGCACTTGATCTTCAATGGACGATTGAAGGTAACAAATTAAATGTATAGATTATATGAAGACTAGGGTTTGATGAGGCTTGAGAGAATTAGGGTTTTAAGAGAATTCAAGCTCTATTTTCAGAGAGTTTGAGTTTCTGGAGTGATTTTGCGGACCTAGAATACGTAGAGGGGTGACCTGTATTTATAAGCAGCAAAAGTTGGCTCTAGAGCCTGTTGCAGTGGCGTCAAGCCAAAGTTTGGCTTGGCACCACTACGAGTGGTGCCAACCTGTTTAGAATGTTTTTAAGGTGGCAAGAAATAGATTTTTGATGCTTGTGGCGAAAGGCAAAAGATTTGGGCGCCTGTCCCAGTGACTACCATACAATTTTTGACTTGGCTTCATTAGAAGTGACTTTGAAAAGTTTGAAAATTATCCGAAAGGTCCCAAGTAACCAGACTCAGCCGGGAATGAATGAAAACCCTTAAAAGAGTGCCTTTGAGATAACTGGATTGACGATCAGAGCCGGAATAGTTGAAAAGAGCGACTGGCCCACCAGGGGCAAAACGATTAGTTGAACTGTGGAAATACTTGGATTTGGCTGAAGTGATCCATGAGGATATTTGAAGGTTAGAAACACTATTTAAATGTTCTGAGGGATTGCCGGTTTGATATCTAGAGCCTGTGTGGTTGGAAAATGCGACTAGCCCACTAGCGACAAAATAGTCACTTCGCACCGGGTTTACCAGAATAGTCCAAAAAGGTACTAGAAGGTTGGGAATACTATTAAAAGCATCCTCGAAAAGTAACTGGTTTAATACCCAGAGCCAGTGTAGTTCCCAAAGATGATTGGATGCTTAGGGGCAAAATAATCATTTTGACTGGATGCTCTTGGAATCGATTTGGAAGTGACTAGAAGGCACTAAGGCATCCTAGAATTTCTTTGGGACAATCTGGGAAGGATAGAATTATTGCTCTAAGGTCTTAGGATCTTTCTCAAAAATTGTGCCGATAGGGCCCAATAAGCAGTTTGGTTATTTTTTGCTGAAGTGGGCTAGTAGGCACTGGTGTTGACCCTAGTTTTGAGTGTTTCTGTCACTCTAATGGTGTATGACAAGTTGGTTTCCAAAGGTATCCTGTCCTTTAGTAAACGTGTCACGGCCAAGAGGCTTGTTTACTCCCGTGACATAGAGGGTTTGTTAGCATTCTCGATGTCAACCTATTTACGAGTGTTTATGTCACTCTGACGGTTGCAATGTTTGTGAGTGTTTCTGTCACTTTGACGGTGCGCGTTCATTCTGGAGACTGCTAATCTCAGGAAGCTGCTGAATGGTCCTATCGTCTCGAGGCCTTGGGTATTTTCCCAATCGACATGCCGAATAGTGGACATTCTACGTTGGCAGGTTAGCAGGCGCTAGAAGTGAACTGCTCTACCATCTCGAGAACTTGGGTTCCGTCACGGTTGATAGGTGTGAAGGGACTTATCGTTCCGAGGGATTTTTTGATAAACGTGCTGCACTGAATGGACTTATCGTCTGAGGGATCAACTTTCTCGAAAGACTTGTCAGATTAAGTTTAACTGGTCTAAACTAGAATTGGAACTAGAATTTAGGTTGAAATACAAACTTACCATCTTTAAGAAGATGTGCCAATTAAAATTGGACCGAGCAGTGTCTCAAAGGTATTTTGGTCATTTTACCTCGATTGGGCCTGGTGGGCCCACGAAGCAGTTGATTAACTGGATTGAGTTTATGTTGGTTTGAATGTGAGTCTATGTTGGTTTGAATGTGAGTCTGGTCAAGCCGGAGATTACCGAGCTGGTAAAAATAGGGTGATTATAATGCCCGACTCTTGACAGAGGTTTTATCCTCTGGAGGAGGTTTTGAAATGCTTTTCCAATAAAGGAACAAAACATGTTGATGTTTATGATGAGTTTTGACCAAGCCTAAAAAGAGAATCCAGATTGCCTACATATCCTAACTGTATAGGAATCAGGCCAATCGTAGTTCGGATTGACTTTGAATGACATAGGTATTTGAACCCATTATGTTGGACATCTTTTTCCATCCTTAGGGCAAATGACTATTAGTGGTTCCTCACTCTTCAGGGAAAAAGTGATTGATAGTTTTCCACTCTTCGAGGAAAAGGATGATCGAGCTTGGGAATAGAACCCAAACTGCCTATGTATCCTAACTATGCAGGAATCAGGTTGGACGTAGTTCCGACTAACTTGGTGGCCCGAAGTTTGTGGACAAAACTTCGGCTTAAAGGTATGACTCTCCACCTATTGGGAGAAAAGTCATCGAGCCCTTGCTTAGGCCATCTACGTATCTTGACTATGCTAGAATCAGGTTGAGCGTAGTTTGATATGGTTTTAAATGGCCCGAATCTCACGAACAAAACTCCAGCTTAAAATGGTAGGGTCCCTACTTACTCGAGGAAAGGCAACCAAGTCTAAGAAGAGAACCCAAACTTCCTACGTACCCTAACTACATAAGGATCAGGTCGGATGTAGTTTCGACTAGCTTTAATGGGAAAAAGGATGATGCCACAGAGCCTCCCGACTTTAACTAGGGTTATAAGAAGATTATGGTTTTAAATGCATGATTTTGGTGAATGTTATGAAATTGGCTCTTGAAAAGGGGTCTTTCCCAATTTTATGTAATTTTGGCTGATTTGTACCGCTTTTGAAAAGGCTGGCTTAGTCCACAGAGGAGTCTGGTATTTTTGATATAGAAGTTCCGGCTAGTAGCAACTATAAAGCATACATAAACAAACTTAGAACTGAAGTCGAGACTAATTTTTAGAAAATAAGAGTTTTTCAAGAAAATGGCATTTTCATCATTTTAGTAATTCTAGCATTTCTGGTGCAGAAAATCCGTATAACGACAAATGTAGAGCATACTTGTTATGCCTATAACTTTGGTTTGTGCTTTTTAGAGAAAAAATGTTTTTCCAAGAAAGGGTATTTTAGCCATTTTGACGAGCCACGTATTTTTTATATCGGAAGATTCGTGTAAACGGCAACCGTAAATCATATGTATAGTGGCTTATAACGATGATTTGGACATTTATTTTGAAAAAACTATTTTTAAGCTTTTAACCAGGCAATATGAAGGCTTAAAACTGGCCAGAAATACAGTTTCGGATTTGAAAATGGGCATTACGACTACTTAAATGAGTCATTATGCACTTTTAGGATTTTTTAAAATCAATATTATGAAGGCTTATGATGAGTCAAAATGTAGTTATGTATGAGTATGCTAATGCAGTATGTCGGCTAAAAACCTAAGTAGGCCACCAAAAACTTAGGACTAGAAGTAGAAAATGCACGATTCCCATTGCTTAAGATGTAGTTTTATGTACCTGGAGTGATTTTGGTAAAGTTCCAATTTAGTAAGGATGCAATTTGATTGCAGAAAACTGAGTAGAGTGATGGCTAGATAGGGGCCTATTTTGGAGCTAGAAATTGAGCAGAGTCATGGCTAGGCAGGGGCTTATTTGAGCTGAAAGTTGAACAGAGTGAAGGCTATGTTGGCTTTATGGAGGCCAACAATCGACTTTTGACTCGGTTGGGTCTTATGGGGGATGTGACTGGCCAACCCATGGTGCTTACATAGCACAGATCCTTGTGCTCACCTATTGTAAGCACCCCATTTTTGACCGCTCGGCAATCTACACTATGTTCAGACTTGTTTTCAAGTCACTGTGGGCGTATTCCAACCGAAACTAGCTCTCTAAGTCCAAATCCCGTCTGTCCATCGCCTCGCGGGCCCACCATGCCCAAATAGAGGCAAAATGAACAAAATGCCCTTAGGGGCATTGTCCTTTCCTTTCAGACTCAACCCCTCTCTCAAGACAGTTGATTCCACGAGACGGTAAATCTATTCCAATCCAGGCACGTCTTTTCGAAGGGGGTAAGTCCCCTTTCCAATCCCTCTCTCGAGACAGTTTATTCCTCGAGACGGTTCCAACCAGGCACGTCTTTTCGAAGGTGGTAAGACCCCTTTTCAATCCCTCTCTCGAGATAGTTTATTCCTCGAGATGGTTCGAATAGCTAAAATACTCACAAATATCACAACCGTTAGAGTAGCGAAAATACTCACAAATAGGTCGATATAGGGAATTGCCAACAAACCCCTGTGTCACGACGACCGCCGTCAGAGTGGCGGAAACACTCAAAACCCAACTCAACACCAGTGTCTGTTAGCCCACTTCGGTGAAAAATGACCAAACTGCCCCTTGGACCTTTTCCGAGACTTTCTGGTCAAGATGACCATTTTGCCCCTAGGCATCCGAACGCCCCAGGAACCACACCGGCTCTGAGTATCAAACCAGTAACTTCCCAAGAATACTTTTTATAGTGTTCTAAATCTTTCTTTGTCTTTCTGGATCATTCTGAGTCAGTTCTGGCCAACCCGATACAAAATGACCGTTTTGCCCCTAGTGGGCCGGTCTTCTTTTTTTCGACTATACCGGCTCTGGGTATCAAACCGGAAACCTCCTGAGACTACTTTTTATAGTGTTCTCAACCTCCCTTTACCTTTTCGGATCATTCCAAGTCAGTTCCGACAAACCCGGTGCGAAATGACCGTTTTGCCCCTGGTGGGCCGATCACTTTTTCTAACCACACCGACTCTGGGTATCAAACTGGAAACCTTTGGGAACATTCTAAATAATGTTTCCAAATCTCGAGTCTTCTTCTGGGATAGTCCAAGTCCGTCCTGGCAATTTCCTGGCCCGATTGACCATTTTGCCCCTAAAGGCCCGGTCAACCTTTCCGACATATCATATCCTCATTTCTCAAGTCAAATACCTCCAGGACACTATTTTAAGTGTTCTTGCTCCTTTCTGGCCTTCCGGGTCATTCCTGGCTCTTTCAAATCATTCCCGGACTTTCTAGAGTCACTCCTAGTGAAGCCAAGCTAAAAATTGAATGATAGTCACTAGTACAGGCGCCCAAATCTAGTCAAAGATACGTTACTTGCCGACCTTAAATATTTCCTAAATGGCTGGCGCCACTAGTAGTGGGCCCAAGCCAAAAATTGGCCTGGCGCCACCCCTAGTGGCGCCAGTGTAAATGTTTGCTTGGCGCCACTGCAACAGGCGCCAGTGTTGTCCAACCTCTATAAATACAGAGCCTCTTCCAACGTGAAAAGGATCCGCAAAATCAACCTAAAAATCATATATTTCGATATACAGAGCTTGAGCACCTCCAAAACCCTAGCTTCCCTAGGTTTTCCAAACCCTAGCCACCATACACTAAACCCTAGCCTCCTATACACTCATACACTAACCTTCAACCCTCCTTCGAAAACTTGAAGAGTTGCAATCTGAAGTTTGAAGCTTGAAGTCAACTCTTGAAGATTGAAGACAAAAATCAAGACGAAGACCGAAGACCGAAGACAAGCAAAGCGCGCAAAATAAAGAAGACATACGGTAGGCTTTCTCTTTAAATTTCCGTGTTTCCCCCCTCTCTCTTCTCTTTCCTAACCCATTTGGGTTTTCACTATTTTGATCCCTTATCTTTTTCCCCCCCTTTCTTTGCATGCTTGAAACAAGGAGATTCTCGGTCCATGTGTAGGATTGGGCTATTGGAGAGTTACTGTGTCGGGGGCTTTCTTCTAGTCTAACCAGAGACCACGTGGGTCCAGCCCCCTTGATTATGTGATAAAGCCTTAGCCTTGTATGTTCACGATCCCAAAATTGCATTGTGCATATCATGATCTTGCATCTTCTAAAAGCCGTTTTCAAAGTTGTTTTTTAAATCGTTTTCAAACTTGTTTTCAAAATTGCATCAAAATCCCATTTTCAAAAACTTGTTTTCAAAACCACAATTTTAGGGTGATTCTAGCTTTTCCATGGCTAGGATTGCTTTAGGAAAGTGTTACATTCAAAGTGACCAATATGGTCCATATTTTCAAATCTTATTGTTTTCCAAAACCACTTTCTTAAAGTGGTTCTAGCCTTCTTATGATTAGAATCGCTTTAGGAAAGTGAGACGTTTTCATACTTTCCAAAAACTTTATTTTCAAATCTCTTTCTAAAAAATCTCCTTTTCAACATACTTTCCTAAAAATCTCCTTTCCAAAGTTATTTTCAAAAATTCCTTCCAAAAATCTATTTTTCAAAACTCCCTTTTTCAACTCCTTTTCAAAATCCCCTCCCCAAAATCCACTTTCTAAAAACACTCCCTAAATTCACTTTCCTAAAAAACTCTCTCCAACAATCTCTTTCCAAAAATCTTTTTAAAAAACTCTCTTTCTAAAATTTTCCTTTTAGAAAACTCCTCTCTAGGATTTCCTTCCAAAAACTAGTTTCCAAAAACGTACTTTCCAAAAATCTCTTTTCGTATAGCCCAAGTCAAGCCCTAGAACTCACAATTAGGAAACCCTAATTTTCCCTTCCAAAAACATGGTTTTCAAACTTTGCCCCAAACCTAGGTTTCCAAAACCTCTTGTTTTCACATCAAAACTGTACATATTTTTAAAACCTATTTTCTACGCCAAAACTATAGTTTTCCAAATCTAGGGTTTCTAAAACTTCCCTTTCCAAGTCCTTGTCAAATCCAATCTTCCCTTTAGGAAACTAGATCCTATTCTTCGTTTTTGGAAACCAAATCAAACCTTTCCTAATTCAACCCTTTCCTAATTCTACCCATTTCCAAATCTTAACTTTTCAAACCTAATTTTTCAAACCTTTCCTAAATTCAAACCTTTCCTAATCTCAAGATTTTCTAAAAAAAACTCTAAAACTTTCAAAATCTTAAACTTTCTAAATGTCAAATCTTTCTAAAATTTTAAGCTTTCTAAATTCAAAACTTTCTTAAGTTAAGACTTTCTAAATCTAAAACTTTCTAAATTCTAAACTTTTCAAAACTTCAACATCTTTCCAAATCTAAGACTTTTCTAAACTCAAAACTTTCTTATTTTCAAAACCTTTCCTCTTTCAAAACCTTTCTTAAAATGAAACTTTCCTAATTTTAAAACTTTCCTAATTTCAAAACTTTCCTAATTTTGAAATTTTCCTAATTTGAAAACTTTTCTAATTCAAAACTTTCTTAATTTGAAACTTTCCAAACATGAAACTTTCCAAATTTAAAACTTTCCTAAGTTGAAACTTTTCTAAGTCGAAAACTTTCCTAATTCGAAACTTTCTTAAATCGGACCTTTCCTAATTTGAACATTTCCTAAATCTAATCCTTTCCTAAATCTTCAAAGTTCAACATTCAAGTTAAATCTTTTTAAATCTCAAGTCTTTTCTAAATTCTCTCTTTCCTAAGTTTAGATTTCTTAAACCTTCGTCTTTCCAAAACAAGTGTAAATCTCTCTTCCAAGTTCTATCTTTTCAAATCAAAATTCAATCTTTTCAATTCCAAAATTCCAAATTCCAATTTTCAATCCTCTATTCAAAGTTCAATCTCTCAATCTTCCAATTCAATTTCCAATTCAATTTCCTTCTTCAAATCAACTCTTCTATTTTTAATCGGACTCTTGTCCGAACTACGGCTGACCTGATTCCTCCAAAATGATACGTAGGCAACCTTCATAGGTGCGGTCACAATTTCTTTCAAATTTCAAATTCCAAAATCTTTCCAAATCTCCAATCTATTTTCAAATCTCTACTTTCAAAACTTTCAAATCTATCCAATTTCAAATCTCTTTCAAATCAAATCAATTTCTTTTCAAATTTCTTTCCAAATCTATTTTTCAATTCTCTTTTCTTGCACTTGCATATCATGCATCATGTTAGTTTCTTTTCAAGCATTGTTTTCCAAGGTGGATAAGATTGAACTATAGTTGGTTGAAGACTCTCATAGGTGAATCTAGGGTAGATTGACATGTAGGTATCGAAAGGGCGGGGTAGGATGATGGCTTAGTGCGTCTTCCCTATACGTAACCAACCTCCAAACCTAGGATCACTGTTTTCATAGACCAAAAAGGAGTTATTTTTCTAGAAATGGCTAAATGTTTTCCAAAGGTTGCCAAACAACCTGTTTTCTTAAAAACCCTCTCTTGAGGAAATATTTTCAAAATCGTTTTCCAAAACCCTAAGTATAGTTTTCGGATTATGCTTAGTTTTTAGGTGACCTAACTCACCTTAATCAAGTTAGGTGGCGACTCCAAATCTTTTTCAAAAGCCCTTTATTCAAATCTATTTTCAATTCAAACCTAGTTGTACTCATTCTTCTAGGAGGGTGAGTTCTAACGAGAGAGTACAACATTTTTCCCGCTTGTGTGAGTATTCTTCGAGTGCGAAAAATTTGGGTGCGACACCTGTCACTCAATGCAGGGCTCTGTGCTGCTAAGGTATAAGGAAATAAAGTTGCGCATTAGCTAATAGTAATTGCTTTTGGCACAGTGGTAAATGCTTGATCCTAAATCAAAATTGTTAGCCCTAAGTTTATTCATATGGAATTTTATATATGGTTTTGATGATAACTTACTTTGATTTATAAATATTTTATTGAATAAATATATTAATGTTTCTAATCCTAAGTCTAGTTGGTGTAATAAAGTTTTACAGCATTATAAAGTATTTGAAAGAGTGATCAAAACTTGAAAAGTAATATCTAAATCCTTACGAATCATGTTTTAAGGAAACCTAATTCAAGGAAGAAAATTAGAGGACATAACTTTCTTCTAAGGTTGAAATTCGATGAAACTATGTCCTATGATACATCTATAGTAGTTTGCCCATATCATTTGATCTAACCATTAGATTGATCTGATTCTTGTGAGGTTAGAAAGAAGACTCAAATGTTTAATTACTTTTTTTATTTTTATGAAGTTTTCATGAATAGAACATTTTGTGGGACGAAAATGAGCTGAAAACTGACTTATTGGATTTGAAATTCAAAATATAGCAGTTTGGAGATAGTCATAATTATTTGATCATATCTTTTAATCCAGAAGTCCAAATGATCTTATTCTTAAAGTTATGAAAATCTAACATCCATTTATATATATTTGATATGTTATATAAATTTTCAAATTCAAATGTTATTTGGGTGAAACACAAGGTGAGAGAAGACTTAGTGTAGCAGAAATTCAAAGATGACAGTTGGGAGACAGTTTGAGTATTTCACTCATATCTTTTGACTCTAATCTTAAAATGCTTTGATTCTTAAAGATATGGAAAGATAACATCCATATATACATTTTATATCTTATAGAGATTTTCAAACTCGAACATTTTTTATATGAAAAAGCTGATGCAAGTTAACATAGCTGTGTAGAAATTCAAATATGTCATCTGGAAGACAGCTCGAGTAATTTGATTATAACTTTTGATCTAACTATTGGATAGACCTGATTCTTGAGGTTCTAAAAATATTACTTCCATGTATACAACGTTTCTCTTATAGCCAGTTTCAAATTCGAACGTTATCAAGAAGAAAATCGAGGTGGAAGTGAAAATATCTTATCATAAATTCAAAAACATGTTTGGCAGTAAGTAGCTCAATAGGAAGAAATGTCTTCAAAGCTCTCCAACGGCTATAAATAGATTTGAAGCTACAAATCAAACATCATTCTTCATCTATAAATAGAGATACTCTTGAGGAACAAAAGACAACAACAAGAACAACAAGTACTGTGCTTCAAAGTGATATTCATCCTACAAAGTTTATTGAGAGCTTCATTGTCTGTTATCTCATAATGCTTTGAGAACTTCATTGGTACATCTATTTTTTGACAGAATTTATTTGTAAGTAAAAGTGGTTGTACTCTTGTTCATTCTTCTCGTAAGGGAGAGAGTAGCTAGGGAAAATAGTTAGAGGTTAGGTGTAACTAACATTTGTATAAAAACTAGTTAGAGTGAGAGATTATTTGGATGGGTGTGACTACCATCTATGGAAAAAAACTAGTTGGATGGGTGTAACTAGCATATATGGAAAAAAACTAGTTATAAAGGAGGACTAGCGCTTGAGTTAAAAGACTAGTGACTGTGTCTATAGTTTGGATATATTGGAAAAAAATCTCAAGTAAGGAGCTTTGGGAGTAGATGTAGACTTTGGAGTTGAAGTCGAACAACGATAAATCTTGGTGTCACATTCTCTTCTCTCTATCTCCTTTACTTTATAGTTTGAATTACTTGCATTTATTTACAACATATTATTGGTTGATTAATATTTTTATGAATATTTAGTTAGAATTTTTAAATATGAAATTATTTGTTAAATTATTGTTTAAACCCAATTCACCCCATCTTGGGTTGTCACCTGGACTAACAGGCTAGGCAGGGGCCTATTTGGAGTCAAGAGTCAGGCAGCGTGATGGCTATATTGGAGGGATGGTAGGTGCTGGAATTCGCCGTAGGTAACATTTTAGATACCCACTAAGCCATGCGAACACCGTAGCATTGCAATGGTTTCAGTTGGAACATAAACCAATCGGTTTGAATTAGACCTTATTGGTGGGATTCTAGTAGTATTCTGACCTAGCCAAAAGCCGTTTTCACCATTCTCATTGGGTAGAGTTCTGGCTAATTAGAAGCACTATCTGACCCAAAAATCGAACAAAGTTCCTACTAGCCAAAAGTAGTTTCTGAATCCTTGGGCCCAAAAATCAAACAAAATTCTTGCCAGGTAGGAGCACTACTAGACCCGTTCATCGGGTAGAGCTTCGGCTATGATCAGGTGATTTCGGACTGGTTAATCGAACAGGGGTCTGGCCAGGCTGAGGCTGACCTGGTCGGATTTGGTGGCTTAAGGCCGTAAGAGAGCTTTATCCTCTAGAGAGAGAGAGAGAGGGGAGGAGAGCATGGTGGGGGTGCCCCCTATATATAGGCATTTTTGTCATGGCATTGCAATGTCATGAAGAGCATTTTTGCCTTTCATAGTATAACATTGCCGTGACAAAGGATTTTCTTTGTTAAGGCATTACAATGCCTTATTTTGGGAGAAGGAAGGTGTGGCTCTACTAGAATTTTGACACGTCATTAATGAGTGATGTCACCATTAGTGACGTCATTGTGACATAATAAAAAAGGCACAATAATGCCTAAGGCCTGGAAAATATGCAAAACAGCACTTCAGTACCTTAAAGCTCAAAATTGTGCTTCACTGCACTGTAGTGCAGTGAATAGTGTCATTTTGCCTTCAAAGCATTGTAGTGTCGTGACTTGCTTTGGTATTCTCTGGTCCCAGGTTCTTTCTCCTAATGGATGGACCTGACTTTGGGAGGGAGATAATGGAGATTACCAGCCTTTGATTTAGGTCATTGGAGCTTGTCAAAGCTGCAGTCTTTGGGATTCAGAAGTTTCAGACTTCTGGCTCAGGGTTTTGAAGTTTGACCACGTTGCGGTCATCAAGACTCATGCTAAAGACTGTAGGTGATGTTTGATAGGGATCAGAGATGGAGAATCTTTAGGATGATGTTATCGGAGTTGAACTGAGATGCGATTGTCTGGACTCCAGTCTAAGGTATCACTAGAGTACAACCATGATGTGGTCACCTGGACTCTGGTCTAAGGTGTTATTAGAGATGACTAATCTCCAAGATGATGTTATTGGAGTCCAACCGGGATATGGTCACCTAGACTCCAATCTAAGGTGTCATCAAAGTTGGACCAGAATGTGGTCTTTTAAACTTTAGTTTAAAATGATCGAAGATTACTAATTTCCTAGATGATGTCATTACAGTCCGACCGAGATGCGATCATCTAGACTTCAGTCTAAGGTGTTCGGATATTACTAATCTCCAAGATAATGTCATCGGAGTTAGATCGAGACGCGGTCGTCTAAACTCCAGTCTAAAGTGTCGTCAGAGTTGGACCGAGATACGGTCACCTGAACTCTAGTCTACAGTGTCATAAGAGTCTGATTGGGATGCGGTCGCCTAGACTCCAGTTTAAGGTGTCATCAGAGTCCAATCGTCATTCAGTCTTTTGGACTTAAAGGTCTCATCAAAGTTTGACCATCATTCGGTCTTCTAGACTCCAGTTTAAGGAGTCATTAGACTTGGATGGCATGCGGTCGCCTGAACTTTGGTCTAAGGTGTCATTGGAGTTCAACCATCGTTTAGTCTTCTAGACTTCGGTTTAAGGCATCATTGGAATCCAAAAGTCATTCGGTCGTCTAGACTTCGGTTTATGGTGTGATATGGGCCAGAGATCAAAATTTGGGTGTCAACATTAGGTAACTAAGATTGTTAAATAACTTTTTTACCCTTATATTCCAAAAAGTGTTTCAATTTTATATTTATTTCTATATTAAAAGAAGTCAACAAATAACAAATACAAAATAAATGTTAACAAATAACTTATTCTCTCGTTATACTAGAAGAATATCTACACAGATCCAACAACCCACTGTCCATATGTTCCTTCTCCATGGTAATCCATCCTTAAACCAATTGTGCTCAATCATTGACCATAACACCAAATCCACATTTCATCACCGAAACCCATTGCCTAAAGATCAAACCAATCACCCAACGCTGGGGCTCAATCGATTGAAGAAGAGGGAAAAAAAATTTCAAGTCCAAGAGTTAGTTACTGCTAGAGACCACATAGGTGATGGTGGGTGGGGGAGGTTTTGTCCATGGAGGTGGTGGTCGCAGCGAAGGGAGAGGTGGGGTGGGTTTCATTGGGTACTGGCAAAGATAGGTTTTGTCAAAGTGATTGTGCTGCGTGGTGGCGTTTGGGTTTTATTATGGCGGAAGTGATATTGTGCGGTGGAGGTGAATTTTTTAAGAGGGTGGTGGTTGTGATAGTGGAGGGTAGAGATGACACAATGGGGTTTGGGGCTATGGCAGAGGGATTGGAGATGGGGTTGGGAATTTGTTGGTTCTCGACGGTGGTGGTTATAAAGGTAGTGGCTTATGGTGGTGTTGCCAACAGTGCAGTGGTTTGGGGAGATGGGTGGTGGCTTTGTGGTAAGTCTATGATAGAGGTTTTGATAAGAAAAGGGAGGGGAGGGGACTCATAGATGAAATGGTAAGTGAGTCGGGATTGGGGATGGTGTTGTGGTGGCATGAGGGTCGTGGTTTGAGAGAGAGAAAGGGGTAAGGGGAGGGAGGTTATTGGTGATGGTGTTTGGACAAAAGAATGAGGGGTGGAGGATGAAGAAGATCAACCAATTGTAAGTCGTATACTAAAGCCAAATTAGAAATTGGAAAATTTTATTATTTGACTCAATCAACATTCGTTAGTTGATTAACGTTGCATTAACGAGAGAGTTACAAAACTCTAAAAGTACGGGAGGTCAGTATAATTTTTCAAACATGAGAGGTAGTTTGTGTATTAAGTCAAAACCTCGAGGGTGGTCAGTGTAATTTACTCTTTTTTTTGCAAAAATCAACAATCAGCACTATTCACAAATTTCCTCTACAGGATTGAATAACTATATGAGATAACAAACATATGCTCTTTGTTTGACAAGAATGCTTTTCCTATTCATATTGATATTTTCTTTTTCTTCATATATTTGCTAAATATTTCTTAATAACTCAAATATCAGTTGTTTATTTAATTCATTTGAAAATACTACTTGAAAGCACTCAATTTTTGCCTGCTCAGCAATCACCAGCCCAAACCGGTTCTCGAGTAAAAAGTCACAACACAATCAAGCCCAAACCAGCTTTTTGAAACTCCAAATCAAGTCAAATCAGTCACTTCTCAAGCCCATAGGGCCCAATTAAAGTTAAATGACTAAAATGCCCCTAGGCACTCCAGATAGATTCTCGAGATCAGACAATATCTGGAACTAACGCCTCACCATCGAAGTGGCGGATGCACTCACGAACTGTCCAGCCATTGGAGTGATAGAAACACTCACAAACAATCACACCATCGGAGTGGCAGAAGCACTCCCAAACACTAAACAGTTTATTTTTGGCACCTGCTTGCCCGCCAATGTAGAATGTCCACTATGCCTCTTGACATCCGGTAGATTTCCAAGATCAGGTAATCTCTAAAACCAATGTCCCACCGTCAGAGTGGCGGAAGCACTCACAAACTATCAAGCCGCTGAAGTGGTGAGAAATTACTCATAAATAGGTCAACACGGGTACGCCACTAAGCAACTTAATGTCAGGGATAAAAAATGCTTCTTGGTTGTAACAAGTTTTTAAAGAAAATAGAGACCTTTAGAAACCAACACATCACAACTGTTAGAGTGATGGAAACATTCATAAACCCAGGTCAACATCGGCGTTGTGAGCCCGACACGCTAAAAAATGACCAAACTGCCCGCACCCTAGCACGTTCTTCGAGAAAGTACTAAGCCCTTATATTGGTAATTCCACAATTCCAAGACTATCCCTAGACAATCCAGCATGTTTAATATGCCATTCAAAACATTCTAGTCTTATTCCGGTCAATTTTAGTCAAAATGACCATTTTACCCTTAGGCACCCCCGACAGGCTCACCCAGAAGTACAAGTTTCTCAAAACGTCATAACAACACCCAAACACTGCTGGACAGTCGAACACATCCTTGTGCATAAGAAAAGTTCATTCTGGCCTCAATCCAACAAGCTCAACTCAAAATAATCGTTTTGCCCCTAGTGGCCCCATTGCCCTTTCCAATCACACCAGCTCAAGGAATCAAATTAGCATCCACCGAAATACTCTCAATAGATTCTCTATCCATTTCCAGATGAGTCCTTTTACTCAAAACCCCTTTAAGTCAACAAAAACTTCCTAAAGTGCGTCGTAGATGCTTTGATAAGGTTAATTTTTTTTTCGATTCCCTAATTAAAAGGCGCCGTCAAATGACTTGAGAAATGCGTAAACTAGGAAATTTCTTAAAGCCATTCCAGAAGGCTTTCCATCGGTATGGTTTGCTCAAAATGATTACTTCCCAAGGTCCCCAATCGCATGGTACAATGCAGCTACTTTAGGAAACCAACAGAGCTTCTCACAGACGCTCCCATAAGCTTATTTTTATACACACTTTCCAAAGAAATCGCACCATCATCCAAAAACATTCAAGGCTCTCCAAAGGCACCTAGTTTAAGAGGAACTATAGGGAACGTCATAAGCTCGGCCAATTTTCTTAGATCTTTCCCAAATAGCACGAGCCTCGAGACAAAGTCGACATAAAAGTCTCTGATAGCAGAGCGTATGCTATATGCGCCCAAAAATGGATCAAATCATCCAAGTTAGGGTAGTACAAGAATGCCACATGGCATCCTATAAATGGTTGAGCCTGGATGCATGTAGTACATACGCTAGGGAAAATTTTGCCCAGGCGTGTATCCTACATGCACCAGCCCCTAAACATTCTGCCTATAAATACCAGACCACCCCCCTTGCATATGGGAGAAGAAAAATAGTAGCCAAACTCTGCCAAAATTATCCCAAACCTATAAAAAAATCCAAATACACTACACCTTTCAAGCATCCAAAGAAGAAGGCAAGCTTCTTGAAGCTCCAAGCATCCAACAATGGTGGATTTGAAGACCTAGGTGGGTTTCCTTTTACATTCATGAACTCCCACTCCCTTTCTTCTCCCACCAAGCTTACTTGAGCTTATCTTCTATTTTAACCCTCATCTGCTTTCCCCCATTCTTGTGTGCTTGAACAAGAGGGCTCTTAGGCCATGCTTAGGGGAAAGCCTATGAGAACCACCGATTGGGGGACCTCTTATAGGCATACTTGAGCATAGTATGACCCGTAGAGCCCCTTGCTATGTGGTATAGCCTTGAGTCTTGTATGAATCATGACCCTTTGCATCTTAATGGTTATTATGTTCATGTGTTACATGATGGTCTTGTTTATATGTTTATAGCATTCCCTTTTAGTTCCATTTTCAAGTGTTTTACAAAGTCCATGTTCAAATAATTTTTTAAAAAATGTGCCCAAAGGCCTTAAAATGGATTTCCTTGAAGTTTAAACTTAGAAACCCTAGCTTTCATGTCTTAGGTTACCTTTCATACTTTGCATCATTGTATTTTGCTCTCTTGAGTTTGCATAAAAATGCCCTTCAAATCACCCTCTCTAAAAGAGGTTTTCAATGTTTTCCAAGCTTTCAAAACAACCCTCCTTCAAGGAGGTTCTTAATGATTTTTATCTTTTGAGTTTGAAGTTGTAATGGTCCTAATGAAGTCCTCTCTTGAGTGGTTTCCCTCAAATCAACCGTGTGAACCCTTGCTCATTTGCGTAGTTTTAATGTCTCAAAAATGGTTTTTAAAACTACCCTTCTTGAGGAGGTTTTCAAAAAGTTCCCTTTCTTAAGTTTTCACAAAAGTGGTTTTCAAAGTTACTTAATCTATATTGATTTTCAAAATCTATGCTCTCTTGAGTTTTCATCAAAATGACTTTCAAAATACTACCTATTTTATATTGATTTTCAAAGTTTTACTCTTTTAAGTTAGTGGTTGGAATGGTTCCAAGGAAACCCCCTCTTGAGTGGTTTTCAAGCATCAACCATATGAATCTTACACTTACTTGAGTAGTTTTATAAAAATAGTTTTCAAAACCTATAACCCTCTTGAGTTGTTTCCTAGAATAGTTTCACATAAAATGATAGCTTTCTTACATGAAATCATGATTTTCAAAATCTCTTTTCAAGTTCATGCATAAAACCACCTTTCCGAAATCACAAGATCCAAACCCTAGTTCAAAACCACTTTCCAAAACCACCTCTCAAAATCTTAGGTTAACTTGATCCTAGTTGTCTAACCCTAGACTAACTTGATCATAGTTATCCAACCCTAGATTAACTTGATCCTAGTTATCCAACCTTAGGCTAACCTAACCAAGTTAGTTAACCCTAGTTCACTTAACCCTAGGTTAACTTAAACCAAGTTAGATAAGTATAGGTCAACCTAACCCTATATTAACCTAACCCAAGTTAGTCAACCCTAGGCCAACCCAACCAAAGTTGGTTGGCTTCAAGACTCCAATTTCAAGGTTTTTTTGAGACATCTCCCAATTTAAGACCCTTCTTAAAAACATATTTTCAAAGCATTACACTCTCTTGAGTTTCCAAAAACCATGACTCCAAAGTCTTGTAAAATGCTTCCATGTTCTTCTCAAAAATATTTTCAAGATCCCTTTTAAACTTATCTTTACAAAATGACAAGACACATAACATTTTCAGAAGTTATATTTCAAAACATGGTTTCCAAGAGTCAAACCTTTGAAGTAATCTTAGCCCCCTCATGGTTAAGGTTGCTAAGAAAATGTGAGACATCCAAGCAGGGTTCTCTAACCCTAAAAAGTTTCAAAATATAACAGAAGTGTCTAACCCTTTCTCTAAAATGATTTTCAAAATACATGACTCTAAATATGTCTAGTTGATTAATAACTAGTCTCTCAAGGGTGATGAAATATTTCAAAGTACCTTTCACAAGATATACGAAAAAAAATTGATTTCAACAATTTTTCAAAGACAAGTTCACAAGAGCTTTTGCCTTACTCCAATCCAAACTCTATTTTCAAAAATTCCTAACCAAGCTTTTCAAAACACTTCAAAATTTTATCAAATTCTACTTCAAAAAGTTTTCAAAAACTTCCTTGAGTTGTGTTCAAAAAAATTCCAAAACTCCCTTGAGTTGTTTCAAAAAGTTTCTAAAACTCCCTTGAGTTATTTCAAAGCATTTCAAAAATCACCAAGTTCTATTTCAAAACATTCCAAGAAGCTCTCAAGTTCTATGTCAAAAACATTTTCAAACCCTCTCAAGTTCCATTTCAAGTCAAAATTCTTGAATCTAAACTTTCAAAAACCTTCCAAGACTCCATGAGTCTATTTCCAAATCGGACTTTTGTTTAAACTACAAATGACTTGATTCTCGCCAAATGAGATATATAAGCAACCTTGGAATTAGTGCGGTCATAACCTTATTTCAAGTCAAATAACCTTTCATAAATTCTTTCTCCAATCAAACTGTCTTTTCAAAATCAAACTTCAAAGTCTTTTCAAACTCTTCCAAACTCTCTTCAAAACTTGCATCATGCATAACGCATCATTCATTCAAAAAATGATGACCAAACCCATCTTTCAAAAGTCTAAAAATGGATATAAAATGGACATTAGTAACCGGTTGTAAAACACTATTTTTTTTATAAAAAAAAATAATAAAGGAAGAGGCTTAATTTGCGCAAGAAGAAAGAAAAAGGATGAGCGGAGAGCCCCATTTCATAAGATACAAACAAAGTAAAATAGTCCAAATTATGTTGAGGAATGTAGAATGCACAAAAACATGTATGCACTTAACACTTGTCTATCATGCACTTCTCTTCCTTGCATGTTAAGATGAGGTGTCACAATCTCACTCTTTTTTACATGTTTTTTCAAAATCACAATAGTTCTCTGCATGCAAATGCAGCATGTGCAATCAATTCTTGAACATGTGGTGTAGAATAAAAATAGAAACTAATTAAAAACAACTAAGTGGAGGTTGTTAGATGGTCATTCGGATAACTAAAGAGGAAGAGCCGAATTGAGAAGAAAGGAAGAAATGGAGAAAGGGCAAAAACAAATTGCATGGACACACTTGCCATAGTGTCTTCTAAAGCAACCACAAAAAGGATCCCCAAGAAGCATGCTTATTAAACTAAGACAAGCAACAAAATAAATATAAGTGGGGGACAATCATGCTAGTGTGCAAGTGAAGGAAAGAGGCAAAAATGAGGGAGCAGGGGCCAAGGTCAGATGACTATGGACACTTGTCCATAGTTGTTACACTACTAGTTCTTATTTTATTACATCAATTGTGTTACCAATGCATTGGAGAGAATTAATTCATATAAAAAGAATAAGAAAACTAGATGGAGAGTTATAGAGAGAGGAAGTGAGATTTAAGAGATAGAACTTATGGGGAGTTATCGATCAAGGAACAAGAAGAGGGAAGAGGATCACTGCTGAAGCAAAATCAGCCCCAAGCTCATAAACCTAAGGTATAATTTACCTTTCTTGTAAACCCTCATCTGTCTACGTGTACATTAGAAGCATTGCATGCACTGCCATGGCAAGAAAATGGTCAAAGACCATGGTTTTAGTTCACTAGCAGTCAAGTACAGCTTGGAAATATATAAATCTGCCCATGCATGATTGCATTGGTTTAAATGAGATATTTTTAGAAGGTCTATCCACAATTTTATAGAGGTTTTAAAAATCCAGAACATCACAATATGGCTGTCAAGCCATTTATTTGTTTTTTTTCTAAAACATTGCTTAATCGGTTTGCATGAAGTGGGTTATTATTTTATATGTTTTGCATATCGATTAGATGATGTGTATTGGTAGATTTTAGGTTTCTTAACCATGTTCAATTAGTTGCGCTAAATAGTAAACACATTATTTCAATAATGCATGGTCTCAAAATAACCTGGGTAATAAAAGAGAAAGGGAAAATATTGGAGTTGTAGGTCTGCCCAGAAAATATGGGCAGCACCGTGCAATTTGAGACTATTTTTGGAGGACCAAATGATACTAAATGAGAATTCTTAAAACATGAAAGTTGTGGAACGTTTCAAGTAGTACGATCTAAGCTCATTAAGGAAAAAGAGAGAAAAACTTGATTTACTGAAGGGTATCAAAATTGAGTGAAAATATGTACAGTAACCAAGCAAGGCCCAGCCATGATTTTGGGCTATAGTTTGGACCAGTGAGTCCCACAAGGAATATAGAGTCCATTTATATTCTGTTTGGCCCAGCCCAAAAGCCCTATATACTTTCTTGATTTTTAATTAAAACATCTTTTGGACGATTGATTTTTTTTACAAATTCCAGATTGATACAATTTTTGTGTGGCTTGATTTTACCCATTAACAAATTCTAGAAGGAGAGTGGGTAAGTTTTAGAAATATCTACTCATTAATATATATTTTGAACATTTCAAATAAAAAAATACATATTTTCTGTATGAACTATAAATATAAAAATTAAAGAAAATTAGCCACTAAAAAGATTTTATTTGAGCTAATACTTTACAATAATAATTTTAAAAGTCAAATTTGAAAAGCTTAGAAATTAAGTAGCATTTTTTTAAAAATTTTAGTTGTCTAAAATTGACATAAATTACCCGAATAATCTCAAAAAATTACCTGGACAATTTATTCTAATAAATTTAAAGTACCAGAGGTTATTTCATAAAATATTTTCAAAGGACTTTGGAAAACACTTACGTGTGTAGAAATTTGTAAACCAAAAACTCAAATGATCAGGTAGGGGGTACCAATCCCAAGTAATAATATGACTATTTTATTGTGATATATGCATTTTAAACTATGCAAATATCTAAACTGAAAAGCATGATTTTCTACATTCTTCTAAATCTATATTATTGTTTGCTTTCAACTATTATACATGAGATAATAAAAAGAACTATTCACTATTGGAATGAGTGTAATATGGTTATGAAAATGAATTGGAAAGTTATGGTCTGAAGTCCAGACCAATGCGAGCTTGGTCCAGAATCCAGACCAATGCGGACTTGGTCGTAAGTCCAGACCTATGCGAACTTGTTCCTAAGTCCAGACCGATGCGAACTTGGTTATGGCATAGACCTTAAATAGGGTTAAAGAACCGTGCTACCCAGTTTAAGAATTGGTATGCAAAAAGAGGAGATATGGGGGCGATTTGAGCATAGTAAAGAAATTAATAATTACTTGTTAGGACAACATTGTTTTTATCGAATTTTGCATGACATGTGTTGGAATTTTGAATATATCGTATATAATGTTTTTTATATTATTGTTTTATAATCTTGATTTCGAATGAATGCTTTCATTTGCTATCTCAGAAACCAATTAAACAATGTTTTATAAAAAACCTTAAACTTATTGAATGTTGGATAATACACTGCTACTAGGCTTTATAGCTCACCCCATTTTACGGGTTACATTTCAGATGAAAAGGCAGTAAACGTAATAGAGACAACAGTAGGCATTTCAAGAACTAAGTTGTAACTTGAGATAGGTCGCAAATGAAACCCCAAGATCTAACTATTTTCTTTTCAGTTCAGCAAAATTTCGAAACTATTTAGATTTTGATTTAAGCAGTACAGAGTCATCAGTTGATTGTAATGAGATATTATGATGATGTATGGGTTTAGTGTGTTATTTGAGTTATTTTGGAGACCAAAACTGTTATTATTTAGACTATAGCATTTCGACCACCTATTGGTCCCTCATTGGGGGTGTTAATGCAATCGTTGTGGGACTAGCGAGTGGTCTACAATGCGCCACTTGGAAATCCCAAGTGTGGAAAATTCGGGGCGTGACACCGATGATTCAAATTATTGGAGACTACTGAATTTCTCACAACCCAACTATTGTACGTACACATAATACAAAAAATTCTGATCTGATTAGTAAAGACTAATTTACATGATTAGAATCATACTTTCAAGATCTCTTAGGTTTGATCCCGAATAGCAGTAAGTATGAACTTTAAAATCCCTCTATTTTAATTTTAAACAGCAAGCAATAGCAACACGAAAGATTCAACTGCTCAAACTCAATCTTTGGATTTCTTCTGTATCCCTCAAATACGTCTTACTCTAAAGAGAGTGGACTCGTAGCTGCTAGGGTTTCTTTCCTTCACAAATACGTGTATCTCTCAATTATGAGTAAGTTTAACTCTAGTTGCTCGTAAAGTGCGTATATATAGAGGTTACAGCAATGACCACAAGATTAGTATGACTAAGGTTTCTACACAAATAAGAATTCCTAATTCAACTAGGATTAATTCCTATTTACGCAAATTATAATTTATACCACTAATGAATTATAATTGCACTTTCTATCATACTAGAAATTATATTTCAAACTCTATATTATTAAATGTTTATTTATCTTCCCCATGTTAAGATTACATATACCTGTCTATTAAATTAAATTACTAAAAATAAAATTTAATAGACTTATTTAATTCCTAGAGACCTTCTACTTAACTTATCTGATATGTTACATACATAATCCACTTGTAGGGTTTGACATAATCAAAACTTATAAGTTTTCTCAAAGGAGTATCATCAATCCCTGTACCGGGACGTGGATTCCATCAATAATTAATATTCACCATGCATGTAATGTTGTTGTCCAACTCACTGAGTTTATTGTCCCACAATGAATCTCACTATTCTGTGAATCAAAATAACAAATACTACATGCACGTGTTTATTTACTATATTAGGATTAAGAGTATAAACACTCATAATAATCATGAGGTAGTAATTGTTTTATATAGTCAATATAAAAATAATTACCTCAACACGATCCTGTTCAATACACACAAAGTGTACTGGTGCAAGAAATTGGAACTATACCGTTCTCCATAGTCAAGAAAGACCTATTAAAACCTTATATCATAGTCCGTGTGTAAGCTATACTCTACACACCAAATCATCTACTACATAGAATAAGAGACTCACATGCATAATTATTAAATAGATAAGGCAATACAAATATTGCTTACATAGATTTTCATTAAAATAGAATAACTAATTTATTAACAAATACTAAAGTCATTATACAAAGCATATCTCTTTTAGTATAAATCCTTAACACATGGACAGAGTCAATAGATGTAAACTTATGGATACATGTTGCACTAGGCTAAGACTCACTTGGACAAACAATAGACTGGGACTTGCCAACACGACAGAAAGGTTGAACTGAGGCCTCTGCAATGTTGAATGGAGATCGATCTACCCAGAGGAACGGTTCGAGGTAGCCTGGATCTCTCACCCTAATTTTAAAAACGTTAGACAAGATTCCTGGGAAGCCACTAACAATGATTGTATTAAGAACCTTGAATGTCTTACTACCAGTATTTTAGAGTGGAATAAAAATGTGTTTGGTAACATTTTTAGATATAAAAGATGGCTGCTTGAGCGTATTGAAGGCATCCAAAGAGCCCAAGCCATCAAATTTCAACACAACTAGTATTTTCTCGAAAAGGACCTTATAAAATAATATAACACTACTTTGCATCAAGAAGAGTTGCTTTGGTTCCAAAAGTCTAGAGCCAGATGGATCCTACAAGGGGAGAGGATCACTAAATTTTTTCATCTTACCACACTTATCCGGAGGAAGAGAAACAAAATTGAGAACCTGAAGGATGAGTATGGTAACTAGATCTTCAGCCTTGAGGATCTTAAAAATAACATCCAAAACTATTTTTTGAATTTATTTAAAGGGGATCCCCTTATTAACAATGTTGAAAATATTGAGACCTCTGGCCCTATGTTTATTGAAGATGATAATCTTGACCTAAACAAGCCCATCACTAACAAGAGGATATGGAATGCTGTGAAGAATATTAAAGCCTATAAAGCCCCAGAAAGAGATGACTACTAAGCTATGTTCTTTCATAAATTCTGGGATGTCATAAGGAAATTTGCTTGTCAGTTTATTAGAGAGTGTTTCCAAAATAGAAAATTCCCTAATGACATCAATAAGACTCTCATCACCCCCATTCCTAAACTTGACAACCTTGAAAATATCAAATAGTTTAGGCCTATTAGCCTGTGTAATGTTACTTACAAGATCTTGACCAAAATGCTTGTCAGTTGGCTTAGACCTTTACTTGACAAGATTGTCCATCCTGCCCAGAATATTTTTATACCTAAAAGAAACACTGCTAATAACATTATCATTGCCTAAGAATTAATACATACCCTTAATAACAAGAAAGGCATGTCTGGAGGCATGGTGCTAAAAATTGACTTGGAAAAAGCCTATGATAGAGTGTCTTGGGAGTTCCTGAGAGATGCTCTTGAAACTTTCAATTTAATCCATCTTTGGATGGACTTAATTATGCACTATGTTACTACTGTTAGTATTTCCATTCTCTGGAATGGGGAGTGCCTTCTTGAGATCTCTCATAGTAGAGGCCTCAGGCAAGGGGACCCTCTCTCCTTGTATTTATTTATGTTATGTATGGAAAGACTTTCTAGGATAATTAACTACAGTGTCAGATCTGGGGATTGGAAAGGCCTAAAGGTTTCTAGAAATGGCAAAAGCTTATCTTATTTGTTCTTTGCTGATGACCTGCTCCTTTTGCTAAAACCGACTCTCAAAGTTGTAATGTTGTTAAAGATGTCCTCAATGCCTTTTGTGACATGTCTGGCCAAAAAATAACCTCAAAATTTTAAACTTTACATCTCCCCTAACTTACCTAGGAGACAAGCCCTGGCCCTCAATTTCCAAAGTGGTTTTTCTTTGACTCAAGACTTAGGAATGTTGACTTCACTCCTTAATTTTGATGATAACTAAACCTTGTGTTAGTTTGCTAATGATTTTAATTAGTGTGCAGTTTAATGAGTAAATATATTTTACACCTAAAGTATAATAAATGTCAAAATGGATGAACAATAACTCAATGATCGAGCAATGCATCAAAACAGAGCAATGCACCAAAATAGAGCAATGACACATATTCAAATGTTAAACCAATGATGTGAATTTGTAGAGATTGAAGGTGCTCAAACGGAGAATTCATTAAGCCTATAAAGACTCTATGAACTTGATATGAATTCGAAGAGATTAAAGGTATTCAAAAGAGAATTCAACATGTGTGCAAAGACTATAAAGAATCCAAGAAAAGTTTTTGAAGAAATCAAAATGAATTCAATCCAAATTTAATTGAAGACTTTGTTGAATAACCACATTGGATTGAAGGTTTTGAAAAATCACTATACCCTAAAGAAAAGATTCCTTGAAGATTTTAAAGTGTTTTTGAAGCTATGTTTGATCAAGGAAAGCGTGGAAGACATTTTCTGGGTGATATGTCGACACATGGATTTGATGTGTTGACACATGAAGACATAGGCTAATGTTTGAAAAATGGATGATCAAATATCGACTTGTGGGTTTAATGTGTCTACACATAGAGACAGAAAGCAACTTCTGGAGAATGCAGGCTTGATATGTCGACACATGAAGTCATGTGTCGACACTTGGAGACTAACAGCTATATTTTTAAACGTTATATTAAACTGGATGCGCATTTAATGAAGCTCCAATTACCTCCAACGGGTGAAATCCATTCAGAGCCATACATACAAGCCTCCAAATGCATTTATGGATAAGAGATACAAGATTATTCCACCCTTTGATCATCCAGAGCTGACAATTCTTATACTCACTGAAAATTCTCTATGTCTTCAATACTTGGCATTTATTGAGCTATTCTTTTTCTCAGAAAGTGTGTTCTTCAATTGTAAACCCTTTATACACTTGTGAGTGAGAGTTTGAGTGTTCTCTTGTAAAAGAAAAACACTTATAAGTTTGAGAAAGTTTGCACAAAACTCTTGTAGCATTGAAACTTGGGTTTAAGCTTCAAGGAGAATGAGCTAGGCACTTCAACTAGCCTCTACTTTGTAATTTGAGATTGCATAATGGAAGAAGATTTCAAGGGGATCTTGGGTGAGGACCTAGACCGTAAGTTGTGGTTGGACCTTGGTAATTCTTGGTGTTTCTCTCTTGTACTTTGCTTTCATTTCGTACTTGATTTTATTGCATTGCATATATCTTGAATCATTGATTAATTGCTTAGATTAATTTTAAATAGTCTTAATTGTAATTATTTTGAATAACCCAATTCACCCCCCTCTTAGGTTGCTTTTGGGCCAATAATTGGTATCAGAGCTAGTATTCCTGCATTTAGCTTAACATCCTAAGAATTGATCCATGGCAACCAACTTTCGAAGCTCTCTTGGTGAGGGTCAATTCACCAATAGACCACCTATGTTTAATGGGACCAATTACAACTATTGGAAGAATAGAAAGAGAATATATATTCAGTTCGTTGATTAGGAATTATGGAGAATTATAGTAAATGGTCCTAAAACTCCAACTAAGAAAGTTAAAAGAATTGATGTCCCTAAGCCCGAATCCGAATGGGATGAGGATGATTTAAAAATATTGTAATCTAATGCTAAAGTCATGAATATTTTATATTGTGCCCTTGATCCTAACAAATTTAATCGTATCTCTACTTATGAATCGGCCAAGGAAATATGGGATAGACTTGAAGTAACCCACGAAGGTACTAATCAAGTCAAGGAATCTAAAATCAATATTTTAGTTCATAACTATGAATTGTTTAAGATGAAATCAGATGAATCCATTATCGAAATGTTCACAAGATTTACCGATATTATTAATGGCTTGAAGTCTCTTGAAAAGGTTTGTCCTAACAATGAACAGGTTAAAAAAATCTTGAGGTCATTGCCAAAGACTTGGGAAGCTAAAGTCACTGCCATCCAAGAATCAAAAGACCTCAACACATTACCTCTTTAAGAATTGTTGGACTCCCTTATGATATATGAACTTACTCAAAAGTAACATGTCCAAGATGAGAAATAAAAGAAAAAGAGGTCAGTGGCGTTCAAATCCACCAGCCAAGAAGATGAATCAACAAGTGATGAGGATGATGATGATGAAATTGCCCTTATCACACCTAAATTCAAAAGATTCATGAAGAGAAAATGAAAAGGTAGAAAAAAGCATGAAGCCAAAGGAGATTCTAGCAAAGAATCAATAATTATATGCTATGAATGTAAAAAGCCCGGCCATATAAAGGCTGAATGCCCCATGCTTAAAAAGAAAGGAAAGAAAGATCAAAGGAAGAGAGCAATGGCTGTTATGACTTGGAGTGATGATGAAGAATTCGGCTCCAAAGAAGAAAACGAATCTAAAGAAGTGGCCAATCTATGCCGTATGGCTCATGAGGAAGAGAATGAGGTATCATCTCCTAACACTTCTCAATTTACTTTCAACAAACTACAAGATGCTTTTAATAATTTAATGATTGAATTAAAAAAGATGGGAATTAAAAATGGTTTTCTCAAAAAGAAAACTTCTACTTTAACTAAAGAGAATGAGGACTTACAAAAACAAAATGAAGATTTGAATAATGAAATTTGCGGTTTGAAAGATAAAGTTAAGGAAAACTCTCTTCAAAATGATTCCTCATTTTCAAAGGAAAATCAATCTTTGAGGAAAGAAGTTAAACACTTGGAAACAACTCTTTTTAAATTTGTAAATGGAAAAGAGAAATTGAATGCTATTCTTGAAAAACAGAAGTGTTCACTTGATAAAGCGGAACTTGGTTTCAATCCTTTCAAAAGGAAAAAGTTTTCAAAAACTAAACTTGGTTCTTCCACTAGTAAACCACAAATTTCATGCTTTTATTGCCATAAACTAGGACACATTGCTAGTAAGTGTTATAGTATACAAAATTCTATTGCTCTTAACAATGCATGGGTCCCCAAAAGGCCATTAAGGACTAACCCCCAAAGACCTAAGATGGTTTAGGTACCTAAAGTCAAATAAACTCTTGTGTAGGTGTGCCTTCAAGCAAAATTCAAGAAAGACCATTTGTACTTGGATAGTGGATGCTTAAAACATATGACGGGAGATAAAGCACAATTCACATCTCTCTCACCAAAAGATGGAGGACTTGCCACCTTTGGAGACAATAGCAAAGGAAAAATCATCGGTATAGGTAGTGTTAGTAAGAACTCTTCCACCTCTATTAAAAATGTCTTGCTTGTTAAAGGACTCAAACATAATCTTTTGAACATTAGTCAACTTTTTGAAAAATGATACAATGTTGTTTTTGAATCCTCTAAATATAATGTGATTAACATCAACAGTAACAAGACTATTCTCACTGGGCATAGACAAGACAATATATACATTTTTTATTTAAACGACTTATCTTCTTGCAAATTTGAATGCCTTACCACTATGAATAGTGATGAAGTTGGTTGTGGCATAAAATAATTGGTCACATTAGTATGAGCATACTTTCAAAGGTTTCTAAAAATGAATTAGTCAAAGGACTTCCAAAAATTAAATTTGACAAAGATAGAGTTTATGATGTTTGTCAAATGGGTAAGCAAACTCGAATCTCTTTTAAATCTATAAATATGTTGACCACTTTTAGGCCATTACAATTGTTGCATATGGACTTATTTGGATCAACTAGAACTTCAAGTCTTGGTGGGAAACAATATGCACTTGTTATTGTTGATGACTATTCTAAATTTACATGGACATTCTTCTTAGCTCACAAGGATGTGACAATTGTTTTCTTCACAAAGTTTTGTAAAAAGATGCAAAATGAGAAAGGTTTTTCAATCACTTCTATAAGGACTAATCATGGAGGAGAATTTGATTGCAAACCTTTTGAAGCATTTTGCAATAAAAATAGTTTTGACCACAACATTTCAGCCTCTAGAATACCTCAACAAAATAGAGTTGTTGAGAGGAAAAATAAAACTTTGGAAGAAATGGGAAGAACCATACTTTGTGAAAATGGTTTGTCAAAGTATTTTTGGGCTGAAGCTGTTAACACAACTTGCTACATTTTAAATCAAATTTTATTTAGAAAATTTTTAAACAAAACCCCCTATGAACTTTGAAAACATAAGAAACCAAATGTCTTATACTTTTGAGCTTTTGGATGCAAATGTTTTGTGTTGAATAACAATAAAGACAACATTGGTAAGTTTGATGCCAAATCTGAGGATGTATTTCTTGGGTATTCAACACATAGCAAAGCATATAGAGTCTTTAATAAGAGGACTTTAGTGGTTGAGGAATTGACCCATGTTACTTTTGATGAACATAACTCCATTTCTAGAAATATTACAAGTGATGATATAGATGAAATGAAGAAAAATATAAAAAAGTTAGACATTCATCCAAGCTCAAAAGAAAATCCACAAAAGGAAAAGGAAGTACAAGGAGTCTCAACAAGCCAACAAGAAATTAATGAAGATCTACCTAAGGAATGGAAGTTTGTGCATAACCATCCAACCGAACAAATCCTATGTGATCTTTCATAAGGGGTAAGAGCTAGATCCTCTCTTAGTAATGTTTGTAATCATCTTGCATTTTTATCACAAATAGAACCTAAGTGTTTTAATGATGCTAAAAATAATGAATTTTGGATTAATACTATGCAAGAGGAATTGAATTAATTTGAAAGGAATGAGGTATGACACCTTATTCCTAGGCCTAATGATCATCCAATCATTCCTAAGCCTAATGATTAATGTTATTCACAGCTGATTAGAAGCTATTAGGTTGCTACTTGCATTCTCATATTTTAAGGATTTTAAACTTTATCAAATGGACATTAAAAGTGCATTCCTAAATGGTTTTATTACCGAAGAGGTATATGTTGAGCAACCCCCTGGATTTAAAGATTCAAAATTTCCTAATCATGTTTTCAAATTAACAAAAATTTTATATGGTTTGAAGCAAGCCCAATGGCTTGGTATGAAAGATTAAGCAAGTTTTTTTTATTGAAAAAGACTTTTCAAGAAGAAAAATAGACACTACTATTTTTATCAAGATAAAAAATAATGATATGTTTTTAGTACAAATATATGAGGATGATATTATATTCGGTACTACTAATGAGTCGTTTTGCAATGAATCTGCTAAGTGTATGCAGGGAAAATTCGAAATGAGTATGATGGGGGAACTTAATTACTTCATCGGTCTTCCAATCAAGCAATCAAAGGAAGACATCTTTATCAACAAAGCCAAGTACATCAAGGACTTAATCAAGAAGTTTGGCATGGAAGATACAAAGCCCATAAGTACTTCAATGAGTACTATAACAAAATTAGATAGCGATGAGAAAGGTAAATCAATAGACACTAAGTTTTATAGAAGCATGATAGGTTCTTTGTTATACCTTATTTCTAGTAGGCCAGATATAATGTTCAGCGTTTACTTATGTGTTCGATTTCAATCAAATTCTAATGAATCTCATGTGATTGTTGTGAAAAGAATCTTTCGTTACCTAAAGCACACACCTAACCTTGAACTATGGTATCCAAATGGTACATCTTTTAATTTGATCGGATACACCGATGCTGACTATGCGGGGAGTAGAGTTGATAGGAAGAGCACAAGTGGCTCTTGCCAACTCCTAGGGAACATGATTGTGTCTTAGTGTAGCAAGAAAAAAAAAATTCAGTTGCTCTCTCCACAGCTAAGCCTGAATATGTAGCAGCTGGTAGTTGTTATGCTCAAGTATGGTGGATTAAACAACAATTAGAAGATTATGGTGTCTCATTTGAACATATACCCATAAGATGTGATAATACTAGCACTATAAATTTGACTAAGAATCCCAACCAACGCTCTCGCACAAAACACATTGAGATTAGATATCATTTCATAAGAGATCATGTGCAAAAAGGCGATAGTGAACTTGATTTTGTAAGCACAAACATGTAATTGGCTGATATTTTTACAAAACCATTAAGTGAGGATAGGTTTTGTATGATAAGACGAGAATTGAGAATGAGTAATCCTTTGTCTTGATCATTGTTGAATCTGAATGACATTTATGTTATTTAAGTTTTAAATACATTCAAATGGATCGATTGTTTGTATAAAATGCATTTACAATTCATTGCATGCTCATATTGGTACATCTTATCATTTTTGTACCAAAAGTCGACCCCTGAGTCCATAAATATCCTTTCTAGCATAATTTGACTCAGTCTGGCTTCATGTGTCGATGCATCAGAACAGTGGGTTCAAAATGAATTGTTGACATCCATGTGTCGACACATGAGTCGGGTCTATATATTTTAAACCAGCCTATTTACACATATTCAAACTTTCCCTCTATCTCTCTCTATCTATTTTGTTCCCTCCTTGCACCAAACTAACTGTCACCTAACCGCCCCTCTCAATCTCACCTTTAAGCTCCTTGCAAACCCTAAATCGACCCTTCCCAACTTCACACAACCCTTATTGATTCCTCCATGGCGCCGAAAAACCCTAAACCGAAGAAGAGTTCAGAAACTCAAAATACACCGACGTCCCCTATCCTGAAAGGCCAGAAGCGAAAGTCAAAAAAGGATTTTAGCAAAGACAAAGGGAAGAAGAAGAAGAAAAGTAAGAAGGGAGAATCGGCATCTTTAACAGCCCTAGAAAAGAATGAACTATATTTTAGTGAGGACAAAGCCCAGGAAAGGTACAATTCAAGTTTCTCTCTTATGAAGGTCTATAATGGTCGATGGGTGGATTATAATTTCTTCGATCATTAAAAGTTTGAGTTGAGTACAAAATTAACCAATTTGAGTTGGAAATTAATGACTACATTGAAGGATGATGTTTACCCTGACTTAGTGGCACATTTTTACGCCAATGCCGAAAGAGAGCATGTTGATGTATCTATAGTAATTTATGTTAAAGGTGTTAGTTTCACTTTAGATAGAATAGTGATAAGGCACATCTTTGAAATTAGGTTGGGTGGAAAAATTTATCGAGATAATATATCTCGGAAAGATCAATTGAAAGTTTTTTATGGAAAGGAAGTGGATGAGTGTATACAACCTATTGCCAATGACTTACCTATGAAATTGAGGTTGGTTCATCACTTTACTTGCACTATGTTTACACCCAAAACTGAAAAATATGAATATGTGTCTGAAAAGAAGCTATTTTTCTTATGAGCATATCTGACTAATTCTCGAATGGAATTGCCTTTATTTATTTTGGATCATATGTATAAGGCCATTATTGTGAGAATTAGTTTGCCCTATGGCATTTTCTTAACGAAAGTTTTCAAGCACTTTAAGGTTGATTTGAGCAATAAAAAAAAAGAGAATTCCTAAATTTATCAGCGGTGAATATAATGAAAAGACTCTTAAGAGAATGCGATACCCTCTGAAAAACAATAAGTGAACTCCTAAGAAAGCTAGTGGAGGCAGTGCTTCAAAGGAAAGACTCTCTCCAGGAGTAGTTCTAGGCAAAGGAGTATCAAGAGAGGCTTGAATCAAGAACTTGAAGGAAGTGAAGATGTATTGAATGCATTCATGGCTCAAGCATTGGACTCTCTTGAAAAACTAAATAAGAAGGCAGACATAGCTGCCACAAGAATGTTTTTTTGTAAAAAGAAAAGTCATAGAATTGAAAAAGGAAGTGAAAATGTTGAGACATGGGAAATAAAAATTGATGGAGGAAGAAGAAGAAGATGAGGAAGAAGAAGTAAAAGAAGAAAACTAAGGAAATGAACAAGCAGAAGAAAGAGAATGAGAAGAAGAAGGAGAAAAAGAAGGAGAAGCAGAGAGGGAGGCTGAAGAAGAAAGAGAAGGTGAGGAGGAAGAGGCCCAAGGAGCTGAAGAAGGGGAGAATGTTGAAAAGGGATCGAAACAAAGAAAGAGCATGACTCATCTGCTACCGAATCTAATGCTCCTCCTTCCACTTCTGATCACAAGTATGGGCTGAGGGATAGACCTAGCAAAAAGTTCTCCAACACCCCATATGACCCCCTTATCCTAAACCCCTCACCACCAGCCTCTCCCCTCTGACACCTCCTATCCATATCCCCTCTCTCTCAATCCCATTTACATTTTCACTTTTGCATCTGTTTGCATTTTTGTTAATGGCATGTCATCCTCAAAGACAATTTCTTTTGTAATATTTTGTGAATGATCATTAACTGATCTATTGTAATAATTTTTGTGAATGAAATATGTTGTTGTAGCTTGAGGTCTTGATGATTGAATGTTATGCTTGCTGCCTTGTTTATGCACATTATTCTGTTTTAAGATTTTTTGCTATTGTACTTGTCTCTGTTCTAAACTTTTATTTATATCTTTGATGTATTGACAAAAAGGGGGGAGAAGAACTAAAATAATGAATTATATATAGAGTAACATGAACAATGGTTAATGAATTGTATGGACAATGGAGTAACATAAACAATGGAAATGAAATGAATTGTATGAAACTAAAATAGGGAGAAAAATGGACTGCTTAATGATTATATGATCCATGGAATGATGATAATTGATATTTAAAATAATGAATTGTATATAGAGTAACATGAACAATGGTTAATGAATTGTATGGACAATGGAGTAACATAAACAATGGAAATGAAATGAATTGTATGAAACTAAAATAGGGAGAAAAATGGACTGCTTAATGATTATATGATCCATGGAATGATGATAATTGATATTTAAAATAATGAATTGTATGTAGAGTAACATGAACAATGGTTAATGAATTGTGTGGACAATGAAGTAACATAAACAATAGAAATGAAATGAATTATATGAAACTGAAAATAGGAAGAAAAATGGACTGCTTAATGATAACATGATCCATGGAATGATGATGATTGATATTTGAATGATTGAATGTTGAATGGAAATAAAGAAAGATGAAGCATGTTCTTAAGGGGAGTAATATGATAAAGGAAAATTCTCCCTCCACATAATTTTAAAATTGCTATAAATTGATACTTGCTTTGCTATGATAAGACAATCTCTTAATAAAAATTCTTCAAGGATTGTTTTTGACAAAAGAACCAAAAGAAAGAATTTTTCTTGAAAGCACCAGTTGCAAAATAGAGGGGGAGCTTTTTCAAGGTATAAAATCTAATTCTATTCATTTCATTCTTATACCTATTCTTGCAAAGGTTTTGTCATCATAAAAAATGGAGAGATTGTTGACTCCACGTCTTGATTTTGATGACAACTAAACTTTGTGTTACTTTGCTAATGATTTTAATTAGTGTACAGTTCAATGAGTAAATATTTTATGCCTAAAGTATAACAAATGTCAAAATGGATGAACAATAACTCAAGGATCGAGCAATGCACCAAAACAGAGCAATGACAACAGAGAATTCATTAAGCCTATAAAGACTCTATGAAGTTGATATGAATTCGAAGAGATTAAATGTGTTCAAAAGAAAAATCAACATGTGTATAAAGATTCTATGAACTTGATATGAATTCGAAGAGATTGAAGGTATTCAAAAGATAATTCAATATGTGTACAAAGACTCTATGAAGAATCCAAGAAAAGTTTTTAAAGAAATCAAAATTAATTCAATTCAAATTTAATTAAAGATTTTATTAAATAATCACATTGGATTGAAGGTTTTGAAAAATCACTATACCCCAAAGAGAAGATTCCTCGAAGATCTTAAAGTATTTTTGAAGCTATGTTTGATCAAGGAAAGCATGGAAGACATTTTCTGGGTGATATGTCGACATATGAATTTGATGTGTTGACACATGAGGATAGAAGCCAATGTTTGAAGAATGGATGATCAAGTGTCGACACATGGGTTTGATGTGTTGACACATGGAGACAGAAAGCAACTTCTGGAGAATACTAGCTTAATGTGTCGACACATGAAGTCATGTGTCGACACTTTGGAACTAACAATTATATTTTTAAACGTTATATTGAACTGAGCGCGCATTTAATGAAACCCCAACTACCTCCAACGAGTGAAATCAATTCAGGGTCGTATATACAAGCCTCCAAATGCATTTATGGACAAGAGATACAAGATTATTCCACCATTTGATTATCAAGAGCTGACAATTCTTATACTCACTGAAAATTCTCTTTGTCTTCAATACTTGGCATTTAGTGAGCTATTCATTTTCTCAGAGAGTGTGTTCTTTAATTGTAAACCCTTTTTACATTTGTGAGGGAGAGTTTGAGTGTTCTCTTGTAAAAGAAAAACACTTGTAAGTTTGAGAGAATTTGGACAAAACTCTTATAGCATTGAAGCTTGGTGTAAGCTTCAAGGAGAGTGAGCAAGGCACTTTAACTAGCCTCTACTTTGTAATTGGAGATTGCATAGTGGAAGAAAACTTCAAGAGGATCTTAGGGTGAGGACATAGACCACAAGTTGTGATTGAACCTCAGTAATTTTGGGTGTTTCTCTCTTGTGCTTTGCTTTCATTTCATACTTGATTTTATTGCATTGCATATATCTTGAATCATTGATTAATTGCTTAGATTAATTTTAAATAGCCTTAATTGCAATTATTTTTGAATAACCCAATTCACCCCCCTCTTAGGTTACTTTTTAGGCCAACAAGAAAAATATCTAGGAGTTCCCATTTTGCACAAAAGAGTCAATAAAACCTATTATCATTATATCATTGAGAAAATCCAAAAAAGGTTGACTGGCTGGAAAGCTAGTAGCCTCTCCTTGGCTGGGAGGACTACCCTTATGCAAGCTATTACAGTTACTATACTTACCCACTCTATGCAAACATCCCTCCTACCCAGAAGTATTCATAGGGACAGTGACAAGTTAAATTGAAATTTCTTATGGGGGCATATTAACCAGGAAAAAAAAAGAAAAAGATTCACCTTGCTAATTGGGACCTTGTCTATTAAAAAAAAGCCAAAAGGGGGCTAGGTATAAGAAAAGCCCATAATCATAACCTTGCCTTAGTGGCTAAATTAGAGTGGAAACTTTTGGGGAGGGAGGAGAATCTCTGGACCCAAGTCCTGAGGGGAAAGTATTTAAGAAAGCATATTTTATTTGATTGGCCCTCAGAAAGAAAAGCTTCCCACACTTGGAGAAGTGTATTAAAAAGCAGGTATATTCTTAAAAAAAAGTGTTAAATGGACAATAGGCAATTGTAGGAATGTTTCCCTATGGACATATTGGTGGTGAGGGGAGAAAAAACTTGCAACACCAACTACTGGAAATAACATTGACCCATCTGAGAAAGTTAGCAGCATCATCAATGAAGAAGGAGAGTGGGATACAAGAGCTATCTAGAATATCTTCTGTGCCTCTGATATGGAGAAAATTCTCAACATTCAGTTGTCTAGGTTTGTTTCTTACCCTAACACGCCTCATTGGGCTGGAGCTACTAATGGTATGTTTACTATCTCCTCTGTTTATGATGTGATTTCTAGCAATTCTTCTACTCAAAATAACTGGAATTGGCTATGGAAACTCAAAGTGCCCTAAAAATTGAAAACTTTCATTTGGCTGGCCTTGCATGGGAGACTGCTAACCAACCAAATGAGAGTTATTAGGGGAATGGACTGTAATGGTTCGTGCCCAAGGTGTAAAAGAAATGTTGAAGACCTAACTCATCTATTTAGAGAGTGTGAGCAAGCCAAAGCTGTCTGGAGCTCTCTTATATCTGCAAGCTGATTTTAAAAGGAATCTCATATCCCTATTCTAGAATGGATAGAGAAACACCTTAAAGGAACAAACACTAAACATGGGGATATACTGTGAAAAACTTTGTTTGGTATCACTATGTGGTAGATTTGGAAAGATAGAAATAAAACTATTTTTGAAGATACTATGGTGGAGACATATGAGAGTTTGGATCAGATTTACAAATATGCTAAGAAAATTGATAAGGCTTTCTTAAATCCAGATATTCTTTGTACTATTACCAAGGAACTAACGAAATGGTGTACTCCTACTGCAAGAAGAATAAAACTTAACATTGATGGAAGCTCGAGGAAAAATCAGGGTCTAGCAGGTTTTGGAGGACTATTCAAAGATGAAGGAGGAAGATGGGTCCTGGGATTCATCGGGAAGCTTGAAGATTGCATAAGTGTAGCGGCTAAGCTTTGGGGCATATACAGAGGATTAAGCATAATGCTTAAAAGAGGAATGAATGATGTGAATGTTGAGATAGATTCTAAGGAAGTTGTCAAGCTCATATATGAAGAAGTTGTCCAGAATTTCCCCACGAGAGCTCTCATTAAGGATTCCAGATTCATGCTATGAGTCTGCAGGAGCACACTTAAGTGCATCAAAAGAGAAGGCAACCACCGCGCTGACAAGTTAGCAAAAATAGGAATTGACCAGAGCGAAAGACTCATTATTGTTGAAGATCCCCTTGAGCATTTGAAAGCTCTGGTAGTAGGGGATATAGTAGGAATTAGTTTTACTGTTTTGTAGTTTTTCTTTTTGTGTTTTTATTTCTGAAGTAGAAAAAAAATGAAAATGAGTTTTTGGATAAGTTAAAGTACGATGACTTAATTAAAGAATTTGTTTCAAAAAATGCAAGAAGAAGTTATTTTCTTTGAATCAGATCGTGTTAATCATAAAACACCATAACTGATTAACTAAGGGTTACATTTTGATTTTGATTTTGATTTTTTTGATATAATTCAAGCTAAATGCACAATGTAACATTAATTCTGGTTTTTTTTAACTTGTATGATTTTTTTGTAATTAATTAATAGTAAAGTGGCAACCATATTAAGGGTCGGGCTAGGGCAACCCAAATGTTGGGGCCAGCCCTGACTCTGATTTTTTCTTTTTATAAAATATACTAGGCTTCAGCGCGTGCGTTGCACAGGGAATAAGGCTTCTTTAGATCCACAATAGAAATATTATATATAATTAATCCATAAAAAATATAAAATCTAAATAATGTCTATAAATAAACTGATCAACTTTAGAGATTTATCGAGTTAAGTGGTTGAATTTTAGTATTTTTTAAATGATCTTAAATAGTTAAATCTTAGTGAACTATTCTATAGATAAAAACTAAATATATATTGTTAATTATCAAGTATTTTAATAAAACTCAAAAACTTCTATTCAACTATTATTTTAAATAAAAATTAAATACAATAGACAACTTAATCAGTAACTTAATGGTTTCTTTTTAGAGTAGGAAACTTAATCAGATTAATATAAACAAATACAATAATCAAATAGGGAACTCATACATATCTATACGTATAATCTCAAAAAAAAAAACTTACTCATATTTGTATGTATAAAACAATTAATGAGGTCTTCATTACATATAATTCATTTTAAAATAGGACTTGTGTAACAAATAGAGAATTTAATGGGACAAACATCTTTATTGCCCATGTGACACGATATCTTAAAAATATAAGAGTATACAGAGTGTCACCTACACGTCACCTAGAAGAGAAACAAAATATAGGGACCAACAATACTTATATATATATATGTGTGTATGTGTGTGTGTGTATATATGTATTATAGATGCCTTAGGAAAGCTCAGGGAGGGAGCGCTTGACCATATATGGGCCTAATTCGTAGGGCCCAAAACTCTATACTTTGCCTATTGATTCATGTTTTGTTTTATTTCTTATCTATTTATTTTAAAAGTTCTGAATTTCTAAACGTAAATGTATTTAGCACATTTCGTTTCAAAATGAAGATTCAAAAAATTTCTTTTTAATTATTCCCAAAACAAATTAGAACACGTCCATTTTCATTTTAAACTTTGTTGAAAAAAAATAAAATAAAAACATGTTTCCTGTTTTCTAACAAATAAAATAAAAAATGTAACGCAACCAAATGACTCATTTTCATTTTAATAGGCATCTTTTGTCAAAGGTAGGTTTGTTGGAAATCAAAATTCTTGATTAAGCCATATTAAGCATGAAGTAAAAGCAACTATTTAAAGTGAGGTAAGAATAGTTATCCATACACTATTTAGTATTTCTTACCAAATTTCCCATGCAAGCCAAAATTCAAAGTTGAACACAAACGGATAAGTATCACATCTAAAAGCTCACATTTCTCTTGACAAATTGTTAAACTCTTTAAAACTTGGCCAAAATTGGATATTTTTCAATGTTGTGATCCCTTGATTTTGACATGAAAATTCTGAGAGAAATTCAAATGAATGGCAAGCTTAACAAACAAAAATGCTACAACTATTGCCTTACCCACCGATTTTTCTTCTTCTTTTTACCTATTAAACACAAACAATTGGGTCAATCTATATTTATTAATATGGGTCTCCAACACCTTTTGTTCCGTAGATAAGGAGTTGTAGAGATAAGAAAAGACATTGATAAAAGACGTTGTATGTAGCATTACTAATTAACAAAAAGTAAATCCAAATTAGAGCCCTAAGATTAGCATTGCTTATCATAAATGTAAATAATCTGCTTCTACCTCATTATATACACTAATGCATGCCTATATGTTGTGTGTTAATTTATTTCGCCGCTGTTTTTGGGAAAGCCCAAAAGAGATCGAAAATAATAAAAGAAAGAAAAGAGAAGAAACTTTAAGAAAGCAAAAGGAAATATTTGGAGCCCAAATCTAGCCCCAACGGTCCAGTCTCGAACTTAACAGCCCAACTTAAGATCATTGGACCCAAAATTTCTCATCTGTTAATTAGCCTCAGTTCGAATGTGAGAAGGTACAAGGTAGTCGATGAATAACTTACAAATGGGATATCCATAATTCCATATAAACAATTCAAATTGAAGTTAGAATTTCAATTTTTCGGAGCGAAGTTTGAATTTCAGTTTAGTCTTGGCTGAGTTGTACCTCATTGCTAAGCTTTTTTTTTTTTTCTTTTTTTTTTTTTTTTCTGTTTATGTGATTGGAGCTAATGATTATGGTTGAAGATTTACCTAATGAAACCAAAAAGCAAAAAAGAAATAAAAGGCAGCTCAATGGACAAGGAAAAAAAGTTTATTGGTTAGATAGTACTGAGTGCTCAGTGATAATTTTTATTGAATAATGACAATAGTTAATGAATATATCAGCAACTTAAATTTGTAATGTAATGGAGAGACATTTACACTTTGTTTGGAACCTAAATTTTTGGTGAAAAAAGCAAATGAAAAGAAAAATGTGAAGGAAAAATGAACAAAAATCTCACATTTTTCTTTTTCCACCGAAAATTCGGATTCCAAGCGGAGTGTTAAGGAAAAATATCACATGGCAAAATTTGATAGAGTACTTCTTTAAATATTTCTCTATTACACTACAAATTTAGGTTATTGATATATTCATCCACCATGTGTCATTATTTAATAGGAATTACCATCTAGTACTCAATACTATTTAATCATTGGACTATTTTTCATAGACAAGGCTCCCACTAGTATAAGATTTGGGAGATCAATTATACGTTACTGTTAGGATTTTAGTATTGGCTAATTTCGTGGACAAAGACACTTTGCTTGTAACCTTGGTACAAGTTATATTTGAGTCAAAAAGTCTAAGATTCAAGTTCAAGTTGTAAGAGTACAAGTTGTTCAAGTTACAGTATAAGCCTTTAAAGCACGCAAAGCTGAAATTTTGAAAGACCATATTTCTTTGCTCAAATATCCGTTCAAGCTTCATAATATATGGATTTTATGTAACTTTTCGAGAGCAATTTGAATATTCAAAGATCACGGCTTAAACAAAGTTTTCTCGAGCGATAATAAGTTCGCTCGAGTGACAAGTGAAAATTCTACAGAAGCAAAAATCCAGAGAGCACCACTCAAAGTCCGTTTGAGCAGAACGTTGAAGTCAATTCTGAATTGAACTCTAATCATATTTAAATCAATCCAGAATTGAGGACTCTCAGTCCAAGCATTCTCAACCAATCATAAGGTAGTTCTAGCCTACTTTTTATGGAGTCTAAGAGATGTTACATAAGGCGATAGAATTGTACGTATTCCATATCTCTAAAATTTATAAAAGATTAACAAGAAAGATTAATAAAGTGTGGGGAATACAATTCAGATCTTGGTGAAGTAATCATAGATGAGTTGTTGAGTATACAGAGTTCTTTCACTAAAGTACTAAACTAAAGAACACAGTTGCGAGATGGTCTTGGTGGATTCCGAGGACGAGGAAGAACACCATGGTGATTCGGTGTTGAGGTCAAAGTCAGTTAGAATAGAAATTCGAGGAGTCGAGCAAGTAATCTTAAACTGGAGTTCGTGAGGATTCAGACGACAATTGTGAAATTAGAATTTTTCAATTGGTATGAGAGCTGGTCGCTTATAAATTTTTTATTCGAGTGTGATCCTAATATTCTAAATTCATGGATTTATCACAAGGGAATGTATCACATGAAATTCTAATTTTTGATGGCCTAAATTATAAGAATTGGAAGTCACGCATGAGAGTTTTTTTTTTAAATCTGTATTATGCATGATTGGAGTCCCCCTAGGATTACTGTAGGTATTGAGATTATCCCAAAAGCTCAAGAACAATGGGATAGCCATGAATTAGAAAATTTCATGTGGAGCAGTAAGACTCTAAATTCTATCTTTAACGATGTCACAGCTAAAGAATTTGGTTATATATCTATGTGTGAAACTGCTAAAGAAGCATGGAATGTTCTTGAAACTGCATATGAAAAGACTTATAATGTTATAGTTGACACATCATATGCATATGAGCACATAAGTACATCTTCCCATGATAATATTGATGACCTAAGTAATTCTCATGAGTCAAATCAAAGCGACTTTGATAGTGATGATAAGAACACTCATCAGAAGTTTAATCAGTTGTTTAAAGTGTGTCTTAAAGCTAAAAAGGCTGATAAGAGCTTGTATGAAGAAAGAGAATCATTGAAACAACAAATCGATGAATCTATTGTTCTCATTAACAAATTGAAATCTAATGAGGTCACTTTGTTGGGAAAGGTCTCTATGTTAGAAAAGAAATTACATGCTTCTATTGAGACCAATAAGAGTCTAGAGGGAAAGGTATCTACACTTAAGTCTGATCTTGCTAAAGCTAATAATACTCTCAAGAAGATGACTGTAGGTTCCAAAAAAATAGATGAAATCTGGAATGCTCAAAGAAGCACTCGCGATATGACTAGAATAGGGTATACACAGAAAGCTTCTTCATCTTCCCAACTAGTAAGTAAGTTAAATTTGATTAACACTCAAGGTAAGTCCCTTATACCTCCTAAAGGCCATACTGCTAAATTTGTACCCACATGCTATCATTTTGGTATCAAAGGTCACATTAGACCTCATTGTTCTAGGTTGAAGACCACACACGTGTCTTATAAAACCAACATCACACATACACCTGTGAAGCATAATGTTAAGGCCAAACCTACTAGGTTTGTTCTTACATGTCATTATTGTGGTGTCAATGGTCACCCTAGGCCACATTACCACAAATTATGGAAGAACACTAGGAGACATGGTTATGATCAACTTAAGAAACTATATGGGAGGTTGAGAAATCAGATATGTGTTTTTGTTACATAGTCTAGAGTCTTGAATAATGAGTTAAATAGGCTTAGACAATGGTCAATGCTAAGGCAAGTTCTAAGCAGATATATCAACAAAAGTAACTAGAGTGTCAAGGCTAAACCTAGAACACAATGATATTTTCTATAAACCTAAGACTATGGCTATTTGGGTAAGAAAATCTAATTTAGCTTACTTGAACACCCCTAGAAAATCTTTAAGGGTAGACCTTCTTGAGTAAGGTTCATGTTCATCATAGGCTATAATTTTTTTTATGTCTATCTTTTAATCCTAGTTCTATGATTTTTTTTTTTATATTTTTTATATTTTTTGTGTTTTTGTTTATTTGTTTTTATAAAACAAATACAAAAAGATTTTTATTACTTTGTAAATTTGAAGATTTCATGGCATTCATGTTAAATATTATATGATGATACTTATGCAAAGTATTTTGTTAAACTGAACTAGTGTGCATCCTTAAGTCTGATTCTCTACTCTTTGTTTGAGTGATTATTTTCTTGACTATGAACCTAGTGTAACTTGAGCACACTTGATGTTATTGATGTTGTTTGTTTGCATATGTGATCGCATATTTTTATGTGCCTTTCTTGATTATACTGATTAACATATGCTAGATTGACCTATGGTTAGCTTCCCATATTCAATGTTGGTGATGTTTTTTACATCTTCCGTTATCATTGATTCTACCAACATTAAAACTCCCTCTTGAAAAAAATAATCACAATGCACTTAAACCTTAGAAAGGGCTACCTTTGAGTTTGTGCGAAGCTACTATTGATTGAAATTATAGCAATACTTTGATGAATCAATAGAGAGGGCTGTCTACTTATTTGTGTGAAAACCACTATTGTTGTCTTTTAAAGTGCACATTAGAGAGATAAAGTAAAAAAATGATATGATATTGAGGGGAAGTTTCATTGCTACCCGTTTGCACATCCATTAAACATATATGGGAGCTAATGTGGTTTGACATCTAGTTATGTGATGATCTTTAGAAATCAAATGTGGTGTAGCCATTTAGATCACAACTAGAATTTGAGCAAGTGTTGATATTCATTGAGTACACTTTACATACACTTGGAAATCTTCATGAACTTCGTCATCTTAGAACAAATTGTTTTGAATCTTACTTTAGTTTATGCACTTGGTTCTTGTTTAATATCTATGAGCATGATTTGATTAAAATGATTTTGTGCATGGATACCATTGAAGTTTTGATAATCTGTATAGTTAATTTTTTTGGTGTTGACTCTATTAGGGGAGTCTTTGATTTTTAGAGTTATTTACCCATGAGTACCCAATGTTTATATTTGTATTTTAATTTTTCTCTTTCATGATTAATTTGTGTTTAAATTTGTCTTTGTTAATTCCTGACAAAAAGGGGGAGAGAGAATAAGATATGTTGTGTTGAAGGGGAGTATATTAACTTGAGGGGGAGAATTGTGATATTGCCTATATTTACGATTACTACAGTTTTTACACATGCATTTCACAAGGTTGTATTGTTTCTGGATGTGCAGTTACAAATTTCAAATTTCATCTGATTTTATTGTATTGTATAACTCGTCGTTATTGAGTTGGGAATTGTAATGATTTTGTTTAGGTGTTTATGTTTTGTTACGGAATTGCTAAAGGGGGAGATTTTTAGAATTTTAGTATTAGCTAATTCCGTATACAAAGACACTTTGCTTGTAACCTTGGTACAAGTTGTATTTGGGTCAAAAAGTCTAATATTTAAGTTCAAGTTGTCAGAGTACAAATTGTTCAAGTTATAGTACAAGCCTTTAAAGCACACAGAGCTGAAATTTTGAAAAGCTATATCTCTTTGTTTAAATGTCTGTTCAACCTCCATAATATATGGATTCTATGTAACTTATTTAGAACAATCTAAATATGCAGAGAGTATAGCTTAAGCAAAACCCGCTCAAGTTATAATAAGTTCGCTCAAGCGATAAGTGAAAATTCTGTAGAAGCAAAAATTCAGAGAGCACCACTCGAAATCCGCTCGAAGTTCGCTCAAGTGGTATGTCGAAGTCAGTTCCGTATTGAACTCTAATCACATCTAAATCAGTTCATAATTGAGGACTCTCAAGCCAAGCATTCTTAACCAATCATAAAGTAATTCCAGCCTACTTTTTGTGGAGTCTAAGAGATGCTACATAAGTCGATATAATTGTATGTATTCCATATCTTAAAAATTTAAAAAAGATTAACAATAGAGAAAAATAAAGTGTGGGGAATACAATTCAGATCTTGGTGAAGTAATCATAAATAAGTTGCTGAGCATATAGAGTTCCTTCACTGGAGTACTAAACTGAAGAACATAGTTGCGAGATCGTCTTGATAGATTCTGAGGATAAGAAAGAACATCGTGGTAATTCAGTGTTGAGGTTGAAGCTAGTTAGAACAGAAATTCGAGGAGTCGAGCAAGTAATCTTAAACTCGAGTTCGTGGAGATTCGAACGACAATTATAGATATTCAATTGCTATGGTTGTAAGTCGTACTTGTGTAAACTGTTCATTATAGTACTTGGCCTGCTGGACGTGGTTTTTTTTTTTTTTTTTTTTTTTCTGAGTTTAGATTTTCACGATATATTGCTATGTCTCTTTATTATTGTTGTGCGATGTATGCATGTAAATGATTATTTAAGTAAAGAGAACTAGATAAGTTTTTCTTAGGTAAATAAGTGGTCATAAATCTTAATCTGTAAAATTAGAATTTTTCAGTTACTTTACTCTAGCATTTAGAAAGACTATTTTCGTATTTCTAATTGTGAAAATAGTTCAAATATTTTCCATCGTAAACCAGCTGCATTGCCATTTATGATCAAAACTAAGCGTCTAACCCTTTATGGGTTGTAAGCTTTATTAATTTCCTTTTCATTCGTTGAATCAATAAAAAAGAATTGCTCAAGAGAAGGTCCTAATAGCCAAACAACACAACTATATGAAGGTGGTTTTTGTACCTTAAACCCAGTTTAAACCAATTAAAGTGTTCCTTTAAAAACAATAAAAAGGAAAACCTTATAAATAAAAAAATACGTGTAGTCCCCCACAAGTTTTGACCCAAATTTTCATTTTTTAAACTTTTCTATTAGAAGTATTAATTTCATTTTTATTGACTATTTTTTATTTTATAAAGAGAATGGGTTCCACTATATGACAATATGTAGCCAACGACTATTTCGAACGTTACGTAAGTACTATTTTGTCAATGAAAGGGCCATCCTTAATTCATGGGAAGAAGAAAAATCTTTAGTTTTCTCATTTTCCTTGTCATTTTTCTTGAACAAACTTCTGGAAAATGAGCTTGATGTAACAGAATGCATGGTATTAGCGATGTCCCTATAAATTTCATAAATCACTTAATTCGATATATATACCATTGCCAGCGGGGATGATAATGATATATAATTTGGTTTTCTCCTCTCTGAGATCTTTGGATGGTGTACCCACTTTAATCTTAAAAAATTCTCATGCAAATTAGTTACAAAATTTTCAACATTATTCTACACCATGGATGAAGATAGAGGGGTCACCTTTGATCAGCAATAGAGATAGAGTAGCTTTGTACTGTTCAGATGCCGTTCTAGGTCCCTTAAAACGAAATCCTGTGTTTAATATTAATTTAGGCCGTAGTTATCAGAAAATGCTATTGAAGTGGAGTTTCGGTACCAATAAAAACCTCCTTTGGAAATTGTAGGGAAATGCTCTAAATACTTATAGAAAACGTTTTGAATACTTTTAAGATGTCATATAGAATGTGCTCTTGAAAGGTCTAGATTTTAAGAAGAGAGAGATGTTATAGGTATACAATTTGCTTTTAAAAGTTCTAGACGGTAAGTTCGTTTGGTACATCAAAATCTCTCTCTCTCTCTCTCTCTCGGTCCCCATACATTGCATCTCCTAGCATTAAAAGTACTTGGCTCCTCTTACTCTACCAATATTATCAATAGATATAAAACAAGTAGGCCCTAGAACTACTCGACCCATTATAATCCAATCAACACCCATTAAGCATCCATGTCCACCGCTTGTTATGCTTAAAGGGAGTATTAGAGAGGAAGAAATTTACCAGAACTTTGTCCCAGTTGAAATAGAATGACATTATTGAGTTGGTGGACCATACATTTTTAATATGTCAGGCCAAAAGTCAACATAATTAATCCCCCCCATATGCTTGACATATAATTGGATGATGGGCATTCTTGAGGTCCTTGTGTATAGTGAATTGGACATGTCCTTTTTTTTCTTCTCTCTTTTTCATTTGAACAATTTTTGTTGTTATTTCATGATTTTCTATGAACATAACAGTGTGGACATCATTTGGCATCTATATAACTCTCCAACCTATATTGCATCCTGTCTTACTTCAATATTGCATTCAATTAGGTCTTTATTTAAATCAGTATTATCTTTGGAAACTTATGAATTACTTATAACTATTATAACTAGTCTAAAGCTGGCTAGCATCCTTCTTTTAATAAGACTATCATTGAAGCTATTTTGACTTTTATAAGTGTAAACAACTCTATTACTTTTAAGTAAATTAGGAGAATGACAACCATTATTGAACCTTCAAAATTTTGATTATTCAACTTTAAAATTGTTTACTATGCTCTAACAAAAGATGTTCCACCCATATCAGCAACCAGACTACAACAAATATTATATATTGCGACAAATTTTATTATGATGAAATGAAATTTGTCACAAAGGTATACTTATTTTGACAAAAATCAAATTTGTCGCAATATATATACTGTATGAGTGGATATTGAGCAGGCCAAACTTACACTAAAAATAAATTACATCAGGCTTAAAATTAAATCCCAAGCCTAGCCAATTAAAAAATTGCATTCCCAAGCTCCCCAAGCCCTCCTATTTAACCTAATATTTATTTAATAAATAAAATTTTCTCTAAAAATAATATTGAATAAAATAAAATTTATTACATGTATTTGTTAAAATACTTAAATATATTATCTTACATTTATTTCAGGTTGGGCTCCAAATGAAAGTCTCAAGCTTGCCTATTAACATAATTAGGTCAAAAAAAATTAAAAATTCTCAAGGCGTTACAAATTATGGGCAGGCCTATGGCCACCCGTAACTAAGAGGTAAATTGATGACAAAAGAATGTTTCTTACTTATGACAAAAGTTGCCATATGGGTGACACAATCTTTTACTTTTTGTGATAAAATATGTTGTCACCATTTGTATTGTTATTGTGATGAAAACTTTTTGTCACTCTATTTATTTGCTTACTGTGACAATTTAGTAGTTTTATCACGAGGGAGACTTATTATGACGACTTCTAATGACATGCTTTTGGCAAAAATTTTTCATCACAATAAGTCTATTGTGACAAAAATATGAATTCTTTTGACAAAAAATTTCATAGCAAAAGCTCGAAATTTTTGTAATGTTATATTAAGGCTTTGACTTGCTTTGGAGGGTTATCCAAAAAAGCAAATTGCTCTGCTTGATCGGCTCCCATGTTAATTGGAGCATCAGCACACTGATTTCTTTCTCTTAAGAGTTTGTTCTATGGTGCCTTGACATATTTGGAAAAAAGAATCTGGAGTCTTTCATAAGAGCGTTATGAGGTTAACTTTGACCAGGTCCATATTGGATAATTCTCGCTACCTTTCATTAAAGTTTTTTTTTTTTAAAAATGATGTTAGATCCCTATAGATTCGGCAGACTTATATATCTAGTACTCACACTCGGCATTCTAAAGGAATAGACCCAGTTCGATTTCAGGACTGGACTTGAACTTGCTGGTACAGCCTAATCTTGGGTCAGGATGGGCTTGGATCTCCTTCCACAATTCTACATTTTTCACTTCTTGGTGATGACAAGTTTTACATTGCAGCAAAGGCAAGAATGGGGGTTTATGTGCAAATTATTGGATAACATAGCCATTAGGAGACAAACATTGTTCAAAGCAAGCTCAATGTTTATTCTTTCTTTTTTTTTTTTCTCACTTTACTTATAAGTCAACTAGCATTTGTCTACCTAAAAATGAAAGAAAATCCTAACTGATATTTGAAGACATACATATATATTAGCCTTTTTTTCTTGTCATGTCTTCTTGATTCACTAGCGTTTTCTCGTGCGTTTCTTCTCCTTATTTAATCAAAAAATGAAAATTTTCAATATGTCGTCTTCTATTTCGTCCTTGACTGCATCACCATCTATGCCTCTGTATATATATACAATACAATACATATATATATATATATATAAGTAGCATGTGCCTTCAAATTTTTTAACCCTAAATTAGTTAAAAGCAAGTTGAAGCTGCAATGGCGGATTCTCTATATTTTCTATCTTGGTTTCTTATGGAATGAAAACTCAGTCACATGGATGAAAGCCAAGAAGCCAATGATTTGAGTTTGTCAGTGCAATCACCCTTAGATCTTGGACAAGATTGTTGATTCCATGGGGCCCTTATGATTCTCAATGCCTAATAATAATGGATTATTATTGGATTCAATAAATTGTGAGAGAGACCCAATGGGTGCTTTGATCTAATAGCTATGAGCTGTATGGTGTTGGATTTTCAAAACTAGCAGTCACCTAACATGTGGTAACCCTTATCCTTTAATTAAAAAAAAAAGATGTAATGGGCTGTCTAGACATTTCAATAATAGAGAAGGATCATCCTAGAATTTGCATCACAAATGAGACCCAATTCTCCAAAACATTTCAATTATATTCTTCTTCCTAAGTTGCTATAAGCGAGCATAACACTTTTATATAAAATGATGTGACTTACTTATGTCCATTAACTGAAAAATAAAAGCTCATTACTGGTTTTATAGTTACAAAAATGCTATTATTGCATCAGTCGTTATGACTTTTTTCATATGCGAGTTTTATATTTATACTTGTATAGCATTATCTATTTCGATGGGCTTATGCTCCTATATGGTGTAATTATATCTTTAGAATGAAAGGCAGATATTAGATCTTATAAGCTTCTACCTAGGCTTATGTTTAAAAAAAAGAAATAGATGACTAACACAGTTTGTTTTATTTATTTATCTCTCTCTTTCTTTCTTTCAGTTTTTTTATTTTTTGAGTCTTCAATTCGTAATACTACATAAATTCAACAAAGAAAAAGAAAAGGAAAAGGGAAGAAACAAGACAATAGGGTAGCCAAATATTTTCGTGTCACAAAATTTTTGCTTGCCCTCTTTTATTAATAAGAAAGAAAAAATATTCTTATTTTTCTTTTGGAATTGTTTTGTGCTAAAAAAAGACACGTCTATCGTTTTAAAGTATGAATTAAGTAGAGGCTGATTTTCTCTTTTATGCTTGGCAAATTAATTAAGCATGGTGCTTTATTTTCCCGTGTGATATTTTAGCTATCAATCTAATGCTAGCTGATAGAGCAGTAAATTTGTATAGTTTGCCCCCAGGTTCTGGTAAGCTGCTTCGGTTGATTGCAAAGAGAATCTAGATTCTTGAACACCAATGTGGTGCCTATCAAAGACCCTCCGATAGCAAAGTTAGGCTTCTGAGGATAATTCTACAAAGTTTTTGCTAGGGTTTTGGTTATGCTTACTTTGAAGATGGAGGTTGCCTCCTTTGATGTCCATGGTTGTGGTCTCCACAATGTCTGCAGACAGTTGGTGGAGGAATGAGTGTCTTCTCACATGGCTACTCATCATTAGGCAGTTAGGTCTTTGGCAGGGTAGTTGTGGGAGTGTTTGTCTCCCACACATGACGTCTTTTGAGACTTATGTCAGGCTAACGTTAGCGTGTAGCAGGGGCAGTGATTATCCCACTATGCGTCTTATCCTTTCGGGGGTATGCAGTCGTGCTTAGTGTTAGGAGTGATCCCCACAGGCCAGTTGAGGGGAGCGGTCAGTATACTCCCGTTCGGGATTCTCGGCCAAGCTGATCGACCCTGGTGTGCTCGACCACCCCCTACTCAACACTACCAGGGTAACCCATTGAGCATAATCTCCCTAATCGACCTCTCACAACCTTGGTCGGCCTCTCACAAGGTCATGGTCAGCACTAGCTTGATCGGTCTCCATCAGTTGCCTCCAATTTTTCTGAATACCCAGAGCGTGGTCAGGAAAATTCATACGGTGGGTGTGTCCTCATGGAATGGAGGGGCGCATTTATGGCGCTGCAGGTGCAATTATGGTCATTGCTAATGGCAATAAGGCGCATCGCTCCACGCCCCCGTGACATGTAAACCCCCTATTGGGCTTCCTTTTGCGATGTGACTCATTGGTCACTGACTGTTGGATCTGTGGTTAATGAGTTAATCTGAACCGTTGGCTTGGAACAAGGGGGTTTTAGGCTTGGCTGTTCCCATCCTTGGTTGTCACTTTGCATTCTTCCCATTTAGATAGTTTTTGTTTTTCGAGACTTCTCTCTTTCATCCTCATTCTTGCTTCTTTGCGTATCTGCATTTGGAGAATCAAGCTTCTCTCTTCGTTTGCAAGATCTCGAACAGCTACTTTCTTCCCTTCCATGCAATTCTTCTTGGGGCGTTGCTACTGGTATTTTGCCAAAACAGTTATTGGCCTTTCTTTCCAAGGGTTTGTTGGGAACTCGGGGTTATTCGAGTTTGTTTGGGAGTCGGTTGATAATAGTTTCAAGTCGGCCATGAGATTGCATTTAGTGGGTACCATGGCGGACCCAGAAAATGTGCATTCTTTGGGTTTTGAGAATACTACTACTCAGGATTTGATTAGGATACGGAGGGAGGTGCTTGATAGCGCTTCCGCCGAGCCTTCTAGGGCTTCTGGCGAGGGGCCATCCCTTGGGGGTATGATTCCTAGTCCTAGGGGTATGGCAGTCCTTGGGGTTAGAGAATTTAATTTTGCGGCTAAGGGGGTGTCCTTCGTCATTATGGAGAGGAGGGTGAAAAAGTTATGGAGGGATTACCAGTTCCTCCTAATTTGTCGTATAAGATCCCTGAGAAGGGGAAGTGGGCTTATTCTACTTGCCCTGGGGAAGTATGAGTTTATGAGGCTGCCTTGACTGGTGGTCTCAGGTTTCCCATTTTGACCCCCATTAGAGGGGTTCTGAGCACTTGGGGTTGGCCCTTGGTCAACTCCTTCCCAATTCATGGAGGATCCTGGTGGCCTGTGCTGTATTGTGGCAAGTGTGCAATGATGGTGAGGATCACCTCACTGTTGACGAGTTCTTGCACTACTACAAACAAATCGAGCAGGAAAAGGGCTGGTGATAGTTCTCAGCCAGGAAGGCTGACACAACTTTGGTGACAAAGTTGCCCTCTTCCAACAAGAGGTGTGAAATTCTATATTAGTTGAATTTTAACCTAAATCTTTACCTATGTGATGAATGTATGCAGTGCAAAGCAATAAAGTAAAGATATAGAAATTTATCGTGAAAACCCAACTGGAAAAAAAATCACGTCCAGCAAGCCAAGCACTATATTGAACAGTTTACACACGCACAAACTTACAGCCCCGGTAATTGAACTCCACAATTACTGTTCGAATTTGCACGAACCCCGGCTTAAGACTGCGTGCTTGACTCCTCAAGTTTCTGCTCCTGTGCTTCAGCTTTAACACCGAATCCCCTCGATGTTCTTCACCTTTAGAATCCTCTAAAGACCATCTCCTAGTTGTTCTTTAAGTTGCAAAATCAACTGGTGAAAATACTCACTCTTGTGATCTCAAAACATCAACTTTTCACTCTCTTCACTCTCTTGATCAATTATGAATATCAGGCCTGAGAGAAAATATTAAGAGTCTCCCTTAACAATTAATTCTCTTGACTCTTATAGCATTCCTAGGATCACCCAGAAGGTAGGTTGGAACTACCTCTTGATTGGCTGAAAAGATCTGACTAAAGAGTCCTAAAAAATTAACTTTCTTTTATGAGAGATTATTTCAATCCGAACAAACTTTTGCCATACCGCTTGAGAGGATATCTAGCGGTGTTCGAGCTGTGCTCTCTGGATTTTTGCATCTGTAGAATTTTCACGTACCACTCGAGCGGACTTCGCTTGAGCCGAGATCTTTGCGTATGCAAATTGCTCTCGAAAGTTATATGGAATCCATATATTATGGAGCTTGAAGGGACACCTGAGCAAAGAGATATGGCCTTCCAAAGTTTCAGCTCTGCATGCTTTAAATGCTTGTACTGCAGCTTGGACAGCTTGTACTCTGACAGCTTAAACTTGAATCTTAGACTTTTTGACCCAAATATAACTTGAACCAAGGTTACAAGCAAAGTGCCATTGTCAACGGAATTAGCCAATACTAAAAATCCTAACAATCTCCTCTTTTGGCAATTCCGTGACAAAACTTAAACACTAAAACAACCTCATCACAACTCTCATCCCAAGAACTTAAATTAACAAAAAACAACAGGAAGAATGCAAAATTGTTAAAGCTTTAGCTGCACATCCATGAACAATCAAACCATGTGAAAAGCAAGTGGTGAAAAATATATATATAAAAATCTATAAACAATCAAACCATGTGATGAAAAATATATAAATAACATAGTAATTATATCCACAAGCAATATCACTTTCTCCCCCTCAAATCAACCCCTTAAGTTAACACAAGTAACATAAGTCAACATATCTAATCTCATCTCCTCCATTTTGTCACAAATTGACAAACTAATAATAAACACAAAATAACCAAATATAAAATCAACACTTGTCCGATATCAAGAGATGGATATGTGAGATATAGACCTAGCTCATCCTAATCACAAAAACATTATACACTCAGGCAATATGAATCATAGTAACTGGTCAAAACATGACAAATTTCCTGAATGTATAGTGGTGTTATTGTGAATATCAAACCTTAATCAACCTATCATTCAAATCTAATTAGTGATCTATATAGCTGCACCACATTTGTAAGATAAAGTAATGCATAATCTAGAGAGCACATATGTTGTAACCTATAATTAGGTTGACTTTGAGCTATGCTCCCCCTTAGTATTTGACTACTTTTGAAGCTTACTACTTTTTTAGCAATCACGTGATGACTTTCATGCTATTTGAACATGGTAGTCCTTACCATCGACTTGACACAACTTGCATCATTAAAACCTATCAGATAGCGACTTTCACACATATTCATAGGTAGCCCTTTTCATCATGCATAAACTTCTCATAATTTTTTATTTTTTTTCTGTAATAGAGGGGACCAACACATATTCAGTCATACCGCATATGTTCAAATTAGAAAATGATTTACATTAACTACAAGAAAGATACATAGAATTGTTTAATCACTCATGCGGACAAACAACCAGTTAAATCAGGCTAATATGTGCAAAAATTTGTACGCAAATAAATGAAAAGTATCACTTAGACTGGTATACACAAGAATCATATATGACCCAGTGTATAATTTTCTTGTGTAATCAATATAAGCCATGTTTAACCACACAACACCTACTCAAGTGTATCATCAAAGCAAAATAATTTTATCTTTTAAAACAAACCAAAAATCTTTTTGGAGTTTTGTATATAAAAGAAGATTCGTAACCAAAAAAAAATACATTACAAAAAAAAAAAACTCTACAAAGAATAGAATCACATGTTTAACTATAGGGCTTTCAGTGCCTCGTGAACACTTTGACACCTATAGTCAGACCTTCTTATCCATATTTTCTTTATTTGCGGTTCGTTCTGATTTGGTGCTCTCCTAAGTAGTGCTGTAGCGTTTTGGTTCAACATCAATCTTTGTTTGAATTGCCTTGGTGGTTAAACCTGCATAGGCTATGAGAGTCTATTAAAATGATTACTTGAGAAATTATACTCATACCTAGGTTGGTGGAATCCATTAACTCTAGTCCTTATGTAGTCAACTGGTAGACCATAGAGCTTATGGCATTGAGGCCGGATATGACCTCGAATCCCACAATGATGACAGATGGGTACAAACTCTTGTATAGGAAGTGGCCAATTTTGTCTAGTTTTAACCTGTAAAGGTTTAAAATTTTGGCGAGTAACATACCTGATTCGCGCTTGAACTTTAGGTTGTGATATACTTTGTGGCTTAAGTGTGGAGGCCTTAGCTTGAACCATCTAAATCGGTTTGACTACATTGCTTGTACTCTCCTCATAGCCAATTCTCTTTCGGTCACCACATATCTTTTGAGCATCGATCATTTGATGGAACTTTTCTGAACCTGCATTCATTTTCTTCACACAATCTTGGGTTTTAGCCAACTCAGACTTAAGTGAAGCAATCTTACAAACAAATAGCTTTTTTCTTATCTAGATATGCATGCAATTCTTTTTCAAGTTCTAAGTTCTTGTTGGTAAGAGTCAGTCTATATGCCTTGAGTTGACTAATTAAAGCAGTAGATTCAGCAGCCTCTTGATGAAGCATGTCTCATTTTTTTTCAATTGTTCTAAGTTTAACAATCACGTCAAGTTTATATTTTTTCAACTTGAGGCAATGCTTCTGCAATTCAAAGTGAGTATATTTAAGATTTTTTTTTCTTTTCTACTTGACTCACTCAATAAGTCATCACGAGAGTCATTCGATTTCTCACTTTTATAGTCACCATTAGAATCTAGGGTTTCTACATGATCAGTTAGAGATACAGTAAATACAGTGTAGTTACCTTCTTCTTCTTTATCTTCAGACTCGTCAGAGTCTTTAGATTCATTCACCTCTTCTCTTGCAGCAAGAACAACAATTCCTTTCTATTTTTTTTCTTTTTATTAGGACATTTATGTGCTATGTGACCAAACCCATGACACTCATAACATTAGATGCCTTGGGTTGATGGTATTTTGCCAAATTTTTTATCACTCTTTTGTCCTAATCTAAATTTGTCCCCACCATTATTCTTTTTATTAAACTTGAGGAATTTTTTAAATTTTTTAACCATTGAGGCCATCTTCTCAAGGTCAAATTCAGGCTCACTATCATCTTGTTCTCCCTTTACATCTTATGCCAGCTTGAGTGCAATACCTTTGTTTCTCTTAGGTGGACGAGTATTCAATTCAAAGGTCTGCAGAGAGCTAACAAGTTTTTCTACTCGTATTGAGTCGACATCCTTGCTCTCTTCAATGGCTATCACTTTAGCCTGAAATCTCTCAGGTAGTGACCTCAACATCTTCCTGACTATTTTACTTTTCAGGATTCTCTCCCCCAGATTAAAGCTAGCATTAACCACATCACTTAGTTTGGCATAGAATTCATCGAAAGTTTTAGACTCTTCCATTCTAAGTGTTTCAAAAGTCATGGTCAGTCTTTGGAGTTTAGAGAGCTTCACTCCAGGGATACCTTCATGAGTAATTTCTAAAGTGTCCCATGCAGACTTTGCAGTCTCACAATTAGAGACTCTCCTAAATTCTTTAAGTGTGAGGGCACTATAAATAGCATTTAGGGCCTTGCTATTCCAGTTTCAATTAGCATAATCAATAGCATCCCATTGTTCATATGTCTTAGGTGCAGTCACGTTTGCAACTGTTGTAATGGGTGTTGTATAACCGAGTAACACAGCTAACCAGGCTCTTTCATCAATAGATTTGATGAATGCTCTCATGCGACCCTTCCAATAAGGATAATTTGAACCATCTAATAGGGGTGGTCTAACTATGGACAATCCTTCCTTAGGCAAATCCATGTAAACGGAAGTCAAGATCACTCACTCAGAAATTTAGAGTAACCCACTCTGATACCAATTGAAATTCCGTATTACTTGAATTTTAACCTAAATCTTTGCCTATGTGATGAATGTATGCAATGCAAAGCAATAAAGTAAAGACACAGGAATTTATCGTGAAAGCCCAAACCGGGAAAAAAATCACATCCAGCAAGCCAAACACTACATTGAACAATTTACACCTGCACAAACTTACAGCCCTAGTAATTGAACTCCACAATTACTATTCGAATCCACACGAACCCCTGCTTAATACTGCGTGCTCGACTCCTCGAGTTTCTGCTCCCGTGCTTCAGCTTTAACACTAAATTCCCTCGATGTTTTTTACCTTTAGAATCCTCTAAAGACTGTCTCCTAGTCATTCTTCAAGTTGCAAAATCAACTGGTGAAAATATTCGCTCTTGTGATCTCAAAACATTAAATTTTCACCCTCTTCACTCTCTTGATCAATTCTGAATATCAAGCCTAAGAGAAAATATCAAGAGTCTCCCCTAACAATTAATTCTCTTGACTCTTATAGCATTCCTAGGATCACCAAGAAGGTAGGCTGGAACTACCTCTTGATTGGCTGAAAAGATCTGACTAAAGAGTCCTAAAAATTAACTTACTTTAATGAGAGAATATTTCAATCCAAACAAACCTTTGCCGTACCACTCAAGCGGATATCTAGCGGTGTTCAAGCGGTGCTTTCTGGATTTTTGCGTCTGCAGAATTTTCACGTACCGCTCAAGCAGACGTATTACCGCTCGAATGAACTTCGCTTTAGTCAAGATCTTTGCATATTCAGATTGCTCTCAAAAAATTATATGGAATTCATATATTATGGAGCTTGAACGGACACCTGAGTAAAGAGATATGACCTTCCAAAGTTTTAGCTCTATGTCCTTTAAATGCTTGTACTGCAGCTTGGACAGTTTGTACTCTAATAGCTTGAACTTGAATCTTAGACTTTTTTACCCAAATATAACTTGAACCAAGGTTACAATAAAGTGCCCTTGTCAACCATAGTTTCTAGATTTCTAGGGCTTTGACTTAAGTTCCTTGTGTCTAACTAGCTCGTGGTGCACTCACTCTAAATAAGGCCCAAAAAGCCAAGGTGAAAAGGGCCAAGGATTTTGGCGTCACAGGTGTCAATGCTTTGATGAATTTAGAAAACCTTGGTACGTACTTGTTGGGAGCCTACAAGGGAAGCTCTGAGGGCAGAGCATGAGAGGAGTGAGTATAGTTCGTTCTCTTTTTTCCCCTTTGCTGATTGTTTATCTAATGTGTGTCCTTATTATTCCTGTGCAGACCAAAGAAAAGATGACTCTGGCGAGGAGGGAGACATGGCCTTGAACAAGAACATCTTGGCAAAGGTGAAGCTCTCTTCAAAGCCTTCCGTTCTTGCCAAGCATTTTAAGCTCCCCACTAGCAACAAGGCTAGGGGCAGTAGTAGCAAGGATAAGGGGGTCGCCCAAGGGGACCTTTCTCTGCCTAAGGTCACCAGCCCTTCTACTGCACTCTTAGTCACTCAGGAGGCACCCCCAACCCCTATTAAGATTGTAGACACTCTTCCTCTGCCAAAGGCTGTGGGCCTGCCTCTAGCAGATATCCCAACAAGGCCCACCTCCTCTCTTTAGGATCTTTTTACTAAAGAAAAGACCATCTTCGAGAGTGCCGACCTGGCATGGAGGAGGTTGGAGAGCGTGATCCACCCAGGGGATGTAAAATAATTGGTGACCAATGCCACTCACAAGCTGACCAGGGACATTGGTCAGGATTTGCTTCAGGTAAATTTTGCTAGTGTTGTTACTCGGTTCATTCAACCTTATTTATGATCTTGCCCCTTCTGTTTGTTTAGGCTGCTACTAGGCTCGCTATACTGAGCCACCGATTGTCTAAGAGCAAGAAGGGCTTCCTGGAGCAGAATCACATTTTCTGACTAGGCCCTAGCTGATGCAGCCGCTCTAAAGAAAAAGTTAAAGAAGCTCGCCTTAGAGAGGGACAAACTAAAAGGTGAGGTGCTGGCCCTGCAAGAGGAGAAGAACAAGCTAGTGGGAGACTTGGCCAATGTGAGAAGTGCCAAGGAGTCCATGTGCGAGAAGGTCGCTGCTGAGAGGGCTGCTCTGAAGGTTGCCCAGGCTAAAATAACTGGTTTTCCTGCTTAGGTTGAGGCAGCTGTCACAAAGGCCTTTGAGGAGTACCGCTAGGGGGACTCCTATCAATTGGTGTTGGGTGAGGCCTATATGCAAGGTTTCACAGAGGCGAAGGAGATGGTCACCCAAGCCTTTCTTAACCTTGACCTCTCTGCTATCCAGGTTGTCTCAGAAGACGACACGGTCTTGGTGGCTGTCAAGAAAGCCAAGGCAGCTGCAAACGATGACGCCCAGTTGAAGGCTCCTGCCCAACCAAAGGCCCCCTCCATAACTAAGTAGCTTTCCTTTTTCTTTTTTTAGATCCTTTGATCTTTCTGCTTTGCCCTTGTAGTGATTTCCAATGTAACACTGCTTGGGTTTCGTTTGTTAATATCAATCTTTATTAATGGAAGAGGTATTTCTCTAAGTGAGTTTACAACTGTTACCTTTGCTTTAATTTCACATTAACATTTTGGCTTTCCTTAGTTGATTTGGGCATTTGTCTCTAGTCAGGAATTCTGTTGGCAATCTGATCAACCAATACCTGCTCAGCTTTGGCCAGGTAGGACTTTCTTGGGAATAGACGTGAAGTTTTAATTTGGACTATGCCTGCTTGGCCATGGCTTGAGCAGGACTTTACTGAGTAGTCGTAATGCTTGAACGGGATTCTTCTTTGATGGGCACATTACCTTTGGGCGTGAGGCCTCTGCCTGCTCAGCCGAGGCCTTAACAGGACTTTTGTTAGATGGGCGTAAGGCCTTGGGCACATAGCCTTTCAGCTTAAAGCCTCTGCCTACTCGGCCTAGGCCTAAATAGGACTTTGTTGGATGGGCCTAAAGCCTTGGGCACATAGCCTTTGGGCGTAAAGCCATTGCCTGCTCGGCCTAGGCCTGAGCAGGACTTTTTTTGGATAGGCATAAAGCCTTGGCCTACTCGGCTATGTCCTGAGTAGGACTTTTGGTTGAGTGGGCATAAAGCCTTTGCCTGTTCGGCCATGACCTGAGCAGGACTTTGTTGGATGGGCAAAAAGCCTCAAGCATATAGCCTTTGGGCGTAAAGCCTCTGCTTAGGCCTGAGCAAGACTTTTTTGGATGGGCACAAAGCTTTGGGCATATAGCCTTTGGGCGTAAAGCCTCTGCTTGCTTGGCCTAGGCCTAAGTAGGACTTTATTGGATGGGCATAAAGCTTTGGGCACATAGCCTTTGGACGCAAAGCCTTTACCTGCTCGGCCATAGCCTAAGCAGGACTTTCTTGGATGGGCATAAGGCCTTGGACTGCTCGGCCATGGCCTGAGCAAGACTTTTCGCTGAGTGGGCATAAAGCCTTTGCTTGCTCAGCTATGGCCTAAGCAAGACTTTTCTTGTTCCTCTTGCAAAGAAAAGGTTAGGGTATTCACAAATGTATAAGGAAAATTGTAGGTAAGTCCATGCAGATGATCAACTATTTAACTTTTCATTTATGCTTTTACATTTGGTGATAAAAAGGATTGCTTACACATAGTACTTTCTGAGGTGCTCAACATGCCATGGGTGGGGCAGTTCTTTATCGTTTCGGTTCTTCAGTCTGTAGGTGCCCTTCATAGTGAAGCCCAATACTTCGTAGGGTCCTTCCCAATTGGGGCTGAGCTTTTTGTCCTGGGCTATTCTAGTAGATTGGTTGACTCTCTTCAGAACCAATTCCCCTAGCTTGAAGTCCCTTGGACACGCTCGGTTGTTGTGGTACTGGCACAGTTGCTGCTGATACAAGGCCATTCTGATTGCTGCCTGTGGCCTCTTCTCTTTTAGCAAATCTGTGTCAACTGCCAGGGCCTCGTCATTTTATCTTTGGGTTGTAGTTCTAAGTTTTGGGACTTGGAAGATCAATTTTTACTGGTATCACTGCTTCTGTTCCGAATGTGAAGGAGAAGGGGGTTTGTCCGGTAAAGACTCTCTCCGTGGTTTTGTAAGCCCACAGAATGCTGGGAAGCTCCTCCGCCCATAGTCCTTTGACTTTCTCGAGTTTGGTCTTGATAATCTTGAGGAGAGACCTGTTGGTGACCTCCACTTGCGCGTTTGCTTGGGGATGCTCTGGTGACAAGAAGTGGTGGCTGATTTATAGGTTTGAGCACAACCCGCCAAACTGCTTTCCTTCGAATTGCTTCCCATTATCAGTGATAACCATCTTTGGGATCTCGAAGCGGCGTACGATGTTCTTCCATAAAAAGTTTGGTCATTTTCTGTTCTGTGATGGTGGTGAGGGCCTTTGCTTTGACTCACTTAGTGAAGTAATCGATAGCCACAACTGCGAACTTATTCTGTTCTCTTCCTAGGGGTAACAGGCCTACGATGTCGATCCCCCACTGGGCAAAAGGCCATGGGGTCTGAATGGGAGTAAAATTTTGTGCTGGTTGTCTGAGGACATTGGCAAATCGTTAGCACTTGTCACATTTCTTCACGAACTCTTAGGAGTCCTTACTTATTGTCGGCCAGTAGTATGTTGCTATAAGAAATTTGTTAGTCAAAGAACGTCCTCTGGACTGGTTCTTGCAAATTCCTTCGTGGTTCTCCCTCATAATGTAGGTAGCTTCCTCGTTTGTGATGCTCCTAAGAAGGGGAGTAATGTGCCCTCTTTTGTATAGGACGCCATTGAATATCACATAGTGACTAGCCTTGAGCTTGAGTCTTCTTGCTTCCAACTTGTCTTCTGGGAGAGTGTCGTGCTCCAGGTCGTCTCTGATTGGTTTGGCTCATGAAGCTTCTATTTTCAACACATTGACTTTTAGGGATTGGATGCTCAGAGAATCAAGGGTCTCTAAGGGTACTTCAGGGTCGAGCTGCTCTGAGGACGCTATCCTTGCCAGTTTGTTAGCTTCTTTATTCTCTAGCCGAGGGACTCTTTGCAGTAGTACTTCGAGAATTTTCTGACCAAGCTTATAGCCATCTAGTAGTACTCCTTTATCTTGTCTCCCCTTACTTCGTATTCTCCTTGGACTTGCTCGATTATAAGCTGCAAGTCCGGCCGGACTATTATCTGCTCTGCCCCCATTCTCCGAGCAATTCGAAGCCCAGCAACTATAGCCTCATACTCTGCTTCGTTATTGGTGGCCAGGAACTAGAACCGGAGGGTATACTTTACCTTGTGGTTATCGGGGGCGACAAGAACAACGCCTGCCCCACTTGAATGTTCGGTGGAGGAGCCATCAACGTTTAATATCCAATGGGTCTTCGTATCGTCAAGCTTGGGTGGAGAGTTGGAGGGGTTGTAAATTTTGTAATAAAGTCGGTTGTTGCCTGTCCTTTGATGGCCATTCGTGGTCTGTATTGGATATTGAATTGACTAAGCTCCACCGACCATTTTATAAGTCGCCCTAAGGTTTCGGGCTTATGCAACACTTTCTTAAGGGGTTGGTCGATCAATACCATAATTGAATGCACTTGAAAATATCGTTTGAGTCTTCGCGTTGATGCTAACAGGGCGAAGGCCAGTAGCTCCATCTTTGGGTATCTCTCCTCTGCTCCTTTTAGGGCCCTGTCGGTGTAGTAGATTGGTTTCTGGATCCCTTAGTCTTCACAGATAAGGGTTGAGCTTACTGTGGTTACCGAAACGGCCAAGTACAGCAAGAGTTCTTCTCTGGCGACTGTTTGGTTGAGTAGAGGAACTGACCCCAAGTATTGCTTCAACCGTTGAAAGGATTCTTTGCACTCGTTAGTCCATTGGAATGCTTTTCTCAGTGTCTTGAAGAAGGGGAGGCATTTGTTAGTTGACTTGGAAATGAACCTGTTTAGGGCTGCTACTCTGCCCGTCAGCCTTTGAACATCTTTAATTGACTTTGGTGCTTGCATGTTTAGTATCGCGCTGACTTTTTCTGAGTTAACCTTGATCCTTCTCTATGAGACCATGAATCCTAGGAGCTTTTTAGATGCTACCCCAAACACACACTTGGCAATATTTTGCTTCATGTTGTAGGCCCTGAGGGTCTAAAAAGTCTCCTTTAGATCGGTAAGGTGGTCCATCGTCTGTTTGCTCTTCACCAACATGTCGTCGACATAGACCTCCACATTCTTCTTGATTTAGGCTTTGAACATTCTGTTCACTAGCCGTTGGTAGGTTGCCCTGGCATTCTTCAGGCCAAAGGGCATGACTGTGTAGCAGTACAGTCCTCTGTTGGTGATGAAGGTGGTGTGTTCTGAGTCGCTTTCGACCATTTTGATCTGGTTATACCCCGAGAAAGCGTCCATGAATGAGAGCATCTCGTATCCTGCAGTAGAGTCTACCAAAAGGTTTATGGTAGGCAGGGGGGAGCTGTTTTTGGGGTAGGCCTTGTTGAGGTTTATGAAGTCCACACACATCCTCCATTTTCCATTGTCCTTCTTCACCATCACCACATTTGAGAGCCAAGTCGGGAAATGGGCTTCCTTAATAAACTTAGCCTGGATGAGCTTATTTACTTTATTGGTGATGGCTTCGTTGTGCTCTGGAGCAAAACTTCTCCTCTTTTGCTTGACCGGCCTGGCATCGGGCAAAATGTTGAGGTGGTGGGTAGCAATCTTGGGATCAATACCTAGCATATCCTTATGCGTCCAGCCAAAGACGTCTGCTTTATTTCTAAGGAAGCTTTTCAGCTCTTGTTTTAGAGACTCTGGGGCCGCTGTTCCAATCATGACCATTCTTGGTAGGGTTAGACTGCCATCCTGGCCTAGTCTATTATTCTGGGCTGGATTGTCGATCAGGACTTGTTCCAGCTCTTCTACTAGCTCCCCTATCTTCACTTCTTCCTCGTCCCTGACTTCCAACTCCTCTATGATGAGGGTTTCCTTGGTAGTGCTCCCCTTAAGGGATTCCATGTAGCACTCTTTGGCTGTTATCTAGTCGCCCTTGACAGTTCCCACTCCTTGCTCGGTTGGAAACTTCAATCTCAAATGATAAGTAAAGGTGACTGCCTTGAAGCGGTTCAGGGTCGTTCGCTCTAAGATCACATTATCGGCTGAGGGGTAGTTGTCGCGCCTAGATTTTTTGCGCTCGAGGAATACTCACACAAGCGGGAAAAATGTTGTACTCTCTCGTTAGAACTCACTCTCTTAGAAGAATGAGTGCGACTAGGTTTGAATTAAGGGCTTTTGGAAAACGTTTGGAGTCGCCACCTAACTTGATTAAGGTAAGTTAGGTCACCTAAAAAACTAAGCATAATCCGAAAACTACACTTAGGGTTTTAGAAAACGATTTTGAAAATATCTCCTCAAGAGAGGGTTTTTAAGAAAGCAAGTTGTTTGGTAACCTTTGGAAAACATTTAGCCCCTTTTTGAAAATAACTCCGTTTTGGTCTATGAAAACAGTGATTTTAGGTTCGGAGGGTTGTTACGTGTAGGAAAGAAGCACTAAGCCATCACCCTACCCCGCCTTTTCGGTACCTACATGTCAATCTACCCTAGATTCACCTATGAGAGTCTTCAACTAACTATTGTTCAATCCTATCCACTTTAGAAAAGAATTTTTGAAGAGAAACTAACATGATGTATGATATGCAAGTACAAGAAAAAAGAATTGAAAAATAGATTTGGAAAGAAATTGATTTGATTTGAAAAGGAAGATATAGAAGTTTGAATTTGGAAAGAAGGTTTTGGAAATTGAAAATAGAGATTTGAAAGTAGAAATTTGAAATTGAAAGTTTGAAAATAGATTGGAGATTTGGAAAGATTTTGTGGAAATAGAAACTTGAAAAATGTTGTGACCGCATCTATGAGGGTTGCCTACATATCCTTTTGGAGGAATCAGGTCAGTCGTAGTTCGGACAAGAGTCCGATAGAAGATAGAAGATTTTGATTTTGAAAAGAATTTGATTTGAGCTTAGAATAGAAGATTAGAAATTGAAATTTGGAATAAAAAAGATTGCACTTTGATTTACAAAGATGGAACTTGGGAGAAAGATTTGGACTTGTTTTGGAAAGATTAAGATGTTGATTTAGGAAAATTCCAACTTAGGAAAATTTTAGGTTTAGGAAAGTTTTCACATTAGGAAAGTTTCAACTTAAGAAAGTTTTGGAATTAAGAAAGTTTCAACTTAGGAAAGTTTTGAATTAAGAAAGTTTTATTTTAAGAAAGGTTTAGACTTTGAAAGACTTGAAGTTTAAGAAAGTTTAGAACTTAGAAAATTTTGGAGTTTGAAAGTTTGAAAGTTTGAGTTTTGAAAAATCTCGAGATTAGGAAAGGTTTGAGTTTAGGAAAGATTTGAAAACTTAAATTTGGAAAGTTAAGATTTGGAAAGAGGTAGAATTAGGAAAGGGTTGAATTAAGAAAGATGTGGAAGTTGAGTTTTAAAATTTAGGAAAGATTTTTATGTTCAAGTTTTGGCAACTTAAGATTGAGGAAAGGACAAGATTAGGAATGAGTTGAATTAGGAAAGATTTAGATTTTATTTCTAAGAAGAAGTGTTTGATTTTACTTCCAAAAACGAAGGATTGTATCTAATTTCCTAAATGGGAAGATTGGATTTGGTTTCCTAAAGGGAAGGTAGGATTTGACAAGGATTTGGAAAAGAAAGTTTCTAGAAACCCTAGATTTGGAAGTCTATAGTTTTGACGTAGAAAATAGGTTTTTGGAAAACTTATGATTTCGATATAGAAAGGGAGGTTTTGGAAACCTAGGTTTTAAGGCAAGTTTGAAAACCATGTTTTTGGAAAGAAAATCAAAGTTTCCTAATCGTGAGTTCTAGGGCTTGACTTGGGCACCAAGAAAAGAAATTTTTAGAAAGTGTGTTTTTAGAAACGAAGATTTTTGGAAGAAAATCCTAGAAAGAAGTGTCTAGAAAGAAAATTTTGGAGAGAGAGTTTTTGGAAAGAAATCCTAGTGAGGGGTTTTTAGAAAGTAAATTTGAAAAGAGTTTTAGGAAGGAAGTTTTTGGAAAGTAAAACTTTTGAGAGAGTTTTGAAAACAAGATTTTGGAAGAAACTTTTAGGAAAGAGGTTTAGAAAAGCAAATTTTGAGGAGAGCGTTTTGGAAAGGAGTTTGAAAAAAAGGGGTTTTGAAAAATAGATTTTTGAAGAAAGTTTTTAGAAAACAATTTTGGAAAGAAGAGTTTTTAGAAAGCACATTGAAAAAGAGGGTTTTAGAAAGAAAAACTTTTGAAAAGAGAGTTTTTTAGAAAGTATAAAAACGTTTCATTTTCCTAAAGCGATCCTAACCATAAGAAGGTTAGAACCATTTTAAGAAAATGTTTTTGAAAACAACAAGGAGTCCAAAATATAGACCATATTGGTCACTTTAAATGTAACACTTTTTTAAAGCAATCCTAGCCATGGAAAGGCTAGAATCACTCTAGGATTGTGATTTAGAAAACAAGTTTTGAAAAAGGAGATTTTGATGCGGTTTTGAAAACAAGTTTAATACAAGTTTTGAAAACTAGTTTGAAAACGATTTTTGGAAGAATGCAAGAAGAAGATATGCACAATGAAAATTTGCGGTCGTGAACATACAAGGTTAAGGCTTCACCATATAATCAAAGGGGCCAAACCCACGTGGTCTCCGGTAAGACTAAAAGAAAGCCCTCGACACGGTGACCCTCCAATAGTCTAATCCTATACATGGACCGGGAATCCCCTTGTTTCAAGCATGCAAAGAAAGGGGGGAAGAAGATGGGGGATTAAAATGAAGAAAACCCAAGTGGGTTAGGAGAGAGAAGAGAGAAGGAGGAAGTGCGGAAATTTAAATAAGAAGCCTACCTTGAGTCCTCTTTATTTTGCTTAGCTTTGCACGCTTTGCTTTGCTTGTCTTGCTTCGATCTTTACTTCAATCTTCAAGAGTTTGTCTTTAATCTTCAAACCTTCAGATTGTAGCTCTTCAAGTCTTCAAAGGAGGGTTGGAGGCTAGTGTATAAGTGTATGAGAGTGTATAGGAGGCTAGGGTTTAGTGTATGGTGTCTAGGGTTTCGAAAACCTAGGAAAGCTAGGGTTTTGGGAGTATACGAGCACTGTATATCGAATATTAGAGTTTTAGATTGAGTTTGTGGACCTCTTTCACGTTGAAGGAGACTCTGTATTTATAGACAAAGGAATGCACTGGTGCCTGTTGCAGTGGCGCTAGGCCAAAAATTACACTGGCGCCACTAGGAGTGGCGCCAGGCCATTTTTTTGGCCTGGCGCCACTCCTAGTGGTGCCAGCCATTTACAAAATGTTTAAGGTCGGCAAGCAACGTATCTTTAGAAGATTTGGGCGCCTGTACTAGTGACTACTATGCAATTTTTAGCCTGGCTTCACTAGGAGTGACTCCAGAAAGTCCGGGGATGAATTGAAGGGGCCGGGAATGACCCGGAGAGCCGGAAAGGGATAGGAACCCTTGGAATAATGTCTCGGGGACAAAGGACTTGAAAATTGATGACAGGATTTGTTAGAAAGGTTGACCGGGCCATTAGGGGCAAAACGGTCAACCGGGTCGGAAAGCTACTGGGATGGACCCGGAATGTCCTAGAAAAGACTCAAGATTAGTATTATTTAGAATGTTCCCAAAGGCTACCGGTTTGATACCCAGAGCCGGTGTAGTCAGAAAAGGTGACCGGCCCACCAGGGGCAAAACGGTCATTTCGCACCGAGTTTGCCGTAACTGACTCGAAATGATCCGAAAAGATTAAAAAATGTTGAGAATACTATAAGAAGCATTCTCGGAAAGTTACCGGTTTGATACCCAGAGCCAGTGTGGTTCCCGGGGCATTTGGATGCCTAGAGGCAAAATGGTCATTTAGCTTCAAATGGGCCCTACGGGCCCAAGAAGCAATCGGTGAACTAAATTGGAGTTTAGAAGTTGGGTTAGAGTCTGAATATACATGTAATGTGTGAAAGTGAGCCCAATTGGGCCGGAGATTGCCGAGCGGGCAAAAATGGGGTGCTTACAGTAGTCCACCACCAGAAAGTCGACCAGCTTAGTGGCTTGTTGGGGGTCATCTCCCAGGGTCACCGGTAGCTTAATGGACCCCATGGGAGTAACTCTATCACCCGTGAACCCCACCAAGGGGGAGGTCATAGGTTTCAAGGCTTCTTTCTGTATTTGTAGTTGCTCGAAGGCCTCCTAGAAAATGATATCCGTTGAGCTGTCGCTGTCGATAAGGATTCGTCTAATCTGGAAATTTGAGATGACTACACTAACAACTAAAGCGTCGTCATGAGGGTGGCTTAGCTCTATGGCTTCTTCTTCTATGAACACTATGTCCGGAACATCCGAGCGGGGTTTCTTGTTCGGTCTCTCCACTGTAAACACCTCCACTTGCTTAGCCCTCCTGGCATGGTTCTTCCTTGCTAATGAGGACTCATCGCCTCCACCAAATCCTTCAGCAATGACTTTGATCTCTCCAATCGGTCGTTGGAGTGCTGGGGCTCTATCCGAGCTTCTTTGTTTTGTAGCACGCGACCTCTCAGGCCCTTGGTTTGCCACAAATCTTTCCAGCCAACTCTGCCTGATCAAGTTTTCAATCTGTTGCTTCAGATCTATGCAGTCATCGTTGTTGTGGCTGTGGTTCCTATGGAACCGAAAATACTTCCTCTGGTTTCTCTGCTCTGAGGGGCTTCTCAATCTTCTGGGTCGTTTCAACTTTTGATCATTCTTGATCTCGTTTAAGACATGCCCCACTGGTGCCGTTAGGGGAGTGAAATTTTGATCAAAGCTAGCAAACCGGCTCCTCATCACCTTTGTTTGGGCTGCTAATTTATCGTTCCTTGAGGTCTTCTTTTCCCTGTCCTCCTTGTTGTCGTCAGCTAACCTTTTCTTCTTCTTGGGGTGAGAGCCAGTGTCCTCGTCTCGTTCGCGCCTCATGTTCATGGCGTCCTCCACATTGATGTGCTTTTGGGCTCTAATCATAAGGTCAGCCATGGTCTTGGGGGGCTGCTTGTGAAAGCCATAATTGCTACCTTGTTGTTAACGTCATCCATTTTCAGGGTTTTTAGGTTGAACCTGGTGACAAACTCCTTGAGTGTCTCCTCCTTCTGCTTTACATTGAGTAGGCAGGTGGCCAACTTCCTCTGCCTCTGGTCAACAATGTAATGTCCCACAAATAGCTTGCTGAGTTGGACAAATGAACTAATAGTGGAAGGTTGGATTCGGTTGAACCACACCCTGGCAGCTCATTTGAGAGTGATTGGGAAGGCCCTGCACATGATCTCATCTAGGACGACTTGCAGCTGCATCAACACCTTGAATGTCTCCAAGTGGTACAAGGGATCCTTGGTCCCGTTAAACATCTCTAGGGTTGATATCTTGAACTTCAGTGGTAAAGGCACTCCCATCACCGCCTGTGTGAAAGGAGAATCAGTTTTGTTCACTAACTCCACCACAGTGTTGGGAGTTTTGGTCTTGACTGCCTCCATGACCCCTATTAGTTGGGCTTGGGGGGCTTTAATACGTTCATCCCAGGTAGGGAGATTATCCGCCTTGTCTCCCACTACTTCTGTGTGCTAGGGATAGCGTCATAGGTGTGAACTCAGGGCGTGGCTATGGGCTTCCTTCTGTTAGGCCCCTCCATTTTGGGGTGGTGCACCACCGCTTGGAACGACAAGATCCTCATTCTCGGGGTCGGCTTCGTTATCCCCCCTTTCATCTCTGGGTTGGGCTTTAGGCTGTTGGCTTCCTCCCGGTGCGGTGGGAAGTCACCGAAGCAACTCCTGGTTCTGGATTATCAGTATCTACATGTTGGCCATTACATCGACCATTCGGGTTTCAAAGGCTGTGACCCAGCTCGTATTTTGATCCTCCATTGTTTGTGGCAGGTGTGAAGCACCGGACTTGGTTAAGACCATAGGAATGATAAAAAGTCAATTTTCCACAGATGGTGCCAATTAATAGAGCCATAAATTTTATGGTCTACCCCCAGATTCTGGTAAGTTGCTCCGATTGACTGCAAAGGGAATTTGGATTCTTGAATACCAGTCCGGTGCCTGCCAAAGACCCTTTGATGACAAAGTTAGGCTTGTGTGGATAATTCTAGAGAGTTTTTGCTAGGGTTTTGGTTATGCATACCTTGGAAATGGAGGTTACCTCCTTTTATGTCCATGGTTGTGGTCCCCACTGTTGACTCAAGGTTGATTCCCATGTTGATTTTGATAATAACTAAACCTTGTGAAGCTCTACATAGTTGAGAAAGCTCGGTATTGAAAGAACTAGTGAAAGAGAAAGCTTTGCAAATGAAGAAGAAAAGATCAACATTGATCTAATGAAGCTCTGGCTGTTTAAGAGTCAAGAGAAGATGAAGGTCAAATGATTGATTCAATCCAAATTGAATAGAAGTTAACTCTGATGAGTTAAAAGAGATTTGATTGATCATCATAACCCAAAGAGATACTCCTTAAAGATCTTATACTAGTGTTGAGATAAGCTAGATCATTATAAGTCAGAAAATAGATTTTTGGGCAATGAGCAGACTCATGGAAATGAAGAGTCGCCTCATGAACACAGAAGCAAAAGGCTTGAAAACAAAATGATCAATGAGCGAACTCACAGAATTGTAGAGTCGCCTCATGAACACAGAAGCAAAAGGCTTGAAGATAAAATGATCAATGAGCGGACTCATGGAATTATAGAGTCACCTCATGAACACAGAAACAAAAGCCTAAATACCAAATGGACAAAGAGTGACACGTGAAAATGAGGAGTCGCCTTATGAAGACAGAAGCAGAAAACCTGAAGACCAAACAAGCAAAGAGCTGACTCTTTGATCAAAAGAATCGACTCATAAAACCTAAAGTGAGTTTTTTGTACAAAGAGCAGACTCATTAATTAAAGAGTCACCTTGTGACTACAGAAGCAAAATGACGTGAAAACAGAATGAACAAGGGTCGACTCATTGATATAAAGAGTGGACTCATGGAGACAGTGGACAACGTCTGGCAAATACAGAACTAGAAAGTGTTGACTCTACCAGCATGGAGCCGACCCCTAGGATATAACGGCTAGTTTTTTTAACGTTATAACAAACTGGACGTGCATTAAATGAAGCCCAACAACCTCTAACGGATGGAATTAATATAGATGTTTATATACAAGCTTTCGGCTACATTTAGAACAAGAAAGATAGACAAGAAACAAGAATCACTGACTGATCATCCTGAAATTCCTAAATATTCTTCCTGTTTTCACTTGTGAGCTTTGATTGTATATTCTACTCTTATTAGAGAGTTTGTGAGTTACTTGTATACTTTTATACACTTGTAAGTGAGAGTTTGAGAGTTCTCTTGTGGAAGAAAAACTCTTGTAAGTTTGAGTAGAGCTTGGACAAAACCACTTGGTGGCTGAAGAACTTGATGAGGAGTTCTTGTGTATAATGAGCTGAGCACTTTGTCAATCAGCATCCCATTTGTAATTGGAGATTACATAGTGGAAAAAGACTTCAAGGGGGTCTTGGGGTGAGGACGTAGACCACGGTTTGTGGTTGAACCTCGGTAAATCTTTGTGTTCATTCTATTGCTCTGTTTTCTCTTCTCCTTTTGATTACATTGCATTACATATAGTTTGATCACTTTACATTGCTTAGATTAATTTTAATTAATCTTAATTGCTATTAATCTGCGAAAAACCCAATTCACCCTCCCTCTTGGGTTGCCTTTTGAGCCAACAATTGGTATTAGAGCTTGTATTCCTGTTTTTAAGGCTTAACATCCTAGGAATAGATCCATGAGAACCAATTTCAGAAGCTCTCTTGGTGAAGGTCAATCCACAAATAGACCACCTATGTTCAACGGCACCAGTTACAATTATTGAAAAAATAAAACGAGAATCTATATCCAATCGGTTGATTATGAATTATGGAGACTCATTGTAAATGGTCCCAAAACACCTACAACTAGAGTGGATAGAACTGATATCCCTAAACCAGAATCTGAGTGGGATGAAGATGATTTGAAAATGCTACAATCTAATGCTAAAGCTATGAATATTCTATATTGTGCACTCAATCCCAATGAATTTAATCGTATTTCCACTTGTGAATCAGCAAAAGAAATATGGGATAGATTAAAAGTCACACATGAAGGTACCAATCAAGTTAAAGAATCTAAAATCCATATATTGGTACATAACTATGAATTGTTTAAAATGAAACCTGATGAATCCATCATCGAAATGTTCACAAGGTTCACCGATATTATTAATGGTTTAAAATCTCTTAGAAAGGTATATCCTAACAATGAGTAGGTAAGGAAGATTCTAAGGTCTTTGCCAAAGGCTTGAGAAGCTAAGGTCACAACAATCCAAGAAGCAAAGGACCTCAACACCCTGCCACTGGAAGAACTCTTGAAAATATGCAACTGAAGAATATGCAACTGATGAGAATGAAGAAGAGGTTGCTCTCATCACTCGAAAATTTAGGATATTCATAAAAAAGAAATGGAGAGGTGGAAGGAAGCATGAAACCAAAGGAGAACCTAGCAAGGAACCTAACATTACATGCTATGAATGCAAGAAACCTGACCATATGAAGGCAGAGTGTCCTCTGCTTAGAAAGAGAGGAAAGAAATATCAAGGGAAAAAGGCCATGGCAGCCATAACATGGGGTGATGATGAAGAATCAAGCTCTGAAGAAGAAGCTGAGCCACAAGAAGTGGCTAACCTATGTCTCATGGTTCACGAGGATGATAGTGAGGTATCAGACTCTTCCCAATTTACTTTTAACGAATTACAAGATGCATTTGATGATTTACTTTATGAATTCAGAAAAATGGGAATTAAAAATGGACTTCTTAAAAAGATGGTTCTACTCTTACTGCTGAAAATGAAAATTTACAAAAGGAAAATGAAGTTTTGAAAAATGAAGTCTGTGTTCTAAAGGATAAGATTCAGAAAAAGTCTTTTCAAAAAGATCCCCCAAATGAAAATCATATTTTGCTTGATAAGGTTAAAAACTTGGAAACAAGTCTTTATAGATGTGTAAATGGAAAAGAAAAACTGGATGCAATTTTGGAAAAACAAAAATGTTCATTAGACTAAACTGGACTTGGCTTTAATCTATTTAAAAGAAAGAAATTTTCAAAAGGCAGATTTGTTGCTTCAACTGAAAAAACACAGATATCACTCTTTTACTGTCATAAAAAGGGACATATTGCTAGTAGATGTTATGCATTACAAAAATCAAATGTTCCTAAAAATGCATGGGTCTCTAAAAGACTAGTGAGGACTAACCCCCAAGGACCCAAAATGGTTTGGGTACCTAAGGTTAGATAAACCCTTTTGTAAGTTTGCCTTCAAGAAAAATCTAAGAAAGACCATTGGTACTTGGATAATGGTTGCTCAAGGCATATGACGGGAGATGAAGCATAATTCACTTCTCTCTTACTAAAGGATGGAGGTCTTGTCACATTTGGTGACAATAGTAAAGGAAAGATCATCTGTATAGGTAATGTCGGTAAGAATTCTTCTACATCTATCGAAAATGTATTACTTGTTAAAGGACTCAAACACAATGTTTTGAGCATTAGTCAAATTTGTGACAAAGGATGGAAGGTTGTATTTGAATCCTCTAAATGTGATGTAATTGACATTAATGATAACAAGACAATTCTCACTAGATATAGACAAGGCAATATTTATGCTTTCAACCTTAATGATTTATCTTCATGCAAAATGGAATGCCTTGCTGCTATGAATAGTGATGAAAGTTGGTTGTGGCATAGAAGACTTGATCATATTAGTATGAGCATACTTTCAAAAGTTTTTAAAAATGATATGGTCAACGGTCTTCTAAAAATAAAATTTGACAAAGATAAAGTTTGTGATGCTTGTCAATTAGGTAAGCAAACTCGAATTTCTTTCAAATCCTTAAATATGCTCACTACCTCTAGGCCACTACAACTATTGCATATGGACTCATTTGGACCAACTAGGACCTTGAGTCTTGGTGGAAAACAATATGCACTTGTTATTGTTGATGATTATTCTATATTTACATGGACATTCTTCTTAGCTCATAAGGATAAGACAATTGTTTTCTTCACAAAATTTTGTAGAAAGGTCCAAAATGAAAAAGGAATTTCAATCACTTCTATTAGGACTGATCATTGGGGGGGGGGGGGGAATTCAATTGTAAACCTTTTGAAATGTTTTGTGATGAAAATGGTTTTGATCACAACTTCTCAGCCCCTAGAACACCTCAACAGAATGGGGTTGTTGAGAGAAAAAACAGAGTTTTAGAAAAAATAGGTAGAACCATGCTTTGTGAAAATGGTTTATCAAAATACTTTTGGGCTGAAGCTGTTAACACAGCTTGTTATGTTTTGAATCGAATTTTATTCAGAAAGTTTTTGAACAAAACCCCTTATGAACTTTGGAAAGATAAGAAACCAAATGTCTCATACTTTAAAGCTTCTGGATGTAAATGCTTTGTATTGAATAACAATGAAGACAACCTCGGCAAGTTTGATGCTAAATCCGACGAGGGTGTATTTCTTGGCTATTCAATACATAGCAAGGCTTATAGAGTTTTTAATAAGAGGACTCTTGTGGTTAAAGAATCAGTCCATGTCACTTTTGATGAATTTAAGCTTTCTTCGAAGAATGTTAAAAGTGATGATACAGATTGTAAGCACCGCATTTTTGCCTACTCGGCAATCTCCGAGCTGACCAAGCTCACTTTCACACATCACATGCATATTTAGACTCTAAGCCCGCCTTTTTAACTTGAATTTAGTCCACCAGTCGCTTCTCGGGCCCATAGGGCCCATTTAAAGCTAAATGACCGTTTTGTCCCTCGGCATTCGGACGCCCCGGGAACCACACCGGCTCTGGGTATCAAACCGGTAACTTCCCGAGAATACTTTTTATAGTGTTCTAAACCTTTCTTTGTCCTTCCAGATCATTCCGAGTCAGTTCCGGCAAACCCGGTGCGAAATGACCGTTTTGCCCCTAGTGGGCCGGTCACCTTTTCTGACCACACCAGCTCTGGGCATCAAACCGGCAACCGTTGGGAACATTCTAAATAATGTTTTTAGATCTCGAGTCTTCTTCCGGGACAGTCCAAGTCCGTCCCGGTAGCTTCTTGATCCGATTGACCGTTTTGCCCCTAAAGGCCCGGTAAACCCTTCCGACACATCCTATCCTCATTTCCCAAGTCAAATACCTCCAGGACACTATTTTAAGTGTTCCTACTCTTTTCCGGCCTTCCGGGTCATTCCCGGCTCCTTCAAATCATTCCCGGACTTTCCGAAGTCACTCCTAGTGAAGTCAGGCTAAAAATTGCATGGTAGTCACTAGTACAGGCGCCCAAATCTAATCAAAGATACGTTGCTTGCCAACCTTAAATATTTCCTAAATGGCTGGCGCCACTACTAGTGGCGCCAAGCCAAAAATTGGCCTATCGCCACTATTAATGGCGCTAGTGTAAAATTTGGCCTGGCGCCACTGCAACAGGCGCTAGTGTTGTCTAACCTCTATAAATACAGAGCCTCCTCCAACGTGAAAAGGATCCGCAAACTCAACCTAAAAATCATATAATTCGATATACAGAGCTCGAGCACCTCCAAAACTCTAGCTTCCCTAGGTTTTCCAAACCATAGCCACCCTACACAAACCCTAGCCTCCTATACACTCATACACACCCCCATACACTCATACACTAACTTTTAACCCTCCTTCGAAGACTTGAAGAGTTGAAATCTGAAGTTTGAAGCTTGAAGACAACTTTTGAAGACTGAAGGTGAAGATCAAGACGAAGACCGAAGACCGAAGAAAGCAAGGCGCACAAAATAAATAAGATATACAGTAGGCTCCCTATTTAAATTTCCGCACTTCTCCCTCTCTCTTCTCTCTCCAACCCACTTGGGTTTTCTCTATTTTAATCCCCCATATCTTTCCTCCCTTTCTTTGCATGCTTAAAACAAGGGGATTTCTGGTCCATGTGTAGGATTGGACTATTGGAGAGTCACTGTGTCGGGGGCTTTCTTTTAGTCTAACCGGAGACAACATGGGTTTGGCCCCCTTGATTATGTGGTGAAGCCTTAGCCTTGTATGTTCACGACCCCAAAATTGCATTGTGCATATCATGATCTTGCATCTTCCAAAAACCGTTTTCAAAGTTGATTTTCAAATCGTTTTCGAACTTGTTTTCAAAATTGCATCAAAATCTCTTTTTGCAAAACATGTTTTCAAAATCACAATCCTAGGGTGATTCTAGCTTTTCCATGGCTAGGATTGCTTTAGGAAAGTGTTACATTTAAAGTGACCAACATAGTCCATATTTTCAACCCTTGTTGTTTTCAAAACCGCTTTCTTAAAGTGGCTTTAGCCCTCTTATGGCTAGAATCGCTTTAGGAAAGTGAGACGTTTTCGTACTTTCCAAAAAGCTCTCTTTTCAAAAATCCCTTCCTAAAAATCTCTTTTTCAACATACTTTCCTAAAACTCTCCTCTCCAAAATTGTTTTCAAAAACTCCCTTCCAAAATCTATTTTTCAAAACTCCCTTTTTCAACTCCTTTCCAAAATCCTCTTCCCAAAATTCACTTTCTAAAAACGTTTCCAAAAACATGCTTTCCAAAAACTCCTCTTTAAAATCTCTTTCCAAAAACTCTATCTTCAAATTCACTTTCCAAAAACTCCTCCCTAGGATTCCCTTCTAGTAAACCTTTGTTTTCAAAAACGCACTTTCCAAAAACTCTTTTCTTAGAGCCCAAGTCAAGCCCTAGAACCCACCATTAGGAAACCCTACTTTTCTTTCCAAAAAATACGATTTTCAAACTTTGCCCCAAGCCTAGGTTTCCAAAACCTCTCGTTTTCTACATCCAAACTATACACGTTTCCAAAACCTCTTTTCTATGTCAAAATTCTACACTTTCAAAACTAGGGTTTCTAGAATCTCCCTTTCCAAATCCTTGCCAAATCCTACCTTCCCTTTAGGAAACTAAATCTAATCTTCCCGTTTAGGAAACTAGATCCCGTCCTCCGTTTTTGGAAACAAAATCAAACTTTCTCTTTTAGAAACCAAATCCAATCCCTTCCTAATTCAAATCCTTCCTAAACTTCCACTTTCCTAAATCTTAAGTTTCCAAAACTTGCACATAAAATCTTTCCTAAATTTTAAAACTCAACTTTCAAATCTTTCCTAATTCAACCCTTTCCTAATTCTACCCTCTTTTTAAATCTCAACTTTTCAAATCTAAGCTTTCAAACTTTTCCTAAACTCAAACCTTTCCTAATCTCAAGATTTTCTAAAACTCTAAAACTTTCTAAATCTTAAACTTTCTAAAATTCGAATCTTTCCAAATTCAAAGTTTCCTAAATTCAAAACTTTCTTAAGATAAATCTTTCTAAACTTCCAAACTTTCTAAATTCTAAAGTTTCCAAAACTTCAACATCTTTCCAAATCTAAGACTTTTCTAAACTCAAAACTTTCTTAATTCAAACATTTCCTAAATCGAAAACTTTCCTTTTTCAAACCTTTCCAAATTTAAACTTTCCTAAGTTAAACTTTTCTAATTTCAAAACTTTCCTAATTCGAAAACTTTCCAAAAATGAAACTTTCCTAATTTGAAAACTTTCCTAAATCGAACCTTTTCCTAATTCAAACATTTCCTAAATCCAATCTTTCCTAATTTCCTAAACCTTTCAAGTCAAGTCAAATCTTTCCTAAGTCTCTTCTCTTTCCTAAGTTCAGGTTTCCAAAACCTCCATCTTTCCAAAAAAAGTCTAAATCTTTTCCAAGTTCTACTTTTTCAAATCAAAATTCAATCTTTTCAATTCCAAAATTCCAAATTCCAATTTTCAATCCTCTATTCAAAGTTCAATCTCTCAACCTTCCAATTCAATTTCTAATTCAATCTCTTTCTTTAAATCAACTCTTCTATTTTCAATCGGACTCTTGTCCGAACTACGATTGACATGATTCTCCTAAAAGGATACGTAGGCAACCTTCATAGGTGCAGTCACAACACTTTTCAAACTTTCAATTCCACCCTCATGGGTGCGGTCTCCACATTTTCAAATCTCAAATTCCAATCTATTTTCAAAATTCCAATTTTAAAATTTCTATTTTCAAATTTCTACTTTCAATTTTCAAACTTTCCAATTTCAATTCCATCTCTTTAAATCTATTTTCAAATCAAATCAATCTCTTTTCAAATCTATTTTTTTCAATTCTCTTAACTTGCACTTGCATATCATGCATCATGTTAGTTTCTTTTCAAACATTGTTTTTCAAAGTGAATAGGATTGGACCATTAGTTAGTTAAAGACTCTCATAGGTGAATCTAGGGTAGATTGACATGTAGGTACCGAAAGGGCGGGGTAGGGTGATGGCTTAGTGCGTCTTCCCTACACGTAACCAACCTCCGAAACTAGGATCACTGTTTTCAAAGACCAAAAGGAGTTATTTTTCAAAAAGGGCTAAATGTTTTCTAAAAGTTGCCAAACAACCTGTTTTCCTTAAAAACCCTCTCTTGAGGTGGTATTTTCAAAAAACCTTTTTTCTAAAAACCCTAAGTGTAGTTTTCAGATCATGCTTAGTTTTTAGGTGACCTAACTCACCTTAATCAAGTTAGGTGGCGACTTCAAATCTTTTCAAAAGCCTTTTATTCAAATCAAATTTTCAATTCAAACCTAGTCGCACTCATTCTTCTAGAAGGGTGAGTTCTAACGAGAGAGTACAACATTTTTCTCGCTTGTGTGAGTATTCCTCGAGTGCGAGAAATCTGGGCGCGACACAGATAAGCTAAAACTTGTAATGGAAAAGATGGACATCCAACCAAGCTCAAATGAGGAACCTTAAAAGGAAAGAGAAGCTCCTACCAGACAACAAAATATCAATGAAGATCTACCTAAGGAGTGGAAGTTTGTGTATAACTATCCTACGGAACAAATCCTAGGTGATCATTCACAAGGAGTAAGAACTCGATCCTCTATAAAAAAATATATGTAATCATCTTGCATTCTTATTACAAATTAAGCCTAAATGTTTTAATGATGCTGAACATGATGAATTTTGGATAGATGCAATGCAAGAAGAATTGAATCAATTTGAAAGGAATGGGATATGACACCTTGTTCCTAGACCTAGTGATCATCCAGTCATTGGAACTAAATGGGTATTTAGAAATAAAATGGATGAGTCCAGAGTTGTTGTGAGGAATAAGGCAAGACTTGTTGCTCAAGGTTTTAGCCAAGAAGAAGGCATTGATTTTGATGAAACCTATGCTCCGGTAGCTAGATTAGAAGCCATTAGATTATTAATTGTTTTTGCTTGTTTTAAAGATTTTAAATTTTATCAAATGGATGTTAAAAGTACTTTTCTAAATGGCTTTATCACTGACGAAGTTTTTGTTGAACAACCACCTGGTTTTGAAGATCCAAAATTTCCTAACCATGTTTTCAAACTCACAAAAGTTTTGTATAGTTTAAAGCAAGCCCCAAGGGCTTGGTATGAAAGACTAAGTTTTTTATTGAAAAATATTTTTCTAGAGGAAAAATAGATACCACCCTTTTCATTAAAATAAAAAACAGTGATATGCTTGTAGTAAAAATTTATGTAGATGATATTATATTCGGTGCTACTAATGAATCGTTTTGTGAAAAATTTGTTAAGTGTATACAGGGAGAATTCGAGATGAGTATGATGGGAGAGCTTAACTACTTTCTCAGATTTCAAATCAAGCAATCAAAGGAAGACATCTTCATCAACCAAGCCAAGTACATCAAGGACTTGATCAAAAAGTTTAGCATAGAAAATGCAAAGCCTATAAGTACTCCATGAGTACTACAACAAAATTGGATAGCGATGAGAAAGGTAAGTCAGTAGATACTAAAATTTATAGAAGCATGATAGGTTCTCTATTGTATCTAACTGCTAGTAGACCAGACATAATGTTTAGTGTTTGCTTATGTGCTCACTTTCAATCCAATCCTAAAGAATCCCATGTGATTGCTATAAAGAGGATATTTTGTTATCTTAAGCATACACCAAATCTTGGATTATGGTATCTAAGGGGTACTTGTTTCAATTTAACTGCTTACACTGACGCTAACTATGCGATGAGTAGAGTTGATAGAAAGAGTACAAGTGGCTCTTGCCAACTCCTAGGCAATATGATTGTATCTTGGTATAGCAAGAAACAAAATTCAGTTGCTGTCTTCACAGCTGAGGCTGAATATGTAGCAGTTGGTAGTTGTTGTGCTCAAGTGTTGTGGATCAAACAATAATTAGAAGATTATGGAATCTTGTTTGATCATATTCCTATTAAGTGTGATAGTACTAGTGCTATAAACTTGAACAAAATTTTTGTTTATAACTCTCGCACAAAACACATTGAAATTAGATATCACTTTATACATGATCATGTACAAAAATGTGATATAGAACTTGACTTTGTGTGCACAAATATGCAATTAGCTGATACCTTTACTAAACCATTAAGTGAAAATCATTTTTATACGATTAGAAAAGAATTAGGGATGAGTGTTCCTATATCTTAAAATGTGTTTAATTTAAGTAAAATTTGTATTTTGAATGTTTAAATGTGTTTATCATTCATATGAAATGCATTTCTTAAGTTCATGTTGCATTATATGATCATATTAAGACAATCTTTATCTCAAAACTTGAAAAAGATCATTTCATGAATTCTTTATGATTCACATGCCTAGTCTGGTCGCATGAGTCAACACTCTATTTCAAAGAGTCGACTCATCACGACAGTGGACTCATATTACATCTTTAACAGGCATGTGTCGGCTCATTATATTCATGAGTCGCCTTATGTTTTAGGCCTATATACTTTAACAAAGCCCACTTTACAAACATTCGAAATTTCTCTGTCTCTCTCTTACTCTTACTCTTTTTCTCTCCCGCTCTCCTGTTCGCACCAAAGACCAACTGTCACCACCGAACCATCACAAATCCTCATTTTATTCTCATTTCAAACCCTAATCGACTCATTTCCGTCCTTTATCAACATTCCTCAATCCTACAATGGCTCCTAAAATAGAACTAGCCTGAGAAAACCCTAATGTTTCTTCGTCGCGTACTCAGAAAAGGAAACAAGTTGGACCAGTGATTAGAGAACCAGAGGAAAGGGCTCCAGCAGAGCAACCTAGATGGAATTCAACACATTTCAAAGATGCATTGGCAGAGGAAAGGAATATGAATATTTTCAGTCTTTGTAAAGTTCTAAATGGACATTGGATAGACCTTGCCTTCTTTAAAAGCGAGAATTTTGACTTCCCTCACACTCTTATGAGTCTAAGATGGGAACCATACACAACGATTAGAGAGAATGTATACCCAAAATTGGTTACACATTTCTACTTTAATCTCATGAAGAAGGTTGGATGTAATGAAGTTACTAGCTTTGTGAATGGAGTGAAAATCACTCTAAATGAAGGGATTCTTACAGAGATTGTGGGCACTGGGTATGGTGGAGAAACTTATTTTGAAAACATTAGTCGAAAGAGACAACTTCAAGTTCTCTATGATCATGACATGCCTGAATCCACCGAACCCATAGCCAATGACCTTCCTGTTGAGTTGAGATTAGTCCACCATTTTGTGACAAAGATTTTTATACCCAAAGTTGGTGGCTTTAAGCGTGTGAGTGAGAAGTACCTGTTCTCTTTATGGGCCTTCCTCACAAACACCAAAATTGATGTTCCATTCTACATCCTCTCCAACATGGCCAATGCTGCTATCACTGCCCCCAAAAATCTACCCTATGGAATGTTGCTCACCAATATTTTCAAACATTTTCAAGTCAATCTCTTGGGAGTAAACTACAAAAAGCTTGATCCTTACAAAGATGAATACAACAAGTATACGTTGAGCAGGATGGGATATAGAAAGGTCAATGACCAGTGGGTTCCAAGGCCTAACAAAATTGCACCTGCCAGCTCTTCACAGAAAGAGCATCTGCTTCTGGACCTAGAAAACCCTGAACCTAAACCCTTGAAGCCTCTTCTGTTGATGAACTTTTGGGAAACACGATGGACATGCTTCAAAGCATGAATCACAAGCTTGATGAAGGGCTGCCTCAGTTGAAACATCTTCAGCAAGATGTAATTCAACTAAAAAAGGCTCAAGGTATTGAAATGGAGGAAGAGGAAAGGGAAAGAGAACCAGAAAATGAAGAGAGGAATGAGGAAGAACAAGAGAAGGAAGCAGAGAAAGACTTAGAGGACACAGAATTGGAAATCTGAGGAAGAACCTGTAGAAAATTTCTCCGAGGATGAATCTAAGGATGCTGCACCAAGAAAGAAGGCTGGTCCAGCAAAGAAAACCAAACCATTTACCTCAGCTTCTCGGTTTGTATGAAGGAGGCCATATGGTCTGAGGTCTAGGCCCTTTTCTAGTCCTTCCAACACTACCTCAGATCCTGTTGATTTATTCCATTCTCCCTCTCCATCTCCTTAAAACTCCTTCCAAAATCCTCCAAACTCAAAATTTCTGTCATGGCTCTGTCACTCATGGTCCTGTTATCACTTTTTTTTTTTTGCTGGTTTTATTTGTTTTGCTAGAATGATTGTGGATAATTAACCCTAATAACTTTTTGTAATCTCAATGTTCAATGAATGAAATATGCTTTTGTTCTGCTAGCCAGTTGATCTCTTTGATATCTTGTTTGTCTGATTACTTTCCTATTTACACCATTTATTCTGTTTTAATATTTTTTGCTATTGTACCTGTCTTTAATTTCCATTATATCTCTCTTTTTGATGGATTGACAAAAAGGGAGAGAAGAATGTTGGAAAATGTATTGCAAAATTGAACAATGCGTGTACAATGCATATCAGAAAATGAATTGCACATAACTTAGAATTGGAGAAAATTTGATAAATATGGGGGAGAAAAACTTGTTCAAGATTAAACTATCATTGAGGAGAAGAATTGAACAATGTGTGTTTGTTCAAATTATTTGCACTTAATTTTTGAATAAAAAATGAATTGGACAAGATATTGAGTATATGTGATTGATGAATGGAAATAAAATGAATTGCATATTACCTAATAAATATCGAGCATGTTCTCAGTGAGAGTAACATGAATCATTTCTCTCAAGTTGTTTTTGAATTACTTGACAAAAACTCACTGAAAATTGTTTTTGAAAAGTTTTTATCCTCTAAGCGTCATTTGCTTAATTGCGAAACAAATGGGGAGTTCTTTACTAGTATGTTACTTAACTCTATTCAATTCATTTAATCTTATATGAACTTATTTTGCAAAGGTTTTGTCATCATAAAAAATGAGGAGATTGTTGACTCAAGGTTGACTCCCATGTTGATTTTGATGATAACTAAACCTTGTGTTATTTTACTAATGCATTTACTTAGTGTGCAGATTAATAAAGTTTATAATTTAGACTTAAAATTCAATCTTAAATCTAATACTTGTCAAAGTAAATGTACAACAAGTTCAAGATCAAGCAATGAATTCCAAGAGCTATGCAATGAACCAAACAGATGATTGACGCCTATTTATACTTCAAACAAATGTTTTATATTCGAAGAGATTGAAGGCGTTCAAATGAAGCTTTCATCAAGTATGCATAGACTCAATGAAGATTGATTTGCACTCAAGAAAGAAGAAGACTTCATCAAAATGTGCAATGATCAGTTGGAGATGAATTAATTGTTGAAGAAATTGAAAATGCACAAGAGAAGACTATATCAAGCATGCAAAGATCAATTCCAGATTATGTGATTGAAGTTGCCTGAGAAGAAGACTCACAATGATTGTCTAATCTCTACATGGAATCCAAGTGAAGAATTCTTCTACAATATAAATAATCAATGAAGACTAAATATATTAAGAGATTTCATCAAGTTTGCAAAAATCTCATTGAAGTGATTTTAAAGAAGAAAGAAGAATTGCTAGCAAAGAAAAGAAATCAGAAATGAAGTATTGTGAAGCTCTACATAGTTGAGGAAGCTCGGTATTGAAAGAAGTAGTGAAAGAGGAAGCTTTGCAAATGAAGAAGAAAATATCAACATTGATCTAATAAAGCTCTGACTGTTTGAGAGTCTAGAGAAGATGAATGTCAAATGATTGATTCAATCCAAATTGAATAGAAGTTAACTGTGATGAGTTAAAAGAGATTTGATTTATCATACCCCAAAGAGATACTCCTTAAAGATCTTATAGTAGTGCTGAGATGAGCTAGATCATTATAAGTCAGGAAACAAATTTCTGGGTAATGAGCGAACTCATAGAAATGAAGAGTCGCCTCATGAACACAGAAGCAAAAGGCTTGAAGATAAAATGATCAATGAGTGAACTCACAGAATTGTAGAGTCGCCTCATGAACACAGAAGCAAAAGGCTTGAAGACAAAATAATCAATGAGTGGACTCATAGAATTATAGAGTCACCTCATGAACACAAAAGCAAAAGCATGAAGACCAAATGGACAAATAGCCAACACATGGAAATGAAGAGTCGCCTCATGAAGACAGAAGTAGAAAACCTGAAGACCAAATGAGCAAAAAGCCGACTCTTTGATCAAAAGAATCGACTCATGAAACCTAAAGTGAGTTTTCTGCACAAAGAGCGGACTCATGAATTGAAGAGTCGCCTCGTGACTACAGAAGCAAAATGACGTGAAGACAAAATGAGCAAGGGGCCGACTCATTGATATGAAGAATGGACTCATGGAGACAGTAGACAACGTCTGGCAAATACAGAACCAGAAAGTGTCGACTCTACCAGCCTAGAGCCGACCCTTCGGATATAACTGCTAGTTTTTCTAATGTTATAACAGACTGAACGTGCATTAAATGAAGCCCAACAACCTCTAACGGATGGAATCAACATAGGGGTTTATATACAAGCTTCCAGCTGCATTTATAACAAGAAAGAGAGACAAGAAACAAGAATCACTGACTGATTATCCTGAAATTCTTGAATATTCTTCTGGTTTTCACTTATGAGCTTTGATTGTATATTCTACTCTTATTATAGAGTTTGTGAGTTACTTGTATACTTTTATACACTTGTAAGTGAGAGTTTGAGAGTTCTCTTGTGGAAGAAAAACTCTTGTATGTTTAAGTGGAGCTTGGACAAAACCACTTGGTGGCTGAAGAACTCGGTGAGGAGTTCTTGTGTATAGTGAGCTGAGCACTTTGTCAATCAGCATCTCATTTGTAATTGGAGATTACATAGTGGAAAAAGACTTCAAGGGGGTCTTAGGGTGAGGACGTAGACCACGGTTTGTGGTTGAACCTCGGTAAATCTCTGTGTTCATTCTATTGCTCTGTTTTCTCTTCTCCTTTTGATTACATTGCATTACATATAGTTTGATCACTTTACATTGTTTAGATTAATTTTAATTAATCTTAATTGCTATTAATCTGCGAAAAACCCAATTCACCCTCCCTCTTGGGTTGCCTTTTGAGCCAACAATTGGTATTAGAGCTTGTATTCCTGTTTTTAAGGCTTAACGTCCTAGGAATAGATCCATGGGAACCAATTTCGGAAGCTCTCTTGGTGAAGGTCAATCCACAAATAGACCACCTATGTTCAACGGCACCAGTTACAATTATTGAAAAAATAAAATGAGAATCTATATCCAATCGGTTGATTATGAATTATGGAGACTCATTGTAAATGGTCCCAAAACACCTACAACTAGAGTGGATAGAACTGATATCCCTATACCAGAATCTGAGTGGGATGAAGATGATTTGAAAATGCTACAATCTAATGCTAAAGCTATGAATATTCTATATTGTGCACTCAATCCCAATGAATTTAATCGTATTTCCACTTGTGAATCAGCAAAAGAAATATGGGATAGATTAAAAGTCACACATGAAGGTACCAATCAAGTTAAAGAATCTAAAATCCATATATTGGTACATAACTATGAATTGTTTAAAATAAAACCTGATGAATCCATCATCAAAATGTTCACAAGGTTCACCGATATTATTAATGGTTTAAAATCTCTTAGAAAGGTATATCCTAACAATGAGTAGGTAAGGAAGATTCTAAGGTCTTTGCCAAAGGCTTGAGAAGCTAAGGTCACAACAATCCAAGAAGCAAAGGACCTCAGCACCCTGCCACTGGAAGAACTCTTGGGCTCTCTAATGACTCATGAGCTCACACAAAAGCAACATGCCCAAGAGGATGAAGAAAAGAAGAAAAGGGTAGTTGTATTCAAATCCACTAGTCAGGATGATGATGAATCTGCAACTGATGAGAATGAAGATGAGGTTGCTCTCATCACTCGAAAATTTAGGAGATTCATGAAAAAGAAATAGAGAGGTGAAAGGAAGCATGAAGCCAAGGGAGAACCTAGCAAGGAACCCAACATTACATGCTATGAATGCAAGAAGCCTGTGTTGGGAATTTATCCTAAAAGACATGCTTTGTGTAATGGCTTTAGTATTTATTAATAAATTAGTTATTCCATTTTAATGAGAATCTATGTGAGAAATGATTGCATTGCGTTATTTATGATTATGCATGTATTTCTCTTATTTTATTTAGTATATGATTTGGTGTGTAGAGTACAATTTACACACGAAAGGTCAGATCATCGGTTCTTATGGAATATAAGTTTATCGTTCACAGTCTTAGATGGAAATGGATACACCATTAGTAGGACTGTAGTACAAGGTTTTAATAGGTCTGTCTTGATTATGGGAAACAGTATAGTTCTAACTCCTTGCACTAGTACACCTTGTGTGTATTGAACAGGACCGTGTTGAGGTAATTATTTTTATACTGATTAGATAAAACAATTAATACCTCATGATTATTATGAGTGCTTATGCTCTTAATCCTAATATAATAAATAAACACGTGCATGTCGTATTTATTGTTTTGATTCACAGAAGAGTGAGATTCTTTATGGGTCAATAAACTTAGTGAGTTGGACAATAACATTACGTGTATGGTGAATATTTATTATTAATGGAATATACATCCCCGTATAGGGATTGATGATACCCCCTTGAGGAAGCTTATAAGTTTTGATTATGTCAAACCCTGCAGGTGGATTATGAATCCAACATATCAAATAAGTTAAGTGGAAGATCTCAAGAAATTAAATAAGTTTATTAAATTTAATTGTCAGTAATTTAATTTAATAGACAGGTATCTGTAATCTTAACGTGAGGAGATAATAGGCATTTAATAATATGGAGCTCGAAATATAATTCCTAGTATAACAGGGAGTGCAATTATAATTCGTTAGTGGTATAAATTATAATTTATGTAAATAAGGATTAATCTTGGTTGGATTAGGAGTCCTTATTTGCGTAGGAAGCCCTAGTTATACTAATCATATGGTCCATGTTATAGCCTCTATATATACGCACTCTAAGAGCTGATAGGATTACACTCTGCACATAATTGAGAGATACACGTTTTTGTGAGAAAGAGAAACCCTAGCAACGGCGAGCCCACTCTCTGTAGAGCAAGGCGTGTACGAGGAATACAACAGAAGTCCGAAAGTTGAGTTCGAACGATTACTTTGTGCTTAGTGCTAATTCTTGTTATTCGGGATCAATCCAGAGAGATCTCGAAGGTACGATTCTAGTAACGTAAATTAAGCTATGCTAATCAGATCAAAATTTTTGGTAGTATGCATATACACTATAGCCAAGTCGTGAAAAAATCCACAGTCCCCAACAGCCTGACCATATGAAGGCAGAGTGTTCTCTGCTAAGAAAGAGAGGAAAGAAATATCAAGGGAAGAAGGCCATGGTAGCCACAACATGGAGTGATGATGAAGAATCAAGCTCTGAAGAAGAAGCTGAACCACAAAAAGTGGCCAACCTATGTCTCATGGCTCACAAGGATGATAGTGAGGTATCAGACTCTTCCCAATTTACTTTTAACGAATTACAAGATGCATTTAATGATTTATTTTGTGAATTCAGAAAAATGAGAATTAAAAATGGACTTCTTAAAAAGATGGTTTCTACTCTTACTGATGAAAATGAAAATTTACAAAAGGAAAATGAAATTTTGAAAAATGAAGTCTGTGTTCTGAAGGATAAGATTCAGAAAAAGTCTTTTCAAAAAGATCCCCCAAATGAAAATCATATTTTGCTTGATAAGGTTAAAAACTTGGAAACAAGTCTTTATAGATGTGCAAATGGAAAAGAAAAACTTGATGCAATTTTGAAAAAATAAAAATGTTCATTAGACAAAGCTGGACTTGGCTTTGATCCTTTTAAAAGAAAGAAATTTTCAAAAGGCAGATTTGTTGCTTCAACTGGAAAAACACAGATATCATGCTTTTACTATCATAAAAAGGAATATATTACTAGTAGATGTTATGCATTACAAAAATCAAATGTTTCTAAAAATGCATGGGTTTCTAAAAGACCAATGAGGACTAACCTCCAAGGACCCAAGATGGTTTGGGTACCTAAGGTTAGATAAACCCTTTTGCAGGTTTACCTTCAAGTAAAATCCAAAAAAGACCATTGGTACTTGGATAGTGGATGGTCAAGGCATATGATGGGAGATGAAGCATAATTCACTTCTCTCTCACCAAAGGATGGAGGTCTTGTCACATTTGGTGACAATAGTAAAGGAAAGATCATCGGTATAGATAGTGTCGGTAAGAATTCTTCTACATCTATCGAAAATGTATTACTTGTTAAAGGACTCAAACACAATCTTTTGAGCATTAGTCAAATTTGTGACAAAGGATTGTCGCACCCAGATTTTTTGCACTCGAGGAATATTCACACAAGCGGGAAAAATGTTGTACTCTCTCGTTAGAACTCACCCTCCTAGAAGAATGAATGCGACTAGGTTTGAATTGAAAACAGGTTTGAATAAAGGGCATTTGAAAAAGATTCGGAGTCGCCACCTAACTTGATTAAGGTGAGTTAGGTCACCTAAAAACTAAGCATATTCCGAAAACTACACTTAGGGTTTTGAAAAATGATTTTAAAAATATCTCCTCAAGAGAGGGTTTTTAGGATAACAGGTTGTTTGGCAACCTTTGGAAAATATTTAGCCCTTTTTAGAAAAATAACTCCGTTTTGGTCTTTGAAAACAGTGATTCTAAGTTCGGAGGTTGGTTACGTGTAGGGAAGACGCACTAAGCTATCACCATACCACGCCCTTTCGGTACCTACATGTCAATTTACCCTAGATTCACCTATGAAAGTCTTCAACTAACTATAGTTCAATCCTATCTACTTTGAAAAACAATGCTTGAAAACTAACATGATGCATGGTATGCAAGCATAAGGAAAGAGAATTGAAAAATAAATTTGAAAAGAGGTTGATTTGATTTGAAAATAGATTTGAAGAAGTAGAATTGAAATTGAAAAGTTTGAAAATTTGGAAATAGAAATTTGAAAATTGATTGGAATTTGAGATTTGAAAAGATTTTGAAAACCGCACCCATGAGGGTGGAATTGAAAGTTTGAAAAGTATTGTGTCCGCACCTATGAAGGTTGCCTACGTATCCCTTTGGGGGAATCAGGTCAGTCGTAGTTCGGATAAGAGTCCGATTGAAAAGAGATTGGATTGGAAGAAAGAGATTGAATTAAAAATTGGATTTGATTTGAGACTAGAAAAGGAGATTGGAAATTGAAATTTTGGAAAAGATTGGGCTTTGATTTGAAAAGATAAATTTGGACTTGTTTTGAAAAAGAGAAGGTTTAAGAAACCTAGACTTAAGAAAGATGAGACTTAGGAAAGACTTGACTCGATTTGGAAGATTTAGGAGATTAGGAAAGATTGGATTAGGAAAACTTCGAATTAGGAAAATGCTATTTTTGGAAAGTTTCATTTTTGAAAAGTTTTAGGTTTAGGAAAGTTTCAACTTAGGAAAGTTTTGAATTAGGAAAGTTTTCAAATTAGGAGAGTTTCAAATTTAGAAATGTTTGAAAAAGGAAAGTTTTGACTTTGGAAAGTTTTGAAAACAAGGAAGTTTTGAAAATAAGAAAGTTTCGTTTTAAGAAAGGTTCAGTTTAGGAAATGTTCGAATTAAGAAAGTTTTGAGTTTAGAAAAAGCCTTAGATTTGGAAAGATTTGAAGTTTAAGAAAGTTTAGAATTTAGAAAGTTTTTAGGTTTAGAAAGATTTAACTTAAGAAGGTTTCAAATTTAGAAAGTTTTGAATTTGGAAAGATTTGATATTTAGAAAGTTTAAGATTTAGAAAGTTTTAGAGTTTTAGAAAATCTTGAGATTAGGAAAGGTTTGAGTTTAGGAAAGATTTGAAAGCTTGGATTTGAAAAAGATTTTGGAAAGGGGTAGAATTAGGAAAGGGTTGAATTAGGAAAGATTTGAAAGTTGAGTTTTAAAATTTAGAAAAGATTTTTATGTTCAAGTTTTGGAAACTTAAGATTTAAGAAAGTGAAAGTTTAGAAAGGATTTGAATTAAGAAAGAGTTGGATTTTGAAATTTAAGGAAAGATTTAGAGTTTAGGTTTAGAAAACTTATGGTTTAGGAAGGAATTGAATTAGAAAAGGTTTAGATTAGGAAGGGATTGGATTTGGTTTCTAAAAGTGAAAGGTTAGATTTTGTTTCCAAAAACGGAGGATTGAATTTGGTTTCCTAAAGGGAAGATAGGATTTGGCAAGGATTTGAAAAGGGAGATTCTAGAAACCCTAGTTTTGGAAGTGTGAAATTTTAACGTAGAAAAGAGGTTTTGGAAACATGTATAGTTTGGATATGAAAACAAGAGATTTTGGAAACCTAGGTTTGGGGCAAAGTTTGAAAACCATGTTTTTGGAAAGAAAATTAGGGTTTCCTAATTGTGGGTTCTAGGGAAAGAGTTTTTAGAAAGTGTGTTTTTAGAAACGTAGATTTTCTAGAAGGAAATCCTAGGAAGGAGTTTTTGGAAAGTATGTTTGAAGAGGGAGTTTTTGGAAGGAAAATCCTAGAGGGGAATTTCTAGAAGGAAGATTTTGGAAAGAGAGTTTTTTGGAAAGATTTTTTGGAGAGTTTTTCTAGGAAGGTTTTTGGTTAAAGATTGTTGAAGAGAGTTTTTGAAAAGATTTTTGGGGAAGGTTTTTAGAAAGTGGATTTTGGAAAGGAGTTGAAAAAGAGAGTTTTGAAAAATAGATTTTGGAAGGGAGTTTTTGAAAACCATTTTAGAGAGGAGAGTTTTAGGAAAGTATGTTGAAAAAGAGATTTTTAGGAAGAGATTTTTGAAGAGAGAGTTTTTTAAAAAGTATGAAAACGTCTTACTTTCCTAAAGCGATTCTAGCCATAAGAGGGCTAGAACCACTTTAAGAAAGTGGTTTTGGAAAACAATAAGATTTGAAAATATAGACCAAAAATGTCACTTTTAATGTAACACTTTCCTAAAGCAACCCTAGCCATGGAAAGGCTAGAATCACCCTAGAATTGTGGTTTTGAAAACATGTTTTTGAAAAAGAGATTTTGATACAATTTTGAAAACAAGTTTGAAAACGTTTTGAAAAACAACTTTGAAAACGGTTTTTAGAAGATGCAAGACTATGATATGCACAATGTAATTTGGGGTCGTGAACATACAAGGCTAAGGCTTCACCACATAATCAAGGGGGCCGGACCCACGTGGTCTTTGGTTAGACTAAAAGAAAGCCCCCGACACGGTGACTCTCTAATAGCCCAATCCTACACACGGACCGGGAATCCCCTTGTTTCAAGCATGCAAAGAAAGGGGGGGAAAGAGATAGGGGATTAAAATAGAGAAAACCCAAGTGGGTTAGGAGAGAGAAGAGAGAGGGGGGAAATGAGGAAATTTAAAGAGAAAGCCTACCTTGTATCTTCTTTAATTTGCGCGCCTTGCTTGTCTTCGGTCTTCGGTCTTCGGTTTTCGTCTTGATCTTTTTCTTCAACCTTCAAGGGTTTTCTTCAAGCTTTAGATGGCAGCTCTTCAAGTCTTCAAAGGATGGTTGAAGGTTAGGGTATGAGTGTATGGGGGTGTGTATGAGTGTCTAGGAGGCTAAGGTTTGGAAAAACCTAGGGAGGCTAGGGTTTAGGAGGTGCTCGAGCTCTGTATATCAAAATATAGGATTCTTAGGTTAAGTTTGCAAACCCTTTTCACGTTGAACGAGGCTCTGTATTTATAGAAGTTGGACAAGCCTAGCGCCTGTTGCAGTGGCGCTAGGGCAAAAGTTACACTAGCGCCACTAGTAGCGGCGCCAGGACATTTTTTGGCTTGGCGCCACTACTAGTGGCGCCAGCCAATTAGGAAAGATTTAAGGTCGGCAAGCAACGTATCTTTGACTAGATTTGGGCGCCTGTACTAGTGACTACCATGTAAACTTTAGCCTGGCTTCACTAGGAGTGACTCCGGAAAGTCCGGGAATGATTTGAAGGAGCCGGGGATGACCCGGAAGGCCAGAAAGGAACAGGAACACTTAAAATAGTGTCTTAGAGGTTTTTGACTTAAAAAGTGAGGACAAAATTTGTCGAAAAGGTTGACCGGGCCTTTAGGGGCAAAACGGTCAATCGGACCGGAGAACTGCCGGGACAGACTCGGACTGTCCTGGAAAAAGACTTGGGATCTGGAAACATTATTTAGAATGTTCCCAGAGGTTTCCGGTTTGATTCCCAGAACCGGCGTGATCAGAAAAGGAGACCGGCCCACTAGGGGCAAAACGGTCATTTTGTACTAGGTTTGCCGGAACTGACTCGGAATGGTCCGGAAAGGTAAAGGAAGGTTGAGAATACTATAAAAAGTATTCTCGGGACATTACCGGTTTGATACTCAAATCCGGTATGGTCGAAGAAGGAAACCGGCCCTCTAGGGGCAAAACGGTCATTTTGTACCGGGTTGGCCGGAACTAACTCGGAATGATCCAAAAAGGTAAGGGGAGGTTGAGAACACTATAAAAAGTATTCTCAGGAGGTTACCGGTTTGATACCCAAAGCCGGTGTAGTTCCCGGGGCATTCGGATGCTTAGGGGCAAAATGGTCATCTTGACCGGAAAGTCTCGGAAAAGGTCCTAAGGGTAGTCTGGTCATTTTTCACCGAAGTGAGCTAACAGACACTGGTGTTGACCTAGGTTTTGAGTGTTTCCGCCACTCTCATGGTGTGAGTATTTCCGCTACTCGGACGGGATTGAGTATTTCCGCTACTCGGACGGGGTTGAGTATTTCCGCTACTCTAACGGTTTTGTGAGTATTTCTGCTACTCTAACGGTTTTGTGAGTAGTTTTGCTACTCAGGCCGTCTCGAGGAATAAACTATCTCGAGAGAGGGATTGAAAAGGGGTCTTACCGTCTCTGAAGAGACGTGCCGGGATTGGAACCGTCTCGAGGAATAAACTGTCTCGAGAGTGGGATTGGAAATGGGTCTTACCGTCTCCGAAGAGACGTGCCTGGGTTTTGAGTGTTTCCGCCACTCTAACAGTTTTGTAAGTATTTTCGCTACTCTAACGGTTTTGTGAGTACTTCCGCTACTCTAACGGTTTTGTGAGTATTTTCGCTACTCTAACGGCTTTGTGAGTACTTCCACTACTCTAACGGTTTTGTGAGTACTTCCGCTACTCTAACGGTTTTGTGAGTAGTTTCGCTACTCAAACCGTCTTGAGGAATAAACTGTCTCGAGAGAAGGACTGGAATTGGAATAAGAAAGGACAATGCCCCTAAGGGCATTTTTGGTCATTTTGCCTCTATTTGGGCCTGACAGGCCCGTGAAGCGAAGGAAAGACGGAATTTGGACATAGAGAATTGGTTTCGATTGGAATATGCCCATTATGACTTGAAAACAAGTCTGGACAGAGTGTAGACTGCCGAGCGGTCAAAAATGGGGTGCTTACAAGGATGCAAGGTGGTATTTGAATCCTCTAAATGTGATGTAATTAACATTAATGATAACAAGACAATTCTCACTGGACATAGACAAGGCAATATTTATGCTTTCAACCTTAATGATTTATCTTCACGCAAAATGGAATGCCTTACTGCTATGAATAGTGATGACAGTTGGTTGTGGCATAGAAGACTTGATCATATTAGTATGAGCAAACTTTCAAAGGTTTCTAAAAATGATTTGGTCAAAGGTCTTCCAAAAATAAAATTTTATAAAGATAAAGTTTGTGATGCTTGCCAATTAGGTAAGCAAACTCGAATTTATTTCAAATCCTTAAATATGCTCACTACCTCTAGGCCACTACAACTATTGCATACGGACTTATTTGGACCAACTATGACCTTGAGTCTTGGTGAAAAACAATATGCACTTGTTATTGTTGATGATTATTCTATATTTACATGGACATTCTTCTTAGCTCATAAGGATAAGACAATTGTTTTCTTCACAAAATTTTGTAGAAAGGTCCAAAATGAAAAAGGAATTTCAATCACTTCTATTAGGACTGATCATGGGGAATTCAATTGTAAACCTTTTGAAATGTTTTGTGATGAAAATGGTTTTGATCACAACTTCTCAGCCCCTAGAACACCTCAACAGAATGGGGTTGTTGAGAGGAAAAACAGAGTTTTAGAAGAAATGGATGGAGACAGTGGACAACGTTTGGCAAATACAGAACCAAAAAGTGTCGACTCTACCAGCCTGGAGCCAACCCCTGGGATGTAACGACTAGTTTTTCTAACGTTATAACGGACTGAACGTGCATTAAATGAAGCCCAACAACCTCTAACAGATGGAATCAATACAGGGGTTTATATACAACCTTCTAGTTGCATTTATAACAAGAAAGAGAGACAAGAAACAAGAATCACTGACTGATCATCCTGAAATTCATGAATATTCTTCATGTTTTCACTTGTGAGCTTTGATTGTATATTCTACTCTTGTTAGAGAGTTTGTGAGTTACTTGTATACTTTTATACACTTGTAAGTGAGAGTTTGAGAGTTCTCTTATGGAAAAAAAAAAACTCTTGTAAGTTTGAGTGGAGCTTGGACAAAATCACTTGGTGGTTGAAGAACTCGGTGAGGAGTTCTTGTGTATAGTGAGCTGAGCACTTTGTCAATCAGCATTCTATTTGTAATTGGAGATTACATAGTGGAAGAAGACTTCAAGGGGGTCTTGAGGTGAGGACGTAGACCAAGGTTTGTGGTTGAACCTCGGTAAATCTCTGTATTCATTCTATTGCTCTGTTTTCTCTTCTCCTTTTGATTACATTGCATTACATATAGTTTGATCACTATTACATTGCTTAGATTAATTTTAGTTAATCTTAATTGCTATTAATCTTCAAAAAACCCAATTCACCCCCCCCCCTTTTAGGTTGTCTTTTGGGCCAACACCCACAGTGTCTGCAGATGGTTGGTGAAGGAATAAGTGTCTTCTCACGTGGCTACTTATCATTAGGCAATCAGGTTTTTGGCAAGATGGTTGTGAGAATGGTTGTCTCCTACACGCGGCATCTTCTGAGACTCTTGTCAGGTTGACGTTAGCGTGTAGCAGGAGGAGTGGTTGTCTCACTACGCATCTTGTCCCCATAGGCCAGTCTAGGCGGGTGGTCGGTATGCTCCCGTTCGGGATTCTTGGCCAAGTTGGTTGACCCCGGTGTGCTTGACCACCCCCTGCCCAGCACTGCTAGGGTGACTTGTTGGGCGTAGTCTCTCTAACCGGCCTCTCATAGCCCTGGTCGGCCTCTCATAGGGTTCTAGTCAGCACTCGCCTGATCGGTCCCCATCACTAGCTACATTGGTCCTTATGAATTTTTGAAAATTGCAATTACCTTTCAATAACGACATGCTTAGCGTCTTACATAAATTCCTCCACTATTATCACAAATTGAAGTGTTAGGGGTAATTTTGAAAGCAATGGAAAAGATAAAATGAGCTTAATTTGTCACATATACAAAAAAAAAAAATCAGTTTAGAATCCAACAAACTCTTCCAATATCAACTTAGCATTCTTTAATTACATGAAAGCATTGCTTAGTTTAATAGCTTTTGTGATGGTAATAAAGGGTTTTCCATTGAGAAAAAAATGTCCAATTTGCTCTTACCAACATCATTAAAAACAAGGAGTTGATTGTGCTTGGGAATAATGCTATATGTAGCTTGTTATCCGAGTGAAATTAGCATATGGGAGAAGGGTGCCATGGCACCACCAACTTCTGTTTAATCTTCGTAAATGTCGTATATAATATAGCAAAAATATATTCTATTGCTATCCCACAATTTAAAAACCTCTTACGACACCTAACCTAATAAAATATTAAAATTTGTGTATAGTATATTGCTGAGTCCTGCCCACTTTTTGCCTAAAAAAATTAATTTTTGCTGAGTTTGAATAGAAGTTAGTTTTATATTTTATGTGTAAATTTAGTTTTGCATCCTAATATATTTCTCATACTTTGACTTAGAAATATGTCGAAAGAAAGTTAAAGTATAATAATTTTATGAATAGGTGAAAATTCGTCTTTTAAGTTTTACCACCTCACAAAACAAAATCTGGATTTCGTCCTTGTTTTTTTTTTTTTTTATTATTTTATATTAAGAACCGAAAGCAGTTGATAGGATCATGAAACTTGTCGTGCTTAATAATTTAGACAAGCAATCCCATTTGTCATATGATGCAATATGAACTACTTGATAAATGGCTCATCAATTTGAAGAGTTGGTAAAAGTACCATTATACCTGGATTTCTCACCTAATGATAGCTGTTTAATTGACGGCCGTGATCTATGAATGATCCATTCATTAAAGAAAATGAAGTAGTGACCTCTTGAACAACAGTAAGGTGCCCCAAAAGCAAGTCTTAATTAGGAATTGCTTTCATGTTTTGTTTTTTTTTTGTTTTTCCAACCATTGTTATAGGAAAATGAGCTATATAAGTATTGGATGTTACCAGCATATTGGCATACAATTATCATCAGGCATGTACAGTTATTGTTCTCACAAATACATATGTGGCCTAAGGTTGATGGAGCTAGAATATTCAGCAGAAACAGGAGTGGGATAAGAGTGTCTAGTGCAATTTTGCAATAACCGGCGCCTTTCGAAGCCCTTTCTAGTGTGCGCTTTAGTTTGATTGCAGCTAGCGCGCTTTACTAATAAGATAGAGAAGTTTTTCCGCTTACTTAGTAAAAGAGTCAAGTTTTTGGCCTTTATGTTACTGTTGACGACTACGTCGAGTTGGCAACGATGAATGTACCCGGCCTTCACTCCACTCCACCCATAGGCCGGCTTTATCAGTTGAACCTAGTAAATATGAGCCATCCACTTACTCCAATGTATATATATTCGCATATATAAAATATAGTTACAAATAGCAACATTGATGTAATTAAATGTTATTATAGATGGAGTTCAATCTACTTATAATGCAGCTGTGGCTGCTCGATGGCATTTTCAAAATTTTAATATATGCTTGGATAACTATATCTTGCTGATCATGTGTCTTAATCTATTGCTGGGTTATAGTTTTTGTTTAGACTAGCCCACGGTGGAACCGCTTAACAGTTTCGCTACGAACAACTTTTCTCTTCACGTCTTCACGGCTATTTACCTCAAGTATTTTTAAAACTAGGAGCACTTTTGTTTTGTTACCATTTTGATTTCTATTATTTTCAAAACCGTGTTGGCCGATTGTTTCAAAAAACCATTTTCGTCAAAATCACATTGGTAAACCGATTTCGGAACTCGTTTTCAAAAAACACCCAATTTTAAGAACTAATAAAAGATTGTTTTCTGAATTTTTAAAATAGTTTTCATTAAAAAATAAAAACAATTTGAAAACGATGGTGTTTTCAATAATTTTTGGTTTTATTTTTTTGTCGTCAAGAACTAGAAAAATAAGATGTTCTCAAAAATATTTATTTCAAAAATACGAAAAACGAGAATAGAACCAAAATAGGTACCATACCAAGAAGGCGCTTCAGTGAAATTTTTTTTGAAGTCTAACTGTCATATATGTAGAATATTTGCTCTACGTGGTACGAGGTATTTTAAAACTTGTGGGATCAGCCCTAAAGTGACCAATAATTGCCGTGTTGGATCCAAATCAATGTTTTGAAAATCGGACCGTTGAGCAAACCAAAAAAGAAGTCGAGTCACGGGTTATTGATTCAACCGTCGGGTCAATCATTATTGACTCGTGATGTCATAATTATGTCATTAATTTATTTATTAATACTAATAAAATATATTTTATTTTTTTACACTAGTTTTAATATTTAAAATTTAAAAATTTTATCTTAAAAGTTGAACCAGCCGGTTTAATTACCGGTTTTAATGACTGGGTCACGGTTCAACCTCGGGTTTAACCGGATTTGACCGGGTTTTGACTAAAACGGATTTAAGAGGTTAACCGGACCGTTATTTAACCCGGTTCCCGGTTTTTCGGTTCAACCAACCGGTCCCGGTCCGGTTTTCAAAACAATGATCCAAATCATGATAGAAAAAAATAAAAAGAGGCCTTGTTTTCTAAAAAGATGGGAATTAATCTCTCCAAGGCATCACATGGGACTCACCTCTACCGAGTAAATCGGGATACCTATAATCATCTGTACAACACATGAAGTTTTAATTAAGTCCCTAATGCGTCGAGTCTTGAACTCAAGATGTCCGAATTTACAGTTCATCACAAGTCTCACTCCTATGGCACTAGACTTCTTGTGTGGGTTCTTTAATTCAAATTTACTAAGAATGTGACATTAAACTCTTGACAACGACCTCACTACACCCAAAAGGTCTTTTGATCATAGTTAAACTCTCTTAGAGTTCTTCGAGAGCAGAAACTTATCTCCCTCATAAAAATATTTTTATAAAATTTTAATAAAAGTCATTTGAGAAATGCTAACATAACTAGAATAAACCTTCTCAAAAATTCTTAGAAAATGTTATAAAAATTCCATAGAAACACACTTCATATAATTTCTAATATTTTCATTATCTCAAATCTTACTTTTCAACCATAATAAATCATTCTTCTAGTGAGTTTCTGTATATATATATGCATATTTACTGTGTAGTTTTAGTATTTTATTTTATTATGAAAATATTCTGATACTTTACATTGCTATGTTTTATGTTGTTAATATTTTTAATAATTATTCTATTCAGTAACATTTCATGTTTCTTAAATATTTTTAGTCCATGATCCACATTTTCATTTCCCATATTGTTTCCCCTATTGAAAGTTGTCAACTATGCTTTTGACTGAAGCTCATGCCACTTAAGAGGTCATCTGAGATTTGAACCATCACCTGATCACCCCATGTAAGAGGTTTTTTTGGTTTTGCCTGACACATTTTAAGTTTTTTGAAGAACACATTTTTGTTCAAAGTGGGTAAATTTGGTTGGTAATTAAGATGAGTGTCCAGTTTGATATTTTTTTCATGATGTAACTAATTTCTAATACGATTTAGAATGAAGGGGAAATTCATAGGCCAGTTGAACATGTAAATATTTTCAAAGAACATCAACACAAGTTTGAAGGAAGTGAAAGTAATTAACAGGTTTCTCAACTAGAGCCCAATGGTAGTATAAATTATGTCAATTGTCCAGACAAAAAAAAAAAAGAAAAAAAAAGAGACTACGAATTATATGGTTAGTACTAACTAACCTAGTATAATAGGAGAAAGTATATTTTTTACGCGAGTGCATTATTACATTAAGTTATCTTTGTTTGGGTACAACTTATAAGTCCACATTGAATAGCTTTTTTGTTGTTTTTGTAGCTTTTTAGTTGTTTTTAGTGGCTTTTTCAATTAAAATAAAAAATTTTCATTTTTTCAGACTTTTAGTTTATGTATACCCATAAAAAAGAAGAAAATCAAATTTTGGTTAAAAAAAGCAACTAAAAATGAAAAAAAAAAAAAAAAAAAAAAAAAAGCTAATTGATAAAGCTAGGTTATAAAATTAATTAAGGTTGAGACTGACTAGCTTTATTTTGTTTTGTGTCGGTATCAATTGTCTCCAAATTAGTTTAAGTTTGCCTAGGACACAAAGCAAGCTTCTTCTTTTTTTTTTTTCCAAAAAAAACCTCATAGGACTCTCAAACATGCATAAAGAAATGAATAATGAGATATAAATAGAATTTTTATATAAAATTTTTATACAAAAATAATATGGTTATTTGTGGTCCTTTCATTTCAAACAAAAAATACCCACTATTTTTTTCAAAATTACAAAAATCTTACTGTTACATAATTCTGGTGACACTAATGGTATAAAATTTCTGTAATAATAGAATCTTCCTGAAGAAATATTTTGCTAACGGGCGCCCTAAAGCATTTCTAGACACATTTTTCTTGGCTTGTATTTGTTGTTGAGGTGAAGAGCTTAACTAGCCATAAGGGAAATTTTGTTAGCAAGCTCTTATGGCTCTCATATACCAAAATTGTCCTTAAAACGATAAAACTATAAGATATTTATAATAATGTAAAAGATTGGATGACAATAACTATCATTAATGCGAAGGTTAAGAATGTGATTTGTGATTTAAACTTTTGAAATAATTGTGGGTCAAAATAATGAGGCCCGGTACAATTAGATCGGGCCCGTTTAAGAGCATACTGTCGACCTGGGCCACGAGGGGCCCAAGCTCACTAGTACCCAGATGAAGGCCCCAACAGTGGTAAAGTTAGCCCAGATCTATCAAGGTCCTAAGTCGGTTGAGTATATGCAAATCCATTTCTTAAAAGACTAGGACACTAAACAATTATCCAAAAGTGATTAACTCTTAGGAGGAGAGAGAATACAATTCCCTACGGGATTATGGCATTCCAAACACTATAAAAATCCTAGACCACGAAGGTGTAAGATACGTTCACTTGAGTTCTAGCTCTCTATAATTTATTCGATTCATTGTGATTAAGCTTGCTAATTTAATCATTAGAGTGCTTTCGCCCCAAAAAGGGTTAAGACATTCTCATTGTCTTCTTCTCTTGCAGATTGTTAGTACTCATCGATTCGGTTTGAGAGTTCAACTAGGCCTTTCTAAAAATTTCACCTACAATTGGCGTAGTCTGTAGAAAGGTCTGTACAACGATGAGTACTACTTATCTCAGAGGAGGAGTCGATCCCAAAGACAGGGAACCAGATGATAGCAATGACGTTTGCAGTCAAGACGACACTCACCAATCAAGTCGGCATGATGATGATTTGTTGCGAACTTCGGGAGGACGTTTTATCATATCGAAGAAACGATTTCCTAGAGGCAACTAGCAGGAAGGATAGGAGGTTTTAAGACGGGTTCCGCAATATGCTCGAAATCCAAACCGCTGAAGGAGCTATCGCAAGAACTTGAATCCATCACCATCCAGTGGCCGCATACCCTGCAATTTATTACTTCGAACAACTGAGCGGGCAATCTAGCAGCGGGATGAAAATATTGCCCACCTTAGGTCAACGATTAAAGCCATAAGAGAAGCGATTGCCAAACGAGATGGACGAGTACCTAACAGATCCCCAGATCGGCGGCAGAGAAAGAGGACGAATTCGAGAAACATGAGCTCCCCAGCCGCACGTGTAACAGGGAGCTACACTGCTAGCACAGGGCATTACATGGACAAACAGGAAGATCGGCAGCCTCAAAGGAATCAGACACCTGTAAGAGACCAGGCAAGGGTTAAGCTAGAGTAGCAAGATTGGGACAAGTGGCTGAATGATTGACTAAACAATCGGGATAAGCACTAAAAGGGGCGGACAGCCCAGGATACAGCCAAGAGAGCCCTGGACCAAATTGCTTCCACCCCATTCACAAAAGAGATTGAGTCCTGTAGACCTCCCAAGAAATTCATCCCACCAAATTTTACTCCTTATGATGGGAAGTCGGATCCTATTACCCATGTTCGGCATTATAAACAAATGATGGCACTATGGAGCTATGACGATTCACTAATGTGCCGAGTTTTCCCTTCAAGTTTGGGGAGGTGGCCTTACGATGGTTCGACAAGCTACAGTCCATATTAGTAGCAAGCTAGAGATAACTTGCCAAACTATTCACTAACCGGTTCATAGCAAATAGCAAGCAGCCGAAGGAGGTGGACTACTTGCTAACTTTACAAAAAAAAAATGATGAGGGGTTACGAGCATATGCAAGGAGATACTGGAAGGCTTATAATGAAATAGAGGACTGCAACGAGGAGTTGGCTATTACACAGTTCAAGATCGGCCTTCCTAGAGAATACCAGTTAAGGCAATCCCTTATGAAGAAACTAGTCACCCGAATACAATATCTGATGCTAAAGATTGAACAATATGCACGAGTGGAAGAAGATGTAGCACAGCTGGCACTGGAGAAGATCAGCAAGAAAACCAAGAAGAAAGATGGGCGTGAAAGCAAGAAGCCCAAAAGTGAGGAGAACAATAACAATCGGAGCAAGAAGGCGATAAAAGGGGTCAACATAGTCTTCAAGAACCCAATTTATAAGATTTTGCCCTAAATACGAGACAAGCCCTTCTTTAAATGGCCCCTAAAGTTAGGAGGAGACCTTACCGCCTAAGACTAGAGGAAGTTTTGTTCTTACCACAAGGAAAACGGGCATTAGACGAAGAAATGCTAAAATCTTAATAACCACTTGGAAGAATTGGCAAAGGCAGGACATCTTGACTAATATTTCAACCGGGAGAAGATGAAACGAGAGGCAGAGCAGACAAAACAGGAAGCCATTCCGTAGAAGGAAGTTAGAGCAAAACCTGCCCGAGTAATCAATGTCTTACATGGATCGGTAGAATTAGCAATAGTAGACCCATATAGATACCGGGCGGAGATCCAGAAAGCATCACACCTCAAGGAGATAATGCAGTTGGAAACCCTAAACAACAAGGCAAAGGTTGGCAGCAGTGCTGAGGCCATAACCTTCATCAATAGTGACTTGGTAGGGGTGCACGCTGGCACACAATGACGTGTTGGTGGTAACGCTACGATTGGGGGATTGTGATGTGAAAAGGCTGTTGGTTGATTAGGGAAGCTCCTTTGAAGTCATGGACTATGACCTCTTCAAAAAGCTGGGACTAAAGGATTCTGACCTCCAACCATCTTCGAACCTCCTGATCGGACTTAGCTCGAACCCGGTCTAATCGCTAGGAAAGGTAACTATCTCAGTTACTGCAGGAGGGATCACTATTCAAACAAAATTCCTGGTGGTTAATGTGCCTTCCCCCTACAATGCAATCATGGATCAGACATGGTTACACTTTATGAAGGCCATACCTTTATCCTATCATCAGCTGATCCATTTCTCGACTCTGGGAGAAGTAGGAGAGATAAGAAGGGACCAAGTAGCAGCTAAGTAGTGCTTCTTGATGGTATGCGCCACGAAGGAAAAGACGGGTAAGGTTTAGATGATGGAACTTCATGAGGACATGCCCATGATTGATGATGTCGGGTTATTACCAAAGAACAAGGCCATTGAGGACCTGAAGAAGGTTTATATAGATCACTATGATGAGGAAAAGTACTGCATTCTTGGCACCTCGCTGCCCAAACCTAAGGAGAAATCATTGATTAATCTATTGACAGAGTACATTGAAATATTCGCCTAGACACCTTATGACATACCGGGAATTGACCCAGATATAGCCTACTATAGACTTAGTGTGGACCCACAGTGTCGACTTGTGGTCTAGATGGGGAGAAGGGCAGCTACTTGTAAGCACCCTATTTTTGACTGCTCGGCAGTCTACGCTTCGTCCAGACTTGTACTCAAGTCAATATGGACGTATTCCAATCAAAACCAACTCTCTAAGTCCAAATCTCGTCTGTCCATCGCTTCGCAAGCCCGCCAGGCCCAAATAGAGGCAAATTGATCAAAATGCCTTTAGGGGGCATTGTCCTTCCAATTCCAATACCACTCCCTCTCTTGAGACAGTTTATTCCTCGAGACGGTTCCAAATCAGGCACGTCTTTTCGAAGACGGTAAGTCCCCTTTCCAATCCCTCTCTCGAGACAGTTTATCCCTCAAGACAGTTCCAAATCAGGCACGTCTTTCCAAAGACGATAAGACCTCTTTCCAATTCCAATCCCTCTCTCGAGACAGTTTATTCCTCGAGACGGTTCGACACGTTTTTTGAAAAAAATCTCTTCAAAATGGTAAGTCCCTTTAAACCTGTCGACCGGGACGAGACCCCAAGTCCCCTAGATGGTAGAACAGTCCACCTTTGGTGCATGCTAGCCCGCCAACGCAGAAATGTCCGTTTAGGCACACCTTCCGAGAAAATTGACTTCTCAGGCGCTAAGTCCCTTTAGTAGCTTCCCGAGATCAGGCAGGCTCGAGAATGATCGCGAACCGTCAGAGTAGCAAAAATACTCGCAAACATCACAAACCGTCAAAGTAGCGGAAATACTCGCAAACAGGTCGATATAGGGAATTACGAACAAACCCCTATGTCACGACGACCGCCGTTAGAGTGGCAGAAACACTCAAAACCCAGGTCAACACCAGTGTCTGCTAGCCCACTTCAGTGAAAAATGACCAAACTACCCCTTGGGCCTTTTCCGAGACTTTCCAGTCAAGATGACCATTCTGCCCCTAGGCATCCAAACGTCTCAGGAATCACACCGGCTCTGGGTATCAAACCGATAACCTTCTGAGATTACTTCTTATGGTATTCTCAACCTTCCTCTACCTTTTGGGATTATTCCGAGTCAGTTTTGGCAAACCCGGTGTAAAATGACTGTTTTACCCTTAGTGGGCCGGTCTCCTTTTCCGACCACACCGGCTCTGCGTATCAAACCAGTAACTTCCCGAGAATGCTTTTTGTAGTATTCCCAACATTTCTTTATTCTTTCAGATCATCTGGCAAACCCGATGCAAAATGACCGTTTTGCCCCTGGTAGGCCAGTCTCCTTTTCCGACCACACCGGCTCTGAGTATCAAACCGGTAATTTTCTGAGAATGCTTTTTGTAGTGTTCCCAACCTTTCTTTATCCTTTCAGATCATTCTAAGTCAGTTCCGGTAAACCTGGTGCAAAATAACCGTTTTGCCCCTGGTGGGCCGGTCACCTTTTCCGACCACACCGGATTTGGGAATCAAACTAGCAACCTTTGGGAACACTCTAAATAATGTTTCCAAATCTCGAGTCTTCTTTCGGGACAGTCCGAGTTCGTCCCGGTCGCTTTCCGGCCCGATTGACCGTTTTGCCCCTAAAAGCCCCTTCCGACACATCTTATCCTCATTTTCCAAGTCAAATACCTCCAGGACACTATTCTAAGTGTTCCTGCTCTTTTCCAACCTTCCGGGCCATTCCCGGTCCCTTAAATCATTCCCGGACTTTCTGAAGTCACTCCTAGTGAAGCTAGGCTAAAAATTACATGGTAGTCACTAGTACAGGCGCCCAAATCTAGTCAAAGATACGTTGCTTGCTGACCTTAAACATTTCCTAAATGGCTAGCGCCACTCCTAGTGGCGCCAGTGTAATTTTTGGCCTGGCGCCATTGCAACAGGCGCCAGTGCATTCCTCCCTCTATAAATACAGAGCCTCTTCTAGCGTGAAAGATGTCCGCAAACTCAGTCTAAAAACACCAATATTCGATATACAAAGCTCGAAAACTCCCTAAGCCCTAGCTTCCTTAGGTTTTCCAAACTCTAGCCACCATACACTAAACCCTCGCCTTACATACACTCATACACACCCCCATACACTTATATACTAGCCTCCAACCCTCCTTGAAGACTTGAAGAGCTGCAATTTGAAGTTTAAAGATTGAAGACAACTCTTGAGGATTGAAGACGAAGATCAAGTCGAAGACCGAAGACAAGCAAGGCGCGCAAAATAAACAAGACATACAGTAGGCTCTTTCTTTAAATTTCCGCACTTCCCCCTCTCTCTTCTCTCTCCTAACCCACTTGGGTTTTCTCTATTTTAATCCCCCCATCTCTTTCCCCCCTTTTCTTTGCATGCTTGAAATAAGGGGACTCTCGGTCTATGTGTAGGATTAGACTATCGAAGGGTCACCTTGTCGGGGGCTTTCCTTTAGGCTAACCGGAAACCACGTGGGTTCGGCCTCCTTGATTATGTGGTGAAGCCTTAACCTTGTATGTTCACGACCCCAAACTTGCATTATGCATATCATGATCTTGCATCTTCCAAAAAATCGTTTTCGAACTCATTTTCAAAATTTGCGTTAAACTTGTTTTCAAAATTGCATCAAAATCTCCTTTTTCAAAACTTGTTTTCAAAATCACAATCCTAGAGTGATTATAGCCTTTCCATGGCTAGCATTGCTTTAGGAAAGTGTTACATTCAAAGTGACCAATATGGTCCGTATTTTCAACTCTTGTTGTTTTCAAAACCACTTTCTTAAAGTGGTTCTAGCCTTCTTATGGTTAGAATTGCTTTAGGAAAGTGAGATGTTTTTACATCTTCTAAAAACTCTATTTTCAAAAATCTCTTTTCCTAAAACCTCCTCTTTCAACGTGCTTTCTAAAAACTCTACTTTCCAAAGTTGTTTTCAAAAGCTCCCTCCAAAAATCTATTTTCCAAAACTTTTCTTTTTAAACTTCTTTTCAAAACGCTCTCTTCAAGGTCCACTTTCCAAAAACGTTCCCTAGGTTTCCTTCTTAGAAAAACCTCTTCCTAAATCTTTTTCTTAAAAATCTCTTTCTAAAAACTCCTCACTAGGATCTCTTTCCAAAAACTCTTTCTCCTCAAAATTCACTTTCTAAAAACGCTCCCTAAATTCACTTTCCTAAAAAACTCTCTCCAACAATCTCCTTCCAAAAATCTTTCTAAAAAAACTCTCTTTCCAAAATCTTCCCTCTAGAAACTCCTCTCTAAGATTTCCTTCCAAAAACTTGTTTCTAAAAAACAAATTTTCCAAAAAGCCCTTTTTTTTTGGAACCCAAGTCAAGCCCTAGAGCCACAATTAGGAAACCCTAATTTTCTTTCCAAAAACATGGTTTTCAAACTTGCCTTAAAACCTAGGTTTCCAAAACCCCCTGTTTTCTACATTAAAACTATACATATTTCCAAAACCTATTTTCTACGTCAAAACTATACACTTCCAAATCTAGGGTTTCTAGAAACTTCTTTTTCTAAATCCTTGTCAAATCATATCTTTCCTTTAGGAAACTAAATTCAATCTTCCCGTTTAGGAAACTAGATCCCATCCTCCGTTTTTGGAAACAAATCAAATTTTCTCTTTTAGAAACAAAATCCAATCCCTTCCTAATCCAAATCTTTCCTCATTCAACTCCTTTCCTAATTCTATCCCTTTTCAAATCTTAACTTTTTAAATCTAAGTTTTCAAATCTTTCCTAAACTCAACCTTTCTTAATCTCAAGATTTTCTAAAACTTAAACTTTAAAACTTTCTAAATCCTAAACTTTCCAAATTCAAAACTTTCTTAAGTTAAAACCTTCTAAACCCAAGTCTTTCCAAAATCCTAACTTTCTAAATTTCAAAATTTTTTCAAATCCAAAACTTTTTAAGTTCAAAACTTTCTTAAGTTAAGACTTTCTAAATCTAAAGCTTTATAAGTTCTAAACTTTCTTAAAATTAGAAATCTTCCCAAATCTAAAACTTTCTAAACTTGGAACTCTCATATTTTTAAAACTTCCTTATTTTCAAAACGTTTCCTTTCTTAAAATGAAACTTTCTTAATTCAAAACTTTACTAAGCTGAAACATTCTTAATTCAAAACTTTTCTAATTTCGAAACTTTCTTAATTTGAAAACTTTCCTAATTTGAAAAATTTCCTAATTCGAAACTTTCCTAATCCGAAACTTTCCTAAATTCCAACTTCCCTAATCTTCCAAGTCCAACCTTCGAGTCAAATCTTTCTTTATCTCAAGTTCAAATCCTATCTTCCTAAGTCTAGGTTTTCTAAAACCAAGCTTTCCAAAATCAAATCTTCCAATTCATCTCTTTCTTCCAATCAACTCTTCTATTTTCAATCGAACTCTTGTCCGAAGTACGACTGACCTGATTCCTCCAAAAGGATACGTAGGCAACCTTCATAGGTGTGGTCACAACTTCTTTCAAATTTCAAATTCCACAATATTTTCAAATTTCCAATTCTACAAAACCTTTCCAAATCTCCAATTCTACAATCTTCTTCAAGTTTCCAATTCTATGTTCTATTTCCAATTTTCAAATCCAAAAATCTATTTTCAAATCTCACTTTCCAATTTCTAAAACTTTCCAATTCCAATTCCAATTCCAATTCTATCTTTTCAAATCTCTTCTAAAATCAAATCAAATTCTTCTTTTCAAATCTATTTCCAAATCAACTCTCTTTTATTGCACTTGTATACCATGCATCATGTTTTTCTAAACATTGTTTTCTAAAATGGATAGGATTGAACAGTAGTTAGTTAAAAACTCTCATAGGTGAATCTAGGGTAGATTGACATGTAGGTACCGAAAGGGCGGGGTAAGGTGATGGCTTAGTGCGTCTTCCCTACACGTAACCAACTTCCGAACCTAGATCACTGTTTTTGAAAGACCAAAAAGGAGTTACTTTTCAAAAAGGGCTAAATGTTTTCCAAAGGTTGCCAAACAACCTGTTTTCTTAAAAAAACCCTCTCTTGAGGAGATATTTTCAAAATCATTTTTCAAAAACCCTAAGTGTAGTTTTCGAATTATGCTTAGTTTTTAGGTGACCTAACTCACCTTAATCAAGTTAGGTGGCGACTCCAAATCTTTTTCAAAAGCCCTTTATTCAAATCTATTTTCAATTCAAACATAGTCGCACTCATTCTTCTAGAAGGGTGAGTTCTAACGAGAAAGTACAGTATTTTTCCCGCTTGTGTGAGTATTCAAATCTATTTTCAATTCAAACATAGTCGCATTCATTCTTCTAGAAGGGTGAGTTCTAACGAGAAAGTACAGTATTTTTCCCGCTTGTGTGAGTATTCCTCTAGTGCGAAAAATCTGGGCGCGACACTACTCAACATGTGGATGCAGTGATCGAAGAATTTGACAGGCTCCTTAAAGTGGGGGCAATAAGGGAAGTCTACTACCCACGCTGGCTCTCCAACACAGTGGTGGTAAAGAAGAAGAACGGCAAGTGGAGGGTTTATGTTGACTTCATTGACTTGAATAAAGTATTCCCTAAGGACCCTTTCCCTCTTCCAAAGATCGACCAGCTCATGGATACAACTAATGGATTTGAGAGGATGAGTTTCTTAGATGCCTATTGCGGGTACCACCAGATCCCGCTTAATGAAGAGGACCAAGAAAAAATTATCTTCATCACCCCGAGGGGTATTTTCTATTACAAAGTCATGCCATTTGGTTTGAAGAACACAGGAACCACCTATCAAAGATTGGTCATAAAAATGTTTGAGCAACACATCGGTAGCATTGTTGAAGTGTACATTAATAACATGGTGGTCAAAAGCAATGTCGGCAGACTGCACTTGGGCGATTTAAAGGAAGTGTTCAACATCCTCAAAAACTATAAAATGAGGCTAAATTCCTCTGAATGTGTGCTCGTGGTAAGCTCTGGGAAGTTTCTTAGATTTTTTGTTAAACACCGGGGGATGGAAGCAAATCCGCATCAAATAAGTGCAATCCAAAATATCCAGGCTCCGAGGAACATAAAAAAAAGTCCAGAAGTTGACTAGAATGGCAATGGTTCTCAATCGTTTTATTAGCTGATCTTCAGATAAGTATCGGCCATTCTTCCAACTTTTGAAAAAAATGGAGCAGTTCAACTGGAGTCTTGATTGTGACCAAGCCCTTGCCGACGTGAAAAAACATCTGGCCCAGCCACCACTTCTTTCTACACTGCTTAAACATGGAGAACTCTATTTTTATCTAGAAGTATCAGACCACGCAGTAAGCGTTATCCTACTTTGTCAACAAAATAGGCAGCAGAAGCCAGTCTACTATGTTAGCAAATCTCTTCTAGAAGCACAAAGCAGGTATTTGCCACTGGAGAAACTGGCCTTAGTGTTAGTAATCGTGTCATGTAAGTTGGTGCACTACTTCAAGGCCCATACTAACAACGTCCTCATAGACCATTAGCTTAAACCACTCCTTAAAAGAGCAGATTTCTCAAGAAGACTAGCGAAATGGGCAGTGGAGCTAGGAGAGTTCGACATCAAATTCCTACCTAAATCGGCAATGAAAGGCCAGGTACTAACTGATTTTATTACTAAATTTTCTATTAAACTGCCCTAGGAAGCCATTCAAACACCTGATGTTAATCAACCAAATTGCAACCCCCCTTGGAACTATGGGAGACTGCTTGTCATTAGAAGCTCTTTATCGACAAAGCGTCCAACGACAGGGGGCAAGATCGGGCATGATCCTAATCACGCCAGATGGCATGGCATGGCATTGCAGCAGGTTATAAAGTTAAAGTTTACTGCATCGAATAACAAGTTATAATATAAGGCTCTACTCACAGGCCTGCGCCGTGCTATAAAGCTCAAGATTACTGCGATAGTTATATATTCAGATTCCCAATTGGTGGTTAACCAGATTATGGGTGAGTATGCAGCAAAAAATGATAGGACAAGAATGAGGAGATACTGCCCATCCCAAGCATATTTTAAGAAGAAGTGCAAGTTTTGGCTATTGAGCAATTAGGGCCATCCTGGATGGACCCGATCATCTCCTACCTCAACAGGGATGAGCTACTGAAAGACAAGATCGAGGCCATAAGAACCAAGCATAAGCCATTGAAGTATTAGTTATCACCTGGCAAGGAACTATATAGAAGATCATTCATTGGCCCCTATTTGCATTATGTCCACCTCGACAAAGTGCAGGGTATCCTATTTGAAATTCATGAAGGTATATATGGGAGTCACGTCAGCGGAAGTTGTCTCAGGCACCGAGCTATTTCTTAGGGCTATTGGTGGCCATATATAGAGAAAGACGTCGCCCAGTATGTTTTGAAATGTGAAAAGTGCAAGAAATTTTCACTGATAATTCATCAGCTCGCTGAGGACCTCACAACTATTACCAGCCCTTGGCCTTTTACACAATGGGGGTTGGACATAGTTGGACTGTTGCCCCGAACTATAAGGAATAAGAGATTCCTCATAGTGGTAACTGATTACTTCATCAAGTGGGTGGAAGCAAAGCCCTTATCCACTATCAGATAAGTTGATGCTAAGAGGTTTACATGGAGGAGCATCATTACAAGATTTAGGATACCCCGTGCAATAGTTTCAAATAACGGCACCCAGTTTGACAGCAACATGTTCAGAGAATTTTGTAATAGGCTTGGGATCAGAAATTACTATTTGACGTTGGCCTATCCACAGTGCAACGAGCAAGCCGAGATATCAAACAAGACTATGTTGAATGGAATAAAAAAGAGGCTAAAAAAACTCAAGGGAAGATGGGTAGAAAAGTTGCCTAGTGTCTTATAGTCTTACAAAACCACTCTAAGGAGATCTACTGGAGAACCCCCTTTCTTAATAGCATACGGGGTGGAGGTAGTAATACCTTTCGAGGTCGAACTTCCAACTATTAGATTGGCAACATTTGACATCAGCCTCAACGAGCAGACTTTGGTTAATTACCTCGACCTTATCAAAGAAAAGAGAGAAGTTGCCCTACTTAAACTTACTAGATATCATTAGCAGCTTAGCCAAGCCTACAACAAGCGAGTCTAACCAAGAACTTTCGTTCATGGTGACTTAGTGCTAAAAAAAGTATTGCGGGCAACTAAGAATCTAGTAGAGGGAAAGCTCAGACCAAATTGGGAAGGTCTTTAAAAAGTTGTGTCCCAGGTCGGCGTGGCAGTATGCCGGCTAAAAACTGTCAAAGAAAGGCAACAACTACCTCGGCCTTTGAACATTAATAATCTTAGGAAGTTCTACCAATAGGAGTCTGCTTATTCCCAAAGGATATAATTACCTATGACAATGCTTTATTTTTGTTCCATCAAAGGCTACACATTATCAATAAAACTGAGAGTTATTTGGCAAATCTACGTATCTAATGTCATTCTAGAAAGCAAGCACCAAAGGAAAACAAAAACCAAGTGTAAAAACTTTGTCTTCTCCAAGTTAGGTAGGTTAGCTAACGAGGGCCATAAAAACCAAGTGTAAAAACTTAGTCTTGTCCAAGTTGGGCAGGTTAGCCAATGAAGGCCATAAAACTAAGTGTAAAAACTTGGTCTTGTCCAAGTTGGGTAGGACGGCCAATGAAGGCCATAAAAACTCAGTGTAAGAACTTGGTCCTGCCTAGGTTGGGTAGGTCGGCCAATGAAGACCATAAAACTAAGTGTAAAACTTGGTCCTGTCCAACATGGGTAGGTCGGCCAATGAAGGCCATAAAAACTAAGTGTAAGAACTTGGTCCTGCCCAGGTTGGGTAGGTCGGCCAATGAAAGCCACAAAAAAAAAAAAAACTAAGTGTAAGAACTTGGTCTTGCCCAGGTTGGGCAAGTCGGCTAATGAAGGCCATAAAACCAAGTATAAAAACTTGGTTCTACCCAAGTTGGGCAGGTCGGCCAATAAAGGTCACAAAAACCAAAGTTTTATGAACAAATAAAAACCAACGATAAACCTTGCTCTTGCTTAAGTGTGGCAGGTCGGCCAAAGGGTGGCCAAAACTCATTCAGCTTAATAGAAAACTAAGTGCTATTCGGAAAGAACAGTTCGACCAAACAACGTGTCTTGGCTTAAAACTAGTTTCAGATCAAGTTTAACGTAAAAGCATGACAGAAAAGACTGAAGCTTAAAAGCATACTATAAAAAATAGTTAGGATACTCAAAAATCTTCTTCTATTAACTAAACAGAATATAAATTGTTCTGCCCTTATGCATAATTACAAAGAAAATAGAAATAAAAAGGGAGAAACTATGAAGGCGGATCAGCAATAGGGGTGGCTTTAGTGGAAGGTAGGTCAGCGGCAATATTGGTCCCAGCAGAGGTGTAACGACCCGGCTAACCGGACCGTTAAATAAATAAAATGGACAACTCCCAAAAGATTTAGTCATGCTACAACCCCAAATGTACTATCATAAGTGGCTCCGAATTTAATTCTTAAGATAAGATTACAACTTCAAATAACTCACAATAATAATAATAATTATTCCTAGGCTCCAAGATATTTTAATGCCCAAAATAATGACTCCAAAGTAAAGCCTTAAAGTGGTACTCGACCAGCACCTCATATGCTCCCGTCCTGATGCCAACTTCTGTCACAAACCGGCTTGGCTCTCACTAGGTCGTGACCGTGGAGGTGTTGGGTTTATGAAGTTTAACAAGGCATGATAATCATGAATCTCATCATAAATCGAACGGTTCAGTTAACATTACATCAAAGTATAAAGACTAGTGGAACATTAGCAAAATGTCTCTTTACAAATGCAGCCCAAAAGACATCTAATTAAGTCAAAAGTTTTAAAGCGACAGGCTAGCAAGGGGAAAACTCGTTCCCACTATCATTTTCTTGGAAAACCGGTTGATGCTTCAACTCCTTAAAAAGTCCCATAAAATAGGAAAGAGCTACGAAGCCTAATAGGAATCTCATGATTTCTATAAAGCACAGGTTTAAATGTAATGTAGTGAAAAGATAGCATGGCACACATATGTCCCTTGGAATTTTTTTTTTTTTTCATCAATACTAGGATCCTTACAAGTATGTCTTACCCGAGCCAATTCAAGCCAATGAGGCCCACCCATGATTCATCCTCTGTCATCAAGTCCAGTGGGGCCCATCCATGATCATCTAACCCGATATCAAGCCAGTAGTACCGACCCATGATAGCCCCGAATATCAAGCTAGTCAAGTACACCCATGATATAAACCCAGGTCCTTTTCCTTTCTGGTTGTTCCACCCTTATTCCTCCCTAGTGATGCAATCATACAAGTAATGTATATTTGTATAAGGCAATATAATCAACAACATAATTAGTAGGAAGGCGTAAAGTCAACACAATAATATGCAAGTCATCTAATAAGAAGATGGTAAGCATGTATTTTAAAGAATGCATAAGTTCCTACCCTGGTTGTATATCTAGGTCAAAATGGTCCTACAGTCATGTATTGTCTGTCGGACACAGAGCCGATGGATGATCCTCTTTTCCAGTTATCGGTAATTGTCCATCCTTGCCTAGATTCTCGGTGTTCAAGGGTTGTAATTCTTATAATCAGTTTATCGGTGTTAAGTAACAGGATATAGTAGGTATCTTGGTGGGTTTAGACCTTGGAATCCTTTTAGTCTCCCGTCAAGAACGGAATTGCCTAGGATCGAGACCAAAGGGGATTATCTGAAATTTTTACTGGGAGGTCTAGTGACCCATACTCTCCCATTTCTGGGTCCCTCATATTATTTGAGGTATCTCGGCAAAATTTCAGATTATTCCCTTTTATAATGCAATTTATATGATTTTCTTCGTCAGAACACAGATATAATTCAACAACAAATCACATAAATCTCTGAAACATCCAAGAAAATAGGGGAAGGCCTCATTGGGTGTCATAATCACCCCATAAAAATTTCAGACCTAGGGCATGTGGGACGTGCCCACACGCGCCACCACCCACGCGTGGGGGAAGGAAGGCAGTGCCTTCATCGTCTTCTTTGCACGGCTGGGGGCTTCCCTGGCCGATTCTTGCCAATCCATGGTCCTCCTAGCCGTGAATGTGTGGCCCAGAGAATACTATGGAGCTGGGCTACACACTCATGGTCAGTGCTCAACCTACAGTGGCCGGAGGTGGCAGTTTTTGCCCGAAAAGCTCGGCTGCATGGCGGAACCCTATGGTTCTAGACCTGTAACTGAGCTTTTGGGCCTCTTCCCGTGTTTTTCTGGAAAATTTTCCTTCATGAAAGTTTTTTAGAACGTCGAACGAAGAGGTCCCAACTGGCCTCGTTGGATTTGGTGGCCGGTGACCAAAGTTACGACCTGAAGACTATTTTCCGGCGAGTTTGGCCCTCTAGGGCTGTTACGGCTCATGTATAGAGGTGGGAGGCCTCCCTTGGACTCCACGAAGGTCCTGGAGAAGCCTCGCACTGTTGTGACAGGCCTCGGGCCCTGCCGTGGTTTGTTTCGACCAAACAGCAAGTGAACAGTTAATTTCTTCTCACTGTTTTTCTCTCTGGTTCACATCGGGCTGGGGGCTGTTTTTGCTGGGTTTGAAGGAAGGGAGATGAAGGTAGTAAATCTCACTTCGAATGGCCTTTTCCCTTGCCCTCTCTTCTTCCCCGTTTTCTCCCTGCCTTTCACTCAGTTTCTCACTTTCTCTCTCTAAAACTCACTCCAACCTCAATAAGCAGCTCTTGGGGGTATGAAAGCTGGGTTAAGTATATATAGAGGGGTGTGGGGGTGGTGCCTTGTGTGGTGGTGTGAGTTTGCCGGTTGCATGGGTGGGTTTTCTTTTGTTTTTTTCTCTCTCCCCATTTCTTCCTCTCCCTACATCTCTCACACTCTCTCTCCAAGCATATAGGCCGCTTATACACCCTTTATTGACGCATGGTGGATGTCCATGCCTATGCATCCACCTCCCTATCCCTCTCTCGGTCTCTCTCTATATCCCTTTCTTCTCTCTTTTTTGATTAGCCAACCAAGGATGGTCCCGTGCCCAGCAGGTTGGAATGAGCCGACATTCTCGTCGGGTCTTATCCATTTTCTTCTCTCTGTCTGTCTGTCTCTCTCTCTCTCTCTCTCTCTCTCTCTATATATATATATATATATATCTGTGCAACAGCTTCCATTGGTTGCATGGGTTCTTCTTGCCAGCAAGTGGATAGCAATTGAAAAAAAAAGATTAATTTTCATGCATTTGGTTCTGTGTGTGTGTGCTTATTTCATGCCTTGTGTTTAGTGTGTGTTAGCTAATAATATTTTAATGTGATACATGTATGTCATATAATAAGGCCTTAATCTCTTTGCTATATACGTAGCCTAGGGGAGGTGTTTCTCATGCAATAAGTATATGGGGTAGCCGGCCGTGCATGTGATGGTTATATAGGTATATACACTAACCATGTGATAGCAATACAATATGGTATTTAGTATGGGTCATGTATGCAGCCATGAGTGCATTACATGACTTTATGTGTAGGTGGCAACCGGCCATGCAAAGTTGGTGGGCTGACACAACACTTGGAGTAAAATGAAAGTTAATCTCAGTCCGAAACGGCTGATTTTGGGACTTCAATTCTTATCAAGCACTCAAACAAAAAATGTCGGTAGAAAGCTCTCAAAAAATTAATTGGTTTAGGCTCATGTTTTGTACCATTCCGATACCAGGTGAGAGAGAAAACTCAAACCGAAGTTTCGATAAAATAGAGTGCGAATTTCCAGGTGCAGCGATTTTCGGGAAATTTTCGGGAGACCAAAACACTATGGAATTGAGTTCTAAGATTACGAAGGGGTTGGGCTTGAAAAGTAGATAATTTTAGACATTTGATTCATCAAAATCGGTCGAGAAACGGAAGAGAAAACTCTATATAAAGTTAGGATAATTTCTAGTGCAAATTTTGTTCGGGTAATGTGGTTCGGAGCCCTTTTCTTTTCTTTTCTTTTCGTTTCTTTTTTTTCAGGGATCGAGCTCCTAAGAAGCCAGTTTTTGACATACGGTTTGGGTTAGGCTCGGAAGGTCCTTGCTTTCAACTTATGATTCCTATAACTGGGTCTACTCAATCTCACTAGGGATGCAATGTAGTTAAAAAGGAAATTGCGGGTATCACATCCTCACCTCCGTTAGGAAATTTCGTTCTCGAAATCAATTCTCGAATAAGTGTGGGTACTTTGATTTCATATCCACCTCTGCTTCCCGCGTCGCTTCTTCTTCCTCGTGATGTTGCCATATCACCTTAACCAAGGGACTCTCCATGTTTCTCCAAACTTTTTCTTGGTGATCCACTATCTTGCTTGGTCCCTCGTCATAGGGATAATCTGGTCGAACTGCCACGGTTTCCCATTAAATTATATGAGTAGGGTCGGGGTGGTATTGTCTCAATACAGATACATGGAACACGTCGTGTATCCAATCCAATTCCGAAGGCAAATCTTGTTAGTATGCCACTTGCCTAAATATCTCCAAAATATGTGAAATCATGTGGTACAATAATCAATTCTCATATGCCCAATGCTCGGTCTTTCTTAGTATCATGCCAAACGCCACCCATGCTACTCAACCATTTCAGGTTTCATAACTAACACCCCGTAGGGTCATCATTCCATAATTAACGCCCATAGAATCATCATTCATAATCATTTCCACTTTCAGGACAACGGGTGCATTTGTACATGTACTAATCAGTTTCACGGCACATCCCCCCAAAACATATTCTAGCAATTTTCCAAAAATAAAATTTTATCCGCGAACCAACGAGCATGATAATCAATGATGTGCCAACAAAATTTAACAGGGCCAATAACAATGAAAATTGGGAATTTAAGCAATGAGCACAGATACTCCGAAAAGGAACGCAATCCAAGATTAGTAAGAACAAACTTTTGCAAAAAAGTTTAAGCAAAATCATATTGCATCCGACCCAATATCTTAGCGAGTATCTAATTGAGGATACTCCAGAATTGAGGCCCAAAGTGAGGGTCTCTATCAGATAATATCTATTGGGTACTCCCATACTATTTTAACAACCCCTAAACACCTTATTACGCCGCCAAACATTGGTTTGGTCAAACAACCCACAATCACTGATATAGAAGCGCTAGCAATCCTTACTACGAGGTCCATAGTGCTAAACTCCTATTACCATCCTATTATGCAACTATTGAAATAATTCTCCTGAGACATTAGCGTTCATCCCTCATCCTAACTTTCTAGAAGGAAAATTTCTCTGAACTCATTCCAATTGTCCATGTAATATCTATCAAAAATAAAATAGAATAGAATAAAATAAAATAATAACTTCATACCATAATATGATTCCTGAGTAACGACTGATCTTCTATACCTCCAATAAAATTAAGCCAATCGACCATAATTTATGCCCCAAGGTATAAGCTTGTGATAAACTCTCCAATCGAGCCACCATAGTCCAAGATCATGTATGGTATTTCTTAATTAATGAGATATTGAGCCACGAATTTAGTATCATCATTCCTCTCTAATTGTATTGATACACTTCATGTTATCTTTGAAACAAAAGTCAGCCTCAAGTAATATGCTATCTCTAGAACCTCATTCTTCAATCATCATCACTGATTACTCTTGGTACTTCAAACTTCTATCAAGTGACACAATCCACCCTTCCTTTCCCACTTACTTATCCTTGACACCTATTAGTATCCTTAACTTACTTTTTTATTTTGGTCTTATCAAGTGACACAATCCACCCTTCCTTTCCCACTTACTTATCCTTGACACCTATTAGTATCCTTAACTTACTTTTTTATTTTGGTCTTATCAAGCTACACAAATATTCTTTTCCATCCTTTAGTTTCATAAATAGATCAAGTACTCATGCACTTCTTAGTTTTTAGTTTTTCTTAACTAGACTACCAGCGCAGAATTAATTCTTCATGCATCAAGTTCACAACATTGACCTTCTTAGTGGTATTGCAAGGAAATCATAATCCTCCCTATATTCCACCTCTCCTTCTATCTAAAATAGATCTTCTTGGGTAGTGATTTATCTTAAACTCTTATGGTCATAAAAGGTCAGACTTCTCTCCATACACATAACTTCCCTAAATTTTTTAATTCAATTGCCATTGTTGCCATCCTCAAATCATGTGTCGGATAATCCTACTCATGTTTCTTTAATGGTCTTAACCTGTAAGCTACTGCATTCTCAACTTGAATGAGTACATAACCTAATCCTTCTACTTAGATGTATACTATATATGCTTCTTAGTAACTCCCAAAGTCATCCTCAAAGCGATAAATGTGTCTCCTCGAACTCACAATCATCTTACTATAATTTTCCTTCAAAATTCATCACATGCAATTCTTTTTGCTCTAATTACTTCCATGGCACCTCAAAGCGAAGTTCAAGATATTCAAAACAAGCTTAATTGATAAACATACTGATAATCAAAGCCAGTTAAATTCAGAGCTTCAAGAACATTAAGGAAGAAGTTTTACCTCAAGCTTTTGTCTCCTCTTTTCAAATCATCTACCAATCCCACAAATTTTGGAGACTATCCTCTTTCCTAATGACCGAAAGCCACAAATACATTTCAAGCATAAAACAGGTAAATATGTCAAGTTAATAGGTCACACGTGTTCCTCACTTTATTCACTACCTTAAATTTTATTTCACCAACACCACTTCGATCTAGTAATACTAATTCTAAAGCCATCAAAATTTTGGGGTGTTAAAATCTAACCTTTCTAAAATTTATCTTCCAATATACATCGTGACACCACAAAATTGAATCATCCGTTTCCACTGCATAAACTGATCATTTCCTCAAATTGAAATTTCATAATTAACTCCTCAAATCTTCAGCTTTCAAAGTATCCCACTTAGTCGCACACAAGATCCACTTTCTATGCTCTAGATATAATAAGCGAGTATTAAATCACCATAAAACATATGCAAACCTTTGTAAGCATCCCATTTTTGACCGTTCGGCAGTCTACACTCCGTCCAGACTTGTTTTCAAGTCATTTTGGGCATATTCCTATCGAATCCAATCCTCTAGTCCAAATTCCGTCTTTCCATCGCTTCGCGGGCCTGTCAGGCACAAATAGAGGCAAAATGACCAAAATACCCTTAGGGGCATTGTCCTTTCTTATTCCAATTCCAATCCCTCTCTCGAGACAGTTTATTCCTCGAGACGGTCCGAGTAGCAAAACTACTCACAAAACCGTCAGAGTGGCGGAAATACTCACAAAACCGTTAGGGTGGCGGAAACACTCACAAAACCGTTAGAGTAGCGGAAATACTCACACCGTTAGAGTGGCGGAAACACTCAAAACCCAGGCAGGTCTCTTCGGAGTCGGTAAGACCCCTTTCCAATCCCTCTCTCGAGACAGTTTATTCCTCGAGACGGTTCCAATCTAGGCACGTCTCTTCGGAGACGGTAAGACCCCTTTCCAATCCCTCTCTCGAGACAGTTTATTCCTCGAGACGGTCCGAGTAGCAAAACTACTCACAAAACCGTTAGAGTAGCGAAAATACTCACAGAACCGTTAGAGTAGCGAAAATACTCACTCAACCGTTAGAGTAGTGGAAATACTCATAGAGCCGTTAGAGTAGCGGAAATACTCACAGAACCGTTAGAGTAGCGGAAATACTCACAAAGTCGTCCGAGTAGCGGAAATACTCAACCGTTAGAGTAGCGAAAATACTCACAGAGCCGTTCGAGTAGCGAAAATACTCATAGAACCGTTAGAGTAGCGAAAATACTCACAGAACCTTTAGAGTAGCGGAAATACTCACAGAACCGTTAGAGTAGCGGAAATACTCACGAATAGGTCGATATAGGGAATTGGCAACAAATCCTTGTGTCACGACAACCGCTGTTAGAGTGGCAGAAACACTCAAAACCCAGTTCAACACCCGTGTCTGTTAGCTCACTTCAGTTAAAAATGACCAGACTACCCTTAGGACCTTTTCCGAGACTTTCCGGTCAAGATGACTCTTTTGCCCCTAAGCATCCGAATGCCCCGGGAACCACACCGGCTCTGGGTATCAAACCGATAACCCCCTGAGACTACTTTTTATAGTATTCTCAATTTTCCTTTACCTTTCCGGATCATTCCGAGTCAGTTCCGGCCAACCCAGTACAAAATGACCGTTTTGCCCCTATAGGGCCGGTCTCCTTCTTCGACCACACCGGCTCTGGGTATCAAACTGGTAATGTCCCGAGAATAATTTTTATAGTGTTCTCAACCTTCCTTTACCTTTCCGGATCATTCCGAGTCAGTTCCGGCAAACCTGGTACAAAATGACCGTTTTGCCCCTGGTGGGCCGGTCTCCTTTTCCGACCACGCCGGCTCTGGGTATCAAACTGGCAACCTCTGGGAACATTCTAAATAATGTTTTTAGATCCCAAGTCTTCTTCCGGGACAATTTGAGTCTGTCCCGGCAGTTTTCCGGTCCGATTGACCGTTTTGCCCCTAAAGGCTCGGTCAACCTTTCCGACACATCCAATCCTCACTTTTCAAGTCAAATACCTCCAGGACACTATTTTAAGTGTTCCTGCTCCTTTCCGGCCCTCTGGGTCACTCCCGGCTCCTTCAAATCAGTCCCGGACTTTCCGGAGTCACTCCTAGTGAAGCCAGGCTAAAGTTTACATGGTAGTCACTAGTACAGGCGCCCAAATCTAGTCAAAGATACGTTGCTTGCCGACCTTAATTCCTCCTATACACTCATACACTTCCCCATACACTCATACAATAGCATTCAACCACTCTCTGAAGACTTGAAGAGCAGCCCTCCAAAGCTTGAAGACAACCCTTGAAGACTGAAGGGTGAAGATCAAGACCGAAGACCGAAGACTGCACGGCGCGCAAAATAAACAAGAAACAAGGTAGGCTCCCTATTTAATTTTCTGCACTTTCCCCCTCTCTCTTCTCTCTCCAACCCACTTGGGTTTTCTCTATTTTAATCCCCCATCTCTTTCCCCCCCTTTCTTTGCATACTTGAAACAAGGGGATTCCCGGTCCATGTGTAGGATTGGACTATTGGAGAGTCACCGTGTCGGGGGCTTTCTTCTAGTCTAACCAAAGACCACGTGGGTCCGGCCCCTTTGATTATGTGGTGAAGCCTTAACCTTGTATGTTCACGACCCCAAATTGCATTGTGCATATCATAGTCTTGCATCTTCCAAAAACCATTTTCAAAGTTGTTTTTCAAAACGTTTTCAAACTTGTTTTCAAAATTGCATCAAAATCTCTTTTTCAAAAACTTATTTTCAAAACCACAATTCTAGGGTGATTCTAGCCTTTCCATGGCTAGGGTTGCTTTAGGAAAGTGTTATATTAAAAGTGACCATTTGGTCTATATTTTCAAACTTTGTTTTCAAAACCGCTTTCCTAAAGTGGTTCTAGCCTTCTTATGGTTAGAATTGCTTTAGGAAAGTGAGATGTTTTTACTTCTAAAAACTCTCTTTAAAAATCTCTTCCTAAAAATCTCTTTTTCAACATACTTTCCTAAAACTCCCCTCTTCAAAATTGATTTCAAAAACTCCCTTTCAAAATCTCTTTTTCAAAACTCCTTTTTTCAACTTCTTTCCAAAACTTTCTTTCCTCAAAATTCACTTTCTAAAAACACTCCCTAAAAATCTTTCTAAAAACTTTCCTCCCGGAATCTTCCTTCTAGAAATTCCCCTATAGAATTTTCTTTCTAAACTCTACGTTTCCAAAAACATGTTTTCCAAAAAACTCCTCCCTAGGATTTCCTTCTAGAAAACCTTCGTTTTCAAAAACACATTTTTCAAAAACTCTTTCCTTAGACCCCAAGTCAAGCCCTAGAACCCACAATTAGGAAACCCTAATTTTTCTTTCCAAAAACATGATTTTCAAACTTTGCCCTAAACCTAGGTTTCCAAAATATTTTGTTTTCTACATCGAAACTATCTTTGTTTTCAAAAACCTATTTTCTATGTCGAAACTAGAATTTTTCAAATCTAGGGTTTCTAGAATCTCCTTTTCCAAATCCTTGCCAAGTCAAATCTTCCCTTTAGGAAACAGAATCAAACCTTTGCTTTAGGAAACCAAATCCAATCTCCCCGTTTAGGAAACTAGATCCTATCCTCCGTTTTTGGAAACAAAATCAAACCCTTGTTTTTAGAAACCAGATCCAATCCCTTCCTAATCCAAACCTTTCTTAATTCAATTCTTTCCTAAACCATAAGTTCCCTAAACCTAAACTTTAAATCTTTCCTTAAATTTCAAAATCTAAATTTTTCCTACACTTCCACTTTCCTAAACCTTAAGTTCCCAAAACTTGAACATAAAAATCTTTCCTAAATTTTAAAACTCAACTTTCAAATCTTTCCTAATTCAACCCTTTCCTAATTCAACCTCTTTTCCAAGTTTTAACTTTCTAAATTCAAGCTTTTAAACCTTTCCTAAATTCAAACCTTTCTTAATTTTCAAGATTTTCTAAAACTCTAAAATTTTCTAAAATCTTTCTAAACTCTAAAACTTTCTAAATCCTAAACTTTCCAAATTTCAATCTTTCCAAATTCAAAACTTTCCAAATTTGAAACCTTCTTAAGTTAAATCTTTTTAAACCTAAAAACTTTCTAAATTCTAAACTTTCTTAAAACTTCAACATCTTTCCAAATCTAAGATTTTCCTAAACTCAAAGCTTTCTTAATGTAAGACTTTCTTAAGTTGAGGCTTTCCTAATTCAAACATTTCCTAAATTGAAAACTTTCCTTTTTCAAACCTTTCCCAAAACGAAACTTTTCTTATTTTCAAAACTTCCTTATTTTCAAAACTTCCTTGTTTTCAAAACTTCCCACTTTCAAGACTTCCCTTTTTCGAAACACTCCAAAATTCAAAGCTTTCTTAACTTGAAACTTTCTAAACTCTAAGTCTTTCCTAAACTAAACTTTTCCTAATTCAAAACATTTCTTAATTCAAAACTTTCCTAAACCTAAAACTTTCCTAATTTCGAAACTTTCCAAAAATGACACTTTCCTTAATCGAACCTTTCCTAAATCCAATCTTTCTTAAACTTTTGAGTCTTTCCTAAGTCTCATCTTTCTTAAGTCTAGCTTTCCTAAACCTCCATCTTTCTAAAACCAAGTCTTTCCAAAATCAATCTTTCCAAAGCAAGTCCAATCTTCTCAATTTCAAATTCCAATCTCTTCTTCTAATCTCAAATCAAATCCAATTTTCAATTCAATCTCTTTCTTTCAATTTAATCTCTCTCTTCAAATCAATCTATTTTCAATCGGACTCTTGTCCGAACTACGACTGACCTGATTCCCCTAAAGGGATACGTAGGCAACCTTCATAGGTGCGGTCACCATACTTTTCAAACTTTCAATTCCACTCTCATGGGTGTGGTTTCCAAAATCTTTCCAAATTTCAAATTCCAATCAATTTTCAAATTTCAATTTCAAAATTTCTATTTTCAAATTCCTATTTCTAAGTTTTCAAAGTTTCCAATTTCAATCCCATCTTTTCAAATCAAATCAATTTCTTTTCAAACCAACTTCTATTTTCCAATTCTTTCATCTTGCACGTGCATATCATGCATCATATTAGTTTCGTTTTAGACATTCTTTTTCAAAGTGAATGGGGTTGAACTATAGTTAATTAAGGACTCTCATAGGTGAATCTAGGGTAGATTGACATGTAGGTACCGAAAGGGCGGGGTAGGGTGATAGCTTAGTGCGTCTTCCCTACACGTAACCAACTTCCGAACCTAGAATCACTGTTTTCAAAGACCAAAAAGGAGTTATTTTTCTAAAAAGGGCTAAATGTTTTCCAAAGGTTGCCAAACAACCTATTTTTCTTAAAAACCCTCTCTTGAGGAGATGTTTTTCAAAATCGTTTTTCAAAAAACCCTAAGTGTAGTTTTCGGATTATGCTTAGTTTTTAGATGACCTAACTCACCTTAATCAAGTTAGGTGGCGACTCCGAACCTTTTTCAAAAGCCCTTTATTCAAACCTGTTTTCAATTCAAACCTAGTCGCACTCATTCTTCTAGGAGGGTGAGTTCTAACGAGAGAGTACAGCATTTTTCCCGCTTGGGTGAGTATTCCTCGAGTGCGAAAAATCTGGGCGCGACAACCTTCAAACTAATCTTACTAAATTGCTAAGGCATCCCTGTTTCTTCAATTTCATGTTCAAGCTTCCAAGTAACTTACTCAAATGACTCACAAAAATCATCTTAATCTCTAAAAATAATTTGTAGTACTCCAAAATTGAATTGAAAGTCCACAAAATTCTTTAAAGTCCAAAATTTTCTCTCACTACAATTTGTCCTTAAAATATACTAATTTTTGGAACCTCCACAAAGACACCAAAAGCTAAATTCCTACACTTCCACTGCGCACTCTGATAATCTCTTTAAATATGAATTTTCTTAAACACCAAAAATTCTGTAAACATCTCCTTAAATGGTCAAGCTCTAAATATTTCACCAAGTTCGATATAAGATCTAATACCTACGCTCCAATATTACCTATATCAAAGCTACTATTTTAACACCAACTAGTCACACTAGATCCCATTTAAGATCTAATACCTCACTCTGATACCACTATTCTAACGACCCGACTAATCGGACCATTAAATAAATAAAATGAACAACTCCCAAAAGATTTAGTCATGCTACAACCCCACTGTTTTTCTCTCTGGTTCACAACGGGTTGGGGGCTATTTTTGCTGGGTTTGGGTAGTTTGAAGGAAAGGGGATGAAGGTAGTAAATCTCACTTCGAATGGCCTTTGCCCCTGCCCTCTTTTCTTCCCCGTTTTCTCCCTGCCTTTCACTCGATTTCTCACTTTCTCTCTCTAAAACTCGCTCTAACCTCAATGAGCAGCTCCTGGGGGTATAGAAGCTGGGTTAGGTATATATAGAGGGGTGTGGGGGTGGTGCCTTGTGTGGTGGTGTGAGTTTGCCGGTTGCATGGGTTGGTTTTCTTTTGTTTTTTCTCTCTCCCCATTTCTTCCTCTCCCTACATCTCTCACTCTCTCTCTCTCCAAGCATATAGGCAGCTTATACACCCTTTATTGACGCATGGTGGATGTCCATGCCTATGCATCCACCTCCCTATCCCTCTCTCGGTCTCTCTCTATATCCCTTTCTTCTCTCCTTTTTTATTGGCCAGCCAAGGATGGTCCCATGCCCAGCAAGTTGGAATGAGCCGACATTCTCCTCAGGGCTTCTGCATTTTCTTCTCTCTCTCTCTCTCTCTCTCTCTCTCTCTCTCTCTCTCTCTCTCTCTCTCTCTCTCTCTCTCTCTCTCTCTCTCTCTGTGCAACGGCTTCCATTGGTCGCATGGGTTCTTCTTGCCCAGCAAGTGGATAGCAATTGGAAAAAAAAGATTAATTTTCATGCAATTGGTTCGGTGTGTGTGTGCTTATTTTATGCCTTGTGTTTAATGTGTGTTAGCTAATGATATTTTAATGTGATACATGTATGCCATATAATCTCTTTGCTATATACGCAGCCTAGGGGAGGTGTTTCTCGTGCAATAAGTATATAGGGTAGCCGACCATGCATGTGATGGTTGTATAGGTATGTACACTAACCATGTGATAGCAATACAATATGGTATTTAGTATGGGTCATGTATGCAACCATGAGTGCATTACATGCACTTTATGTGTAGGTGGCAGCCGGCCATGCAAAGTTGGTGGGCTGCTACAGCACTTGGAGTAAAATGAAAGGTAGTCTCAGTCCAAAACTGTTGAGTTTGGGACTTCAATTCTTATCGATCACTCAAAATGAAAATGTAGGTAGAAAGCTCTCGAAAAATTAATCGGTTTAGGCTCAAATTTCGTACCATTCTGATACCGGGTGAGAGAGAAAACTCAAACCGAAGTTTCGGTAAAATTGAGTGCGAATTTCCAGGTGCAGCGGCTTTTGGGGAATTTTTGGGAGATCGAAACACTATGGAATTGTGTTATAAGATTACAAAGGGGTTGGGCTCAAAAAGTAGATAATTTTAGACATTTGATTCATCAATATCAGTCAAGAAACAGAAGAGAAAACCCTATATAAAGTTAGGATAATTTCTGGTGCGAATTTTGTTCGAGTAATGTGCTTCGGAGCCCTTTTCTTTTCTTTTTTTTTCGGGGATCGAGCTCCTAAGAAGCCATTTTTTGACATACGGTTTGGGTTGGGCTCAGAAGGTCCTTGCTTTCAGCTTATGATTCTTATGGCTGGGTCTACTTAGTCTCGCTAGGGATGTAATGTAGTTAAAAAGGAAATTGCGAGTATTACAAGAGGGTTGTTCGGTGGCGATGCTCGACTCAACAGACGGGTTCATCTCAGTAGAATTCACATTGGCAACAGGGTTCTTCACGATAAGAAGCAAGTCTGCAGAAAGGTTGGTTTCAGCTAGCTTGACCCCAATGAGAACCTCTTTTTCTTCCTCGCCTCTGTATTAGACCCCAAATCAACTTCAGCCCAGACAGGTATCTCTGTCCAGAGAGGAGAAGACTTATTCAAAGCTTGTTTCCTCAGGGCCGCCTTCCAGGCTTCCTAGAAGAGTTGCTCGTAAATTTGTTTGACTTGTCCTTCGTAAAATCTCTGGCATCCTCATAGCCTTTTGTGTATTGGGCTTGTGATTTCGCCTTTGACCTCCCCAGATTCGTTGTGGCTTCTACCAAGCCTGTCTTCACCTTAAATGCCGACTTCTCAGGTTCGGCAAGCCGAACCTTCAGAGTTTCAGCCTCTGCGTTCACCACTTGTAAGTCTTCCTCCTTTTGCTTAAAACAGGCTTGGGTTTCGGTAAGGACGAGTTTGCTATTCTGTAGTGTCGTTCTCAAAGCACGAGCGTCCCAATCTTGGATATGGATATAATCCTTAAGCTCACCATACTTCTTTCGCAAGCTCTTGCGCCAATCACGTAAGCTACATAAACGTTGCATGGCCTACAAGCCCTGAATGGCTCCTTGATGAGAACAAAACAATTGACTACATCAGTAAAAAGCTGAGCAAAGAATCAACCAAAAAATAGAAAAGGAAGATGCCCTGCCACCATCGAGGCATGAGCTGCCCCAATAAAAATATCTTCAGTGGTTGTGTCGCTCAACTCCTTAATATTTTTGGGAGGCATAACGACCTAGAGAGCCCCTACAACAACATCAACACTGAAAAGGATGGAATCCTGAGAAGTCATGGCATGACCACAAATTTTTGGCCACACCATGAACTCCTTGGCCTCTTTCTCCTCTTCCTTTCCCTTGTCTGCTTGCTCGGGGCACGCCATCTTCTCTAAAGCATCTTCAGCCTCAACAGCCTTCACTAGTCTCCTCTTCTTCTTCGCCTCCTAAAGTACCATGGGCTCTACCAGATCCACCACTAGGGACGCAACAGGGATTGTGATGACAAGAGACGACATAGATGTAAAAGTAATAACGACAACTATAGGAGTGTCGGTGGATGCAGTCACCCCATCCCCTTTCCTCTTCCTGGTGCCACTCTTCTTAAGAAAGGTTGTCAGATTACGGGGCTGTGGACGCTTCATACCACTTTCAACAGCAGGGAGTTGTAGCGGAAGTGTTGCAAAATCTCTAAGTTGGTGCAGGCCGCCTTCCATCTTCTGGACGGTAATCACGTTGTTCGATACCCTGTAAGTAATCGAGAAGGATTGGTATCGAATTGGGTAACCTAACAGTATGTGTGCAACCTGACCAATTCCTCTAAACTCGCCCTCGCCCTCGCCCTTGTATGCCCAAACTTAGTCAAGAGCAACAATATCGACACCAACTTATTCAAGCTCTTTGTTTTTTATGCCGAAGTCAGCTGCAAAAACAGAGACATAGTGTTAAAATTAGTAGAAACAGGTGCAAGCAGAGATCGAAGAAAAACCTATTACAGTAGGTAGCGATCCACCTATTTTCTTCGGAACCTTGGGGTATCTTATCACTGGGAGAACCTCCTCTGGGATGTTCCTGAACTCCCATGGTTCGCTTACTCTCACAATGACATCATCAATCCTCTTCCCTGAACTGGAGAGAAACTAGACCAATTCTCTCGGCGCACTCCTAACCCAGAAATGGTACCTCTTTTGGTCCGACCTTGCCTCACTCAATTCTACACCCGAGTAGCAGTAATCAAAATCGTAGATGCCCAAGTTCTGGTTCAGATGCCTATTCAACTTGGCTATTCCCATAACTATCCTATACCCGTTAGACTGAAGTTGGATGGGGGCAATTCTATAATGGTTTAAGATTGTAGTAAGGAAAGGGTGAATGGAGAACCTAAGTCCACTCTCAACAATGGCAATTAAGGGGAAGGGAGTGCCTTCTTCGTTTTCAAACCAGCCATCGTTCTTGAGCCCAATTAACCTAATATCTACCCCTTCTGGGAAGTCGTATCTACGCTTAAAGGTTGCGACGGCAGCGGGCCTATCAAGCATGTTCCTAAGCTTATTCGCCATGGAAGACAACCTAGAGATCTTAGGGTTTTCAACTTGGGAGCAAAGAAAGAAGAACAGACAAGAGAGACTTACAGAGTTTCTTCCTAGGATGAGCAAGGTCAAAGGAACCCAAAGTATCACCGATTTGGCATTTCGTCTAGAAAGGAAGACCCCTCACCTACAGAAAAACGTGAATCGACGATAAAAAGACATGGAGTTTCTCTAACAGTTACATCTCATTAAATTGAAATTGATGGCTGCACCGGGCATGTGCCGTGTACCGTATATCTATAGCTGTATAAACACCAGTCTAGCCCCCTTCCAAAGGGCACTAGGGCTGGGGGCAATTGTGGGTCAAAATAATGAGGCCTAATACAATTAAATCGGGCGCGTTTAAGAGCATACTATCGACTTGGGCCACGAGGGGCCCAAGCTCACTAGTACCCAGATGAAGGCCCCAACAGTGGTAAAGTTAGCCCAGATCTACCAAGGTCTCAAGTCGGTTGAGTATACGCAAGTCCATTTCTAAAAAGACTAGAACACTAAACAATTATCCAAAAGTGATTAACTCCTAGGAGAAGAGAGAATAAAATTTCCTACGGGATTATAACATTTCAAACACTATAAAAACCCATACCACTAAGGTGTAAGGTACGTTCATTTGAGTTCTAACTCTCTATAATTTATTTGATTTATTATGATTAAACTTGTTAACTTAATCATTGGAGTGCCTTCGGCCCAAAAAGAGTTGAGACATTCTCTTCGTCTTCTTCTCTTGCAGACTGTTTGTGCTCGTCGATTCAATTTTAGAGTTCAACCAGACCTTTCTAAAATTTTCACCTACAATAATTATAAAAGAGGAATATATATACATACATATATATATATATATATACTTAGAAAATTTTAAGCTTGAAATCTTTATTTTTCTTAAGTACGTGCTGAAATAAATTTAGATTTATAGCCCCTTTAATAGGATGCAAAGAAAATCCGAAGTACATAAAAAAAGAAAAGGAAAGTGCATTTCCATTTTTTGCCTTTAAACTATACTTTCGTTCAGTATTGTAAAGGTATAACAGTCCCCTTTTCTTTTACTATATGCTCAACTTTATGATGGAAGGGAAAGGTAAAATCCCTTTCCATACCTTTACCTATTTCCTCCCTGTTATTTTCTTTTCCTTCTACTTTTGTTTTATCTCTTTTAACAAATAAAGTGGGACAAAAATTTAAAATCCTTGGGAGTGGGGTCTACAAACAGTAGAAACTATCAAAGTTTAGACTTAGAGAAAATATTGAATTTTGAATGTTAAATGATTTTTTCAAAGATAGTTTAGGTAAAATACAACAGTAAACACAAAAAAAATAAAAATAAAATAATTTCCACCTTATCTGTCTGAAAGAAAATGATGCATTTGAAAATCAAATGATCGCGCAAGCATTTAGTGTTCTTTGCATCATTAAATGTTTCTTGAGAAGTATCCTCAGAAGTTAGAACACTCATTTGACAAAACCCAACATTCAAACGAATTCAAGTTGGGGAAATCAGCATTACTTACATATTTTATTTCTCTCTCTTTTTGGGTGTTGTCTTTCCTTCTCTAATAACTGCTCACATGATTATTTTGTGAATTCAAACCCTCATCTCCCAGCATAAATAGCTAACTTCTGTCGTCTTCTGTCTCTTTTTGGCTTTTGGCACAACAAAGACACATGAGACAGAGAGAGAGAGAGAGAGAGAGAGAGAGAGAGAGAGAGCGAGCCAGAGTGCCAAGCCCATCAACATTCAAAAACTAGAAAGAGTTTAGATCCAAAATGCTAGGCTTCAAAGCCTATCCCCTCAGGCTTTAAAAGATTTCTCGCTGTCCCTATTTGGCCACTACCCCTCCTATTTCTCTTTTCATGTCTGCTTCAACATAGGAAAATAATAGAGAGAGAGAGAGAGAGAGAGAGAGAGAGAGAGAGAGTGGAAAATTAAAAAGAAAATGAAGCTTCTTCATGTGCTTGTGCTTCTTCTGCATGGACCCATTTGGATTTTTCACTTACCTGAGGTTGATTCCAGACCAGATCCTCCTGTTTCTTCTATTACTGCTCCTGTGCCTTCACCAGCAGTCGCACCCATTTCTCCAATCTTAGCATCAATGGCTGCCTTCTCTCCAGGTACCCTCGCAATTCTCTCTCTCTCTCTCTCTCTCTCTCTCTCTCTCGATACCCTTATGGGCTTTCAAGTCCTGTTCATCACATTTGTCAACATTTGTTTCCAAGACAGGTAATGGGAGGCAACCCTATGGGTCTGTTGTGTCCACTTGATTATGGTTTTTGCTTTTGCAAGTTTGTTCATCATTCCATTGATAAGTTGTTTTCTACATAGGTCAAGGGTTGGATCAGATAAAAAATTTCAAATTTCAAACACTCAGGACCAGTATATCCACAACATTTATTGCAGTAGAGAAAAAATATTATCTTGATGATTATTTTCCATTTATCATTGGGTTACAATTTAAGTCATCATTTTCTTTTTGTCTTCAATCTTCAATTTTTATATCCATTACATATTTCTTTCCACAATTTTCTCGTCTGCTTTCAATTTTCCATTCTCACATCACTATTTTCAACCATATCTTCTGGTTTTATTTTTGAGACTCTTGACATTTGCCCTCCAAAACTGAGCACTCCGACTGAGATTTTCTTCTATAAATTGCTTATGTAATCAGGGACTCAGGTGGGAAGTGAACACCACCACCATATGGATTCAAATAAAAAATTGCTTATAGCACTCATTCTTGCCTGCACTGCTCTGGGTGCAATCATATTGTCTTTGTTATGCTTGTGGATTTATCGTAGAAAGAACTCATTCAAATCCCACCAGAAAAATGAATATAGCTCAGGTGAGTTCTTTTGCAACAATACCCATATCAGTTTTCTTCCATAAAATTTGTGGGTATCAGGGAATTAACATCAATAGTGTTATTTATCTGAGATTCTCTGTTTTGTTTGGTTAAATTTTGAAGATACCCTAAAAGGGCTTCCATTATCTTCCTTAATGGGTAAATACAATTCCTTGAGGACGAGTTGCAACAAAGGAGCTGTATCTCTAATGGATTACAAGTTACTAGAAACGGCGGCGAAAAATTTTCAAGAAAGTAATATTTTGGGGGTGGGTGGTTTTGGTTGTGTTTACAAGGCCCAGTTGGATGACAATATCGATGTTGCCATCAAGAGACTACAGGGAGGAAGTCAGGATGCTATTACAGAATTTGAGGTACCATCTTTCTTTTCAATTTGGTTTTGTATTCAGTTTCCAGGATTAGGTGTTGTAACCTGAATTTTTGTTCTTGAATTGTCATTTGGAACTACAGACTGAAGTGGATTTGTTGAGTAAAATTCAGCATCCAAATATAATTTCTCTCTTAGGTTACAGCATTCATGGTGAAACAAGGCTTCTTGTTTATGAATTGATGCAGAATGGATCCCTGGAAACTCAATTACATGGTAAAAAATGTTTCTATGGTTCTTCAATTCAGAATGAATAATGAAAAATATTGATACTTCTTAGTTTCTTTGTCTTCAGGACCTTCTCATGGATCAGCTTTAACTTGGCATCACAGGATGAAAATCGCACTTGACACGGCTAGGTGAGTTTGTAGAATCCAGTAGGTCAAGATTTTTAGTTTGTGTTATTGGTTGCCTATTAATATATTCGCAAGTGTTTGACCAGAGGATTAGAATATCTGCATGAGCACTGCAACCCACCAGTGATCCATAGAGATCTGAAATCATCTAATATTCTTATAGATTCCAACTTCAATGCCAAGGTAAAAACATTTAAAATTAGATGAGTTTCTGATCTATACTTCAAAATAATTGGTGTTTTACTATAATATTTCTGATGCATCAATTAATCATATTCCATTAGAATTTTCTAAACCTCTCTCTCGCTGTGTTTTGGTTTGGATTCAGCTTTCGGATTTCGGTCTAGCTGTAACTGATGGGACCCAAAACAAGAACAACCTCAAGCTTTCAGGCACCCTGGGTTATGTAGCCCCCGAGTATCTTTTAGATGGTATGCCAAGAAATCAAAATCTTTCTAATTTCGTGCAAATACTTTAATTTCAGCCGATGAAAATCCTTGATTATTTTTCTTTTTTTCTTGGTCCTGATGATCCCAGCTATTATAACCGGAGAGTGTCAATCATGCTCTGGAATATTCCTGATTTTATAATCATATAAAATTTATAGACAATTATATTAAGTAGACTTGAGCACATAGCTGCACATGTACTGTCTCACTACATAGCACTGGTACTAATAATTGTGTGAATTATATTCAGAAAACCTCTTATGCATACAGCTAGTTAGCCTGATATGAATATAAATCTCTATGCTACTTTATTATTAAGAGTTTGGATGTTGATTTCATTTTCTTGATAAAGTTGGTTATTCACATTGAAGAAATCTTAAAAATTAGAATTTTTTTTTTACGGATCATTGATGTGCTGAATATTTTCATGGGAAGGATTGAAATTTGCATGATAAGATGGGATGGGTCAAAATAAAGTCTCCTTCTGTCTGATTGAAGCTTAGTAACTGCTGATCTGCAAAAGAATTAGACAGCAGATATCTGCTATGAGACATGCTAAATACTTCCTAATAGGGAATTAATGAACATGTTGATCAATTCTTGCAAGACTTAATCCTCTTCTTGTTTTCCTTAGGAGAAGGCGCGGTGGATAAATTTACCATGTTTGAAGCGTCTCTAAGCTTAAGTGGATTTCACGTTTCTTTCATCTATTAAGAAATAGACGTTCCTATTTCTTTCCAGGAAAATTGACTGATAAAAGTGATGTATATGCTTTTGGAGTCGTCCTCTTGGAGCTTCTACTAGGAAGAAAGCCTGTAGAGAAATTGGCACCAGCTCAATGCCAGTCTATTGTCACATGGGTAAGCCTTTGCTCTCAACCCCTATCCAGTCAAGGTCATATTGGATATGAATCATAGTAAAGGTTTCAAATTTCGAAACTCAACGCTATTGCTATTTTTGGTATGCAGGCCATGCCTCAGCTCACTAACAGGTCGAAACTTCCCAACATCGTGGATCCGGTGATCAGAAATACAATGGATCTAAAGCACCTATACCAAGTTTGTGAACTATATACACCCTGCTTTCAATTACCATTTCTAATTCCGAGGGGGCCCAATTTGGATCCCTACAAAATTAAAACTCTGATCAACCGGAGCCGACTTTGCCGGTTTCTAATTTTATCTTTTAATCACAAATTTTAATTGGGAATAGAAATGGGTTCTATAACCAGGATTGACTCAAGCTGGTTGTGTAGAAGTTCAATACATGGCCAGTTTTCTGAAAGAAAACTGCCCTGAGGCGGGTTGTGCCTTTGGTAGGGGGTTGGGTGCATTTATTGGAGGCTCAGTTTTTATTTCCTTGGGAGTATTCAAGGTGATAATGCACCCTTAGATATATATATACATATACAAATTAGATGTAAGTCTATGTACTGGCAAGACGAACGTCCTCCGACTCCGCCCCCTTCACAAGCACCACATGATCCAACCTTTTACTCTTAGTTCAGGATTCATTCAGAGAAATAACTGAAGTTGTGACTAATTGGTAACTACATTATGCTGTGTAGGTTGCTGCTGTAGCTGTGCTATGTGTTCAACCAGAGCCAAGTTATCGTCCTTTGATAATGGATGTTTTGCATTCTCTCGTTCCCCTTGTCCCCATCGAGCTTGGAGGGACTCTGAGAGTTACTCAGCCAGCGCCCCCTGCCGTGCCTACCCATTGCTGACAATGCTTTTTTTGGAAATTTTTGAATGTTTTTTTTGCAGTGTTGCTGCACATATTTTGTAAATTGAAGCGATTGAGAAGTGGTTTCTTCAAGGGGAGAGTTGTGCATATAAAGGCCTATAGAGGACATTGTGCCACACATATCTTGGTTTTCTTCTTTGTACCCAATATTATTGACAATGCCCTGTTTGGTTCTTGTATTTGTTGAAGATAACAATAAAGTGAAAAAAGGATAGAGAAAATCACTCTGCATTCTTTGGTTACTATGGAAAAGAATGGAAAAGAAAAAATTTATTCTATCTATCATTTCTTTTCTGTTTCAAAATTTCATATATACATATATATACATATATGTATACATATTTATGTATTTCTTTAATCTAACAATTTTGGAAGAGAGAAAAACATGAAAGAAAACTTTTTTCTGACCTTCATTTTCTTCACCTTTTCACAGTACCAATTCCAAGTTCCACACAAATCGTAATGATATTTGGTTCTTAGATTAGCGGAGGGAAAAGGAAAAAGGAAAATGCAGTCATGAGTAAGGGTAAAAGATCACCATCTCGAAGCGGTTAACCAGGTATAAAGTCACTGCCGTTTCTATCTTTGTGCATGGCTAATGAAAGATAAGAAAAAAAAATAAGTGAGAGAAGGAAAAAGAATATGTATTTGTCAAAAAATTTATTTTTTTGTTCGTTATTTATAAAAAATAAATATAGATAAGTAATTTCACTTTTCTTTTTTCTGACAAATGTAAAATCCAAATATAGTATAAGGATACGCACCCCTCAAATTCCTTTTATTTATTCCAAGAGTTATTCCAAAATGTGAAAACCTATTTGTTTCTACTGAACTCAAATGAAGTTGAATGTCAACCCAAACAACAACCACCCAAAAAAAAAAGAAAGAAAGAAAGAAATAAAGTAAATGTAAATTATCAAAACGTAACGTTCATTAGGAATAAGGAGAAAACCAGATGTAAGTGTTTAGTGGACAATTTCACACTTTTTATTCACCCGACACTACTCCCGTAGACGTGCCACTTATTTGTCATATTTTCACTCTGATCGTATAGCAGCTGTGATGGATTTGCTACTTCTATTATTCCATCTAGGTTTTTTTTAAGTAGGGTTGGGAATTTTCTAGACATGTTTCGTATGTTTCTGGAGATTTTCAGTCTAAACGAGGAAAATCACCATGTTAGAACATATAACAAGGTGATAATGGAGGAGGTAGAGATAAAGGTGTAGGAGTTGTGATAGAATTAATAGGAGATGATGGTTTGCCAGAATATCGCATATAAAAATCAAAATATTCAGATGGTCCCCCCAAAGAGAAACAAGGGAAAGGGAAAGTAATTTGATATCAAAGTAACACCTTACTCTTTTTTTTAATGGTCGCATGTTTAGATCCGTTTGTATTAGTAATCACGTGAAATAGATGTTGTTGAGAAGAGTTAAATGTCGTTTGCACTTTAGTATAATTGGAATGATTGGCTCGTCTTTCTAATTTCAGTAATTATGGATTAAGCTAAATATGTCGAAACGAGTTGAAACCACTATAGTCACGTTCAAAGAATGCTGTGTTAATCACCCCTTCCCACCTTCTCTATCAGCAACAAAAGAACAAAAAAATTCAAAATCAAGAAAACTTTAGTGTGAACTGCAGCACTATCCTACACGCATGTCTGACTCTGGTAGCCGTGTCCATGCTTTATAGTGCATAGTGCATTGGAATGACTTGACTATGGAGTCGCATGTTAAATAGAGTTTATAGATCCGTATTAGATCTAATTGCAGGTATGTGTGCAGACCGAGTTATGATTTCAGCATCCACAAATTGTTTAGTGCAAGTAATTAGGAACTTTGTAAGATTTTTTTTTGGCAAATGCGGGTGAACCTTTCTGTATGAACAAAACTAAGTAAATGTTTTAAAGAATAGTCAGGCAAAAGGCAAAAAAAATACAATGGTGATTTTGAGCAGGGGAAATGAATTAAGCAATTGTGTGGAAGATTATAAATAAATAAAACAAAATAATATCTTTTGGGTTCTGGATGTATGTTACTATTGAAAAGTATTTTTAACAATCATGATCTGTTTTACAAACTTTAAACAAAGTTGCAAGTACAATCATGATATACCATCGAGGTGGTAGTTGAGTTGGCTTCAGCAGTAAGAATTAAAATCCTGTTATTTCTTTAATGATCGTGTTTTCAAACTCATTTGTAATAATAGTTGCGCAAATTAGATATTATTGAGAATGGATTGAATGTTGCTCGTATTTCGATAGACCTGCGATGATGGGCTCATCCTTTTCGAGTTAGTAGTTATAACTCAAACTAAACATTCTGTAACAGATGAGAACTCTAATGATTACGCCTAAGAAGAATTACTATACTGGTCGCCCTTCTTATTTTTTAAATTAGCAAAAAACAAAAAGAAAGAAATAAAGTACAATCATGACATTTTAAAAGCAAAACCTTGGCAATAGATCCATTGTGGCGGACCCGAATTTGTGTCAAGGGAGATCAAGAAAACTTTGTAGGAACCTAGGTAATTTTTTTTTTTTTGGTAAATTTGGAGTTTGGGGAGGGGGGCGGACCAATATTACCTAGGTTCCTATTATGATCAATTTTTTTTGCTTTTTGTTAAAAATACCCAAAAGTTTATAGAGATTATATGATCAATATTAAAAAAATTTGGGGGCCGCGACTCCTACCCACCCTTGATCCATAATCACAGGAGCATTCAAGTACATTGGTTGAGCAGGCCTTTTGAGTTGGGTCTTGACCCTACATATAAAAATACACCAGCTAGTAGCAACAAGGGCATGTTACTGGCTTCTTTATCAAAGCAAAGCAAAAACTCAAACTTGTTCCCTATAGAAAATGGTTTGAAAGTTATTCAGCAAACCATATGTAGCGTGGTGTGAACCACGCTTTATCTTTTTGATAAAGCAGGCTATGCCATACAGGGTGTTCGTACATAATAAGCGTGGTCTTAAACCATGTTTTCTATGAAGTGTGGTTGTGAACCATGCCTTATAGAGAAGCGTGGTGACGACACTTAGAGTATGACAATTTATTAACATTCAACTGTAGGTGCAGTAAAGTAGTAAATAAAATTCAGTGAGATCGGAGTCGATCCATAGAGAACGGATAACAGAATATGCAAAATTACGTGCTAAAATTCACTCATAATAAAATATTAGATACCCACTAAGTCATGCTAAACACCATAATGTTGCAATGATTTCAGTTAAAATCTAAGCCAACCGATTTGAATTTCAACTAGAAGAGTACCGACAAGAATAAGACAAGTGCTACAGAAAATGGTAACCAAAATAAAATAGTTGTTTTTGAAAGATTTGATGGTTGTGAAACTAGACTTTAAATAAAATTTAATAAAACGGTCTTGGATTCAATTAATCCAATTACCTAATTTATCCGAAATTTCAACGGAGATTTTATAACTCAAATTATTAGCTTTATCTTGAGCATTTGATTCGGAAGATTTAACGATTAAAATAAAATTCAATAATAATTAAATCTAGAATAATAAAATTTAAAGCTATAGATTCATACCATCGATTTGTGCAATAACTATACCAAACTAAAATTTGCACATAAAAATTACCAAACTTAATCAAGAATCTAAGTTTTATCAAAAATCTAAAACTTAATTACAAAGAATTGAAAGATTTTAAAGATAAAATAATAAAAACTCAATTACCTCCGTTAATATTCCAAGATCCTTGGATGATTTTCACAATTGGCTCAAAGAATAAAACTAGTTACTTATAGTATTGAAAAGAAAATACATGACTTGAAAAATAATTTCATAAATAAAAAGGTTTATTACAGTAGAAAAACGGTAAAGAACATACTAAAACAAAAAGTTAACTGACTAAAAAATACTAATAAATTAACTGAAATCTAGACAGAAAATAAATTAAAGGAACTCTTTATTGGCCTTTGAAGCTCTCTCATTCTCTTCCTTCCTCTCTACCAAGCTCTCCCTCTTCCCTTTGCCGAATAGAGCTTTTTATAGACACCATCATTAAATGCTCCACTATACATTTCATTTAATTCATCTAACTTGCATTCCATAATGCATCCACTTTAGTTCTATAATGCATCCACTTGCATTCTATTTAATTCATCCCACTTCAATATTGGCAACATGTTTTTTTTTAGTTTTTTTTCTTTCTTTGCTTTCACCTGCACACACACACACACACACACACACACACACACATATATTATATACTTATAATGTCATATTTATTATACATATACACATATATATACATATAATACATACACACAATAATATCACCTACATATATATATATATATATATATTCTTAGTATTAATTATGATCCGTGTGCATGCCTGCTCCATTTTATTTGGTTTTAACTGTGAATCTACAAAAGACACGAAAAATATAAAGAAATGCCAAAATTATATTAAAATGATAAATAATATGTAAATAATCCTTACCAATAGCTTACAATTAGGACCTCTAATTGTACTTTTTAGAGTACCATCACATGGTCTTCTCATTTAGAGATACCTTAATCCTACTTTAACCCTACTTGAACCCAACCTAGTGTAACCCTAGTTAGCATCCTCCTAAACCTAACCCTCGTTAAACCTAGCTTTAGTAGATCCTAGTTTAACCCTAGTTTGCATTATTGTAAACTAACCCTAGTTTACCATAGCTAAAATTGACCCTAGTTTAACCTAGTGTAAATACCCTATTTTTGTCCGCTCAGTAATTTTTTACCCAAATCAATCTATCCAGTAGAGTGTCACAACACTATCAAAGCCCAAACTGGCTTTTTCAAACTCCTATCCAGTCAATTGGTTGCTTCCCAGGCTCGATAGGCCCAACTGAAGCCTAATGACCAAAGTGCCCCTAGGCGTTCTAAGTAGCTTTCCGAGACCAGGGGTCTTCAAAACTAACACCACCATAGGTAGCTTTCTGAGATCGGGTAGTCTCTGAAACCAATCGCCACCGTCGAAACGATAGAAATACTCACAAACTTTAAATGGTTCACTTTTAGCGCCTGCTAGCCCATCAATGTAGAATGTTCGTTATGCCCCTTGGCATTCGGTAGTTTCTCAAGACCAAGCAGTCTCCGGAACCGACACCACATCATCAAAGTGACAGGAACACTCACAAACCGTTAAACCGTTGGAGTGACGAGGACACTCACCAAGTCAACCTAGGTTTTGCCATTAAACTGCCAAGTGTCACAGGACTAAATGAGCCTCTTGGCCATTGCACGTTCATCGGAGAAAAGGGAGACTTTCGAGAACCAACTTGTCACAACCTTCGGAGTGACGGAAGCACTCTTAAACTTAGGTCAACATTAGCGTCTGCTAACCCAATACAGTGAAAAATAACCAAATTGCCCCTTGGGTACCCCGACACATATTTTGAGAAAGAACTAAGTCCTCGAGATAGTAAATCCACCCGCTATGACTGTCCCATGACAATTTGGCACGTTCAAGATGCCGATCAAACTGACTCCGTTTCAATTCCGATCAACCCCTATTAAGATGACCATCCTGCCCCTGAGCACTCTAGCACATCCTTTGAAAAAGCATCAATCCCTCGAGACGATAAGGCCACTTTCTCAAAACTATCTCAAGACAGTCTGGCATGTTCGATATGCCACTCAAATCCATCTCGGTCACATTCTGGCAAGTTTTTGGTCAAAAGACCCATTTTGCCCCTAGTAGCTTGGGCACTTCCTAAACCAAATTGGCATGCATCAAGATACTCTAAACAAGATCCATGTCCCTTTCCAGACGAGTCCCTTGATTCAGAATACTTCTAAATCAACAAAAGCTTCTCGAAGCATCTTGTAGAAGCTCCGCTAGAGTTGTATTTTTCTCTGATTTCCTAACTAAAATGCATTGTCAAATGACTTTAGAAATGTGTAAATAAGAAAATTCTCGAAAGATTTTTCATAGGTCTTTCCATTGATATGGCTCGATTGAAAAGATCGCTTCTTGAAGCACTCGATCGCATGGCCTGGGTGTTGTCACTTTTAGAAACCCTTGGAGCGTCTCACAGATGCTCTGCCAGGATTGACTTCTTCTTCAATTCCCTGATTAAAATGGATCGACAAACGACTTGAGAAATGCGTAAATTAGGGAATTCCCTTAAGCTTGTCCGGAGGACCTCTGATCAATACGATTCGATTGAGGAGGTCACTCCTTGGAAGCCACCATCACGCAGCACAAAAATTGCTCCTTTAGGTAACCATCGGAGAGTCTCGCAGACACTCCGAAAAGCTTATTTTTGTGCATGCTTCTTGATGATATATCTCTGTTATTCGAAATCCTTTGAGGCTCTCCAAGGGCCCTGGTTCATGAGAAACAATAGGGGAATGTCATGAACGTGACCGATTTTTCTAGATCTTTTACAAATTGCACGAATATTGAGGCAAAGTTGGCATAAGGGTTTTTGACAGCAGAGCGTATGCTACATGCGCCCAAAAAATGATTAGATTGGAAAAAACTTGCCTTATAGCCCAAGCTGGTGTAGTACAAGGACACATGGCACTCAACCACAGGCATAGTACTAGCACATATGCTACATGCGTCAGAGCAAATTTTGCCTAGCATATGCGCCAAGGCTCAAGACTTTTGTCTATAAATAGAAACCCACCCCTTGCATATTCTAGAGTTGAAAACAATGGCAAAGCCCTTCTGAAATACTCTTAAAACTTTAAAAAACCCTAAACACTCTTTTAACTCTTTCAACCTTTCAAGCATCTAAGCTAGATTCCACTTACCTCAAGCATAGACACTTCATCCCTAAAGCCTCCAAAGTAAGACTCAAGCCACTTCCAGCCCACTTCAAGGCCATTAAAGACTCTTCAAAGCTTAAGCAAAGCCCTCCATTGAAGCTTGAAGAAGTTGTGAAGACAAGGTAGTATTTCTATTTATATTTTGCTACCCCCCACTCTTCTCTTCTCCCTCCTAGTTTACTTAGGCTATTTTTTATTTTACACCCCATCTTCTACCCCACTTTGTCTATCTTCTTTGCATTTCCATATAGCTCTTTTGAGTTTTTGCATAAAAATTATTCCAAAACCATCCTTCAAAAGGGTCTTTTAAAAATATCTACTCTTTTAAGTTTTCACCAAAAGTGGTTTTCAAAGTGTTGTATTCCATGTTGATTTTAAAGTTTTACTCTCTTAAGTTGTGTGGTTAGAATGGTCCCTATGAAACCCACTCTTGAGTGGTATTCCTATAATGACCATAAGAACCCTAAACCCACTAGAGTGATTTTCTACTTGCCCAAAAGTGGTTTTCAAAACAACCCACTTCAAGAAGGGCTATAAAAAATTCATTCTCCTTAATTTGCATATAAATGATTTTCTAAAACCACACTAGGTCCAAACTCTAGTTCAAAATCACTTTTCAAAACCACTAGCTCCAAACCTTAGTTCAAAACCACCTTTCAAAACCACTAGATCTAAAGCTTAGTTCAAAACTATTTTCCAAAACCACTAGGTCCAAATCCTATTTCAAAACTGCTTTTCAAAACCACCTTCGAAAACCATAGGTTAACTTGACCCTAGTTGTCTTACCTTAGGTTAACCTAACTCAAATTAGTTAAACTTAGGTCAACCATATCCTAGGTTAACCTAACCTTAGTTAATCCTAGTTAACTAAGGTTAACTAACCCAAGTTAGTTAACCTTAGGTCAATCCAAGGTCAACCTAAGCTAACTAACCCAAGTTAGTTAATCCTAGGTCAACCATTTAGTTAGGTTAACCTAAGGTATGGTTGACCAAAGGTTAACTAACCCTAGTTAGTTAACCATGGGTCATCCTAGCCATGGTAAGTGGCTTCAAGACTCTAACTCTAAACCTTAGTTCAAAACCATTTTTCAAAACCACTAGGTCCAAACGCTATTTCGAAACTACTTTTCAAAACCACCTTCGAAAATCATAGGTTAACTTGACCCTAGTTGTCTTACCTTAGGTTAACCTAACTCAAGTTAGTTAACCTTAGGTCAACTATACCCTAGGTTAACCTAACCTTTGTTAATCCTAGTTAACTAAGGTTAACTAACCCAAGTTAGTTAACCTCAGGTCAACCCTAGGTCAACCCAAGTTAGTTAACCCTAGGTCAACCATACCCTAGGTTAACCTAACCCTAGTTAGTTAACCATGGGTCATCCCAGCCATGATTAGTGGCTTCAAGACTCTAACTCTAAACCTTTTTCAAGCACCTTCCAATTAATATGATTTTCAAAGCATCCTTCCAAAAATCATATTATACTCTCTTGAGTTTTCAAAATCAAGTCAAACGTCTTTTCAAATATCACCATGCCCCTTTTCAAAGTGATTTCCCAAAAGTCTCTTAAACCTGTCTTGACTAAAATGGCTAGATACTTAACATTTCTAAAAACTATCTCCAAAATGTTTTCAAAGCTCACATTTCTAAGGTGGTGTTAACCCTCTCATAGTTAGGGTCTCCAAAGGAAAGTGATATATCAAATACAACATTTAAGGTTGTTCATGTTAGGGTTCTAAAACCATAAGTGTTTTTCAAAGCCCTTTTCAGGAATGATTTTGAAGAGTCGCAATCTTAAAGTAATCTTAGGCCTTACATGGTTGAGGTTGGTCAAGGGAGGTGAGATATCAAGTAAGGTTCTATAACCCTAAAGCTCTAAACGCCTAAGATAAGTTTCTTGCCCCTTTTCTAAAAATGTTTTCAAAAGTTATGACCTTAAAGGAGTTTAGCTATTCATTAGATAACCTATCAAAAGTGTTGAGATATTCAAGATACCTTTTATAAGGTACATAAAATGGTTGTCAAAAGCCTTTCACAGACAAGTTCACAAGAACTTTTTCCAATCCAAACTCCATGCCTAGGATTTTCAAAACAAAAACATGCCAACACTCCCTTGAGTGATTTCAAAACATTTTAAAACTCTCTTGAGTTACTTTCAAAACATTTCAAAAATTTCTCAAGTTCTATTTTAAAAACATTTTTCAAACTCTTTTGAGTTGTTTCAATATATCCCAAGGATCTCTCAAGTTCTATGTTCAAAGTTTCAAGCCCTCAAGTTCTATTTTTAAATCAAAACTCTTGAATCCAAAGTCTAAAAACCTTTCAAGACTCCCACGAGTCTATTTTCAATCGGTCCCTTGCTTGAACTACGAATGACCTAATTCTCACCAAATGAGATACATAGGCAACCTAAAATGGTGCGGTCATAACCCTTTTTCCAAATTAAATGTTCATTTTTAAAATGATCTCTCAATCAAAATTTCATTCTCTAATCACTCCAAAACTTTCTATTTTCAAACATATTTTCAAAAGCATGCATCGAGCATTGTTCATTCAAAAAGTGATGAATAAACTCATTTTTTAAAATTTTAAAGTGGATACAATTGGACTTTTAGTAACCAATTATTCAAGTGAGTGAATTAAGAGTGATTAGATATGTAGGTACTGAAAGGGCAAGATAGGATAATGATCTCAATATATCTTCCCTACACGTAACCTACCCTTAGACCATAAATTTATATTTCAAAGACTAAAACCGGAGTTATTTTTCAAAAAGATTTTAAACATTTTCAAAGGTTGCTAAACAACCCTATTTTCTAAAAGCACCTCTCTAGAGGACATTTTCAAAAACTGTTTCGAAAACCTAAGTTTAATCCTCGGATTATACTTAGTTTTAGGTGACTTAACACATCTTTAACTATGTTAGGTGGCGACTCCCAACTTTTCTAGAAAGCCTTTAATCAAATCAAGTTTTCAAATTCAAATTTTCATTGCACTTATCCTTCTAGGAGGGCGAGTTCTAACAGAAAGAGTACCGTGTTTTTCTAGAGCCAAGAGGGCTTGGTTAAAAACCAAGGCACAACACCTAGTTAACCTAACCCTAGTTAGCATCCCCGTAAATTGTAGTTTAAACCTAACCCTAGTTTAACTGTAGTGTAACCTAGTTAACCTAACCCTAGTTAGCATCCTTGTAAACCCTAGTTTAACCAATATAGAGGAGGATACCCTAGAGAGGTTGCCGGAGTGAGGAGAGTAAAGGGAGAAGCTGGCAGGGAGGAGGGAACTATTTTTGGAGTGAGGGGGAGAAACTGGCAGGAAAGAGGGAGCAATGGAGGGGGGGGGGGGGGGGGGGGGGGGGGGGGGGGGGGGGGGGGGGGGGGGGGGGGGGGTTGCCGGGGAAGAGGGGAGTGGGGGGAGAATTTTCCAAGGAAGAGGGAGCAATGGAGTGAGGGGGAAAAGGAGCAATGGGATGGATTTAACAATGTTAACAAGCATTGTTGAAGAGAAGCGAGGGTCAAAACCCTGCTTCATGAGAAGCGTTGTCTTGAACAACACTTGTCCTTTGTGCATGCTTGCATACAGCCTGCATGCCTGTCATGCAAAAAGCTGAAGCATGGTTAAGAACCACGCCACTCCTGAAGAGTGGTTCTTAACCACACTTTACATGGTTTTGGGATTAATTTTGAAACTGAAAGCCTTTAGGGAATAATTGTGAAAATTTGCCACTGCTTGGTAGAAAAAACCCATGTTACTACCTTGAAATCACATCCATTCACCATGAAATCCAAAAGACGCAAGCGTAGTAAGAAAGCCAGAAATTTATTCTTGGGGGACCAAGAGTAAGGATACTATTGAAGATCAAGGATCCCTTTTAGGTTGTATTTGAATTAAAGATTTGGTGGGAAAAAAAAAAAGGGAAAGGTGATGGAAAAGAGAAAAATTCTATTTCATTTTGTTTTCTTTTCTCTCATCTTTTCCTTTTCTCTTGATAAATTTAGGTTTCAAACATAGCTTAAAGGATTTTTTTCCAAAAAAATTTAATTGAAGGGGATTCTTTTGAAAATAGGGGAGGCCAGACCACCCATGGCTTCGTTCATGCCCAGGACTCTTGCAGCCAGTGTAGAAATATTAGAAATAATGATATATATTCTACTTAGAAAGCAACGATGGAAATAGTATTTATGCAATATAAATATCTTCCTCTGATGATACTATGCCTCTGAACAATTCTGAATGCTATGTTTAGATTCCAGATTTATTGAGAAAAAAGAAAAATGAATAAGAAATAAAATTATTCTTCTTGTTTGATTGTAAGAGAAAATGGTGGGTAAAAAATAATAATAGAGAAATGATTGAGGAAACCGTATCCTCTCATTCACCTTTATATTGTTTGGTAAATGCAAATTCATTTCCTCCTCATTTTTCAAATCCCACCAAACAAGTAAGCCATATGTATTGGATTGTAACATACAGTTTTAGATAGTGTAGATAGGTTTTAGCCTTTCCAACTTTATTTTTGCCTTCTTAGTTTCAACTCTCCTCATTATTGCTCATTCTCTCTCATTTATTCCCTCATTTCAAATATATATTTTCATACATATTTCTTAATATGCCCTTATGCCAGACATTATAACTCTTTACATTTTTTTAGATAAAGAATTTTCTTATATATATATATATATATACATATAGGAAAAACCTCATTTTTGCCCTCTTTGTTTTATATGTATTCATTTTTATTCTCTTAATTTCAACACTCTTCATTATTGCGCCTTATTTCTAATTTATGCCCCATTAGGGGTGGCAAATGGGTGAGTTTGGGTGGATTCGGCTGGGCATAAATGGGTTTAAATTTAAATGGGTTCAACCAAAACCCACTCAATTAGCAAGCGAGTTGAATATGGGTGAGTCACTAATGGGTCACTTTAAACGCATGAATCCAAAATTGACTCGTTTATATATTGTCTAAATTTATATAATTTATTATAATTTTTATTTTATGTATAATATAGATTCATTATCTGTCTACCTCTAATAAATATTGCTCATATAAAAAAATCATATTTTTGTTTTGGTCGTTGGATCTTATGATCGTATCCTGTAGACCGACCTTTCAAGCGATCCAACATAGGATACCATATTTCTAATTAAAATTTTTTTGAATTGCACTTATATAACCAGTGCATATTAAAGAATTGTATACCTATCCATAAAATACTTTTTCCATAAGATTTAATCCCTACCATAAAATATATTAACATGCTGGTATTTTTATTATTATAATGATACTAATATAATATATATTTTTATATATCTAATTACTTATCCCAATGTGGACGCTTGTGAAGCAACTCTTCTTGCTCCATTACAAACGAATGGTCAATCTCAGCTACCTCTCTCTCTCTCTCTCTCTCCCTCTCATGTGAGCTACATTAGCTCCGGACTGTAACCGGTAAAAAAATTGAAGTGAGAAGTTTCACTTTCTGGCCCCCATATCAATTTACATGTCATCAATGGATTTTTGAACCAACCGATGGTGATGCAATTCATGATTTGTACCTGGTTTGAATGGCTTTAGTTTAATGGACATATCAGGTTGCCTACGTAAAAGCAGCAGATATTAGATATATATATATATATATATATCTATATATAATGTATGTGCTTGTGCAAAGAAGGCAAAGATTATAACATGGTGGTGGTGAGCGTTGATGGTGGGCGCGTGGTGGCGGTTTAGGGTTGGGTGGTGGGAGCTAGAGGAGGAGAGGGAAAAAAAAATTTGTTTTAAAAATAAATACAAAAAAAATAAAAAATACAGAAAGAAGCACACTTTTTTGGGGCCATAGTTTTTTTTTTACAATTTTTTAGTTAACCCAATGGGTGCTTATGTCCAACCCGTTTAAACCTGCTTATAATGGGCTTGCATAATGCAATCCAATTAAGTCCATTAATAAATTTGAGAGAGTTTAGATGAGTTTTAAATGAGTAAAATTAGATGAATTTATGGACATGCATTAAATTTACCAAGCCTACCGTTCCAATAGAAAAAAATTTCATACTTTTTTCTACTCTCTTTTGTAAATGCCTATGCAAGTTGGACGGAAAATGCGAGAATAGATTCTATAATTTTCATAGTAACCATTATCTCTTATTGTTATTTTTCTTTTTCTTTTTCTTTTTTCCTTATTTTTTTGGTATAGACCTTAGATTGCTCTATGCATTTTTTTTTCTTTTAGTATTGATATTAAATGGATTTATTAAGTTATAATTAAATTTTATATCATCTATTGGGGCTCTAGTAAAATTAATTTGTAAGGAGTAAATATAAGTGTTAATCAAGTCAATATTGGTAATATAAGAGCATCTCCAATCATTCTCCGTAAAATAGCTAGTCAAAATATACTTAAAAACTTTCTTTATTTTAGCTAGATACTTTTTAAAAATCCTTCAACCTTACTCTCTATTTTAGCTAATCACATCATAAATTATTCTTTTATTTAACAATTACCGCAAGAAAAGAGGACAAAAATAAAATTTTTCATTCATAATATTAGAGCCATAGTGCTAAGTAGAGCATAAGCATAACCGCATAACCCTAAAGTCCATACAGGGCTACCTAAATTTTGGATAAATTATACTGGCCTTTCTTAAGATTTTAATTAATTACTGTATGTCCCAATATTTTGACAAAATTACACGAATGTCACTTGCTAGAGTAATTGTAACTGATGAATTGAATTAAGGACAAATTACATCCACCTCTCTCGAGGTTTTAGACTATTATAACCCGCCCCCTAAAATTCTAAAAATTTTATCCCCTCCCTTGAGGCTTGAGGTGAGTTGCATTTTCTCTCATATATTAAATCTTTTAACAGAATATATGTGATGCCAACAAAAAAACAGTAAGTTCATTACTTAAATTGCCCCTAATGTGCATGAAATGACATAAGTAGGGTTTTTTTTTTTTTTTGCTTCTGAAATTAATTTGTGTGTTAATTTTTTAAATCTTTGTTTTTTTCTTTTAAATTCCCCCACATGCGTGTTGTCTAAAAATTTGATACAATTGATTTTCTTAAGTTAAATGATTCTCTTTTTAATATAAGTTAACTAACGTTGTTGTTTTTTATATTACTTTTTGTAGGGCATTTTTCTTCATATTTACTAGAAATTTTTTTTATAAAAATTTATAGAATCTATATAGGGCTTTAATTATAGCATATAAAGTTTTAAAAAAATATGAAACTTATAATTTATTTATTGATTAAAATGGTATTTTATACAGTTGTGACATTTAATTTGCTCTTACAATTTTATACTGGTAATGCATCTTTTTTTTCATTAGAAGAAGGCTCAAAATTAACACACTAATTAATTTCATAAGTAAAAAAAAATAAACTTATTTATGTTATTTCATGCACATTAGCGGCAATTTAGGTAATGAATTTATTTTTTTTGTTGACATCATATATATTTTGTTAAAAGATTTAATATCTTTAAAAAAATATAACTCACCTGAAACGTCAAAAGAGGGAGATATAATTTCTAAAATCTCTGGAGGTAGATTGTAATAATCTAAAACCTCAAAGAAAATAGATGTAATTTGCCCTTGAATTAAATTTCTTGTCTCGATCTCCAAAAGGTTTCCCGGGTATAAAATTTTCAACTATCAAGTCACTCATGGCGTGGTGTCACGGGTTGCCACTCGTGGCACGTTTGGGGCCGCGAGGGACCTTGACGTGGGGCATGTCTAAGCATGGTTGGCCGGTGGCATGGCAATCTCGTAATTTGTATTTTTCATATTTATTGGATATATGGATTATGACTCCTCGAGGGGATTAGATGTTTCTTCCTATCAGTTTGGAGATGGCTCAAAATGCTATTATAAGGAGGGGTATGGTGTTGACTCTACCACCCCTTGGTGCTACCGAAAGGGACAACATTCAAGTGACTCCCTTAAGGGAGTGGACGAGACTTGGGGGCTGGTTGTGGCACGTGGCTACAGTCCTTATGCTAGTCAAGGAGCTACATAGACGGCATTGTGCCCGGTGGGGTAAATGTTAGGCATTGGCGTCGAGGATGGAGTTATGATATACGCACCCGCTATGCCGCATTCATATCGTTTCGAGGCTTATGTTTATGACGGATTGGGTCTCGGTGTGCACACTTGCATGCCGTGTGTCTCATGTGCACTTGCACGTTGGGTTCAAGCTTGTGCACACGGCCGCTTGATTTGGCTAGCATTGGTGTCGCTCTTGGCACTATGTTGTGGGCTTTCAGTTGCTATTTGATGGTGCCTTTCCTTGCAAGCAATCTTGACGCGGGGTGCTAAGAGCTTCATGGATGGAGGCGTCGTGCCTAACGAGTGATGCTTGGCTGACACGCATGTCTAGTTGCACATGGCTATATTGCTTGTGTTTCAAGAAAGACTAGCGCTAAGCACATTGCTTGTTATGTGTGCGCGCATTTGAGTATGGCGTTGCTATCGCCTATAGCTTGGGCTGCCTTATGGCTTGAGCATCATGTTGGCCCAAAAAGGCAACCCAAGAGGGGGGGGTGAATTGGGTTTTATAGAATTTATATCAAATAATGCAACCAAAAATAGTTTATATATTTTTACAATGATTAATCAAAGTGTAGATCAAACAAGTAAAGTATATACCAAAATATATATATCTATGCAAGCATGTATAAAGAGCAAATAACCAAAACAGAGGCTAGAGAGAAGAGCACCAGATTTATAGAGGTTCGGCCAACCTTGCCTACGTCCTCTCTTCTTCGATCCTTTCGAAGGAATTCCACTATGTAATACTCTTTACACAGCTGTTGGTTTTGCCACAAGTGCCCAACTCACTCTTACAAAAGTTTTTTCCCAAGCTTTCAAAACCAAGAGATTTTGTCCAAGCTTCTCTCAAACTTACAAGTGATTTTGTCCAAGCTTCACTAAACTTACAAATGTTTTTACCTAAGAACACTCAAACTTACAGGTTTACAAACCCACCCAAGTGAAATGAATAAAAGTTATATAATGGGTAACTCTCCTAGTGAATATATGAACAAATACAACTCAATGAATAACTTTAAAACACTCAGCAAAATATGTGGCAGCGAGGTACAGGAGATTTTCAGCTTCAAGCTTTTGATATCAATGGTATAATTGCTCTAATCTCCTTTATTAAAGCTGTATGTATCTTGTATATAAAGATATGGATCAATTCTAGTCGTTGGAGAAGTATGGGAGAAGATTTGGTTGTATATTTGCCCATACCATCTGTCAGAAAACTAGCCGTTACTGTCTGGGGGTCGACTCTTTTTACAATGAGTCGACTCTTTTTGCATTTCAGCAGATTTTTCAAGTCACTGTCCAAATGAGTCGACTCTTTTGTCCCAGGAGTCGACTCTTTTAAGCAGTCTGCAGAATTTTTTATTCTCTGTTGAAATGAGTCGACTCTTTTTACAGCAGGAGTCGACTCTATTAAGCTTCCAGCAGAATTCCAAGGCTCTATTCGAAAGAGTTGACTCTTTTTACTTAAGGGGTCGACTCTTTTTAGGAGAAAACATGTTTTTGCAATTTTTCTTCATTCTTCTCTAAAGTCTCCAATCTTTTCAAGGATCGTCTAAATAGGCTTTTTAAAGCTTACAAACACTTCTTCAAGGTTAGATGACTCCAAGAACATCTTCAATCCATTCTAAATGAATTATCTTCATTTTAATCACTTGTAAAGCTCTTCCACATCAATGCTTTAACCATTTAACCAAGTCTTCATTATGATCTTCAAGAGAGCTTCCAAGACTTAGAATCTTCATTTCTTCAACTGATTTTTTTTTCTTCTATGAACATCTTCATTTCTAGATTTCTTCTAGAATTCTTCAATCAATATAGCTTCTCCATGGACTTCAATAACTCTTCCAAGAAAGCTTCCCAAATCTTATGATTTCTTCCATATCTTCAAAACATCATCAAATCTTACAAGAAAGCTTCCATGTCTTTGAGTTGGTCTATTCTTCTAAGATATCTTCAAGTCCTCAAAGTCTCCAATCTTTTCAATCAAGACTTTTAACAAATTCATTCTTCTTCCTTGATATCCATCATCTTCATTCTCTTATAAGATCACCATTGTTGAATGTGTCATGCCTTCATGCTTACTAATCTTCAATCTAGGATTTTCATCAACTTGAGATTTCTTTTTTCTTCTTATAATATTAGCTTTGTAGAATACATCATCTCACCATGCTTTTTATTCTTTATTCAAATCTTTGCATCACAAATCTTCCATTATGATAAGCTTCAAATCAATATCTAATTAATAATTCATCTGCACACTAAGTAGAATTATTAGATCATTAAACCATGTTTTGTTATTATCAAAATTAAGGCATTGACTCAACACATCAGAGGTCCGAGTTTAAAGAGTTATGCGGGCATTACGGATGGATCCTGGACAAGTGCATAATCTTATGCCTTGGTGCTTAAATTTAGCGGGACTATTGCTTGGAGGATAGTCGTCTCACGAGTCATTTCCGTTGCGTATAATCATGACAGATCGCATTACTGCCACCGTTTGATGCCCGATCTACCAACTCGTGACACGTGGGCTTAGCAACTCAAACTTCAAACTACCAAGTAACTATTGGCCAACTTCATAGAGCACAGTTATCAGTGAATTGGTCTCTCTCTCCTCTTATTGAACTCTAGCCCTAGGTGTCTACCATCGTGAATGTCAAAATCGAAGCCACCATTGATGCTTACTCTCTACGAGATACGGATTATATACAGACAAAATCGAAAACAATCGAAAACTCCTACTTCTTGTAGTACAATCTTTTTAATAAGGCGGTCAAACTGTGTTATAATACACGAATTGACAAATCGAAATCAAATCCAGTCAAATTTCCGAACTCAAAAGGACAAATAAAATTTAAGATGACCCAAGAACTAATTCAGGCATTAAGAGACTGTAAAAAAAATGAACTTTTTTTTATGAAATAGAATCCTTGGGCATTAGAGCATTGATAGAGAAAAGAAAAGATTAAGAAAGGTTTAAACTCTTACTTTTTAAATATATGGTTCAAATCTTTTCACTCTCCCTCACTGAAATAACTTTCAAGATAAATCCTTGAATGTTATTTTTTAATTTTTTTTAATGATTTGAAATATCTTTTTCTAATATTTAGTAATTTCTAAACAAACAAATAACAAACTTTCTTAATTTCTCAAAAAATATATATTTTTTGATATGCTCTAGTGAAACAAACAAAGCCTTAGGTAAAACTAATAGGGTGAATGGAGTTCGCTCCAAGCCCATTATATAATCACAAAATTCAAACTGAATTAATAGATAAAATGATGTGGTGGAATGAAAGTCCTACATTTTAAAACAAAACATCTCTCAACATAATTTTTAATTACAAAAATATCATTACAATAACATTCTCATAAGATTTTCTCTAAATTTTTTTGAAAGAATATTCTGTTGTTATACCATATTGTATATAATTTTTTTTCTTTCATATGGGCTACCCAGTAGTCAATTGATCATCACACATGAAATCTTAAATTCAATCCCATTCCACGCCCCTAGTGGTTAGCCGGCGATCATTTATACAATACATTAAGCTTATTTCATCTAAACCAGTGACATCGCATGAGCTTGAGAAAGGAATTGGTTAAAAGCATGGACATCTTAAAGCAAAATTATATATTTTTTTTTGAAGTTGTGTAACGGTTGCGTGACTCAGTTTTTTTTTCCAAATTATCCTTTTAAATATATTTTATTACAGCTTAAATTTGTTTGCTTCTCAATAATCATAAAGGCAAACAAGTAAAACTAAAAATATCTCAACTTCTCAACATAGGTATCCTAATAACTGCTTGAGTTATTCATGAATTTTGGACTCCACATGCATAACAATCTTCTTTTGGAGATTTTGATGAAATCACCCACCTTATTGATACATTAGACTACAACCACTGGTGGACCTAGGGGGGAGGCGGCGGCGGGGCCAACGGCCCTTCTAAGTTTTTGAAAATTTCACTAACATATTTGTATATTTTGGGTATTTAGGACAAGAAATGGTACTTTGTCCCCCAAAAATTCAAAAATATCTCCTTCCCTATCAAAGTTTAGATAAGTTTTCTTAGGTCCTACCTATTGCAAGTATATGTGACCAAAAAAAAAAAGTACATTAACCTTACTAAAATGTAATTAATGTTACATTGTACCCTTTTCAAAAGATTTTTTTACCTTTTTTCTTTACTCATTTCAACATTTGTTCTCCATTATAAAACTAAAATTTGAGTTGTCTGTGCCACTAAACAAAGTTGACCTCCTCTATATAATTGTTAGGTCTGCCACTACACACAAGGAGATTCATCCCCGACAGCAATTCAAAATTGCATGTCGCGTGCGCCTATGTTTGGTTTAATATAAGAAAAATGCTATTCTCTCAAAAAACTTTGTACAAAAAGTCACACCAAAATGATGTGATAATGGTGTTATTATAATAAAGAGTCTTCATGATGAATGTTTTATTTTAAAGTAAATAGATTTTATCTGACCATATCATTTTAATAATAAATTTTGTATAAATATTTTTTTATTTATATAGCATTATTCTTGCCACTCTTGGTCGCTGTTTGCTCCTTACAGTCATGATGGATATATCAAACTTACGAGATAGAAGCTAATAAGTAGAAAGGGGACAACACAGAGTTCTTTCGCCCCTCCCCCCTCTTTATTTTTGAGTACTTAAACATAAAAGGTTAAAAAAGAAAAAAGAAAAAAATTATACATTAACTAATTTCTTAGTTTATGTTCTCACCTATAATATACAAGTGATGGGTCCTATGTGCATTTATTATTATTATTAGTCCTATTGCATTGTATTTTGTGGGTAAAAAATAAATTAAGAAATTAGTTTATGTATAGTTTTACTTTAAAAAAATCTCATCAAGCTTAGGAATCCTTTTAAATAAGGATCTCTCTCTCTCTCTCTCTCTCTCTATATATATATATATAGAAAAATAATATTTTTACAAAAAAATTCATACAAAAATTATATACAAATTGATGTAACAATGACTATTTTGTAATTAAAATTTATTATGATGGGTGTTTATTTTGAAGTGAAAAAGTCTCTGATTAAGACACATTATTTTGTATAGAAATTTTGTATAAATTTTTTTGTTTTTATAGCATTACCCATATATATATATATATATATACACGTATGCATGTATGTACGGATATAATTTGTCCAAATTAGATTAGGAATCCGATCTAAGTACTGAGTTCAATATATATATGGTATATAGCTATATATTTCATACAAAACTACTCCGTCACTCTAGTCGTCCATCTCTAAAGAAGAACAGAAAGATGGATGCATACGCTTCAACACAAACAAACATGCCCGCAGAGTTAAAGAAGAAAATCATCGACAAGGGAGCTTCATGTGCGGTGTTGGTGATGCAGAAGCGGTTGGAGGAGGCCGACCTCAGCCGTTTCTTGATGCCGCAAATCCCGGTTCGGGAGCTTCTCACACCAGAAGAACACAAGAAACTGAACAAGAGAGAGAAACCAGCGGGAGGAGTGCATGCGCTGCTGATTGAACCTTCGCTTCAAGAATGCAATGTAAGCTTGGAGAAGCGAAGAATTACCGGATCGTATATGCTGGGGACGACGACCTGGAAGCCGGTTGTGGTGAGGAATAATCTCAGACGGTGTATGATGCTGCAGCTGTGGGCATTCCGGGCTGACTCCAAACTTTGTTTTGCTCTTGTCAAAAGCTAGAACTGGATGAGCATATTTTGTAGTGTTTCTTTTTCTTTTCTTTTTGCGAAAAATTCTTTCCATGATCGAAGACGTCTGTAGTTTGTGTTTTTATTTAACATCTTTCTGATAACACTTGGATAAGTAGAACGAGGATTTCCTTCGGCGGCTCTGTGTGCGTGGCAACATATCAAGCGAGAGCTAATGCTATATTTTTGTTCCCGTTAAATTCTTGGCAACATCTATTAAATTACTCCATTTGTAAAAGATATTCAAACAAAAAAATAAAAACATATATACTGCGCTGTCATGTAAGCAAGGCAATGGGAATTCCTACTGGCTGAATTCCTGTAACCATGTTGAAGAAAAACCCTATCCAGTAAATATATTGGCAAAAAATCAAGTTTTTCTCTTGGAAGTTCATAATATTTTTTCTCTATTTAATTGTTCTAAAATCAATTTTCCTTATTTCTTTGACTTTTTTCATCCTTTTCAAAGAGTTAGATGTAAGATAAACTTGTTGGAAATGAGTAAATGCAAATGGTCATGTGTGAATGCAATTGGTCTTTGGAATTCCACCATGTGTGAATGAAAATGGCTTGTGGAGTTTCACCATGTGCTAGAAGATGAAAGAGTGAGACTTTTGGAAGATGAAAGAATGTAACTTGCATATTCAATTCCATAATACCCCATGAATGTTGGTAGCTTTTCATGTGCATCCATGTCATCTATATAAGGGTCATTCTTCTTGGTGTAGAGCAATCTATCTCAAGCATCTTATCTCTACTTCATCCTTGTTTCTGAATCATTTTTTGTCCTTGTTTCCAAATCATTTGTAGAGAGAGTGTACAACACAGTCGAGTTCGCCGGGTGAACGAGGCCGTGCTACCTCCAACACCGAGAAGCCGCTGTATTCTGGGAATCGAAAGCCCAATAACTCAAGCACCGACGGTGAGGGGCTAATTCGGTTTAAGGATATCGTGTGGAACATGAGCCCCGGCTGGTTTGCGTTTTCTTGTTTCTGTTCAATTATGTATTGCTAAAATGTTTATATGAGAATCTTTTCATGTTTATGATTTGAGATTTCGTGTATTTTAATTCTAGTTTTCTAACAAAACTATGCATTCATATATATAATAATTGTAAGATATATTAAATAGTAACGAATAGTTATACTTACATAGGGTTGTTTTTAAGTTTAACCTGGCTCTGATACCAAACACACAATAGGATCTTAATATAAACAAGAACACAATAGAAGAGATATTTTTACAAGAAACACAACTGAGAGTTTTTTCATTTCACTACTTCAAACTGAATACAAGGCTCCCCTTTGATAGACAATAAGAGGAGTAAACAACAAAACAAATTATTACAGCCTTATCTACTAACGTTCAAGAAATCTTATCTTTTTTATAAGATTCTTATCTAATTCTGACAAACTTTATCTAACTTTTAAATGAAAGAGTTTATATTGAATACGTCTTTGCATGATTTGACCTTGGCTTTAACGATGACAAGAACTTTTTTTTTATTTTTTTGTCGTTTCTCTCTTTCTAAAGAACTGACGTTTGAGTTTGTGCCAGGTGTCTTTGCGTGTACTAAATAACTTTGCAGTCAATCAAAAAACATCCGTTTGACAAAATCTTAGATTAGAGAGTTGGTTTCTCCTATTCATGGGTCCACTACACTTAAACCTTCCATCGCATTTTCTAGATTTTGGTAATAGACGATATCTTCAGAGGGAGTCAATGTTGGTGTTTATTCTGCTAATATTTGTTCCTCCTCCAGGCTATCTACATCTATTGTTAGTTCAATAGGCAGATCAAGATCTCTTCTTGTAGCTAATTTTGCTAAAAATTGTTCTGTTTCTCTTTGTTGAGTTGCTGCTCTTTCATAAGTAATAGGATGATTAATTACAAATAGGCGTTTCCTATCTATAACCATAAATGGTGAAGTTACAGTTCTCTGAATTTGTCTTGCTTCGAAATCATCTGTAGCCTTGAGATACCAAATTTGGTATGGTTGAAAAAATTTTTCTCTTTCAAGCCAACCGATTGAACCTGCAATCCAAAAAGTAAAGTATTTGCTCCATTTGTAGCTTTTTACTTCATATGAAAGCATTGCTTTGATCATTATAGGAAACTTGACCCATTCTTCAGCAGCTAGAATTTGGAATATGACTTGATTAGTCATTCCCCATTCAATGTCTTCCTCAAACCATTGCTCATGGTTTATAAGTAATGTTAACTTTGGAATATTATTAGTTAAATTAATATTATGCAAATTTTGAGAAAGAATCTGATTGATTTCTTTTTTTGGTCTTCAATTTTTCACTGAATTCCTATTTTGAAGAGTTCAGTAGGAAATATTTTTCTTGCTTTTTCACACAAGCAAATCCTTTTTATTTTTTCAAATACTGGATCAAAAAACTCATTTTATATAAGATCAGCTAATTGAAGAAAATTGTTTATCTTTTCAAAACTAAATTCATCAGTCCAATTCATTTATTTAATGATTGGGAAACTCATATTTTTAAACACATTGAGTTTTGTTGTTTGTTCAGCAATCTTAATTGCTAATTTACTCATATGATGTCTAAACTCAACTTTATGTTGGTCTCCCAAAATATGAGTTTTTCAAATATCGTTTAATTCATCATAAATTCCTTTTTCAACTCCTAGATTGAAAAAATCTTTAATATCAAATTTAACTTTGTTAGTTGAAGCCCGAGACATTAATTTTTGAAGTTCAGGAACTGTTTGATGCTCTCGCCAAGCTTGTAAAGCATCTGCCATATTATCAAAAGATCTAAAACACTATCTAGAATACCCATTGATGTGGGCATGGCAATCTAGCCAGTTAGTATAGATTTCTGGTTGGAATCCCCTAAATATTACATATACCTTCTGGAGTTGAGAAGGTTTGTTGGGTCCTTTTACCTTTTTAGTAATAGTGACCCAATCACCTTGGATTGGCTTTTTGCCTTTATCCATAATCTGCAAAAAATAATTACACTTGGTTAGTGGTCTTCTTTATGGTTCTTGCTAAGAAAATCTGCAAGAAAATTATTAGTTCCTTTAATATGTTCAACTTCAAAAGAATATTCACTAATAGCTTGATTATCTATGTTATTTCTTTTGGCTATAAGCAAGTCTCTTCCAGTTTGATTATCTGTTCTGACAATAAAATATTCAGTAGCTAAAAAGATATGAAATCTTTTAAGTGCTAGTTTTACAACTAATAACTCTTTTTCAAAAATGATAAATTTCAACTCATTGGGTTTAAATTTTCCTAAATTATATCCACATACTAATTCATCTTTTCAAAGTTTTTTAGAAATAGGGCTTTTTCTAGCTCTGATACCATTTTCGTGTAATGGCGAAACTTTTTTTGCCCAATGCTTTGCAAGGATTGCTTTAAATACGCACCCCCAGCAGTCATCAGAAGCATCAATCTCCAAAATTAATTTATCTCCTTGTTTAGGAAAACAAACTTCTTGTACTTCTAGTATTTTTTACTTTTATTATTTTTACTAATTTTGTATCACTATCAATCCAAGCAAATTCTTGTCCTTTTTTCAAAGATGGAAGGACAAAATTTGTAAAGACCTTAAAGATTTTTGTGCAGTATATATTGATGATATTCTAGTATTCTCAAAAACAATGGAAGACCATAAAAAGCACTTGAAACTTTTATGTGAAAAAATCCAAAAACATGCAATAATTCTCTCTCCTAAAAAGATAGAAGTAGAGAAAGAAAGTATAGAATTATTGGGACTAGTTTTAAACCAATCAGGTATAAAACTACAGGAACATATAATTATTAAAGTTAAAGATTTTCCAAAAGAAATCAAAGTTCAAAAAAAAATGACAAAGTTTTCTAGGACTTCTTAATTATGGAAGATCATTTATAAAAAAATTTGTCCCAATTAGAAGCTTTGTTAATGGAAAAATTGAAGGAAGGACAAGAATTTGCTTGGACTAATAGCGATACAAAATTAGTAAAAATAATAAAAGACAAAATACTAAAATTACCAGAAGTTTATTTTCCTAAACAAGGAGATAAATTAATTTTGGAGACAAATGCTTTCAATGAATGCTGGGGGTGCATATTAAAAGCAATCCCTGCAAAACATTGGGCAGAAAAAGATCCGCCATTGCACGAAAATGGTATCAAAGCTAGAAAAAGCCTTATTTCTAAAAAACTTCAAAAAATAAGAATTAGTATGTGGATATAATTCAGGAAAATTTAAACCCAATGAGCTGAAATATATCATTTTTGAAAAAGATTTATTAGCTATAAAACAAGCACTTAAAAGATTTTATATCTTTTTAGCTCCTGAATACTTTATTGTCAAAATAGACAATCAAGTTGTAAGAGACTTGCTTATAACCAAAAGAAATAACATAAAAGGAAGAAGATTAACTTGGTATAATACTATTAGTGAATATTTTTTTTGAATTAAACATATTAAAGGAACTAATAATTTTCTTGCAGATTTTCTTAGCAGGAACCATAAAGAAGACCACTAATCAAGTGGAATTATTTTTTGCAGATTATGGGTAAAGGCAAAAAGCCAGTCCAAGGTGATTGGGTCACTATTGCTAAAAAGGTAAAAAGACCCAACAAACCTTCTCAACCCCAGAAGGTATATGTAGTACTTAAGGAATTCCAACTAGGAATCTATACTAACTGGCCAGATTGCCATGCCCACATCAATGGATATTCTGGATAGTATTTTAGATCTTTTGATAATATGGCAGATGCTCTAAAAGACTGGCGAGAGCATCAAACAGTTCTTGGACTTTTAAAATTAATGTCTCAGGCTTCAACTAACAAAGTTAAATATGAGATTAAAAAAATTTTCAATCCAGAAATTGAAAAAGGAATTTATGATGAATTAAACGGTGTTTAGAAAACTCATATTTTGGGAGACCAACATAAATTTGAGTTTCAACATCATATAAGTAAATTAGCAATTAAGATTGTTGAACAAACAGCAAAACTCAATTTGTTTAAAAATCTGAGTTTCCAAATCATTAAACAAAAGAATTGGACTGATGATTTTAGTTTTGAAAAGATAAAAAATTTTCTTCAATTAGCTGATCTTATAGAAAAATGAGTTTTCTAATCTAGTATTTGAAAAAATAAAAAGGATTTGCTTGTATAAAAATGCAAGAAAAATATTCCTACTGAACTCTTCAAAACAAGAATTCAGTGAAAAATTGATGACAAAAAAGAGAAAATCAATCATATTAATTTAACTGATAATATTCCAAAGTTAACCTTACTTATAAACCATGAGCAATGATTTGAGAAAGACATTGAATGGGGAATGACTAATCAAGTCATATTCCAAATTCTCACTGCTAAAGAATGGGTCAAGTTTCCTATGATGATCAAAACAATGCTCTCATATGTAGTAAAAAGCTACAAATAGAGCAAATACTTTACTTTTTAGATTGCAAGTTCAATCGGATGGCGTGAAAGAGAAAAATTCTTTCGACCATACCAAATTTGGTATCTGAAGGCTATAGAGGATTTCGACTTCGAGGAAAATTTTTTGGAAGCCCAATATCCATTTGATACCATTATACCTGAAGATTACTGGATTCGAAATCTGCTAAAATTGTCACAAATAATAAGACAAATTCAGAGAACTGCAACTCCACAATTTATGGTTACAGATGGGAAATGCCTATTTGTAACTAATCATCCTATTACTTATGAAGATCAGTAGCTCAACAAAGAGAAGTAGAAGAATTTTTAGCAAAATTAGCTACAAGAAAAGATCTTGATCTGCCAATTAAACTAACAATAGATGAAGATAGCCTGGAGGAGGAACAAATATTAGCAGAACAAAAGCCAACATCAACTCCCTCTGAAGATAGCGTCTACTACCACAATCTAGAAAATGCGATGGAAGGTTAAAGCGTATTGGACCCATGAACAAGAGAAACCAACTCTCTAATTCAAGATTTTATCAGACGGATATCTTTTGATCAACTGCAAAGTTATCCAGCACACACAAAGACACCTGGCACAAACTCAAACGTCAGTTCTTTAGAAAGAGAGAAACGACAAAAAAAAAAAAAAAAAAACAAAGTTCTTGTCATCTTTAAAGCCAAGGTTAAATCACGCAAAGACATATCAAATATAAAGTCTTTCATTTCAAAGTTAAATAAAGTTTGTCAAAATTAGATAAGAATCTTATCAAAAAGACAAAATTTCTTGTACATCAGTAGATAAGACTGTAATAATTTTATCTTGTCATTTACTCTTCTAATTGTCTATGAAACGAGAGCCTTGTATTCAGTTTGAAGTAGTGAAATGAAAAAACTCTCAGTTGTGTTTCTTGTAAAACTCTCTCTTCTGTTGTGTTCTTGTTTATATTAAGATCCTGTTGTGTATTTGGTATCAGAGCCTAGTTAGACTTGAAAACAACCCTACGTAAGTATAACTATTTGTTACTATTTAATATACTATTCTACTATGCTAATTTAATGTTTGCTGGAAAGCTACGAAAGTGCTTAATTCAAACGAATGAATTCAAAGCACATTAATTTTAAGTCTATGTAAAGTCCTTATCTTGCATAGTTATTACTATTGCAGTTTCGTCATATTTGATTATTTAGTTAACTTATTTAGTTTATTTATTTTACTTGTTATCTTGCTTCATTCTTAGCTGTTGCAAAACTCATATATCTGTTCAAGTTTCAAAGCCCATATTTTGTATTTACGTGTTTGCTTAAATGCAATTTTAAGGAAGTTTAGGAATCAGTTTTGGGCACCAGAAACAATTGAATAGGAGGTCTTAGGTACCAGCAGGAGTCTAAGATGGCAAGCGAACTTGTAGAAAAAATAAACTGTATAAGTAACTGGATAAACCGATCTGAAGACGAATATAAACATATTTTACATGTAGATAAAATATCCGAAATCTTAGTAATATTAGTGGTAGTCTAAATAGTATTACGGATATTGTAACTTCTTGGTTAAGAAAACTAGAGAAAAATCAAAAAATTATCCAAAATTATGTAGAAAGTAAACTAGAGAGTATTGAGTTTACCGTTAATAGAAAAGACAATAATATTAGTCAACTTAGTCATGTAGTAGACTTAGAATTAAAAAATGAAACAAAAGAAAAAATCGAAGATCTATTAGCAAAAATAGATCACGTTAATATAAATGAATATATAGGCACGAAAATTCAGGAGATAACAAAATCCCTAGATTATTTTATGGAACTAATGACATATGTACTTTTCAAGCAAAAAAGTATAATAAAACTGAATATGACAAGGTGGTCGAAATTCTAGATTATTTGAGAAATTTATATAAAAAAACTCTACTTGTTAGTTCAAGAACGTAATGAACTTCTCCATCGGATACGGGAAACATCCTTACAATATAAGGAATTATTAGCTCATTTTTATTATGTGTATATCTCCTCGTCTGATTATGAAGCTGATGCCTCCACTACCCACGCAGCCAACGTGGTGAGTGATTCATTTGAAGAAAACACTGATGATGATGATGATGAACAAAGTGATGGCACTCCTTTAAACACAGGAGAGTCATCTAGGAAACGAAAGATAAAAGAACCTATCAATCCAGAGTTGTTTGAAAATAATAATTCAACAGAAGATATAGAGATAAACGAAACAAAGGAAATTAAATTAGAGACTAAACCCATAACCAATGCAAAACCTAGTCCTCAATATACTAGAAAAGACGATCTGAATAAACAAACAGTTGCTCAGAACAGAACATCACTTGATCTAACAAATATAGCATTTAAAGATCAAGAAAGAACCATAGATGATTGGGCACAATCCTTGTCCATTCTAATTACTAATTATAGAAATCATTGGACAAAAGATAATTTTTTGGACTATATAGTTGCAACGCTTCAAGGAGATGTGTTGCAATGGTTAAAATAGTGAAAAAAACTGATGAAGGAAAAACGCAAAAAGCAGCACTTCTCAGTAATTTCTTAACCATGGATGACATACTAAAAGAGTTTGTCAAAATTATAAAAGAAAATTTATGTGGTTATGCAAGAGAACCTATTTTGCAAGAAGATGCAAATTACGTTCTTTCTAAACTAGAATTATGCAATATTTGTCAATTCGAAGAATATTGCAATACTTATAAAAAAAATATTATTTCTTAGTAGAACCACCTAGAAATACATATTGGTTAGAGCAATTTTTCCATAAACTTCCTAGCCCTTGGAATGAAATGAGCCATAAAAATTATCCCAAATATCTAAAAAAAGATAGGGAAAGTGGATAATTTAGGTTTTAGAATTAATTATGTATTAAGATTGATAGCAGATCGGTGCTTAGCAGCAAAAGCCAAAAAGAAAGTAAAATACCATATTAGCAACAGTAAATATAGTAAAAAAATATTGTGATAAAATATTAAAAGAAAATTGAAAAATAGGATGTAATCCTCCTAGACTAAACAAGTTGTATAGGAAGAAAACATTTAAATGGAAACCTTGGAAAAAGAGAACAAATTTTTCAAAAAAGAAAAAGTATATTAGAAAATTAAAATTTTCTAAATAACCAACCAAAAAAAGTTGTAAATGTTACATATGTAACAAAAAAGGACATTTTGCACCAAATTGTCCTAAAAAGGAAAAAAGTGCAAAAAAGATGATAAAGGTTCTTGAAGAATAAGAACTAGAACTTCTATTCGGAGAAGAAATCTCTGATGTAGAAAAAATATTATATGAAGTAGAAAGTTCTGAAGAAGGAGAATATTTCTTCATGATGCAAGAAAAATCTGTAGCTTTAGAAGAAAGTCTTGCGGAAGAAACAGAAATGTTGAAGTTAGGAGATGTAATAGGTGAAGAATTCACCTTTACAGAAGAACAATTAGAAGCATTGTCAAAAAGACAAGAAGTTAAAAAAGAAGAAATTTATAAATTATCCAAGTTCAAAATATTCTCAACTAGAGTTTTTGAACAATTTAGCGGAAATACCAATGCTAAATTATCATCTAAAGGAAAGGTAGACATCCCTATTTTCGATAAAAAAAAAAATTGCTAGAAGGAAGAAAAAATATCCAGAAATAAGATATATCCATATAAGCTTAATTCAAATCAGAATTAATGCTTTATTCAGATAAGGAATAGATACTCCCATATTAACAGTTGTTTTAGATAATAGATTCTATGATCCTATTAATACTTTAATAGGAGGAATGCAATCAAATCTTGTAAATGGAGTAATATGGTTTAACATACGACCAAATTACTTTATCTCTATAAATAATCCTAACTTAGAAGATACGGTTAGAATCAGAATAAAGACAAGAGGATTAAATATGAAACCAAACTGTAATGATTTATCAATTCAGTGGAAAACCATCCATGAATTGACAAAATTACTAGCAGCTTCTACAAAACATTTAAACAAAAATATTATAGAAATTTTTGAACCAAGACCTTTTGGTATAGAAATTCAACCTAGATTAATAATTGGAAAGATATAGAAATACCAAGAAATTGGTTATTATTTGAAATGACACCTGAAAAACATAAGAAAGAAATGATGGAAATACAATCGTCGGAAAGGAACTTACATTTTAATAATAAGTTGGCAAGAACAAGATCTACAAATATATGGAAAAAAAGATTTTTTTAATCAAAATAATGATTGGGAAAAATTTTCAAAACGTAGTTTTAAAGAATCTAGAAACTTTGCTAAAGGCAAAACTAGTTCTAATCAAGAATCGATTGCCATGAAAAATATTCAAGTCCCTATAATGCCAGGAGCGACCTATAGGAAACGACTTGAAGAAAATAAATCTGCTCATATTTATTACATTAAAAAAAAAAAAGAGATGAAATAATCTTTGCTCCTAATTATGGAAAAAAGAAATTTACTTATATTTTAGGAACATTTAATTTTGCAAGATATAAACCATATACCCTTAATATACTAGTTGACACTTGAGCCACCGTCTATTCAGCCAAATGGAATACAATTCCTTCTGAAAAATGGATTTTAATGAAAAATCCAATTTTAGTCACAGAAATTGATAATAATGATACCACTATTCAACACAAAGCGAAAAATGTTATAATTTGGTTAAATGATAAAAAATTTACTATACCAAAAGTTCTCTGTTTTCCCTTTATGCATGGAGATTTTCTCTTAGACAATAATATTATTTACAATTATGTGCCCATGCATATTTATCCTGACTCTATTGGCTTAACTCTAAAATCAGAGTTAATTAAAATTCCTTTATTTCCTCAACATAAATATGTCTGTGATAAAGGATTTGCGTCAGTCAAGTGTGGTGATATAACACCCATCATTCCCACAAATACACTAGACGAGTCGCATAGGATCTATAAAATTTTAGAAAAAAAATTTAGTAAAGATCCTTTAAAACTATGGTCGAGAAGCCCTTGTTACTAGGCTTGTCAATGGATCGGATATGATCCAAACCTGATTTGCTAGATCCGATCCAAATCCGTTAATACAGACCCGATAACCCGATAGATTCAGACCCAATAGATCCAGCTATTTTCAAATCAAATCTAACAAATCCATCTAATCCGATTAGAGATCCGATCCGGTAATTGGGTGATTAACCTATCAACTCTGAACGGTTCTGCGCTCGCTGGCGACCCCCCTCCGCATGAATCACTCCCCACCTTCTTCAACACCTAAGCCAATCTCTCAACTCTCTATCTAAAAATTGTTATTTTCTCTCACTAACAGAGGCAGAGTCTCTACCCTACCTACTATACATCAAGTTCAGATCCTTCTCTCTCTACTCTTTATGTATGAATCTTTGAGTCTTTGGGATCATCTGCGATTTGGGTATTCTAGCAGCGGCTTAGAAAAGAGGTGGATATAGAAGAACGATGGCGACATATCAACGGCAAGAAGCCCAAAAGCAGCTTTAGCTACGGCTCACAGTAGAAGGCTAAAACATGGCACTCCTTTTCAACTTCCCTGAGCTGGGTTTTCTTCGACTTCAGATACCATTTACAGTGAATTCTGACATGGGTTTGTTTTTTTCTGAAACAACTATCACACATATATATATGTATGTACTATTCCTACATGCCTATGTGTGGTTTGCTTGGATATTATTCAAATAAAAAAGAAAAGATTTCTTATCAATAATTTATGAGAAGTACTTGATTGCTTCTTTTCTTTACTATTTAAAAAAAAGGCCCTTTTTACAACACGAAATGGCACTTTAAACTATTAACCGGCCATGTCATTTATTGTTTCTTATACCTAAAGTTTTGTTTTAGGTGCCAGCATTGAAACAAAAGAGGAAAAAAAAAAAAAATTATATTGATACACGCAGAGTGGTAATAAATAGCCATTGGGATGTGTGAGCTAGCTTTACTTGAATTCTGTATATCTCTCTCTTCATTTCTTTTCAAGTTCATCCTCACATTCTTGGCGTTGGTTCTTTGAGAATTTGAGAGCTCTGCGAATATTTTCAAATTTCAGCCATTTTTTTGTGTTTGAGCTTCTTAACAAGTACTCAGAAGTCGACAGGCCAACAATTAGTTCTTCTCTCCTTGGTAGTGACGTTGTAAGTCTGTTAGGCATGGGGTACTAACCTTTCCTAACCTTTCCTCTTTCTCGACTCTGAATTTTTTATCAAACCAAACACCTTAAGAAAAAGGAACCCTCTTACCCTAGGAAGCATCTGAAAACATTTTTTTGGAGGGGGGGTGTTTGGGGACAACTGGGTCGGAACGGATTTTGAGATCTGATACTATTTAATAACGGATCGGGTCTGTAATGCTAGATCTTATCCAAAATTTATTAGATCTGGATCGGATCCATGTACAATCGGGTCCAGATCGGATCCGATCCGAATCTAATCAAATCCGAACCAGATCTGATCCGTGGACAGGCCTACTCGTTACTGTAATCTTAAATTAAACAATTCAAATGTAATTATTAGGGTCAAAACAATGATCTATACTAAACAAAATATAGATGAATTTGATACACAAATCAATGAACTTCTAGAAAATGAGTTAATTGAAGAAACAATGAGTCCTCATTCCAGCCTTGCTTTCATAGTTAAAAATTGAAGCAAAATTCGTAAAGAAAAGGTTAGAAGGGTCATAAATTATAAAAGACTAAATGAGAACTTAGAATTCGATGGATATTTTATTCCACGAAAATATATTTTGATTAGCCAAACCAAAGAGTCAAAAATTTTTAGTAAATTCGATTATAAATCGGGATATTGGAGAGTCAAAACCATTGATTGTTTTTAGTACTCCAAAAGGACATTACCAATGGAAAGTTATGCCTTTTGGATTAAACACAACTCCACAAATTTTTCAAAGATGGATGGATAAAATCTTTAAAGACCTTAAAGATTTTCGTGTAGTATATATTGATGATATTCTACTGTTCTCAAAAACAATGGAAGAATATAAAAAGCACTTGAAACTTCTATGTGAAAATTTCTAAAAACATAGAATAATTCTCTCTCCTAAAAAGATAGAAGTAGAGAAAGAAAGTATAAAATTTTTAGGACTAGTTTTAAACCAATCAGGTATAAAACTACAAGAACATATAATTATTAAAGTTAAAGATTTTTCCTGAAGAAATCAAAGATAAAAAACAATTACAAAGTTTTCTAGGACTTCTTAATTATGGAAGATCATTTATAAAATAAAAAAAAATTGTCTCAGTTAGAAGCTCCTTTATTCGAAAAATGGAAAAAAAGGACAAGAATTTGCTTGGACGGATAGCAAAAAAAAAATTAGTAAAAATAATAAAAGACAAAAAATAATAACAGAAAAGAGATTTTTACAAGAAACACAATTGAGAGTTTTTTCATTTCACTGCTTCAAACTAAATACAAGACTCCCCTTTTATAGACAATCAGAGGAGTAAACAACAAGACAAATTATTACAGCCCTATCTACTGACGTACAAGAAATCTTATCTTTTTAATAAGATTCTTATCTAATTCTGACAAACTTCATCTAACTTTGAAATGAAAGACTTTATATTTGATACGTCTTTGCATGATTTGACCTTGGCTTTAATGATAACAAGAACTTTTTTTTTTTTTTTTTGTCATTTCTCTCTTTTTAAAGAACTGACGTTTGAGTTTGTGCTAGGTATCTTTGCGTGTGCTGAATAACTTTGTAATCGATCAAAAGACATTTGTCTGACAAAATCTTGGATTAGATAGTTGGTTTCTCCTGTTCATGGGTCCATTACGCTTCAACCTTTCATCGCATTTTCTAGATTGTGGTAGTAGACGCTATCTTCAGAGAGAGTCGATGTTGGCGTTTGTTTGAATAATATTTGTTCCTCGTCCAAGCTATCTGCATTTATTGTTGGTTTAATAGGCTGATCAAGATCTCTTCTTGTAGCTAATTTTGCTCAAAATTCTTCTACTTCTCTTTGTTGAGCTACTGATCTTTCATAAGTAATAGGATGATTAGTTACAAATAAGCATTTCTCATTTGTAACTATAAATGGTAGAGTTGCAGTTCCCTGAATTTGTCTTGTTGTTTGTGACAATTTTAGCAGACTTTGAATCCAATAATCTTTAGGTATAATAGTATCAACTGGATACTGGGCTTCTAAAAAATTTTTCTCAAACTCGAAATCTTCTGTAGCCTTCAGATACCAAATTTGGTATGGTTGAAAGAATTTTTCTCTTTCACACCATCCGATTGAACTTGCAATCCAAAAATTAAAGTATTTGCTCCATTTGTAGCTTTTTACTACATATGAGAGCATTACTTTAATCATCATAGGAAACTTGACCCATTCTTCAACAGGGAGAATTTAGAATATGACTTGATTAGTCATTCCCCATTCAATGTCTTCCTTAAACCATTGCTCATGGTTTATAAGCAAGGTTAACTTTGCAATATTATCAGTTAAATTAATATTATGTAAATTTCGAGACATAATCTGATTGATTTTCTCTTCTTGGTCTTCAATTTTTCATTGAATTCCTGTTTTGATGAGTTCAGTAGGAAGTATTTTTCTTACTTTTTCATACAAGCAAATCCTTTTTATTTTTTCAAATACTAGATCAGAAAACTTATTTTCTATAAAAATCAATTAATTGAAGAAAATTATTTATCTTTTTAAAACTAAATTCATCAGTCTAATTCATTTATTTAATGATTTGAAAACTCAGATTTTGGATGGACATTTCAAATTCTCGGTAGATATCCAATAAGTTGGAAAGACCCTTTTTTTCTCTCTGTTTTTTGTTGAATGAGGAGTTTTGTAGGGCAAGCCATTAATAAGGTTGGGTTGAGTTGGTCTCTGCCTCGTCTTATACACATAATGATGATTGTTGCCTCTGGATGGCAGAAGGAATTCCCAACAATAATTTCAGAAACAACAACAGTTGCAAGAACTTCACTTCAAATCACTTGCGTAATCTAAAAAATTGTATGTTTTCCAATATTGTTACTTAGGAAATTCATATTAGGGTCAACCTGGCTTTCGCCAAGGTATATGTGTACATATATAAATAAATAATGGTCTAATGCCTTCTAATCAATGGTACGATACTATAGTTATTGAGGTCAAAAGTTCAAGTTCCGGGGTGTTTAATGAATTATCTCACATTATTGTGTACTATATATACAAAATTAGTGCAATAAAATTTTTATACAAGTGATAAAAGAGGATTTTCTTTGTAGTAAAAAAAAAAAAAAAAAAGAACTTCTTTATAGGAAGAGCTAAAAGATCAATAATCACTGAACAATCAAATTGCTCTCTTGATGGTTCATTTTAACATAGTTACGAACTGATTATGAAAAACTGCAAGCTTGGGTGGATATAAATTGTCTCCAATTGAATTAAAAAAAAAAACAGAAAATAAAGCCAGTACTTTGCTTCAAGAAATCCTAGAAATAAAGAGGACTCATGGATAGATTTATTATTTCAATATTGAAGAGAAGATGACACCAATTCAATGTGATATATCTCTAAGGATGCTGAATTCTATTGCCAAGTAAAAGGAGGGCAATACTGTGACCTTACCTTTTATACAGTACTAATTGATGTCTAATATCACATTATATAGATGAACTTGTTCCTGTGTTATCTATTTATCATAGAAACAATAGAATGATTTATGGAAAAAAAGAAAGCAAAAAAAAAAAAGATAAGAACTTTATGTAATGATGAACAAAGCACCCACCACATTTGTTTTGGAGGCTGTTACTGCTGTTGCAAGTTGATTAACTTGAAGTATGCCCCATCCTTGTTCTCTACAAGAGTAGAATGAGTCCCTTGCTCTATTATCCTCCCATCCTGTAAAACCGATATCCGATCTGCATTTCTTATGGTGGATAGCCTATGCGCCACCACGACTGTAGTTCGGTTCTTCATCAACCTGTCCAATGCTTGTTGCACTACACTCTCCGAATCCACGTCTAGAGCGCTGGTGGCTTCGTCTAGCAGCAAGATTGCCGGATTTTTAAGTACAGCCCGAGCAATGGCTACTCTTTGCTTCTGGCCACCAGAAAGCTGCAATCCTCGCTCTCCAACTTTGGTTGAGTAGCCCTCTGGAAGGGCACTGATGAAACTATGTGCATTAGCTACTTTAGCTGCTTCGATTACTTCTGCGTCTGAAGCTCCCTGTTTCCCGTAAATGATGTTTTCGTGGATTGATGTGGCGAAGAGAGCTGGCTCTTGTTGGACTAGGCCAATGTGCTTTCGGAGAGATTTGAGCTTCAGTTTCTTGATATCTTTCCCTATGAGAGTTTTGATAACAACACTATTTAAGACCATAAATCTACCATGAAGTAAGAATCAAACACAGATTATCAGAAAACAAAAAAAAAAAAAAAGTCACCGTCAATCATCACTGCCCCGGATGTTGGATCATAAAATCGTAGTATAAGAGCGAGCAGTGAGCTTTTACCAGAGCCACTCTGCCCTACTAATGCCATGCTCTGGCCTGCAGATACTTTTAGATCAAAGTCCTTGAAAATCTGCACATCAGGCCTCGAAGGGTAGCTAAAATGGAGACCCCTCAGCTCAACTGTGCCCTCCACCCTCGTTAGCTCTTCTCCAACATCACCGGTTATCTCTGTCTTCCGGTCAAGCACCTCAAAGACTGATGCCACCATTTGATTCCCTTTTAGAAGGTCCGGTGCCATTGCCAAGGTCTCACCCATGGCTATTGCAGTCACAGTCAAAACCATAAATGATTTCATGACAGACTCAAAGCTCGAAAGCTCCTTCGCCATCAAAACAGAACCATACCTGCACAAAATTGAACAAGACTAAGCATTAAAACATATCACATTTAGCTAAAAAGATGAATCTAATATGCCAAAGTATCTATAAATACTTTCATTATTGTATTTCACTAAATTAAGTTTTAATTCAATTTTTCCGAGAAGTTTCTATTGAATTGAGAAAGTCAACCATAGTTTTGGTTCACCATGCAGACAAATTATAGTGTTGCTTCTGTGTGTGAGAGTAGATCATTGTACCCTAAAGGCAGACAACCATTCAACTATAAGCACCATTGTGGAGGCGTTTTGGTCTTAAAAACATAGTGTCAAACACTAGCCTTTATCATTCTACAATTCGAGTTTTTAACGTTCTGTAAGGTTATATATTGAATTGTTTATTTAAGTTTGCATTCTAACTATTTATATACAGTAACACATAAGTGCACAAAGTGAATAACAGCTAAAACTGCATACATACCATAAAGCAAGGCCATAGGACGAGAAGATGAAGAATTGAGAGAATCCAAAGAATATGCCAGCAATCTGACCACGAGTAAAGGAATGCCTTGAAGGCTCGACAAGCTCTCGAGCATAAAGGTCAAGGACCTTTTCTTCAGAGCAGAATGCTGCGACAGTGAGGATGTTACTCACAGCCTCACCAGCAAGCATGTTAGCTTTGAGATAGGCTTTGCTCAAGTTGCCACCATAGCCTTTCAAGAACATTTCCTGAAACAATATGAAAAAACGGCTGATAAAAAAATTTCAAATATCAGTTCTGATTTGGAATCTAAAACTGGAAGGAGGAAACCTCGCCAATGTGACCACTAACGATCAATGGATATGTGGCCATGACAACAAGTGTGAGCCTCCAGTTCAAGATGAAGGCAATGAGGAATGAGGTAACAACCATACCAACATTCTGTAGGAGAATCGTAGAGTGATCGACAACTACTGTTTGCAACACAGTAGCATCACTCTCTAGCCGTGATGCAAGCATGGAACTCGTGTTTTTTCTGTCATCAAACCATCCAATCTCATTTCTCAAAATGGCTGCAAAGAAGAAAGAAACTCTTCAAGATCTAAACAAAGGACTACTTATCGAAAAAATGGAAAAAGATCTACACAAAGGTCTATTTTAACTTCATAAATTTTAGAATTGTTCAAACACCACATGAACATATATCAGTTTTTTGGTTTCCATTAACACAAAAAGGCAAAAATTCCTCATCAAGGCAATAAGAAAATAATGATTCAATGCAAGAAAAAAAAAACTTTTAAATGTTTGAACAACAGTAATACTTTGATTTTTGATAATAATGCTCCTGCAACAATCTATAAGTCTGACAAAACAATATTGTGTTAATCCAAATACCTCTATATACATGAAACAGTTTATGATTTTGTTAATCCAAAGAGTAAAGATGGCAATTGTTACAGTTTTACCAGAAAACATCATTTCTCGCACACGAAGAGTAAGCCGCTCTCCCATGATTCCAAAACAAAGATGTGTGATGGCATGTACAATGAGAGTTACAGCAGCGCCTCCACAGAAGAGGAGTGCAATTTTCTTGACTTCACGGCGTGTTGCATCCCAGTCCATGTAATAAGATACAAGAGCCTGAGAGACACCAAGAGCGAAGAGTGGCATCTGGGATCCAGCAATAAGTGCACATATTGTGCCAGAAACCCCATAACTCCAGTCAGGACCCACCATGGAATACAATCTTCCAATAGACACATGTGGTGGTTTAACAGTCTCTGCCCCATCAGCTTCAATTCGACCAACAGAAACTCTATCAGTCTGAAAACTTGCATCGCGGCTTCTTTTGTGGGATAATTCACCAGAATACTTAATGCTACAAAAATGAAAACGAAAAAGAAAACAATATGTTGATAGATCATTTGTTTCAGTAGAAAATGGAATCTCTAGGAGGAACATTATACCAAATTGCATTGGACATGTATAAATGTGAAATTAATGTTGGTATTCATGCTAAAGTGATATCATGTACCTGAGTTGCCATCCCAAAGAAGGTCCATGTGAAGGGAGGCAATGCAAGGAAGCTGCCTCTTGGAGTTGAACAAGCGAAGCATAGGCACTATTTGGTTTTGAAATGAGCTCGTCATGACTCCCGGTTTCTACTATCTTCCCACTTTGAACAACAACTATTACATCTGCATTTCTAATGGTAGAAAGCCGATGAGCCACTATTACAGTTGTACGTCCCAACATCACACGGTCAAGTGCCTCCTGCACACTCTTCTCAGACTCTGCATCAAGTGCACTTGTAGCTTCATCCAGCAGAAGTACTGAAGGATTCCTTACTATTGCGCGTGATATTGCGATTCTCTGCTTCTGTCCACCTGACAATTGTACTCCCCTTTCACCCACCTGCAAATGAACTTCTACTATTACTCCTTTGACAAAACTAATTCTCCCTTCCTCATGTTCTCTTTAAAGATTAAGATCATAATTTTCCAAGTTTATCAGTTTTCAAATTTCATGCATCTCATGGGAGCATATTTGTGTTTATATGGCAGTCTTCTTGGATATTTCTGCTGAAGTGATATTAAAGAGAAATGGATAGCTTATAAATTGCTAGTTAAGGAAAAGTAAATATCTATAGGAACCAGAAGCCCCGAGCTGTATATTATGACTCAGAAAAACCAATCTAAGTCTAAGTGGTTGATGACTAGATATTATTCTATTCTCATAAATTTTCTAGGCAACCATTCTGGGCCAAATCCCTATTAAAGATAATGAAGAAACAGCCATGAAATATGTTACTAAGAAACATACTAGGCAGCCATTATTTACAAGTCTGTTCTGGTTTAACTTGCTTTCAAACTCACCCATGTTTATGTGCAAATAATATTCTTTAGTTCTTTATACCTGAGTTTCAAATCTATCAGGAAGGTTGTTGATGAAAGTGATTGCCTCTGAAAGTTTTGCAGCATGAGTAATCTCTTCAAGGGTGGCATCATCTTTTCCATAGAGAATGTTCTCCCTAATGGTTGTAGCGAAAAGTGCAGGTTCTTGACTCACCAACCCAATCTGTCGCCTGAGCCACTTGAGGTCAAGCTCCTTGATATCGGTTCCATCTAATAGTATCTGACCAGAGAGGGGCTCGTAGAAGCGCTCAATCAAAGAGATAATCGTGCTCTTTCCAGACCCGCTTCCTCCCACAAGAGCTACAATCTTCCCAGAAGGTATATCAAGACAAAGCGTATTAAATATCATTGCATCAGGACGAGATGGGTAGCTAAAACATACGTCCTTGAACTGAATATGGCCTTCAAGTTTGTCTAGTTTCCCGCCAGTTTTCAAGTTTGTTTTGCTAATTTTATCTCTCTTTATCATCTCAAATATGGGATAAGCAGCTGCCTTTGCTCGGATGAATGCAGTGATGTTTGGTGCTGCCAGTCCTAGTGACCTGAGAAGCAACAGGAGCTTACAATATGCTTATGTTGTTTGATGAAATTATCTTACCATGAAGCATGGAATCAAAATTCTTTGTTTCTAGTTTAGCACAAACATGACATTCTACAGATCCTAGAAAGCTAAAACGTAACATGCCATTGCATACACCAAATATATGCATTTTTCTTGACCTATCGAACTGAGAATTGCATAACATTAAGCAAACAATTCGAGAATGCGTGGTACATACGGACGTCATGAAAACAGATTCGCACTATTCTGTTTTCCACAATGTTTTGAGTGCACAAATCCATCCTCTGGAACTGCATCACTGCCAAGGTGCAGACCAATGCCATACAGAAATAATTACTTATGCTGTGTTTGGATTCCAGATTTGTTGAGGGAAAAGTATAAGAAATTATATCTTATGTTTGATTGTACGAGAAAGTGGAGGTAGAAGAAAATAAAAAGGAAATAGGTAAGAATTTGGAATCCCTCATTTTCTTCTCTTTTCGCTCTCCTTTTCGTTTTTCTTTTCTTTTCTCTTGATAAATCCAAGATCCAAACATAGCATTAATATATATCCTATAAGTAGTGCCTTATACAAGTAATAGATGAAACTCATTTCAAATGGTGTGAAGAAAACCAAGGACTCATTCATACGCTGCTTTCCAATTTCCATTGACCAACTTATAGAACCAGATGACTGATTGAAATGCAATGGCAATTGGTAAATCCCATGTGACAATCGAAAAGTGCCTTGAAAAAAAAAAGATCAAAAGGAGCAAGGACTTACAGTCCGGATATGACAACATTGAGCATGGTAGAGAAAGAATCTCCTCCATTGGCAATGTTCTTATGAACAACAATGCTAGTGAACCAAACAAGCAATGACCATGAAAGAAAAAGGACACACTGCATGGTGCCTATTCCCAGACCCTTGGCTAGTCCTGCTTTCCTCCCATACTTGTAAGTGCTCAGAAGTGCTGTTCTATACGATGTCACTGCCCTTTCCTCTCCTGCAAAAGCTTGGACTGTTCTGATATTTCCAATCACCTGAGATTAGCACAAAAATCAGGAGAGTAAGAAGGAAAATGAGCCTCTTCATTTGACACAAAACTTCTATATTTATATGCAATTAAATATCATATAAGTAAGTGTGTTATAAGTTATAGAACTCAAATTAGCCACATACATAAAATAAACTCTGTATGTTTGTTGTTGAACCATATATACTGGCTAGATCATAGTTCTGAGTTTAACATTCAGAGAGAGAGAGAGAGAGAGAGAGAGAAATAGAACCTCTACGGCAATTTCTCCGGCCTTGACATAAGATTTTCGGACTCTGGCAATAAGATCAGTGACTAGAAAAGCGTAGACACCACCAGCAATGGCAATTAAGGGTACAATGGACAGCGTCACAAGACTAATCTGCCACACCCTAATGAAGCCAATTGTGAAGCCTGCTATGAATCTGCTGATGTAGTGCATGAAGTTTCCCACCTGCATCACATCAATTCAAGGCCTTTGAAAATTTTAAACATGTACATGAGAGTGAGAGAGAGGGGTATTAGACTCAGTTCTAGCTGAGCGGGTAGTGGGACCATAGTTGTCAACCTCGTACGAACCAACATACTATTTCAGCCATTGATACTGTAGTACCCGGGATCTTTGGCATAACTTGTCGTTATATACTTATAAAAAAATATAAATGGGCTATCCGTGGCCAAGGATAAAAATTTTGTTTCCATGGTCAAGAACTTTAATTCTAACACCAAGGTTTTCCTTCTATTGATGATGAAAATTCAAAGTTGTCCCTTTGTAAATGAGGTTAAATTTACATTTGTCGTAGCATAGGAACAAAAATGTCCCAGTTTATCAAAACCAAGGCTGTGCACATCACTGACACTGAGGTTGAACAAAGAATTAAGGAATTTAAGAAGGAAAATTCATACCTTCTCAGAAATGGCATCTTGAACAACAATAATGTCACTAGAAATTGCAGCAATCACTTCTCCGGTGGAAAACTCGACGTCGAAAAGACTAATGTCTTGATTCAACATGGACTTCAGGTAAGCCATCCTCATCTTTGCTGCTTGTCTTTCACCAGTATACATCCAACAAGCGACCTCTATATATATACATTCACATATACACACCATGACCATCTTGGAGTCAGACTCCATTAACTTTTATTAGAAAGAAATAGTAAAAAATGAATTAGAAATGAAATAATATGTACATACCAGTCCATGAGGAAAACAACATAACCACAGCTAGATATACAAAATCCAATGAATACTGCAAAATAAATTGTTAATAAACAACTTGTAAGCTACATTTTCCATGAAAAAGAATATTGGGAAATTCAATGAGTTTTGCATACCTTGGCTACTCTATGAGAAGTGGCTGCAGGAAAGTGAGAAGCCGTGCCAATGATGTTTATTAACTTTCCGAAGAAAATGAAGAATACCGGCACAGAAGCGCCATGAATACAAGCACCGATGGATCCAACAAACATTAGAAAGTAATCGTAAGTGTCTGCGAATGAAAACAGTTCAATCAATGGAACACTTTTGGGCTTCTTGCCTTCTTCTTCTTTAGTCGTTGCATCATTTCCGGCCTTCTTGCTGCCGGAAGAGGGACCTTGGTTGCTCATATTGGCCTGGTAAACATGAAGTAGATCAGGGTGGTGTTTGATGGGATACCTTGTGTCTCTCTAAATGGGTTTTTGCTTTCAAAGAAGAAAGGAACAATAGTTTTTTTTTTTTTTTTTTTTGAGTAACAGCTAATTATTCAACAACCCTGAAAAGGAAGGAATAATAGTTTAAGGGCTGGAGATTATAGGGAAGAGTAGTGCCGTGCAAACCAAATCTTTGTATAGAAATTTCACATTTATTTTGTCCTCTTCTATAGTCCTCTCTCATATGCTAGGGTCTACCCATATGAGAGGAAGGATTTTGGAAGAACACATATAACGGTGTGGAATTATTAGCCCCTTATCATAACGATAAATATATTTTTTAATAACGAATAAAAGTTCTAATCATCCAACTTTTATTGCTTGCTGCTCACTATATACACAAATGTATATATATATATATATATATAATATAACAAAAGAAAAATTAGTTATTCATATTTGTATGAATAACCATTTTTCTTGTTATTTAGTTGTGGTAAATAAGATTGATTTGTTATACATTAGAGTCTCTATTTTGTGGCACTATTACCATATCTTAGTAATCTAAAAAATGTTAATTAAAATTTAAAATTTCCATATACTCTTTACTTAATTTCTTTTAATAATTTATTTTATGTTTTTAGTTATAAAAATTTTTTGAGTTCTAATAAAATTATAAAATGATAAATTAATGTAAAAATAAAATATTAATACTTTATTTGAAATTCGAATTTTTAATTAAAAAAATAAATATTTTATTTTATTTTATTTTATTTTCTTTCACTTTTTTCCCTCCGAAAATTCGGATTCCCGAGCCTAAACAACTCGAAAGAAAAATTTAGGAGCCGCCGTTGGAGTCGTTTTCTTACTTTTCCAATGCAGCCGGTTTGAGATTCTCTCATGTTACAAGACTACAGCGTAGCGCCAAGTGGTTTGAGTCTATGGGGCTATTGGGTGGCTCTGACGAAGTCGGGTCAAACTAATGGTCCCGCAGTCTTCTGAGAATTGATTTTGAATGTTTACTACGGGCCTTATTTTCTTGGCAGGTGGGTTTCCGGGAAAGTGATGGGAAATATGACACTTTTTTAATAATATAGAGGACATTTTTTTTTATAAGATTATAACTCAAAAATTTTCTTTTCATTTCTGATTTATTGATTTCTAGTTTCGATGTATATATGCATACATAATGCCAACATTAAACATCTATAATTATATGTTTCTTTTTAGTGGGTCTGATCTAGCCCCAAATATATACAACATAATGTGTTTGCAGAGGATGAATATGAACTCACTGAACTGTGAAGGAAGAGAGATGGAAGAGAGTGGCTTACCAAAGGAAAAGAGACGAGAGAGAGTAAGGACTTTGTGGTTGCAGAAGGGCTTTGCTGTCCGTGACGATGGCGGCGGACGCCGGCGAAGGTGAGTTCCGCGGCGGTGACTGTGGAACGGAGAGAGAGAAAAAAATAACTAACTCTACCACCGCCTGAGAGTGAGAGAGACAGACCTGGTCTCAACGATCCGTCTTCGTGTTAAATCCAATGCTAAAAAAGCTTAATTAAAATATTTTCCAAACACTTGTCCGGTTCATAGTTGCACGAAAAATCGTTGGGGAGGCGAAAATGCATTTTGAGAATAGATATGAAACTTCTTTTAAAACCTTGAGAAAACGTTTCTAATATGCGAGAGAAATGTTTCGGAAATATTTAAAAAAATTTTGAGATATTTAATGAAAACACTTGAAAAACTAAAGAAAAACTCTTAGAAAACGCTTCGAAAACTTAAAATGTTAATTTTTATATATATATTTTTTTTTAAATTCTAGCTAAGTATCTATAAAATTATTTGCATAAGTTTTCACTAAGTTTTCTAAATGTCTCTATTAAGTTTTCCTAAAATTTTTACTAAGTTTTCTAAAAATCTCCACTAAGTATCTTAAAAGTCTCTTTTGAGTTTCAAAAAAGTTTTTTATTAAATTTCTGAATCATTTTTTACTTTCCGTTTCCCTTTATATTTTTTTAACGCGCTCCCCGTTTCTGCTTCTCTCTACATTTCCCACTTTCGTTACTGCTTTTTATTTGGACAATTATGAGACTCCGGTTCACTTTGAACAATCCGGTTCGACGGTTTTCTTAAATGTCAGCCGGTGTTCGGTTGAACGTTGCTCCTCTACATTTTCAATAAAATAATAAAATTGTGTCAGTTCGAACAAAGTCAGAATTTTGTTTTGGGTACTAAAACTTAAAACATAGATGCACATATTTTTAATATCAAGCATTAAAAATATATTTGAATATAGGATAAAATTCCTACATGAAAATAAAACTAACTTTTATTTAACCTCAACAATATGGGAAACAAAAAAACAAAAACAAAAAGACAGCAATTGTTTCATCATAAGTGCCACTGGCTACTTGATACGAAATGGCACCAGTAGAAACAATGAGATTTAAATTCAGAATCGTGTAACATTTTGGTGGGTTAATTGAAAACACGGTCAAGATCAAGATACACTGCAAAAGCAATGGACCACATGAATTTTTTGCCAATTTCTTTCGTTTAAACCATCAATTTAGCAAATTTTCTTTTTTGTATTAATATATATATATATATATAGGAACTCTACCCTAGACAGTTCTTGAAGAATTAATAAAATTTTAGATTCAAAGAAATATTTATGTTGGTTTTCTGTGTTAATATTTGAGGCTCATAAACTAATCAGTATGGCATTGTTGTTTTTATTGTTGTTTTCTTTCCTTTATTAATTTTACTTTGGAGAAAAGAAAGAGGGATAAAAAAACACGCATTCGTTCTTTTTTCACTGGCCATATTCTTTTTATTTTTTTCACAAAATCAAATAACATAGAAAATTAATCTTTTGTTTTTCTTTTTTCATCCATTTCTCTTTTCTCCCCAAGCTCCAAACAGTCTGTCTTCCTTTTCTCTTCCCTTCTCCTCCCTCTCTCCAAACTCCAAACAGGTTGTTTTTCTTTTTCTTCCCCCCCAAGCTCCAAACAGGCTTGTTAAATTCCTCCTCCATCATCACGTCCATGAGATGTGGGTCCACTGGTTGCTGTACAACGTGAGTATTCAGCAATTACGGTTGACAGCAATACAAATCGATTGATGCAATGCGGATTGTCAATAAAAACACCTTCAAATGTGGGTCCACTGGACTCAACTTCATACCGTCAAGAGGAGAGGCAACATGCATTTGACCACTGTGCCAATCGGCTTTTCAGCTTTAGATGATGGTCGTCTATTGCATTCTAGAAGTGTGGCATGCCTCATGTGTTTACTACACTACATTTAATAATTTTTTTATTAATAATTATTTGATTGTAATTATATAAATAATGAGAATGTGATATATCTCATTATTTCTTTGAATTACCTAATTGTTAATCGTATAAAGAATTGAGCACATGGGATGAGTGTACAAATTATTTATATTATTATTAAAAATATAATTTTGAAAATGCATTAGTATCATAAAAACATATATTATAAAAGAATTAAATTAATAAAAATAAAGACATTAGATGTTGAGACCAGTAAGAATACATTTAACATAATAGCAATTTAAATTCTTTTTTCAAAATCACCTAAACCTTTCACTCAAAAAAGGAAAAACAAAATGAAAAATTATATTCCCTATTGAAGTTATGGCCTAGGAAACCAACAAAAAACAATATTGCATTTTTTTTTCATCTGAAAGAAGATTAAGAGCCATACCAGTTTTGTTTAAAACAAAATAGAAAAGTACAAAAAAACACGTAGGAAATTTGGTGCAAAAGAGAATACATACATCATGCCAACAATTAGAGTAATTTACCAGTTTTCAGAATCGTAATTTTTTACCAAACCATTGCCATTTAGCCACCGTCAATTTTGCACCACGAAACCACCACCCCCGCACCAGGCCACTGATCATCAACGGCGCAATCATTCTTTTTTTGTCACACCTACATTGCGCTATTCTAGAAATCACGGCCCATCATTAATCTTCCAAATATATATATATACCAATCAAACTGTTTACACAAATTATATATACACAAAAAGATGTCACCTGGCATAAAAGCATGACCTGTATTTTTTGTTCTTCATTTAAAGCCTCAATGTTTGCAATTGCAAAGCCTCTATGATTCGGTCCCTCTTAACGATGAGTGAAAATTAGTAGATGAAAAGCCCCAAAACTCCAGAAATAAAATTACAGAAATGAAATCGAAAAGCAGTTAATCACCAATCAATCATCTTCGGTCACGCTCCAAACACCAACACTGTGTGTTACAGTTACTTCTAATTGTTTCACTTGCTCCAGTAGTTGTATTTGTATTTGTAATCCCACTGGAACAGAACCCTAATTCTAGATGAAGCAATGATCAAGAAAAACTGGCAAGCAATGCCATACCTACAGGAAAATGAGATTGTCAACAAAGATTTTCGACTTGCCGTTGCGGATCGATGCAAGAAGGCCAAACCCCGATGAAGCTTTGTCTCTTTGGCAATTGGATGGAGTCCTTGCCTCTCTAATCTGAAGCTTTTATTCGGCAACGGGATAGAATTAAAAAAGAGTTTGCAGAGCGATGACAGTGGTTGCAGAGTCTAGAAACGTTGAATTGCTAGAGCAGTTACGAATGGATCGTGGTGGAGGAGTTATTTTTTTTGAGTCCGTCTAAAATGCTAATCTGGCAAGAGCAAGAGTCACCAGATTCCCTTCCCTTTTAATATGTGAGCATTCATTGTGCATAAAGCCCCTAAGGAAAGTTCTTGCATCTTGAATGAGATGTCCCATACCGGATAAATCCTCATTTTCAGCGGCCATAGCTTTGATAACTGTTAGCCAATCTCCCTCCAAATGAATATCATTTAAGTCCAGTTCCCTTGCAAAAATCAAAGCTTTAACTGCCTCCATAGCCTCCACCACATCAGCATCTCTTCCCCAAGCACTCTCAGCCTTGGACGCAATAACTTCACCCTTGCTGTCTCTCACTATAATCCCAATACCACCACCTTGAGAATCTCCAAATATAGCACCATCAAAATTAATTTTATACACATTCTCAGCTGGTGGCATCCATTTCACCTCCACTGGCATCATTCTGCTTATTTGGGCAAATACATTGCGCTTTCAAAAATTCATTAAAATATTGCTCTGCAAGTGCTGCTGCCTCCTGAGCCTGCCGTCTAGAACCTCCATGTAGAAAGATGTTTCGATTGGAGCAGATGGTCCAAGCAATTGTGAAAAACTGAGCCATAAACCCTGGGTCAGCAAAGTTGTTAATCTCCATAGAGCATGATAGAAAATCCTCCGCTGCAGCCTCACTTATCCGAATACCCAAAGAACTGCTCCTCCAAATTTCCTTTGATCCCTCACAAACCCTTGAGCAATGCACGGTACCTTGAACTTACAGTTCTTTGATAAAAAATAAATAAATAAATAAACTTGATCATTGGATGAGAATTTTTGAAAAAATCGTCATGTTTTAGTAAAAAAAAAACAGTTACCTCAAATCATATATATATATATATATATAAGTTATGTTTGTCCTTATCTTTTGTCTCTCTCCTACATGGCGCTCTAAATGTTTAGATACTTTTAAAATGTTATGTCACAGGAGCAATTGATTAGATAATTATTGAATTTATTCTATATAAGATATATATATATATATATATATATAAGATAAGATTAGTTTTATAATATAGATAAGATACATATATATAATATCAGATTATCAGTACTCTTTCTGAACTTAATATCTAAAAAAAAGTTATTATAACTAAATAAAATATCATATATATATATATATATATATCAATATCTATTTACATTTTAGAGATACAATACGATTTATTAATTATATATATAAGATAAAATTAGTTTTGTAAGGTACATAAAATATATATACATAATATCAGATTGTCAAGACTTTTTCTGAACTTAATATCTAAAAAAAATTAATTATAATTAAATAAAATAACATTTATATATCAATATTCATTTACATTTTAGAGATACAATAGGATTGTATAATTAATTAAAATGCCACGTTACATGAACAATTGGTTAGATAACTATTGAATTTATTTGTTTATTTAACCCATTCTATTATTATTGTAAAACAGATAGATAGATATATAAAATATTAAATAACTATTGAATTTACTCAGTTATCTAACTCACTTTATTATTTTTGTACCATATATAAACATAAGACAATGTCAGTTTTCTAAAGTTTAAGTCTATCCCAAATTTATCTAAAATGTGAACTATAATTATTATCAAATTTAATTTGTATATCAAGTTAGTCAATTTGAGTACAATATGTAATGTAAATATATATATATATGTAAGTACATCCGCTTAATATTCAAAGAAGTTTAATACATTAAAACTACATTTTAAATTAAGTTATTATAGTATATCTATTATTTTAAGAAAAATAAAATATAAAAATACTTACAACTTTAATTAAAATTTATATATAACACTTAGACACGTGCAACTATTGAACTCTAAATATGATAAAATTTATTTTTATCAACAATGCTATTTAATCTCGTGCATTGCATGGGTCAACCGCTTGTATAACTTATTATTACAACAAATGTGACTTGTAGTTGTAGTTGGTTATCACAATTTGTGGTAACTGTGAGTGGTTCGAGTGATAACCACCATCAATTTAAATAGTAATTACCCTCATAATACCTTCAAAGCCGTTCCCTATCAAATTAACCCTTTTTGACGAAAAATGAAAAGAACGCGTTGACTTCATCTTTGAGGCAGGCGTTTGCCTCAATTGCTCTGGAGAACAAAATATGGATGTGTTTGGAACTTGTAGAAACGAAAGAGAAAGGAAAGGAATAAAGTGATAGAGAAATTGTAGGGAAAGCAATTTTTTTTAGTTTTGTAAAGAAAAATAAAAGAAAAGTGGACGAAAATTCATTTTTACTAATTTAAAATTCAAAAAAAAAGAGAAAAAAAATAGAATAACTATTAAAAAAGAAAAATAAAAGATAAAAGGAAACGAAAGTGAGAAGGGAAAAAAAAAAAAAACTTTCTCTTGTCTTTCTTTTCCCTTTGTTTCTCTTGGTTCCTAAATTACAAACCAAACCAAAAAAAAAAAATAATTTTCTCAAATTTCAAACAGGTTGAGAGTGATTTATATTTTGTTGAAGATATGCTTAGTTATTACTTCAGAAGTTAATGGATGTATATATATATATATATATATAAATTTGCTGGAAGAAACCAACGTTGGCAACGAGGAAATGTTATCTCAAACACGAATAATTTTTGAAAGAGCAGTAAATTGATAATTATTTATCAGCAAACTAGTATTGTGGCAAACAAGAAAAAAACTCATATATGTATAAATTAATTGACAGATTTTGACTCTTATTTTGATTCAGAGTTATTATTTATACTTTGTGATTGAATAGTTGTAATTAATTAATAAAATTGAAATATTAGGAAAGGAGGTAGATATGCATTGCCGTCCTTTCAACTAATTCTCTACCATATTCATCAGGACAGCATCACCCCACGATGAGACAGGTCATTAATTAAGGTATGTTAACCACTTATATATATACACACACATATCAAGTTAAGGTAGCAGTTAGTAAGGACTCTATTTACTCCGTGATCACGGTTTGAACTCTGTCTTTTCTATTTGTCTTCATGGCTTAACCCATTTCCTCTTTCCTTATGCTAATAGTAGGTAGGTATATATATATATATATATAAATATATCCAGTTAGCATGAAATAGTAATCAACCTGTCATATATATTGGTCTGATCTCATTTACACGTCAAGAGTATTCAAAATAAGCTATAGGATAATAATCGTTCTTCCTATTGATCAACATGCTCTTTCTATATCACATTTTTAATGCACCAGTAAAGTAATTTAACAGCCTGTTTTGGATGTTGACCTCCCAATCTCTAGCCGGCAGTGACTGAGAGAGGTGAGAGCCATGGAATTGCATTATCAGGATGAGACAAGAAGTTAAGATCATTGCTATCCCAAGAAATTGATTAATTATTACTGTGGGCTAAAAGGCCCGTGTGGTACACCAGTGGGCCGGCCCATTAAAAATGGTGGGACAAATCTCTCTAAGAATAAGCACAGAATCAAAGGAATTCAGCCCGCCTGCCAAGAAAGATAGGCTTGATTTAAAGAAGATAGATCCAGCATTCATTCAATTGAGCCCAAGGGCCAAGAAAGGCCCAAAAAGTGTAGTCTCAATCCGACCTCAAGGAGAACTTAAGAAGGTTAGCTCAAATCCTAGAACCGACCCAAAAAAAGTCGACTCCCATAAGGAGAAGATAACAGGACAACTCCTAAAAGGAGTAGAACTTCCAAAGCCTGCAAATAAAGCAAGCTAAAGAAGAATAAGGTATGCATAATTGAGAGTTTGAATAGATTTCTTTCTTTCGATTCATTGATATTAAGCTTATTTAATTTAATTTTTGGAGTGCTATCGAATTAAAAAAAGTCGACGTATTCTCATTGTTTTCTGTTCTTATAGGCTCACAAGTGTTCATCTTAGAGACTCGCAGAGTGGATCGAGTCTTACAAAAAAATTCCAACTACAATGACATATATACACACATTATTCTTGGGATTCCAATTTTCTGTTGTTGCGCGTAACATATGACTTTTTATCCTAGCATTTTATTGAGTTGTGCTATAACTAAATGAAATTTATTGCAAAAAGTACATTTATTGTAATAAAATTCAGTTTGGTGACAATAAGTCATACCAAGGTCACATGTCACCATTTTGTTGCAATAATTAGTCACAATAAATTAAAAAAATGTGACAAAAACAAATATTAACACGATAGTTGGTCGCAGATGCTAGGATGGGAGTTCACGAATAAATATTTGTGACAAAATTATTCCGTCATATTAGATTGTGTCACAATAGAATTTTAGTTTTTACATATAGTGAGAAAAAATTAATGACAATCAGTTCCACATATGGTGACTAAACATTTTGTCACAAGAATCTTTTTTACCTGGTGGGATTAACATTATTTATCAAATACGTTCGTCACTATAACCTTGTCCAAACAAATATTTAAGTTATAACATATAGTGACAAATTTCTTACTATGAAACTAATTCCTACAAAACAATGTTTGACACCATAAATGTAGATATTGTGATGAAACTATGTTTTGGAACAATAAGTTTTACATGAGGTAATAATTGTGAAAAAATATATTTACGTCAGATTAGTTTGAGGTTGAGTTTCAATATTTGTTACAAAATAAAATCGTTGTCAAATATTCATTACAACAAATAATCTTATAGGAATTATGGTAATAAATTGTTTGTCGCAATGTATGCAAATTATCACTACAAAATGCATTGTCATAACAGATTAGCATTGGACAAATAGCAATGAAATATATTCGTTAAAGTATATTTAATTTTTTGCAACTAAATAATATGGCACATAAAGACAACAATGGGGAGTTCATATTTGCGACAAAACGTATTGGTAACTAAACCGTAATTACAAAATGTTTCATTATGGCTACGGAAGTATGTTCGTCACAATATTGTTTATTCGCACGTAGTGACGATATTATGTTGTCACAATAGAATCATTTATTACAACACATATTTTGTGGAGAAAGAAAAAAAAATTGCACATACAACTTTACAGTTTACACATACCATATTGCCATGATAAAGTTAAAGAATTCATGAAACCAATTGTCACTACATATGAAACTTTTGGTGACAATATATATCATCACTATTGTAGCTTATAACAAAGGCTCTCCATTGCAATATGTATTAATTCTTTATTTATTTTATTTTTTTTGTACATAGCACATCACATTATAAGAGTGACCATTAGTCCGACAGCTTGTTAGGTCCAACTTTCTTGGAGCATAAATTTTAGTAAATGAGCACACTTGTAGATTTATAGGACCGGGCTCTAACAATTTTTTAGGCTAGTTCAATTTGCTAGTTGGGCTTGGAAGATAGTTTGAGGTCCAACCTAGCCTAATAATGTGCCTATAATTATATGTATTGTTATAATGCTAAAGGAGTATAAAGCAAAGAAAATAACCAAACACGGTATATAATTAAATTAATTCATCTGGAATTGTCAAATAATAGTTAGATAGTTCTTCTAGAACTATTAAGGATAGATCTTCTTGATTACCCAAAAATTTATTTCTATTATAGGACAAAATATAAAATACAATTACGTACACTCTTTGCTTTTTTTTCACTTCTCTTTCTCTCTTTTTTATTTCTCTCCTCTTGTCTTCTACTAGTACATCTTTTCTCATAGCTAAACTGCTCTATTTATGGAGAGGATTTCATGCATTAAGCTAATCAGTGGAAGCCACCACCCAACATGGTCACATGGATTCACATGGATGGTGGACATCCACCATTTTGGTTTTTGTAATCATAACACTCCCCTTTAGATGACCACCACACAAGATATGCCTCATTGTGCGTTAAAACTGTCTCGTTAAAACCTTACCAAGAAAAAAAAAATCATGTGCGAAAAAATCATTGGCGAAGGAAAAAGAGTGCAGTATGCGACTCCCCCTCATGAATATACCTGGTAAAATTTGATTGCCTCACTTGTTCAGCATGAAAAATCTTTGAAACGGCATATGCCAATATTGTGTACCAGTTTCTCAAATGTTGCAGTTGGGAGTGCCTTTGTGATATCCCAAACCTCTATTTAATTATATTAATGAGAATTTCTAGTTTATGCAATATTTAATGTTAATTATTCCTTCTTTTGGGTCAAAAATGACTAATGAGAACTTGTGTTGTATCTTGTGTTGGAGGTCTGAGACACATGGGATTATTTTCCATGTATGTCTTCTTATAACACAAAACACACATACACATATATACACACACACACCAACAAGTTGAGAGAGGGAGAAAGAGAGAAGAGATCAAAGGAAGAAGGGCTTGAAGGAAGAGATTGAAGGAAGAAGGGCTTGAAGGAAGAGATTGAAGCCATTGAAGGCCTCACCAAGCTTGGAGAAAGGAAAGACTTCATCTCTCTACAAAATTATATATGTCTATGTATCTATCTTATGTGATTTTGTTGGGTATTTATATATATATATATATATATATATCTTGGAGTGTTGTCATTGAGTTTGGGGGATCCCTTAAGTCTTATTTGCATGATTTTGAGAGCTTGAAGCTCATTGTTGAAGATTGAGAATGGTGGTTTGAAAAATCTCCAAATATGTAAAATGTTAAGGTTTTGAGTTTAACTCTATATCCCTTTGATTTAATTGTTCTTTCTCCCCCATTTTGAGTTATTTTCATCCTTGTGGGCTAATCTTTGAGCCCTAAGAGTTTTGGAAAGGTTTGGTTGTGTTTGGAGGGGTTTTGGAAGAGTTTTGGGTTGAAAATTGTTGTTGCGCAGGTGGGGGGGTTCGAACGCCCGACAGAACCGTTCGAACAGCCCGAGAGCAGAGTTTTCCATTTTACCTAGCATTCGAACAGCCCAAGAGGGTGTTTTTTCACTTTTGCCTGGCATTCGAACAGCTTGGTCATTTTGGCTTGGCGTTCGAACGGCCTGGTTGGGCGTTCAAACGGTCTGCCAATTTTAGTACTATTTAGTAAAATAGACATAACTTTTTCTAGAAAACTCGGATTGATGCACCGTTTAAAGTATTAGAAAGTAGACTCATAGACCTTTTTATCCATATAAATTTTATTCTCTAATTCCTTATATATTGAGAGTTATGGAAGTTTAAAATTAGGTCAAAATCCATGCCAACAACATTATTTTTCAAAATTTTAGTCCACCTTCCGTGAGGCATAACTTCTTCACCCAAAATGTGTTTGTAGCCCATGACCTATCAAAATAAAGGCATTTAAGCCTATTTTCAAATGAAACTAGCCTTGGGTGGGAACTCATATTTGAGAGGTGGTTAGGACTCGATGAAGGAGTTAAAATTCCGGCTTTCATGTTCAAACCTCAACTTTATGTCCTTATTTTACATTGAGACTTTGTCCTAGAGTTTAGTCTCGCTCTCCCGTTGTGAGAATGAGGTGTTGTTGCGCTGGGGTCGAGGGGTTTGTGTGCTTAGTCTCGACTTATGTGTTATTGCTTTACCTTAAAGTCTTGTATTGATGTTCTTTGTTTTTACGTGCATTTGTGTAAGAATACCTTGTTTGTCACCCGTCCAATCAGAGAAAGGTGAGTAACGATACGTCATGAGTAAATTCTATTACTTTCCAACTATTTTAAGTTCAAACCATATCATACAATATTTTATATATGTTTTCAATGCATCAATGTTATATTCAATTATAGATGTCATACTTTTAAAGGCATGCAAGTTATATTATGTTATGAATTGAAACCCATGGACTAAAATGCTTACAAGAAAGAGATGTAAGACTTTTTCCAATGTATGGTGCCAACTCGAGATCTTTTGTGGCAAGATCTTAAACTAGCAATGATGGTCCTACGATAGGGGATGTGAAATAAACTATCGCCATGTTTGAGAGACGTCCTACGACCTAAAGAGCCCTATTTGTGACCTTTAAGGTTACTAATGTGAAGCATAACTCTGATGTTGGTTTGTAGCACACTTATGTTTTAGAACGAAAACGATGACATGTTCAAATGTTTATGACAAGTTATGTTAAGCTTTATCACGAGTAAAGATATGTCGCATCTCTCTTTTATGATACCATGTTTTGAAACGATAGAATGCTTCAATATGATACGTATGTTATCTATGATTTCAAAACTATGCTTACACATTTCAAGTTCATGCTTTATATGCATAAATGTTTTATCTATTGTTTTATACATTAGACATAATTGCTAGTCTATGGTATTTTCATGCTCATGCATCATTGTTATTCACTAAGCATTAGCTTACGTTTTTCCCAAATGATTTTCAAGAAGCCAATCCGGGAGGCCCTAAAGCGAGGCCATATGTGGATTTTGAGATACGGCCCACATGCCTATGTTTTGTATAATGTTTAAGGGCTGGACCCAATATTTTGTAATAATATAATGCTATAACTTTGGTGGACCTTGATTGGTCCTTATGTATGTTATGTTTTGGATTAGGCACATCTCTACCATATATAACATGGATTATGTTTTTAAGTTATCAAAAGTTTTATTTTCCGCAATTATGCATCATTCTAAATGATTATGCCCATGTGATCAACTAGTTTATATAATACGGCCTTGGGTAGCCTTGCTACTTGCCGGTCATGTACCCTAAATCCGTATAGGCCGGGTTCTGGGGCGTGACAGCTTTCATAAATAAGTCTACTAAGTTGTCACTTGAACGTATCTGCTGGACATCAACATCACCATTTTTCTAAAACTCATGTGTATAAAATAACTTTGGTGTTATATGTTTGGTTCTGTCACCTTTGATGTAACCTCTCTTAATTTGTGCAATAGATGCTGCATTATCTTCATATAATATCATTGCGGTATCTTTGATCCAGGATAGTCCACAACTATCCTGAATATGTTGGATTATAGGTTTTAACTAAATGCATTCTCGACTTGCTTCATGAATTGCGATGATTTCAGAATGATTTGAAGAAGTTGTAGTTAGTATTTGCTTTACAGATCGCCAAGATATAGCAGTGTTACCATAGGTAAATACATACCCAGTTTGTGATCCTATTTTATGTGTGTAAGCACCCCGTTTTTACCCGCTCGGCAATCTTCGGCCTGACCGGGTTCGGTTTCCAAACATCACAAAACATGCAGGTTCGAGACAAGCCTTATAATCTCCAATCCAACCAATTGGTCGCTTCTCGGGTCCACAAGGACCCACTAGAGCCATAAGCACCATTATTCCTGGCAGCTTTCCAGATCGGGCGGTCCCGGAAACCAACGCCATCCAGGTAGCTTCCCGGGATCAGGCAATCTCGGGGACCAACACCTCATCGAATTCCAGACGGTTCACTTCTAGTGGCCGCTAGCCCGCCAATGTAGAATGTCCGTCATTTGGTAGTTCTCCGAGACCGGGGGTTCTCAGAGACCAACACCACCATTCCAAGTAGCTTTCTGGGACCAGGCATTCTCAAGAACCAACACTACCCCTACAGGTAGTTCTCTAAGACCAGGCGTCCTTAGAGACCAACACCGCACAAGTAGTTTTCCGACACCGGGCGGTCTAGGGAACCAACACTTAGGTCAATACCGGCGGCTGCTAGCCCGACCCGGTGAAAAATGACCAAACCCGCCCTTTGGGCCTCCAGGCACGTTTTGGGAACGTTCAAAATCCCTCAAAATGATAAGTCCATCCTTCCAGAGCATTGTTAAATCATTAGGCGTCCCCCGCAGGCCATTTGGTCCAAATCCGGTGCTATTCTGGCCTATTCCAGTCAAAATGACCGTTTTGCCCCTAAACACCTTAACACTGCACAAATCCTGCCGAACAGTAAAAGACTTTCCCAAAACCATCTTTGAACAACCCTACACGCTTAACACAACACACCAAACCATTCCTGACCATTTCCAAGCAATCCTGGTCAAAATGACCGTTTTGCTCTTGGAAATCCAAACATGGCCCGAAACAGCACCGGTCCTGAGATTTCGAGTAAAAAGTTTCACCATACACCCTTGTTTAACCCGAGGAGGACCCTACGACACTAAACTCACACGACTCAATAAAAGTTCCCTGGAGCGTCTCGTAGACGATTCGCCTAAATTGTCTTTTCTCCCGTTTCCCTAGTCATAACACACCGTCAACTGACTTGAAAAATGCGTAAATCAGGGAATTCTCGAAAGCTCGTTCATAGATCTTTCCATCGATACGGCTTGATTGGATAGATCGCTGCCCGAAGCCCTTCATTGTATAGCTTAAACCCAGTTACTTTTGACAATCCCTGGAGCGTCTCGCAAACGCTCCGCCAAGGTTGACTTTTTTCTCAATTCCCTTATTAAAATGCACCGTCAAACAATTTGAGAAATGCGTGAATCTAGAAATTCCCACAAATATTTTCAAAGTACTTTCCATCGGTACGGTCCAATCGAAAGGATTGCTTCCTGAATGCCTCGATCACACGAAACGAAAAAAGCCCCTTTCAAACACCCTCAGAGCGTATCACAGACGCTCCGCAAAAGTGATCTTTTATGCACTCTTCCTGAGACGATATCTCATGCTTCCAAACACAATTCAAACTTTTCAAAAACATGAAAGTTCACTGGAAGCCCTAGGAGAACATCCCGAGTGTGACCGATTCCCCCGAAACCTTCCCGATCGACTCAATTATCGAGGCAAAGTTTGGATGAACCTTCCCAGTGATCGAGCGTATGCTACATGCACTTAAATTTTGATTAGATCGACCAACTTTCGATCAACAGTCGAGATTTATCCAGTACACAGGGTGCCACGTGTCATTCTAGCAATGGAACAGTAGCTGCGCATGTCTTACATGCGCCAGGTCAAATTTTGGCCAGGCGCATGTAGTACATGCGCTAGGTCTGTTCTAGAATGTCTATAAATATTAGACCCCTCCTTTGCATATTCCAACTCCGATTTCTGATGCGAAGCTCTGCTGAAGTCACTCCAGAACTGCGAATCTCTATACACACTCCATCCCTCCAACACTTAGCTTAGATTTCATCATCCCCAAGCCTGTATACTTCACATATAAAGCCTTATACACCATCAAACACTCCCTACCAGCCCTTTAAGCCTTCTTGAAGTCATTCAAACTCCAATCAAAGTGTCTTTAGAAGACCACAAGTGTGTTGAAGGCAAAAGGTAGTATCTCTTTTACATTTGTGTCTTCCCCCACTCTTCTCTTCTCCCCCCTAGCCTACTTAGACTATTCTCTATTTTAATCCCCATCTTCAATCCCCCTTTCTTGCATGTTTAAGCCAAGAGGGCTCTTAGATCATGCCTAGAGGAAAGCAAGTGAGAGCCACCGTGTAGGGGGACCTCTCACTAGCCTACTTTGAGATGGTATGACCTAAGAGCCCCTTGTTTATGTGGTGTAGCCTAAAAGTCTTGTATGTGATCATAACCCCTTTCATATTACTATTTTGATCATGTTTTGTATGCTTGGCTTCATTTTATGCTTATTGTCATATTCTACAATGCTTACATTGCTCTCATTTTTATGCCATTTCCAAGCTTTATATTTCTTTCAAAAATCATTCCAAGAGGAGGATGAGTTCTAGTGACAGAGTTCTGTGCTTTTTATCTCCAAACCGAAAAGACCTTAGACACCCCATAAACTGGGGCGCGACAACTAGCGACTCCACTGGGGACTTTTAGAGAGTTAGGCCATTAATATGTCTCTTCACCCTTCACTCACCCAGAATCTCCAGTTACTTTGTCCAAGTTATATCCACTCATCAAATTTTTCCAAGTTTCCAAAACATACCTTATTTTCCAAAACGATTTTCAACTAAGTGTCATCACTTGCATCCATTGCTTACATTCATACTCTTATATTAACCATCCATTTTATCTTGTATTGAATTTTTCAAAAAGTCACTAACTCTTTGCATTCTTCTTTTGTAGGTGGACCTTTGTTCATATTTTTATTTCTTGTCTTATTTGTTGCCATGTATGTGAATGAATGTACAGGACGTGATGTGTGTTGTTGGGTCCTTTCCTCCATTTTTCCACACACACTTAGTGCGCTCACTTATATTTGCGTCTTGTATGTATTACCTGGCTACTACCCTTCTAGATAGAAGGGAGAACAGTATATTGACTGTGGGCGGATACTGTGTCAGTTTCTTAACCTACGGTCTCTTGATAGTTCCCCCACTCGAACCACCAACCGAAGATGGAGTTCACCCTTTCGAGGGTGGACCCCGAAGGTTTGAAGGTTCGGGGACCGAGCTTTTTAGGAAGCATTAGTAAACCCCCAACGTCATGCTCATGTAGCACCCCATGCATAGCCGAACCTCTACCGGATTTAGAACACACGCGTCAATTTTAAAATCAAGGAGGAAAGGGCGACTGCTTTATTTTTCCCTTATAAATTTTATCTGATCCTTTATGTTATGCTATCTAATTCTTGTTGCTTCCATGTACATGTAACATAACTGCTCATGTATCGGAACTCACTTCAAAACAAGAGTTCTCAAAGTAACTCAAGTCATTGCATCTTCATATATCAATCAACCCCTAGAGAAAGGCTCAAAGACCTTCGCGTCTAATTCAAGCCAACCCAAAACTCCTAAGGGTACCACGAGACCCTAAGGATTCATGGCATGCATCAAATTCACCTCATAAAGAGGGGCCCTAATCCCTCTTCGCTCATGGAGATAGGGTTGCCGAGAAGACAAGGGAGCAATTCAAATCAAGGGCTCCTACCAACAAAGCAGATCCGGAGGCTCAAGAGTAGTTTAGGGTTCTATGATGTAAATATAGAATAGGTGCAAGTCCTAAGGAAAATGTTCCCCCTCCCCCATTTATATGTATTTTTGAGAAATTTTATGTACCAAAACGAATTCATCTAAATAAAATTGTTCTTATTGTCAAATGAATGTACAAATGAATGGATGAACAGGGGCAGGTATAGTACTTGCATGCAGGGGCAGTCCCATATCTCCAGACATGAGCTAAAGCATCATATTTAGTTCCCCTCAAGAGGCAGGGGCATCCTTAGGCCATGCATCGCATAAAACCTTTTCAAATCAAGAACCTAACATGTAATTCTTTTTTGGTTTTCCTTATTTTCTTTTCCTCCCCTGATCTCATCAAAAGACTAGCCATAGCTTTGGTGAGACTACTTACATTATAGGTCACCATTGCTCCAAGAAAATGAAGAAGAGGAACACGAGTGACCCCCGTCCTCCGAACGCCAGTACACAACCGACAAAGAATAGCACAAATGCCAAGCGAAGACAATATTCCTGATCAACAAAACAATTCAATGACACGCGAAGAAGTGAATGAAATGAAGGCGAAAATAGACGAAATGTTCAAGCTCATACAACTAATGGCTTTCAAAGGGCCTGTCATGAACCCGTTGGCATCCATATCATATCCCAAGGAAACTGAAGCAATCCCATCGAGGGTCATCCTGTGAACTGATGGTACAACAAAGAGCAAGGAGACCCCTAAAGAGGTACACCTTGAGGAAAGAGAAGAGGACAACCCTAAAACCATCTTACTAACTGCCACCTCAAAGAAGGAAGGCCCGAACCCTCTCGATCTCAAGATACAAGGCTTAGAGGAGTCCCTGCGCAGCCTACAAGGTCACGACACCCTCGGTGGGATGTTTTAAGATGAACTCTGCTTCTTCCCTGACCACCCAAGGCTGCCCAAATTCAAAATGCCTGACTTTCAGAAGTATGACGGAAGTAGGGACCCTGTTGCACACTTGAGGTTGTACGCTGGGGCACTAAGTGGACATGGGAATGACCCCAAACTTCTGATGCAATTGTTTCAACACAGCCTAACTGGGCCCGCTTTACAATGGTTCGCTCGCCTAGACTTGAGGAAAATAACAACCTGGAATGAATTAGTCACAGCCTTCCGATCTCAATATTGGCATAATAGTGACCTGACCGTGGACAGATGCGCCTTGATGATGATGACTCGATGCGAAAAAGAAAGCTTCAAAAGCTATGCTTTGAGGTGGAGGGAGGTGGCTGCTCAAGTTAACCCTCCACTGCTAGAGAAAGAATACGTGCAGCTGTTTGTGAACACCTTCCAAGGACTGTACTATAAGCGCATGTGCTTGAGTATCAGAAAGAGCTTTTCTGAGCTGATAATACAATGGGAAATGATCGAGAGTGGGCTAAAAACTAGCAGAATCACTGACCCCTATGCCAAGAGAAGTGAGGGATTTGCGAATGCGGCCAAAAAGGTGGCAACCACTCGGGGCATGGGCAAGAAAGACGAAGAAGTATCTGTTATCCTACCTACGCAGCAGCAGCCATATTACCCCCAATACCAAGCTCGACCTTCACCGCCTACTCCCATCATCAACATCCCCGTTGCTACTACCCAAGCACCCCCAACTGGACCTACTATAGCCCGACCATACTTCAACCCCAACAAAAACAACAACCGACAGAACCGAGAGTTCACACATTTGGCATGCACCCAGACAAAGGCCTATCATGAGCTTTTCACGGCCAAGCATATAAACCTTATTCCCCCGCGGCCATTGCCAAACCCACTACCACCAACTTTCAACCCTGCCTTTACCTGCGAGTACCATTCTGGGGGATAAGGGCATGACACAGAATCTTGTTTCTCTTTGAAGCATAAGATTCAAGACCTCATTGACAACAAGGTCATCAACACCCAAGAAACAAAGCCGGTCCCCACGCCCAATGTCACAGCAAATCCCTTACCAGACTATGCTGTCAACATCATCACCGAGGATGAGGCGGACCCTAATGGCATCATAACCGCACAGTACTTCGAGAGTGAGTCAGACACTGAAAGTGATTGGGAGGAAGAACTGCCGCCATGCCCTATCTATCTGTACAATACAAGTGGAGAGCAAGACCCTTTCGATTGGCCCGTGGATGAACCTGTTGCAAATATTTCCAATGATACTGCACCTGTAGATGGCTGGGGAAAGGAGTTCATACATCCTAGATATGCTAAAACCGAGGCTCGCCTAAAAAAGGAGCTTTTCGATTATGAGAACATGGGTTGGGGCATCTTCGAGCCGAAACTGCCAAACCCACCATTAGAATTCAATGAAGGTGATCTGGATAGTTTGTTTGCAGAGATTGATAAAAGGGAAGTTGAAAAAGAAGAAGCCAAAGAAAAGTCGTCACAAGTCTCTGAAGAAAGCCTGGTTATGAAATCCCAAGAAGCCGAGCAAGAGAAAACTGCCCAACTCAAGGAGAGCCAGCAGGGGTCCGAGAGGGGACGCACAACCTCACTGACCCCACTAAAGAAGAAGAAGGAAAAGGAGGAAGCCCTGGTTGCACTATGACTGTTGATCTCTGCCACCTCGCAGCCGATGCATCAATTCGCCTAGCACAACCAAGTGAAGAAGTCGGCGAATGGAGCATGGAAGAGGCAGGCGTGGTCCCAAAGCCTACCTAAAGAAGTGATTGTTTAAGGGATGTTCTTCTACCAAAATTTGTCTTTACTTTCCTGTTAATATTTGTTTTGTTAACTCTACTTTCATCTTTTGCTAATCAAGAACTCATCATGTAAATAAAACTTTTGAAATGAAAGAAGTTGAAATTTACATTTATTATCTTTGGTACTTGCTCTTTCTCAGAATTTTCCTTTTTTTTCGTTATGCCCTAACTTGAAAGGAAGGATAGTACATGCACCCTCACCTATGGAGACCATTTCTGGCCCAAAAGAAAGATAGTGAAGGGGAGGAAAGAGAGCGGATCAGCAAAAAGGGTGGCCTCCGAAGGACGCCATGGCAAAGCAGTCGGCAGTTAGACCCTCGAAAGCATTTCAAAATCCCTGGAATAGCAAAAGCAATTCCCTTGATCAGCCTACTCGAGCCATAAGTAATTTTCATTTAAACACCCTGACCAGGAACCACCCCCTACATTAGGGCAAGTGCGAGTAACAGAACAATTAAGCTAACACCTGTTTGTTCCAAAGGATAACGCCAAAAGCACTAAAAATGAACTTCATAGTCTAAGCAATCTTGTCTAGAAGGAAGAGGGGTCATCTATTCTGCTACCATACAGTTAAAAGAATCCTCTTCGAAAAATCCCTTTTGGGCCAAATTATATTCCTTCGAAAAACCCACACTGGTGATCACTCCATGCAATAGGCAAAACCAAGCTCGGAGAAAAAAGTGACAAAAAAGGAGCATGGAGTGAAAGAAGGCTCCCTCCTACATCGAAAGAGGAGGGAAACAAGGCAATATTCAAAAAAAAAAAAAAAAAAAGAGGAGAGAAGAGGAGGTGACAATTGATGCCTCTTGAGAGTCAATAGATTGTGCAAGCAGTAATAATGGGGCAAAAATTAAAAGAAAATGACAAGCCCTATATGGATGCAAGTTTGTACAAAAAGGAAAGAGAGAAAAAGGGGAAGATAAGCCCACAAAGATTTGAAAAGGTGATTACCGGTAAACCCCAGAAATAACATCACGCTTTGAGCCTTCCATACCCTTTTCTTTCAAAAACCCACAACCTAGCCTCATTACAACCCACAGAAAGTTCCCTCAGATCAGGGAAGGTTGCTTAGCCTAAACAAGTTCGAAAGAAAGTGGTGATATCCGAAAAAGAAAAAGGAACAAAGCAGCAAAGGCTTACTTAAGGTGGTTCTGGTTACTATCACCCTGGAAAAAAAAAATAGAAGAAAAAAAAAATCGTTTGAGCCTTGATATCCCTTCATTCATCACCTTTAACCAAGCCTACATTACGGTCCAAAGTAAAATCTTCTCGGATTGAGGATGGAAACTGCCCGCTCCTTTACTAAAGGCTACTTCGACTGTAACCTAGAGAGTCTACCAGATCAAACATAAGGTCCCCGAGAGAAATGAGTGACTTGCGGATTCTTAGATAAGAGAAATGAGAGTCGGGTCCGAAAATGGAAACCCTAGGAATGGGGGGACTACTATCTCGCCATGACAGGAAAAAGGCGCAACAAAAAGGGGAATCTCCAAAGAAAGAGCAAAGTGTCGAAATGACAATTTCCGGGGAATGCCCGATCTACCTCTAGACCTGTCTTCATAAAATCATATGCACGCATGTGCGCTCTGCCTGACATGTGCAATTACGCACCCACCTTTTTCACATCTGTTGAAAGTTTGCACATATCCATCATTTCTTATGCATACCATGATTTATGTACCCCTGTGGTTGCATTCGTACCCATCATATACCCACCTAACATATATGATGGGATAAGAAGGAAGAAATAATCATCATCGCATGCAAGAAACAAAAATGATGTACATAAAATCATCATACAGTCATCATCCATGAGGGCTAACATACGGCCTCGAAAACTTAAAAAAATATAGCCAAACTAACTGAACTACAACTGTGTCAACAGACAAAATGGGGCGCCTCAAAGAGTAGGGTTATCGTCCAAACCAAAACCATCCAAATCCGGCACATACGGAGAGGGCTGGCTGGAGGAAGCTCCCGTGTCGAAAGGACCCTGACCAAAGAAAAAGGCAAAAAAGGAAGAAGAGCTAGCGTCAGAACGCAGGGGATGCATAAGGAACATGAAAATAATGAACCATAAATAACATAACCAACGGGCCTCCATCAGAGATATGTGGGCAGTCAGGGCCTCTACCTCAGCATGATATTGATCTCGTGCCTGGCAAGCTGCTAGGTACTCCTCCTCATAAACAAAGCCTTGAGCTCTACGCCAAAGCTCCGCCACCTCCTGGCCGACCACTTGCCCTCCGACCACCAGATCCAACTGGGTGAAAATGTCAATAGATCTCGCCCGGAAGTGAGCCTTATAATCCACATTCGGTGGAAGCAGGGACCGCTCACCAGGAACCCCGACTATATAAGGGATCTCTACTCCGGCCCAATAAAGTCCAAACATATACTGGGGAGGATCCATGGCCGCGCGGAAGGCAGAATGACGCTACCGCCAGTGGCGCTCCCCGAGATACGTCTCCTATGACACAGGGCCCCGAAAGGTGATCCATGACCTAGATAAAAGGATGACGTCCCTTATGCCGACATATTGGGTGGACCAGTGGTAAGGTGCCCAAGTCACATCCCGAGGCCTCAGCAACTCCAAGTTAGCCTTAAGGGCTACAAAATCTGTGAGCAAAGACCGCTGGACTACCTGCTGCCTGGCCCACCTCGTGGCCCGCAGGAAGGCATCGCCCGCTAACACCTCTGGTAAACGAACCGGCTAATACTCATAGCTCCACCATACCAGAAATGGCCAGAAGCTCGTCAAGCTCTCCCAAGCCCCGGATGTCCTCACTTTCATCCCTCGTAAGAAGTAGGCAAAGGTGAAAGCACCCTAATCAACGAAGTCTAGCACGTCTAGATCCGCTACCAGGCTCACCAGAGACAAAGGGACTGTCGACCTATTATTGTTGCAAAAGCAACTAAAAACGACGTATAGCACCAACCGGGGCCTCATAATAATCTGGTCATCTGGAGAAGGCTCAAAAGTAAAGGCTGTCTTTGCCGAGCATAAAAGTGAAGTTGGAAAACTTGAGCCTCCAAGCCCTGGCAACCCCAAGAGAATACAAGCCTCCCCCAGAGAAACATCCCGTAAAGAGATCAAAAGATAGCCTGGTAATCATAGCCCAGTCGATGGGGGTAGGCCCCAACTCGAAACCCACCAAGTGTACGGTCCTTGTCTCCCCGAACCACCACTCTAACAACCCTACAGCGATCCCGTGATCAAGTATGTCCGTCTGCAGGCTCATAAAAGCATCAAAACCAATCCGATGCAAAAAGTTCTGATAGGATGGAGCGGACGCCTGCATAGCCCTCAAGGCCGAGATACTGGCCCCTCTAAAGAAACTGTGGGTAGATGATGGCATCCAACTGTAGCGTGAATATAGGCTCGGGTGGAACGCCAAGTCACATAGCGGTGGGATATTAGGAATGGCTAGTTGGTTGTCGGTGAATGAAGTATCCCTCTGCCTGTCCCGAACGGAGGTCATACCATGTCCGATCCGTGGGTCCACGGACGAGTCAGCCTCATCCTAAAATCTCTCATCGGGAGCCGCCAAAGGCTGCCCCATCACGGAGCTCCCACTAGAAGTTGTCCTGCTCGAAAATCGCTATGACCCACTGCGGCCGCCCGGAGGAGAACCGACTTTACCACTACTCTGCGCAGAACCACCCCTACTGCCTCCCCGCGCTGGGCCACCCCGGCCACTGCTCCGAGCTGAACCGCTCCTGCTGCTGCCCTTGGCCGAGCTACCCCGACTACCGCCACCCTCCTCGAGCTCTATCCGCGGTGCCTTTCCGTAGTGCCTCCTATCCAGACCGTCGCCTCCGACCTCTGACATCCTGAAAAAATGACAACATTCAAAAGAATCAATCAGTCACCATATGTGATAAGCGTAAAGATAAATGTATCAATGTATATACATAAAAGAAAAAAAATATAGGAAAAAAAGGAGGAAAGCAAAAAAGAAAAAAAAAAGAAAAAGAAAAAAAAGAAGAAGAAAGAAAAAGAAAAGAGAAAGTGGAAGGGTTAGGGACCCATCCATCACTGTTCAAGGTTTTCAACGATTTTTGAAAGCTTTTCCTACAAACGTTTCACCTCAAAATTTTCAAAAAATTTCCTAAGATTTTGGTTTCCCAGGTTTTTCTCCTTCAAAAACCCTACTTCAAAGTTTTTTAAAAAGGTTTTCCGGGCTTTTTCCTCAAAAAGTCTCATTTCGAAATTTCAAACCGGTTTTTCGGGCTTTTTCCATCAAAAGCCCTATTTCAAAATTTTCTAACGGTTTTTTGAGCTTTTTCCTCAAAAAGTCTAATTTCAAAAAAATTTCAAACCGATTTCTCGAGCTTTCTCCTTCAAAAGGCCTGGTTCGATATTTTTAAAGGTTTTCGGAGCTTTTTTCTCAAAAACTCTCATTTCAAAATTTCAAATTGGTTTCCCGAGTTTTCTCCTTCAAAAACCATGGTTCAAAAATTTTCTAATGGTTTTCGAAACTTTTTCCTCAAAAAGTCTCATTTCAAAATTTGAAACCGGTTTCTTGGGCTTTTTCCTTCAAAAGCCCTATTTTAAAATTTTCTAACGATTTTTCGAACTTTTTCCTCAAAAAGTCTCATTTCAAAATTTCATCGATTCTTGGGCTTTCTCTTTCAAAAGCCCTGGATCGACATTTTTAACGGTTTTTCAGGCTTTTTCCTCAAAAAGTCTCATTTCAAAATTTCAAATTGGTTTCTCGGGTTTTCTCCTTCAAAAACCCCATTCCCAAATTTTCTAACGATTTTTCAAATTTTTTCCTCAAGCAACCTCATTTCAAAATTTCAAGCCGGTTCCGTGGGCTTTCCCCTTCAAAAGCCCCGTTTTAGGATTCTCTAACGGTTTTCAAGCTTTTTCCTCAAAAAGTTTGGTTCCAAAATTTAAAGCTGGTTTCTCGAGTTTTCTCCTTCAAAAACCCTAGTTCAAAAGTTTTCAAATGGTTTTCAAGCTTTTCCCTCAAAAAGTTTGGTTTCAAAAGTCCACACCGGTTTCTTGGGTTTTCTCCTTCAAAAACCTTGGTTCGAAAATTTTCTAATGATTTTCGAAACTTCTCCCTCAAAAAGTCTCGTTTCAAAGGTTCAATGGTTTCTCAGGCTTTCTCCTTCAAAAGTCTTGGTTCAAAAATTCTCTAACAGTTTTCAAGCTTTTTCCTCAAAAAGTTTGGTTCCAAAATTCGAAACCGGTTTCTCGGATTTTCTCCTTCAAAAATTCTGGTTCAAAAGTTTTCTAATGGTTTTCAAAACTTTTCCCTCAAAAAGTCTTATTCCAAAGCCTTAACAGTTTCTCAGGCTTTCATCTTCAAAAGCCCTGTCCCACAGTTTTTCAAAACTGGTTTTTGGGGTTTTCTCCTTCAAAAATCCCACTCCAAAAAAAAAAAAAAAAGTTTTCTCTACAGTTACGGTTTCTCCTGGCCTTCTTCCTCAAAAGCCCCATTCTCAAAAGGATTTGCTTTTCCGAAAAGTTTTAAAGTAAAGTGTTAAAATTTTTGAGAATTTCGGCAGAGTTTCGTCTTAAAACGTCACTACCCCAAAATTTCACAAGGCACAAATGTAGCCCAAAACAATCTCAAACCTTTCACCACATCAATCAAAACAATCTCGTCCTCCACGACACGCGTCCCTCCCTCAAACACAATTTTTAGGACAATCCCTCCAGCTTCCAAAATTTTTCGGTCTCAGTTTTATTTCCAAAAATTTCACAAAAAATCCTACAACCTTCAATCACATCACTACAATTTTCCAAAGATGTTTTATGACTTTTCGACCACCAATAGGATCCATTTTCTAATTTTCTTCAATTTCTCCTATTTTTCATAATTTCCAAAAATTCAAAACTTTTTAGAAAATTACGAAATTCCATATGCTTATTCTGCACATTTTTCTAAGGTTCTGGTGTGAAAATCACACGTAGACAGTCGATGCCCAAGTTTGTAGAGGCAATTTTTCAAGTCCCATAGAAACCCCATTTCATAAACATACAAACTCATTCAAAACACACTCAAATCTTCACCAAATCACGAAAACAATCTGACCATTGTGTTCTAAACGTTCTAAAATACAAGATTACACTGATCATATGCAAAAAATGAGAATATACGTATCGAAATCGACAAATGTTCGAAAAACTAACCTTTGAAGTTTTCTGGTGAAAACCAAGCTTTTCGGCGAGAATCCGACGACAAAAGCGGCTTTCGACAAGTACCCGATGTCACCCAACACTCCTCCAACGATCTTGGGTTGAAATCTTCCGAAAACCCTTCAGAGAGAATCTCGAACCAAACTCAAAACTAAAAAACGCAACACTGAAAACGCGACCTGCTCTATTTAAATGGCTACGTGCTGGCGTATATAGCAGACGCGCAAGCACGAAAATCCAACTGGCGCATGTATTAGATGCGTAAGGCTTAAATCACCAAATGCGCATGTATTACATGCGCTCGGCCCTTCGGTTTTTCACCAAAATCAGTTTCAAGCTTCCAAAAGTCCGAATTTGCTCTTAAGGCTTTGTCAAAAGCCAAAAGTCGAGCCTTCAACATTCACTGGCAAGAATCAAATGCCCTAGACCAAACTGCGTCAAGCTGGCAACCCGGTTCCCTACCTAGACCCAAAACTTTTCGAATTCCAAGATCTTCCAGACCAGTGACCCACAAGAGATCCCAAAGCATTCTAAATTCACCGGCACATCGTCCCTCCGATCGCCTCCCAACCAAAAAGGGATTCTTACTTTGTTATTTTTTGCCTTTGGCAAGCAAAGTCAGAAAAAGAGGACAGCTGTAAGCACCCCATTTTTGCCCACTTGGCAATCTCCAGCCTAACCGAGTTCGGTTTCCAAACATCACAACACATGTAGGTTCGAGATGTGCCTTACAATCTCCAATCCAACCAACTGGTCACTTCTCAGGTCCAAAAGGACCCGCTGGAGCCATAAGCACCATTATTCCAAGTAGCTTTTTAGACCGGGCGGTCCCGGAAACCAACGCTAACTAGGTAGCTTCCGGGGATCGGGTGATCTCGGGGACCAACACCTCATCGAATTCTAGACGATTCACTTCTAGCGCCCGCTAGCCCGTCAACGTAGAATGTCCGTCATTTGGTAGTTCTCCAAGGCCAAGCGTTCTCAGAGACTAACACCACCATTCCAGGTAGCTTTCTAGGACCAGGCGCTCTCAAAAACCAACACCACCCCTATAGATAGTTCTCTAAGACCGGGCGTCCTTAGAGACCAACACCGCACAGGTAGTTTTCTAAAACCGGGTGGTCTCGGGAACCCACACCTAGGTCAACACCGACGGCTGCTAGCCCGACTTAGTGAAAAATGACCAAACCCGCCCTTTGGGCCTCCAGGCACGTTTTGGGAACGTTCAAAATCCCTTAAAACGATAAGTCCATCCTTCCAAAGCGTTGTTAAACCATTAGGTGTCCCCCGCAGGCCATTTGGTCCAAATCCGGTCCTATTCTGGCCCACTCCAGTCAAAATGACCGTTTTGCCCCTGAACATCTCAACACTGCACAAATCCCGCTGAACAGTAAAAGACTTTCCCAAAAACATCCCTGAACAACCCTACACACTTAACACAACACACCAAACCATTCCTGACCATTTCCAGGCAATCCTGGTCAAAATGACCGTTTTGCTCTTGGAAATCCAATCATGGCCCGAAACAGCACCGGTCCTGGGATTTCGAGCAAAAAGCTTCACCATACACCCTTATTTAACCCGAGGAGGACCCTACGACACTAAACTCACACGACTCGATAAAAGTTCCGTGGAGCGTCTCACAGACGCTCTGCCTAAATTGTTTTTTCTCCTGTTTACCTAGTCATAACGCACTGTCAACTGACTTGAAAAATGCGTAAACCAGGGAATTCTCAAAAGCTCGTTCATAGATCTTTCCATCGATACGGCTTAATTGGATAGATCGCTGCCCGAAGCCCTTCATCGTATGGCTCAAAACCCAGTTACTTTTGACAACCCCTGGAGCGTCTCGCAGACGCTCCGCCAAGGTTGACTTTTTTCCAAATTCCCTTATTAAAACGCACCATCAAACGACTTGAGAAATAGGTGAATCTGGAAATTCCCGAAAGTATTTCCAGAGTACTTTCCATCGGTATGATCCGATCGAAAGGATCGCTTCCCGAATGCCTCGATCATATGAAATGAAAACAGCCACTTTTAAACACCCTCGGAGCGTATCACAGATGCTCCGCAAAAGTGATCTTTTATGCACTCTTCCCAAGACGATATCCCATGCTTCCAAACACAATTTAAACTTTTCAAAAACATGAAAGTTCACCGGAAGCCCACGGAGAACATCCCGAGTGCGACTGATTCTCCCGAAACCTTCTCGATCGACTCAATTATCGGGGCAAAATTTGGACGAACCTTCCCAGTGATCGAGCGTATGCTGCATGCACTCAAATTTAGATCAGATCAATTAACTTTCGATCAACAGTCGAGATTTATCCAGTACACAGGGTGCCACGTGTCATTCTAGCAATGGAACAGTACCTGCGCATGTCCTACATGCGCCAGGTCAAATTTTGGCCAGGTGCATATAATACATGCACCAGGTCTGTTCCAGAACGTCTATAAATATCAGACCTCCCCTTTGCATATTCCAACTCCGATTTCTGATGCAAAGCTCTGCTAAAGTCACTCCAGAACTGCTAATCTCTATACACATTCTATCCCTCCAACACTTAGCTTAAATTCCATCATCCCTAAGCCTATATACTTCACATATAAAGCCTTATACACCATCAAACACTCCCTACCAGCCCTCTAAGCCTTCTTGAAGTCATTCAAGCTCCAATCAAATCATTTTTGGAAGACTACAAGTGTGTTGAAGGCAAAAGGTGGTATCTCTTTTACATTTGTGTCTTCCCCCACTCTTCTCTTCTCCCACCTAGCCTACTTAGGCTATTCTCTATTTTAATCTCCATCTTTAACCCCCCTTTCTTGTATACTTGAGCCAAGAAGGCTCTTAGATCATGCCTAGAGGAAAGCAAGTGAGAGCCACCGTGTAGGGGAACCTCTCACTAGCCTACTTTAAGGTGGTATGGCCTAAGAGCCCCTTGTTTATGTGGTGTAGCCTAAAAGCCTTGTATGTGATCATAACCCCTTTCATATTACTATTTTGATCATGTTTTATATACTTGGCTTCATTTTATGCTTATTGTCATATTCTACAATGTTTACATTGCTCTTATTTTTATGCCATTTCCAAACTCTATATTTCTTTCAAAAATCATTCCAAGAGTTGGTCCCTTGAAGTTTAGGATGGGATTTTAAAAATCATGCCAAGGAAGACCTCCCACTAACCCCCTAACTCTCATTTTGGTATCATGACATTTTTAATTTGCATAAAGGTTGCTTTCTAATCCTCTAATTTTTAAGATTTCAATTCTTTTAAGTGTAGTGGTTAGAATGGCCCCATGGAACCCTCTCTTGAGTGGTTTCCCTTTTGTTTGGCTATATGAATCCTCTCTTGATGGAATGTTTCCCTTGAAAAATGGTTTTCAAAATCCTTCTCCAAAGATGATCTTCAAAAATGCATTCTCTCCATCTTTGCATTAAAAATTGTGCCTTAAAAAGTTATCATCACCATGTTAATTTTTGGACCCTTTATACTCTTGTCAAGATTATGGTTATAATGGCCATAAGGAAACCTTCATTGGAATGGTCTGCAAACATCAACCATATAAACCATACTCTTGGCTAAAGTCAAAATTTTCATAGAAATGGTCTTCAAAAGGGTTGTCCACCAAAGTCCATTTGCATAACATATTTTGTTTTTCAAAAATCTTTCCAAAAGTGTATTAAACCAACTTTCAAAACCATTTTTCAATCCAACCCTAGGTTAACTTGACCCTAGTTGACCAACCCTAGGTCAACTTGACCCTAGTTGTCCAACCCTAGGTTAACTTGACCCTGGTTGACCAACCCTAGGTTAACTTGACCTGAGTTGCCCAATCCTAGATTAACTTGACCCTAGTTTACTCACCTTAGATTAACCTAACCCTAGGTCATCCTATTCTTAGGTTAACCCTACCCTAGTTAGCTAACCATAGGTCACCTTAACCTTAGGTTAACCTAACCTTAGTTAGCTAACCATAGGTCGTCTTAACCATAGTTTAAACCAACCCAAGTTAATTAACCTTAAGTCACTCCTAACCCTAAGCTAACCCAACATAGGTTAATATGCTTCAAGGTTCCAACTCATGAACCCTTTTTGAATGATCTTTCAATTTTCAAACTATTCTCATAACCTATTTTTTCAAAACCCCCTACTCTCATAATTTCAAAAAACCAACTCCATAAACACTTCAAATGTCCTTACACTCCATCTTCAAGACATTTTCAAAAATGCTTTTAAAAGGTCACAAACTTAAGGTGTCCCTAGCCCACTCATGGTTAGGGATTCCAAGGACAAGTGATAAATCAAGAACGACCTCTAAGGTTGTCCATATTAGGATTCCAAACCCTTATCCATTTCAAAAAATCACTTTCAAAAACTAATTCATCAAAACATTCTAAAATCATACTTCCAAGGTTTTCAAAACAAGACTTCAAAAACACTTTCAAGTTCTCTTGAGACATGCCGAAGCATTTTTCCAAACTCCCTTAAGTGTATCCAAAAATATTTTCAAAACACTCCACCTTTCAATTTCAAGTCAAAACTTCTAAGACCACAAAGAGTCTTCAATTTTTAAGACCTCAAAGTGTCTTAAAATTTTCTAAAGACCCCAAAGTGTCTTTAAATCTTCCGAAGGCTCTAATGCATCTATTTTTCATCGGGCTCTTGCCTGAACTACGAATGACCTAATTCTCACCAAATGAGATACGTAAGCAACCTAAAATGGTGCGGTCATAACTTTTATTTCAACTCCAATCCCTTTCTCAAAAATTCCAATCAATTCAAAGTTTTTATTCCAAACTCTTTTAAAGCCCCCATTATTTTCAAACTTCTTCCAAAAACTTGCATCATGCATCATCCATCCGAAAAGTGATGACTAAACCCCGTTTTCAAAATTCTAAAGTGGGTATTAAGTGGACAATGGTAACCGGTTATTCTTGTGAGTGAACAAAGGGTGATTAGACATGTAGGTACCGAAAGGGCGAGGTAGGGTAATGATCTTAGGATATCTTCCCTACACGTAACCAACCCCCAAACCATAGATTTCTATTTTCAAATGACCAAAATGGATTTATTTTCCAAAAGGGCTTAAATCTTTCCAAAGGTTGCCAAAGAACCTATTTTCTTAAAAAAACTCTCTCTTGAAGGAGTTTTCAAAACCATTTTCAAAAACCCTAAATTTAATCTTCGGATTAACACTTATTTTTAGGTGCCCTAACTCACCTTAATCAAGTTAGGTGGCGACTCCTATTTTTCTGAAAAGCCCTTAGTCAAACCAATTTCCAAACCTAGTCGCACTTGTCCTTCAAGGAAGATGAGTTTTAGTGACAGAGTTCCGTGGTTTTTGTCTCCAAGCCGAAAGGACCTTAGACACCCCAAAAACCGGGGCGCGACAATATGGATCAGAGAGGTAACCAGCATCTGCATAGCCAACTAACTCTTATTCTGGTTCCTTTAAATAGAACAAACCCAGATCTATTGCTCCTCAGAGGAAATGAAATATGTGTTTCACCCCTTTTCAATGTCTCTGAGTTGGTGCAGAACGATATCTTGCCAATAAATTTACAAAAAATGCAATATTGGGTCTTGTGTAATTTGCAAGATACATAAGAGCCTCAATAGCACTGAGGTATGGTACTTCAAGATCAAGAAATTCTTCACCGTCTTCTTGAGAGCGAAAAGGATCCTTTTGTACATCTAGTGATCAGACAATCATAGGAGAACTCAATGGATGAGCTTTATTCATATAAAATCGATTCAGAACCTTTTCTGTATATGTAGATTGATGGATAAGAATTCCATTTGATAGATGCTCAATTTATAATCCAAGACAAAATTTAGTTTTTCCAAGATCTTTCATTTCAAACTCCTTCTTTAAATAACTAATAGTTGTTGTAAGCTCTTCAAGAGTTCCAACAAGATTCAGATCATGGACATAGATTGCAATAATAGCAAATTTAGATTCTGATTTCTTAATAAAAATGTATTGACAAATTATATTATTCACATATCCATTTTTCACTACATATTCACTGAGACGATTGTACCACATGCGCCCAGATTGTTTTAACCCATACAGAGATCTTTGAAGCTTGATAGAATACAAGCTTCGAGATTTTGAAATATTTGCTTCAGGCATTTTAAATCCTTTAGGAATTTTCATATATATATATATATATATATATCATTAGATAATTCACCATACAAGTAGGCTGTCACGACATCCATCAGACGCATATCCAATCCTTTTGAGACTGACAAACTAATTAAGAATCTGAAAGTAATGGCATCCATTACAGGAGAGTATGTCTCATCATTATCAATGTCAGGTCTCCGCGAGAAACCTTGTGCTACTAGTCACACTTTAAATCTCACGATTTCATTTTTCTCATTTCGTTTTTGCATGAATACCCATTTGTATCTAACTGGTTTTACATTTTCTGGTGTTTGGACTACAGGTCCAAATATTTTGCGTTGTGCTAATGAGTTTAATTCTGTCTCAATAACTTCTTTTCATTTTGGCCAATCACTTCTATGTTGACATTCATTAACTGTCTGTGGTTCATTCTCTGCATTACTTCTTGTAATTGCAAAAACCACTTTAAATGAAAATATGTTGTCGACAACAATTTTATTTCTATTCCATTTTTCTCCTGTATTCACATAACTTATTGAGACCTCATTACTTTCCTTTACAGGGGATATTTCTCCAGGAGGTTTCTCTTCTGGAAATTCTTTGATAGGAGTTCCTTCTTCTGGAGGTTTAGATACTGTGGTTTCTTTGAGAATACCGACTTGCTTATGTATTTGTACCTTCCTCTTTCTAGGAACTGTGTCTTTCGCACCAACAGGTCTCCCACGCTTCATGCATGCTTAAGATTCATTTGCTGCTATATTAGCAGATTGTCCTACGAGGACATCAATACGTGTTAGGGTATTAGCAGTTGATATATATGATTTTTTTATCTTCTTTGTGTTGGTAAACACATTAGGTAATTGATTGCAATCGTCTGTAAATAAATAATCCTGTGAACTTCTAATTTACATTGATTTGTTTGAAGATCAAGATGAGATACTGTTGAAGCATTCCAAGTAATCTCATGTTGTTTTTCTAGTTGTGTCTTATCTCCCCCTAATGGTGAGAAAACTGTCTCATCAAAATGACAATCCACAAAATGCGCAGTGAATACATCCCCTGTTAAAGGTTCAAGATATATAATAATAGATGGAGAATCCAAACCAATATAAATCCCAAGTCGACGTTGGGGACCCATCTTAGTACGTTGTGGTGGCGCAATTGATACATATATAGCACAACCAAAAACCCTTAGATGTAAAATATTTAGTTGTTGACCAAAAATAAGTTATAATGGTGAATATTCATGATAAGCAGTGGGTCGGACACAAACTAATGATGCAGCATGCAATATGTCATGTCCTCAAGTAAAGACAGGTAATTTTGTTCTCATAAGTAAAGGTCGAGCTATAAGTTGAAGGCGTTTGATAAAAGATTCAGCTAGACCATTTTGTGTGTAAATGTGCAATAGGATGTTTGTCGCGCCCCGATTTTTGGGTGTCCAATGTCCTTTCGGTTCGGAGACCCAAAAGTACGAAACTCTGCCACTAAAACTCGTCTCCCTAGAAGGACAAGTGTGACTAGGTTTGAAAATTGATTTGACTAAGGGCTTTTTAGAAAAATAGGAGTCGCCACCTAACTAGATAAATGTGAGTTAGGGCACCTAAAACTAAGCGTTAATCCGAAGATTAAACTTAGAGTTTTTTAAAAAGGTTTTTGAAAACTCCCTCAAGAGAGGGTTTTTAGGAAAATAGGTTATTTGGCAACCTTTTGAAATGTTTAAGCCCTTCTTGAAAATAACTCCATTTTGGTCTTTCGAAAATAGAAATCTAAAGTTCGGGGGTTAGTTACGTGTAGGGAAGATATCCTAAGATCATCACCCTACCCTGCCCTTTTGGTACCTACATGTCTAATCACCCTTTGTTCACTCACTAGAATAACCGGTTACCATGGTCGACTTTATATCCACTTTAGAAAAATGGGATTTAGTCATCACTTTTCGGATGGATGGATGATGCATAATGCAAGTTTTTGAAAAAAGTTTGAAAATAATAGAGGTTTTGAAAGAGTTTGGAATAGAAACTTTGAATTGATTGGAATTTTTGAAAAAGGGATTGGAGTTGAAATAAAAGTTATGACTGCACCATTTTAAGTTGCCTACATATCTCATTTGGTGAGAATCAGGTCATTCGTAGTTCGAGCAAGAGCCCGACGGAAGATAGGTGCATTAGAGCCTTTGGAAGGTTTGAAGACACTTTGGGTCTTTAAAAGAGTTTAAGATACTTTGAGGTCTTTGAAAAAGTTTAAGACACTTTGAGGTCTTTGGAAGTTTTTTAAGACACTTTGAGATCTTTGAAAAAGTTTAAGACACTTTGAGGTCTTTGGAAGTTTTTTAAGACACTTTGAGGTCTTTAAAAAAGTTTAAGACACTTTGGGGTCTTTGGAAAAGTTGAAGACACTTTGTAGTCTTAGAAGAGTTTAAGACACTTTGAGGTCTTTAGAAAAATTGAAGACACTTTGTAGTCTTGGAAGGGTTTAAGACACGTTGAGGTCTTAAGAAAAGTTTAAGACATTTTGAGGTCTTTGGAGGTTTTGACTTGAAATTGAATGGTGGAGTGTTTTTTTTAAAGTGATTTTGGATCATCTTAAAGGAGTTTTGGAAAAAGACTTTGTCGTGACTCAAGGGAACTTGAAAGTGTTTTTGAAGTCTTGTTTTGAAAACCTTGGAGGAATGTTTTGATGAATTGGTTTGGAGAGTGGTTTTTGGAAATGGCTAAGGGTTTGGAATCCTAATATGGACAACCTTAGAGATTGTTCTTGATTTATCACCGTCTTTGGAATCCCTAACCATGAGAAGGCTAGAAATACCTTAGGTTTGTGACCTTTTGAAACATTTTTGGACATGTCTTGAAGATGGAGTGTAGGGACATTTAAAGAGTGTATGGAGTTGAGTTTTTGAAATCAAGAGAATAGGAGGTTTTGGAAAATGAGCTATAAGAATAGTTTGAAAATTTGAATGATCATTTAGAAAAGGGTCCAAGGGTTGGGACCTTGAAGTCCACTAACCTAGGTTGGGTTAGCCTAGGGTTAGGGGGAACCTAAGGTTAATTAACTTAGGTTAGGTTGACCTAAGGTTAAAAAGACTAAGGGTTAACTAACTAGGGTTAAGTGAACTTAAGGCTAGTGAACTAGGGTCAAGTTAACCTAGGGTTTGGTAACTAGGGTTAAGTTATCATAGAGTTAGGTAACTAGGGTCAAGTTAACCTAGGGTTAAGTAACTAGGGTCAAGTTAACCCATGGTGTGGTAACTAGGGTCAAGTTAACCTATGGTGTGGTAACTAGGGTCAAGTTAACCTAGGGTTAGATTGGAGAATGGTCTTGAAAGTTGTTTTGATGCATTCTTAGAAAGAGTTTGGAAAACAAAACATGATATGCAATGGACTTTGGTTGGCAATCTTTATGAAGATCATTTTCATGAAAATTTTGACTCTAGCCAAAAGTATGGTTTATATAGTTGATGATTGGAGACCATTCCAAGGAAGGCTTCCTTATGGCCATTACAACCAATATCTTGACAAGAGTATAGGGGGTCAAAATTCAACATAATGATGGTAATTTTTGGAAGATCATTTTTTATGCAACGATAGAGAGAGTGCATTTTTGAAATCATTTTTGGAGAAGGATATTGAAAACCATTTTCAAGAGAACCATTCCATCAAGAGAGGTTCATATGGCCAACAAAAGGGAGACCACTCAAGAAAGGGTTCCATGGAGCCATTCCAACTACTAAACTTGAAAGAATAGAAACCATAGAAATCAAAGATCTTGAATATCATTCTTAGGCGATCATAAAGAGAAAAGGGAACCATTCTAACAATTTAGGGCTCCTATGGCCAATACAAAGGGAGACCACTCAAGAGAGGGTTCCATGGGGCCATTTTAACCACTAAATTTGAGAGAATGGAAACCTTGAATATTAGAGAGTTTGAAAGCAACTTTCATGGAAGTTGAAATACAATGATACAAAAGTATGCATTAGGGGGTTGTGAGGGATTTTCTAAGGCATGACTCCTAAGGTCTCATCATAGACTTCAAGGGGCCAACTCTTGGAAAAAAATTTTAAAGAAATATAGAGTTTGGAAATGACCTAAAATTAAGAGCAATATAAGCATTGTGGAACATGACAATAAACATAAAATGAAGCCAAGCACACAAGACATGATCAAAATAGCAATATGCAAGGGGTCATGATTTACATACAAGGCTTTTAGGCTACACCACATAAACAAAGGGCTCTTAGGCCATACCATCTTAAAGTAGGCTAGTCAGAGGTCTCCCTACACGGTGGCTCTCACTTGCTTTCCTTTAGGCATGATCGAAGAGCCCTCTTGGCTCAAGCATGTAAGAAAGGGGGGTTGAAGATGGGGGTTAAAATAAAGAATAGGCTAAGTAGGCTAGGAGGGAGAAGAGAAGAGTGGGGGGAGCATAAATGTAAAAGGGATACCACATTTTGCCTTCAACACATTTGTAGTCTTCAATGGATGTCTTAATTGAAGCTTGAGTGACTTCAAGAAGGCTTGAGAGGATAGTGTGGAGTGTATAAGTATGTATGAGGCCGTATATATGGAGTGTATAGGCTTAGGAGGGGTAGAATCTAGCCTAAGGGTTGGAGGGGAGGAATATATGTAGAGATTTTAGTTTCTGGAGTGATTTCAGCAAAGTTTCGTATCAATTTCGGACTTGGAATATGCAAAGGGGGAGGCCTCTATTTATAGGCAATATGGAATAGGTCTTGCGCATGTGTTACATGCGCATGGCCAAAATTTGGCCGTGCGCATGTAGGACATACGCAAGTACTGTTCCATTATCAGAATAACATGTGGCACCCTGTGTACTGGTTAAATCTCGACCGTTGATCGAAAGTCGGTCGATCTGATCAAAATTTGAGCGCATGTAGCATACGCTCCATCACTGGGAAGGTTCGTCCAAACTTTGCATCGATAATTGAGTCAATCGGGAAGGCTCCGGGGAAATCGGTTGCACTGGGGATGTTCTCCTAGTGCTTCCAATGAACTTTCATGTTTTCGAAAAGTTTGAATTATGTTTGGAGGTGAGTGATATCGTCTTGGGAAGCGCGCCAAAAAGGACACTTTCGTGGAGCGTCTGTGATACGCTCTGTGGGTGTTTGAAAGTGGCTGTTTTCGTTTCATGCGATCAAGGCCTTCGAGAAACAATCTATTCGATCGGACCGTACCGATGGAAAGTACTCTGGAAATACTTTCTGGCATTCCCAAATTTACTCATTTCTCAAGTCGTTTGACGATGCGTTTTGATTAGGGAATCGGGGAAAAAGCCAACCTTGGCGGAGCGTCCGCGAGACGCTCCAGGGGTTGCTGAAAGTTATGGTTTTCACACCGTACAATGGAGGGTTTTGGGAGGTGATCTATTCGATTGAACCATATCAATGGAAAAATCTATGGACGAGCTTTCGAGAATTCCCTGATTTACGCATTTCTCAAGTTGGTTGACGGTGCATTATAATAAGGGAATTGGGGGAAAAGACAATTTAGGCGGAGCGTCTGTGAGACGCTCCAGGGAACTTTTATCGAGTCATGTGAGCTTAGTGTCGTAGGGTGTTCCTTGGGTTAAACGGGGTGTGTGGTGAAACCCTTCGCTCGAAATCCCAAGGCCGATGCTGTTCCGGGGCATTTTTGGGCTTTTAGGGGCAAAACGGTCATTGTGACCGGAGTTGGCTGGAAATGGTCAGGAATGGTTTGGTAGGTTGTGCTAAGTGTGCAGAGCTGTTCAGGGATGGTTTTGAGAGGGTCTTTTACCATTCAGCAGGGTTTGTGCCGTGTTGAGGCGTGTAGGGGCAAAATGGTCGTTTTGACCAGAATGAGCCGGAATAAGACCGGATTTGGACCAAATGGCGTGCGGGGGACGCCTGATGGTTTGACAGCATTGTGGAAGGATGGACTTATCGTTTTGAGGGGTTTTGAACTTTCCCAAAATGTGCCTGGATGCCCAAAGGGCAGGTTTGGTCATTTTTCACCGAGTCGGGCTAGCAGGCGCCGGTGTTGACCTAGGTGTTGGTTCCCGAGACCGCCCGGTCTCGGAAAACTATCTGTGCGGTGTTGGTCTCCAAGGACACCCGTTCTTAGAGAGCTACCTGTAGGGGTGATGTTGGTTCTTGAGAACGTCTGGTCCTAGAAAGCTACCTAGAAAGGTGGTGTTGGTCTCTGAGAACGCCTGGTCTCGGAGAGCTACCAAATGACGAACATTCTACTTTGGCGGGCTAGCAGGCGCCAGAAGTGAACTGTCTGGAATTTTGATGAGGTGTTGGTCCCCGAGATCGCTCGATCCCGGGAAGCTACCTGGATGGCGTTGGTTTCCGAGACCGCCCAGTCCGAAAATTGCCTGGAATAATGGTGCTTAAGGCTCCAGCGGATCCTTGTGAACTCGAGAAGCGACCGGTTAGTTGGATTGGAGATTGAAAGACTCATCTTGAACTTGCATGTGCTGTGATGTTAGAAACCGGTCCCGATCAGGCCGGAGATTGCCAAGCGGGCAAAAATGGGATGCCTACAATGTTCAACATCAATTCCTATGGACATACAATAATCATCAAAACCTTGAGATGTAAACTCATCAGCATTATCCAATCGTATTGACATAATTGAGTAATCTGGAAACTGTGTGCGAAATCTGATGATTTGAGCGAGAAGCCTAGCAAATGCAACTTTACGAGTAGAAAGCAAACAAACATGTAACCATCGAATGGATGCATCTATTAAAACCATAAAATAACAAAATGGTCCATATGGTGGGTGTATCGGCCCACATATATCCCCTTGAATTCTTTGTAGAAAGGTTGGGGATTCAACTATTACTTTTGAAGGAGATGGTCTCACAATTAATTTCCCTTGTGAACAAGCAGGACATGTATAATCATTTGACAAGCGAATCTTCTGGTTTTTTAGCGGATGCCCATGAAAGTTCTCAATTATCTGACGCATTATCGTTGATCTCGGATGACCAAGATGATCATGTCAAAGTATAAAATTCTTTAGGTCAAAACACTTCTAATGTATCACTTTAGGTGATTCCATAATTCTTATAGTTGTATAATATAATCCAGAAGAGAATGTAGCAAATTTTTCTAATATATGCTTCTGGCATGAAATAATAGAAGTAATGTAAAGATATTCTTTATTATCTTTATTTATTATTTCTATATGATACCCATTACTATGTATATCTTTAAAACTGAGCAAATTCCTTATAGCACTAGTTGAATACATAGCATCATCAATGTAAAGTTTTATTCCTTTTAGTAACAATATATTGGCTCTCCTGGAACCTTCAATTAATTTGTAGTGCCAGATATTGTCTTAACGTTATTTTCGGCTAACGTTAAACTAATAAAATATTTTTTCTCTTGAAGAATTATATGAGTTGTTGTACTGTCTACTAGACATATATTTCTATCGTTCATCTTGGAAGCTACTAATGCTTTAGTAGTTTCCATGACTCTATACAAAATATTAAAATTGCTTATTTATAAGAAAACAAAAAACATTCATTTAAAAGAAACATGCTCAAAAAAATATTATAAAAGATGACAATAAACTTAAAAAAACAAAAACGTAAACTAGTTGGTGTGGACATTTCCATCACCAATGAAGTTATCTATTTTTCCATCACGATCTTTAGAGAAATCTGAAACATCAAGGTAAGTGATTTCTACCGAGTGTGAAATTCATTTCAATATTTTTTCCTTTATCTTGTGTTGATGCTCGGTAAAGATCCACTAATAGTTTGGGTATAAAACAGGTACGTGACTAATACCCTTTCATACCACACCTGTAACAAACATCTTTATAATTTTTTAGGATGTTTATTCTGTAAACATTTTTCCTTTTCTTATTTTGTTTCAGAGTTGTTCTACGAGTTGTTCCACTGCTGGTGGTATGGTGCAATATTCTCAACTCGAGAACTTGAAGAATTATAACTGTTATAATTATTACCTCCACGGTAACCTCCATGATGACGAAAATTATTTCTGCCACGTCCACGACCATGACCACGTCCATAAAATGAGACCGCATTCACTTCAGGAAATGGTGTAGAGCCGGTCGGGCAAGACTGATGATTTTTCATCAAAAACTCATTGTTTTGTTCAGCCAGAAGGAAACATGATATTAATTCTGAATATTTTTTAAAACCCCGCTCTCGATATTACTGCTGCAGGAGTACATTCGAGGCATGAAATATAGAATATGTTTTTCCTAACATATTTTCATCATTAATAATTTGCCTACACAATTTCAATTGTGAGTTAATTTTAAATAATGCAGAATTATACTCACTAACGGTTTTAAAATCTTGCAACTTTAGGTGCATCCAATCATAACAAGCTCTGGGGAGAAACATGGTCTTCTATTACTCATATCTCTCCTTTAAATTTTGCCATAATATCAGTGGGTCTTTTACCGTGAGGTATTCAGTTTTTAATTCTTCATGAATATGATGGCGAAGAAAAATCATTACTTTTGCACGATTCTACTGGAATTTGTCATTTTCTTCTTTTATAGTATTTCGAAGAGCCTTTGCACACAAATGGATTTCAGTATCAACTACCGAAGATAAATAGTTCTTGCCTAAAATGTCAATAGCTGTAAATTTTAGTTTTGTGAGGTTTGACATTTTTAAAATTCTATACCCACAAAATAATAAAGTTTTAAAATCACAATAACACAAAAATAACGTAAAGAATAATAGAATTTTAGTCAAATAATATTATCATACAAGAGATCTATCAAGAACAAAGCTGAATAGATTGGAGATATATTTTTTGAGAATATATAGAGAGCATATATATAATTTTATATAAATGAAGCTATTATTTTCACTAATCACTTCATAAAAAAAATTGACAGTAAAAACTTTATTCCCTAAGTCTATGCATAACAAGACAAAACAATGGACTTGTCAAAAAAAAATTAAATAACAAGGCTGAATAATGGCTAGGGAAGGCAGCGGAGTATGAACATATGGGACTCATGCATATCTTGTGTACTCTTTCTACTAATATTTGAAATACCATGAAAGAAATTCAAATATCCTTTCTTTTAGGACAAGGCTGTTTCGAGTCGTCAGAATCATCAATGAAATAACCAAGTTACATATGGCAGAGATTCTTTAGATAAAGAAATAGGAAACAAAAATTGTAATAATTAGGCTAATAAATAGTTAAAGCGGTAAAAGTAATCAATCTATAAATTATTCGGATTCATGCACAATTCTTTCAATAACCTGTCAAAACAGCCTTTCTACTAATGGTGCAACAATTTTTTTTTTTTTTTTTTTTTTTTGGAAGGCCATCATTTTCTAACATTACAGAAAAAGAATAATTTGAGGGGAGAGAGGGTGTGATCTTTTGTTTCGTGCATTCTCATACTATGCTCCACTCGGACAGTTCTACCCTTTCTCTTTTAAAAAAAACTTTCAAAGAATTTTTACCATAATTATTTATAGTATCATGTTGATAACGTATTATAATGCTAAAGGAATATAAAGCAAACAAAGTAATCAAACACAGTATATAATCAAATTAGTTCTTCTGAAACTATCAAATAATAGTTAAATAGTTCTTCTAGAACTATTAAGGATAGATCTTCTTAATCACCCAAAAATTTATTTATATCATAGGACAAAATATAAATCAGAAAACAAAATATAAAATACAATTACCTACACTCTTTGCTTTTTTTTCTCTTCTCTTTTTCTCTCTTTTATTTCTCTCTTATTTCTCTCATCTTTTCTTCTACTAGTACATCTTTTCTCATAGCCAAACTCCTCTATTTATAAAGAGGAGTTTATGCATTAGGCTAATTAGTGGAAGTCACCACCCAACATGGTGACATGAATTCACATGGGTGGTGGACATCTACCATTTCGCTTTTGCAATCATAACATGTATATATTACTTTTTATTTCTAGGCTAGAAAATGAATAATTATTTGTTTTTATGCAATATTTACATTTTAAATTTAAAATTTTACGATACAGGCTTGAGTGGGCAGGCTCAAGCATCATTAATTCTTAATCCAACATGGGATTAAGATTTTAGGCTCGAGTTCAAGTCAGTCCAGGCTTGATTCATCACAATTTTTTATTATAATCTTGTCAGGCTCAACCCATAGCCACTTCAAATGCATAGAGACAAATTTATAGATTTTTTTTTTTTTTGTACAACAAGAACATTAGTCGGGAACGAGGTGTCGGGGTTCGAACCTCATACTTATAAGCATGGCAAGGAAGTCCCTAACCATGGGGACAACCCATTAGCTCTTCATAGATATTGTCACAGTAGTTTTGTAGTTATTCTTTTCATTTAAACAAAACTTTGTTTCATGTCACCATTTGGTAAGTGTGAAATATTGGAAGGAAAACTTTTTGCCATTCCCTCTAACTTGAAATCACTTTCTTCATAAAGCAATTATTTGGGAAGGGATCTATTTTAAAAAAATAGTAATGTAAGATGGGAATGATTTTAGAGAAAAGAAGTGATATGTTTGATGGTCTTCAAATTCAAAAGCGATGTTATTAAGGGTTGTATTTCACATGTTGTGAGGTCAAGCACTAGCTAATGTTTCACTATAAATAATATCTTCCTTCAGTTTTTATTTGGTCATGTCCAAGGAGAAGAGACCTGAAGATGGAGTAATTTTTTCGCAAACGCAGGTACCTACTGGCAAATGGCATTGTTGTAATTCCCTACAAATAGAAGTTGCAACAGCGAATCCCCCGCATAATTTGTCCCCTATTCCGGCGGTATCTCTCATACGTCACGTTCAACTACTGGGTGGTTTCCTATAGCTGCGGTTTTGCTGGCCGGTTTTACCTTTTGGATCACCACATTCCCACCCCTTAATAGAGTAATCAAACCAAAACAAAATAATTGGACATTTGACTTTTTCACTTTCGACATAGTTTCAATTTTGTTTTATCTTTTTAAAATTTTTAAATAAAGATAAATCAAGTTTGCATTGCAAAGGTGACGATTTAAAAAATATATATATATAATAATTAGGTAGTACTAGAGGTGATTACGGGTCCGAGAACACGATAGATTCATCTAAGCTCATCCATAAATTAATCGGGAGAGTTGGGAATTGCTTTTAAAATTCGGTCTAAAATATATATAAAATAATATATTTTTTATATTTAAATATCATATATATATGTTATTAAATTTTATGATATTTAATATTATTTATAAAAAAAATTATATATTAAATTAAATTTATGTTAAATGGGCGGGCTTAAATGGGTGTGAGAACGAAATTTTTTTAATTGGGCAATTTTAAACTTCATGAAATTTTTTTTTTGTAAGTTTCACATCAAAAATATATATATAATTTTAAATATATAAGTAAGAGTAATGAATTCTAGTGATATATCATCGTTTAGCCCATATGGGTGAATTTCCATGCACACCATCATTTGGTCTCGAGTATCGACTACGGGCCCTTGCAAGGACACGTGGGTACAAAGAGAGGAGATTCTAATGAGTTAGTGAGATTCTAATGAATTAGTTTTTGTCACGTGGCCTTATATCTTTGAAAGTTTTTTTTTATAACAAATTAATGTTACTAATATAATAAAATGTCACATATAGTACTAAAAAGTCAATATTAATTAGTGGACTTTTTTCATGGTTTTGATGTTCAATATTTATTCCAACACCCTTTATTTCTAAATACCTAGTCCATTTTAGCTATTTATGCATCTTTTATACTCTCAATAACAATTTAGAATAATTAACCACTTTTTCAAAACATAATTGAATCTTTCGACCAAATCATTAAAATTAAATGGTAGTCTTTCTCAATTTATAATAAAAAGAAAACTATACAAACAACCTAACTGGAACTTTTAAAAGAGAAAGTGAAAGAAAGTGAGAGAGAAATTGTAAGAAAAATAGTTTTTTTTTTATTTTGTAGAGAAAATGAAAACATAGAAGAAAAATAAATTTCTCCTTTGATATTAAACTAAAAGAGAAAATAAATTAATATGGATACTACTAAAAAATAAAAAGATAAATTTAATTTATTGTTTTTTTCTCTCCTCTCCCAAATTATGAACCAAATAGAAGAATGAAAGAAAATTAGTATTTTCCTTTCCTCAAATTCCAAGCAAGCTGTAATACTGTATAATTATTTTTTTTTCCCAAGCAGTTTCTCTTATGAATATAAAAAGTAAATTTTTTTGTCCAAATCCAAATTCAAAGTCTATTTGGCGAAATATATAAAACCATTTCCAAAAAAAAAAAAAAAAAAGAAAAAGAAAGGAAAAAGTTTAAACAAACGTGCTATACACTCGCTCTAGGTGCCCGTGACGGTTCAATTGCTATTCTCGCCGATGCGCGACGCCACCTGCCGCCTTGGTTCCTCTATATAATAATGATACACACTCCAGTTTAGTATGCATACTCGTGATTCTCTCTGAAAATCTCATTCTCCTGATTCTCTCTCGACCATGGGAGCGCTAGCAGTTCTTCACTCTGAGGATTGCCTCAGAGACCAAACCCTAATGTATTCTCACATGAAGCCTCGCCGAAACGCTAATCGTAACCCTAACCCTAACCCTAATCCCACGCCCAATTCTACAAAAACGAATCGTAGGAAACGAAGCCCCGGGAAGAAGAAGAACAACAACACCAACAACAAGCACACGATGGCTGACAATTTTCCTGCAAAAAACCTGTTAATGGGACAGGTGAAGATATTGAAACGCGGTGAAGAATTGACGGCGTTGAAGAGTCTAGTCGATGAGAAGAAGGCCGGAGATTCGGACGATTGGGTGTTGTCGTCGACAGACCGGTTGGGTCCAGAGCCGGAGATGGTGCCGAAACAGATGAGGCTTGGCGATTACTATGCCGGGTCGGAGGTTATTTCGTCGCCGCCACCGAGCTCTCTGCCTTTTCCGGCTTTCTTCACTAAGAAAATTGTATTGGATAGCATTGATGATGCTGCGACTGATCTATGGCGACTTCTTCGTCTCTGATCACATAATTTGATGTTGGTGCTTTGTTTGGGTTGTTTATCTTCTCTGTTTAATTTGATAAGGAAAAAAGAAAATCCCTAAGAAGAAGACTTTCAATTGTTCCATCAGAAAGGGGAAGTTCAAATGCTTCATACATAACCCCTGTGTCTCATTCCCATCCAACTCACCAGGAGATCGAAGAGTGGTTTGCGCTTCGTGCCCAAATTCCCTGCAACTGAATCTTTTATCGGCACAGGGCGACGAGAAGAAGATATACAGGGAGGAAGGGAGACCTCTTTCTATTGCCTTAATACTATTGTGGTTTGGGGAAGTTGTTCGAGTTTAGTGTTTTTGTCATTTTATTTCTTTAAAGCTTGATATTTAGGTTACGCAGATCGCACAATAGATGATGTGGGTCATGTGTCTTGTCTGAGATTTAACTTATATCTTTGAATATATAATACACATTTTTACTAGCATTGCAAAAATGTAAAATGTATGGAATTCAGCAGGCAATAAGCTTCCGATTATCATAAATTAATGCGCTCTCGGATGGGTTACAGCTCATAGATTGAAAGAAAGAACACAAGACTTGCTTGACTCCTCTTGGCAAGAAGTTTCATTACCATTTATGTTGATTCAAGTCAATCTGACAGTTCCGGCAATTCTACTTGTGTTTTAACCAAATTGCAATACCAATAAAATTGGGAAGTTTTTGTTGATAATTTGTAGGACCCGAAAGGGCTAAAACCAGAAGCTAGAGTTTTAATTACTCTTCCTGCTAAAGAATGAGAAGAAAGATGAGTGGGCGTAAGGTCTTGAATTAATGACATTATATTGTTTCTCTGCAGCCTTGCAGCTCAGGTCAAGAGTTATTATTAAGTTGCTGATTTAGAAGACTTATGGAATGCAGAGCCCTGGTATGCTGTGTTATTGCTTTTTCCTATTACCCTTAGTTGCCCCGTATTGTTGAACACCCTCAAGTTTATGATGCTGGAGAACGAACTTAGATCCTTGGTTAATGTTAGATATTTTACGTTGGAGAGTACTATCAAATCTTTCTAAGCAAAGATATATTGTACAAGATTCTTTGACATGGATGTATTTTGACCCAACACTTGTGTTTTTCCTTTCTTTTCTTTGCTTTTTTTGTTTTTTTTTTGTTTTTTTGTGTCTTAACCCATGGTGTAGGAACTTATGGTGTAACATACGATACACTTGAAATTTGTTGTTTAGAATGAATTGTAGATTTGGAAGGTGATGGGGGAGATACTGGTGAGAATATAAATAATTAAGTTACCCTCTCTCTAATTGAAGCTTTTAGATGAGTTAGTGGTTATAATTCAACAAATTTTGGGTTGGGTTTTGTTCCTTGTCTAAAGCGAATAGTGGAGGATGCAATGTATATGTGCACAAAGTTGTGTATTGTAGGTATAAGAATAGCAAGCCTTTAATGAGGACTATGGGCTTGTACTTCGAGTTGCACTGAATTGATGTTGACAATTGACAAGTATGGTGCCTCTGACTCTTCAATTGGAAGGATTTCGGGCATGTTCAAAATTCTTTCTGATTTTATTTTCCTTCTGAAACGGTCGGGGTACATTGTAGTCATTTCATTTTCTTCTCTGAACTTACAACGGGCACTAGCATCCCAAGTGTGGTTTTTTGTAATGGTTATTGCTATTGTAGAAATGTCAGTATGAAGCTGCGTCTAGAGTTTGATTTTCATTTCGGGGACTGAATTGTTCAGGCTGATTACAATGCGAGTGCGCGCGAGCGCAGGGTGATCTGCTGATTTAGTACGTCATCAAATTGGGTGATTCTAGATCTGGAATTTGTCTATTCTGTCTAATGTTTACATGGTATAAGGTCTTGCGTTTGAAAGGCTTATTTGGTGCCATACCTCAAGATCATTATTGCCATTGGTAGCAGTCAAATAGGAGCTGAAGTTTGTCGTCGTTGTTCGTTTGTAACTTTCTGGGCTTCCAATTTGACCTGTTGGAGGATGCTGTTAACTTCTGCCAGGCTAATCACTAGTGTAACTATTGTGAAGTAAATCATCGAAGGCAAAGCTCAAGTGGGAGACTGTTGGTGAGTACGCTTCTCTTCATTTATTCCCCTAACTTGGACCCATGACCTCCCATATAACTCACCTCATATCGACCAACAGGGCATTTACTTGTTGATTTGTCTTTAGGTTGCACTTCTGTATTCGCCCGTACTGTGTTTTTGGCATTGAAAAGGGTGCGTGAAATAGTATCGAATTTTTGGTTTGTCATCCACATATTGAAATAACATATAGGCATGAAAGTTATTTTTATTATTATTATTATTATTATTTTGATAGACATTTTCATTGCCACTAAGAGGTACTTTTGAAGTTGTCCTAATTATGGCAGGCTGCTTGTCTTGTTCTCGTTCAAATTCGCAGTAAGCAGATTGGTGTTTAAAGAAGTCCTGTGCTTTGTATATTGAAGTTTTGTGGTTCTTTTGGTCTGTAAACAAGATATATATGCCTGAAGTATCATACCTCAAATACTTAGGGCTCGTTTGGTTTGATTTTTTCGCAGCTTTTTTGATTTTATTTTTTTGGCTTATAAGCAAAAAAGTTAGGTTTTTTCAGTTTTTTTGCTTTTAACCGGATTAGATATGCAGAAAAGCCAAAAAAAAAAAAAAAAAAGCTTGAAAATTTTAATTTTTTTGCTTATAAACAAAAAAAATTAAATCAAAAAGTTAACTTATAAGCCAAATCAAACGAGCACTTAGTCTTGAAATTTAGTTAGTTGTGGTCCAAGTGCTCCAGGGGTTTCTAGGAGATGGCTTTTCTATGCTTCTTCCATTATAAGTGCTTTAGCTTTTAATTTACTTACCTATTCATATATTCTGGCTTTGACCATTTGTTCTACATGTAGGGGCAGGTTAATGTTGAGAAAAGTCAGAGCAGGTACGTGTTGCATTGGAAGCATCTAATCTATGCCAAAGTTTTGTCAATGATTTTTAAAATGGTCATGGCAAATTATTAGCTTTTGAATAGTGTTAGTTCATATGTTTTCTTTATTACTCCCCTGACTGAAAACTATCATGCACTTTGGAAGCTACAAAGAGCTAAAGTCTTATACAGCGGCCACTAGGTGTGTGTTATATTCATATATAGCAAATAAAAATATATAATATTTATTTTTTTGATCATATTCACACTATGTCAATGTCTATACTTTTAGCCTGGCACGGACCGCAAAATCAGCAAGTACAATATAAAAAATACAACGTAGTAGTTTCATATTCACCACCATAGGATACCCAATATTGGAGTAAGAAGTATCAATCTTGCTCGCACAATACTTTAGTTGTGAATTTGAAAAACAAATCAGTTAAGTCCAATCTTTAAAACGAATTCGGTAGGTTTTGCTAACTACTAAACCCAGTTAAGTTCTGTTTGCTGCCGTGAAATTCAGTTGCTACAGAAATGTTGATAGCTTGGCTCTGTATTAAAATCATGCCGATAATTCTCTCTCCTCACCCGGCACAATGTAGAATATGGTGAAATTCTCTTCACCATCTTCATGGGAAAAACAACAAAATTCATTGGAATTGCTGAAAACGGAACGTGTTCGGGAATATATTTCTCAAATAGTGTTTCCTATACTCAATTCTTAAGGCAAAAGAGTTGAGAAACTCAACGCCGCAAGGCCACTATTGTGAACAACTTACTTGAAGGGTATGAAAATAATGGGAAAATAGAATTCAATTGTCAGCTGCCCTTATAGAAATAGGATTTTGAGTACGGATTTGAGCCACAGCACATGATTTTATAAAATCGCACGATTCTCCTGATATGAATTAGGCCGAGTTTATACGGAGAAGATTTAGTTCAACATGTTTTATTAGATAAAGGTAGGAAAAGAACCAAATAGAGGTCGAGAACTGGGCCATTATTGGTAAGGTAGGAGAAAAAAGGCTTAAATACATGTTGATGGGGATCGATCTGGCGAGGGTTGATCAGGATCCTTGTAAAAGACTGATTGGGAAAACCATTGATGACGAGGCATCCTAGTAGTGTCGAAGGAAAGATTGCCAAGTATACCGAGGCCGATCGGTTTGGTGCTGAACAGATAGCACCGAACAAGAACATACTGATCATCCATCCTGCCTGGTCAGTGGGGACCACGCCTCACACTAGGCCAGGCTATGTACTACCAAAAGGATAAGACACGTGGGGGGACAACCACCTTCCCTACTGTGTCGACGTCGGCTAGCCAAGCGCTCTAGGAGATGCCACATGTGGGAGACAACCACGTCCACTACTACTCTGCCAAGGACCTAGCTGTCCAATGAAATATGGCCATGTGGAAGGGTGAATATTTCCACTAATTATCTGCAGACATACTTGGGACCACAACCACGAATGTATAAAAGGAAACCCAAGCCTTCTTCTCCAAGATACACGTAACAAAATCCTAGTGAAAACTATGTTCGATTATCCTCCCAACCCTAACTTTGGCGTCGGAGAGTCTTTGACAGGCACCATATCGGTGTTTTTTGACCCATCATCTCTTCTCAGTTCACCGGAGCAGTTAGTCATCGGCCTGGGAATAGACCTTGCAAATTCACTGATCTACTAGTTGGCCCCATTTTTGGGAATCGATTTTTCCTTTTTATGGTCGTAACCAGGTCCGGTACTTCGTATCTGCCGTAAGGAATGAAGGATTAAAGCACAAATCGAGTTACAACCCTAGAGAACTAAATGGCCGAGGTGATGGCCAACATGCAAGTGCTGATAACCTAGAACTAGGAGTTGCTCCAGCAACTCCCTGTCGCCTCAGAAGGCGGCCAACCACCCAAAGTCCAACCAGAGGATGGAGGAAGAAACAACGGCGGCGAACTCGTAAACAAAAACCCCGCTTTGCAGGGCAGCGGCGCGTTGCCAGCAAACGGCGCGCTGCCAGCAAACGACGCACTACCACCCCAAAATGGAGGAGCCCAACGGACCGGAGCCCATAGCCACACTCCAGGTTCACATCTAAGAAATTACCCTCAATACACAGAAATTGTGGGAGAAAGAATGGATAGCCCCCCAGCTTGGGATGAGCGCTTCAGGGCACTCCAGGCCCAGATGACTGGGGTCATGGGGGCAGTGAGGACAAAGGCTCCTAATATTGTGGAGGTGCTAGTAAACAAAACCAACTCCCCTTTTACTCAGGTAGTGATTGGGGTCCCTTTACCAATCAAGTTCAAGATGTCAAACCTAGAGATGTTTGACGGGACCAAAGACCAGTTGGACCATCTGGAAACCTTCAAAGCCCTGATGAAGCTGCAAGTTATCCCAGATGAAATCATGTGCAGAGCCTTCGTAGTCACCCTCAAAGTAGCAACTAGAGTATGGTTCAACAAGATCTAAACCTCCACCATCAGTTTTTTCGTTCAACTCAGCAAGCTATTCGTAGGACATTACATCGGAGGTCAGAAGTAGAAGAAACTGGCCACCTGCCTACTTAATGTAAAGCAGAAGAAAGACGAAACCCTTTAGTAGTTTGTCACCAGGTTCAACCTGGAAACCCTTGAGCTGTACAACGTTGACAATAAGGTCGCCGTCACCACCTTCATGAGCAATGTGAAGACCCACAAGTTCGCTTTCTCCTTGGCAAAAGAAACTTTAAAGACCATGGTCGACCTTATGGTTAGGGTCCAAAAACATATGAACGCCGAAAATACCATGAATGCGAGGCACGATCATGACGGGGACACTGACCCTCGTTTCGAAAAGAAGAAAAGGTCAACCGATGACAAGAGGGACAACAGGGACAAGAAGGCCCCAAGGAATGACAAATCAACACCTAGGACTGAAGCAACGAGAATCCGATTTGCTGGCTTCGATCGCAACTTTACCCCTCTAACAATACCATTAGAGCACGTCCTCAACGAAATCAGGAATGACCTAGACCTGAAATGGCTGGGGAACTAAGGAGCCCCCCAGAATAGAGAAATCGGAGGAGGTATTGCTGATTCCACAAGGATCATGGCCACAATACCGATGACTCCTTCGACCTCAAGCAATAGGTTAAAAACCTAATAAAGGAGGGACATCTAGGAAAATATGTTACTGGCCAAGGGCAAGACAGACAGAGGGCCGCAGAAAGAATAAGCCCAAATAGAGCCCCAGCACATTAACGACCGATCGAAGTGATACGAGTCATCGCTAGAGGATTTGGAGGGGCCGACAAGACCTCGTCAGCCAAGAAGAATCATACCAAAAGGGCAAAGCAAGCAGAGGTGTTCGAAGTGGAAAGACCGAACAAGAAATCTCGCTCTGGTATTCCAAATATAGTGTTCACAGAGGAGAAAGCCGCAGAGCTGAGTCACCCCCATGATGATGTTCTAGTTGTTAACGCCATTATCTCCAACTTCAAGACCAGACGAATCCTTATCGACAACAGTAACTCAATAGACATCCTCTTCTATGAGGCAATTGAGCAGTTGCAAATACAAAAAGAAGCCTTGAAACCCATAACCTCCCCCTAGTGGGGTTCACGGGAGATAGAATTACTCTCATTGGGTCAATCGAGTTGCCAGTCACCTTAGGGGATAACCCCCAGTAGGCCATTAAGTTGGTCAACTTTCTGGTGGTAGACTGCCCTTCAGCCTACAACCTGATTCTAAGGCGAACGATCTTGAATCGGTTCAAGGCGATTACGTCCACTTACCACTTGAGATTGAAGTTTTCAACAGAGCAGGGAGTATGAACTGTCAAGGGTGGCCAGGTACTGGCAAGAGAGTGCTACATGGCATCCCTTAGGAGAGATGCCTCTAAGGAGACCCTCATAATAGAACAGCTGGAAGTCAGAGACGAGAAAGAAATGAAGAGAGGAGAACCAATGAAAGAGCTGGAACAAGTCCCCATTGACAGTTCAAACCAGGAGAACGTCCTAGACCAGCTGAGGGTTGTGATGATCGGGTTTGCTGCCCCCGAACAGCTCAAACAAGAGCTAAGAAGTTTTCTCATAAACAACTTTGACTTCTTTGCCTAGACTCATGAAGATATGCCAAACATCGACCCCAAGATTGCCGCCCCACTACTCCAACATCTCACTCGAAGCCAAACCGGTCAAGTAGAAGAGAAGGAGTTTCACCTCAAAGCGCAACGAAGCCATAGCTGACGAAGGGGACAAACTCGTTTAAGCTAAATTCATCAAGGAAGCATAATATCCGACGTGGCTCTCGAACATGGTGATGGTGAAGAAGACGAATGAAAAGTGGACGATGTGTGTAGACTTCACAGACCTTAACAAGGCCTACCCCAAAAACAGCTTCCCCTTGTCTACCATCAACCTTTTGGTAGATTCCACCGCATGATATAAGATGCCCTCGTTCATGGATGCTTTCTGGGGGTATAACCAGATCAAGATGGCCGAAAGAGATTAAGAACACACCGCTTTCATCATCGACAAAGGACTGTATTATTACAAAGTCATGCCCTTCGACCTCAAGAATACTAAGGCAACTTACCAGAGGTTGGTAAACAAGTTGTTTAAGTCCCAAATAGGAAAGAATATGGAGGTGTACGTGGACGACATGCTGGTCAAGAGCAAACAGACAATTGACCATCTAGAGGATCTGAAAGAGACTTTCCAAACCCTCAGAGCCTATAACATAAAGCTGAACCCAGCCAAATGGGCATTTGGGGTAGATTCGGAAAAATTCCTAAGGTTTATGGTTTCACAGAGGGGAATAGAGGCCAATCTTGAAAAATTCAGACCAATACTGGAAATGCAAGCGCTGAGGAAAATCAAAGATGTTCAAAGGCTAGCTGGAAGAGTGGCAGTCTTAAACAGATTCATCTCCAGGTCTACTGACAAATGCCTCCTTTTCTTCAAGACTCTAAGGAAGACATTCTAGTAGAGGAGCGAATGTGAAGAAGAATTCCTACAACTGAAGTAATACTTGGGCTTAGTCTCCCTGCTCAGCCGAACAGTCGTCGGGGAGGATCTCTATCTCTACCTGGTCGTTTCAACAATAGCAGTGAGCTCAATTTTTGTGCGAGAAGACCAAAAGATCTAAAAACCTATGTACTACATGAGTAGGACTCTCAAAGAGGCAGAAGAGAGATACCCAAAGATAGAGTTACTGGCCTTCATACTAGTGAACCCAGCACGAAGGCTCGGACCCTACTTCCAAGCACATACAATCATGGTCCCGACCGACCAACCCCTGAAGAAGGTGCTGCACAAGCCTTAGACCTCTGGGCGACTCATGAAGTGATCAATAGAGGTCAGTCAGTTCGACATCCAATACAACCACGGGTGGCCGTCAAGAGACAAGCAGCAGCGAATTTCATTGCAAAATTTACAATCCACCCAAAAATCCCACTCGATATGGAGGACGTAGAGAACAATTGGGTTTTGAATGTTGATGGCTCTTCCACCGAACAGTCAAGCGGGGCAGGCATTGTTCTTATCATCCCAGACGGCTAGAAGGTGGAATACGCTATCCGGTTCAAGTTCCAGCCACCAGCAATGAAGCGGTACAAAGCCCTCATAGCCGAGGCAAATGGGGGCAGAGCAAGTAATTGTCAGAGGAGACTCCCAGTTGGTGGTCAAGCAGATACAAGGGGAATATGAAACCAAAGGAGAGAAGATGAAAGAATACTATCAAATGGCCATAAACTTGGTCAGAAAGTTCTTAAAAGTATTGCTGCAAAAAGTTTCCCGGTTAAAAAACGAAGAAGCAGACAGATTGGTAACGATAGCATACTCAGATCAACTCGACCCTGAAGTACCCTTGGAGATCCTTGATTCACCAAACATCCAGCCCCCATAAGTCAATGTGCTGGAAGTAGAAGCCTCATAGGCCAAATCGATCAAAGACTACCTGGAACACAGCACCCTCCCAGAAGATAAGTTGGAGACAAGAAGAATCAAGTTCATAGTCAGCCGCTATGTGATATTTGATGGCGTCCTGTAGAAAAAAGGCATATTACCCCCCTTCTCAGGTGTGCAATAGATAAGGAAGCCACCTACATTATGAGAGAGATTCACGAAGAAATTTGCGAAAATCACTCTGGAGGACATTCCCTGACTAACAAGATCCTCAAAGCAGGATACTACTAGCCAACAATGAGTAAGGACTCCCAGGAGTTTGTGAAGAAATGTGACAAATGCCAACAATTTGCCAATACCCCTAGATAACCTGCACGGGAGTTGACTCATATCCAAAGCCCATGACCCTTTGCCCAATAGGGTATCGACATCGTGGGCCCGTTACCCTTGGGTAGAGGACAAAACAAATTTGCGGTAGTGGCTATTGATTACTTCACCAAGTGGGTTGAAGCAGAGACTCTCACCACCATCACAGAATAGAAAATGACCAACTTCGTTTGAAAGAATATCGTATGTTGCTTTGAGATCTCAAAAGTGGTCATCACAGATAATACGAAACAATTCAAGGGAAAGCAATTCGGTGGATTTTGCTCAAACCTGGAGATCAGCCACTATTTTTCCTCACCAGAGCACCCCCAAGTAAACAGGCAAGTGGAGGTCACCAACAGGTCCCTCCTCAAGATTATCAAGACCAAACTAGAAATAATCAAAGGACTATGGGCAGAAGAGCTCCCCAGCATCCTATGGGCTTACAAAACCACTGAGAGAGTCTGTACAAGACAAACCTTCTTCTCCCTCACATTCAGAACGGAAGCGGTAATACGGTAGAAATTGACCTCTCGAGTCCCAGAACTCAGAACTACAACCCAAAGACAAACGACGAGACATTAGCAATTGCCCTAGATTTGCTGAAAGAGAAAAGGCTGTAAGCAATAATTAGAGTGGCTTCATATCAACAGCATATGCGTCAGTACCTCAACAGTAGGGTGCGCTCGAGAGACTTCAAGCCAGGGGAATTAGTTCTGAAAAAAGTCAACCAATCTACCAGAATTGCTCATGACAAAAAACTTGGCCTAAATTGAGAAGGACCCTATGAGGTAATGGGCTTCACCAGAAAGGGCACCTACAGATTGAAGGACCTAAACGGCAAAGAACTGCCCCACCCATAGCATGCTGAGCACCTCAAAAAGTACTATATGTAAGCACCTCTTTTTATCCCCATATATAACAGCGTAGATGAAAAGTTAATAAATTGATAATCTGCATGGACTTATCTACAATTCTTCGTATGCTTCTGTGAATATTCTAACATCTTCTTTGCAAAAGGAGCGACAAAGGCTTTACGCACCAATCGAAAAAAGTTTTGATCAGGCCAAGGCTGAGCAAGTAAAGGCTTTAAGCCCAATCAATAAAAATCCTGGTCAAGCCATGGCTAAGGAGGCTTTATGCACCAATCGACAAAAGTTCTGGTCAGGTCATGGCTAAGTAGACAAACACTTTACGCCCAATCAACAAAAAGTCCTGGTTAGGCCTTGGCCAAGTAGGCCAAGGCTTTACGCCCAATCAACAAAAAAGTCTTGGTTAGGCCATGGTCGAGCAAGCAAAGGCTTTATGCCCAATTCACAAAAAGTCCTAGTTAGGCCCTAGCAGAGCATGCAAAGGCTTTATGCTCAATTGACAAAAAAGTCCGGGTCAGGCTATGGCCGAACAGGCAAAGGCTTTATACCCAATCGACAAAAGTCCTGGTCAGGATATGGCCAAACAGGTAAAGGCTTTACACCAAATCGACAAAAAAGTCCTAGTCAGGCCATGACCGAGCAGGCAAAGGCTTTACGCCCAAGGCTCTATGCCCAATTGAAAAAAAGTCCTGGACAGGCTCTGGCCGAGCAGGCAAAGGCTTTACACCCAAGGCTTTTTGCCCAACCAACAAAAACTCTTGGTCAGGACAATCGAACGAAGCAAAAAAGAAAAGTCCAAGTTGTCTACAGAAGTCCAAACCAGAATGTCTACACTTATCTAAAAACTGATAAACTACAAAAAAAAAAAAAAAAAAAAAATAGGCAAATGCTCTACTTACTACTACTAATTCAAAGATCAGAGGAGAAGCCAAAAGTATCAATAGAAACTTAGTCAGATCACTTGCAAAAGCCAAGACAAAAGCCATAGTTGCGAAGTCAAATGGAGAAAGACCTTGTTCATTAATAAAACTGGCAAGTACAAGTAAACCTAGAGCAGTGTTACATTCAAAATCACTGCGAGGGCAAAACGAAAAGACAAAAAGATCTACACAAAAAAAAAAAGGAGAACTACTTAGTGGTCAGAGAGGCCTTTGGCTAGGTAGAAGCCTTTGGCTGGGCATCATCCTTCTCAGTTGCCCCATCCTTCCCCCCTGTCTTTCTTCTCTCAACTGCCACAGAGACTGTGTCATCCTCTGGAATAGCCTCAATAGAAGAGAGATCTAAGTTAGGGTAAGCCTAGGCAACCATCTCCTTTGCTTCAGTAAAACCTTACATGTAGGCCCCGCCCAGTGCCAACTAATAAGAATCCCCCTGATGGTACTCCTCAAAATTCTTTTTGACAGCTGCCTCAACCTAAGCGGGAAAAGCAGCTATCTTAGCTTGGGCAGCCTTTTCAATGACAAGCTTTTCACGAATAGGTTCCTTGGCACCTTTCTCGTAGGCCAAATCCCTTATCAGTTTGTTCTTCTCTTATTTTAAGGTTAGCACCCCACCCTTTAGGCTATCCCTCTCTAAAAAGACTTCATTTAGCTTCTTCTTCAAAGAAGCTATATCAGTCAGGGCTTGGTCGGCTATACGTCTCTGCTCCAAGAAACCTTTCTCTTTGTTTGTTGTTTTAGCGCTCAGTACAGAGAGCCTGGTAATAGCCTGATCAAACAAAAAGGGCAGGATCAGAAGCAAGAAAGAACAAGTAGAGCAACTGCACTTGCGAAACTTACCTCAAGCAAATCCTAACCAATGTCCCTGGTCAGCTTATAAGTAGAACAACTTGCTAACTATTCTCCATCCTCTGGATGGATCATGCTCTGCAATCTCCTCTAAGCTAGGTTTGGATTTTCAAATATCGTCTTTCTTACAGCAAAAAGATCCTGAACAGAAGGAGCATGCATTGCCGAAACATTTACAGGAGACAGACTGACAGCTTTTGGTGGGGGGAGCGTGTCTGCAAGCCCAATCAGGGCTTGTGATGCCTCATGAGTGACCAAGGCACAGTAGAAAGACTAACGGCCTGGGGTGGTGGGAGGTCTCCTAGGTCGGCCCCATTGTCCTTGCTGCCACTGCCCCCAGCCTTATAGCCAACAGGAAGCTTGAAGAGCTTAGCTGCTACAAATGGCTCTGAAGAGAGCCTCACCTTTGTAAGGATGTTCTTGTTTAGAGTCATATCCTGTTCCTTGTTAGAATTTTCCTTACCTTGATCTACATAGGAATAATACAAACAACACATCAACAAGCAACCAACAAAGGAAAAAAAAAAAAGAGAACAAACTGTACTTACTCCTCTCACATTCTGCCCTCAGAGCCTCACTTGTAGGCTCAAGACCCAACAAGTACATACCCAAGTTTTCTAAGTTCATCAGAGCGTTGGCATTAGTAACACCATAATCATAAGCCCTCTTCACCCTAGCTTTCTGGGTCATGTCTAGAGTAGGTGCAACACAAGCTAGCCAGACACAAGGAACTTATGTCAGAGCCCTAAAAATCTAGAAACTACGGCTAAGTAAAATCAAAAGCTAAAGAAACTAAAAGACATACCCCTTCATGTTAGGACGTTCCACGATCGAGGAGCCCGAGCAAAATCATCACCTATAACCTCTCAGGGTTGATGTTCCCAACCATCGTCATATACAAAGAAAAACTTATCCTTCCATCTCTTATTAGAAGAGGGCAACCCGGTCACCAGAGTTGTGTCACCACTCTTGGTCAAAAAGTATCACCAGCCTTTCTCCTGCTCGGTCAACTTGTATCAATGCAAAAATTCATTAGTAGTGAGATGGTCCTCACCATCATTGGATGCTTGCCACAACACAGCACAAGCCAACAAAATCCTCCATGAATTAGGAAGGAGCTGACCAGGGGCTAACCCTAAAACATTCAAAACACCTCTAATGGGAGTCGAAATAGGAAACCTAAGACCACCAGCCAAGGTAGCCTCATAAACACAAACCTTCCTAGGGCGAGCAAAACTCTCCCTTTTAAGGGATCCTATATGACAACTCGAAAGGAAATTGATAATTCTTCCATAGCTTCCTGACCCTCCTCTCCATAATGACAGAGGACACCCCCTCAGCATCAAAATTAAACTCCCTGACTCCAAGAACTACCATACCCCTAAGCTCAGGAACCATACCCCCAAGGGCTAGACTCTCACTAAAAGGCCTCACTGAAGCACTATTAGGGACCCCCGGCTACACCCTAACTAGATTTTGAGAAACAGTGTTTTCAAAACCCAAGGGATGCACATTTTTAGGGTCCATCATAGTGCCTACTAAGTGTAATCTCCTAGTCGACTTGAAGCCACTACCAATCGACTCCCAAACAAACTTAAACAACTCCGAGTTCCCGACAAACCCTGAGAGAGAAGGGGAAACCCCTACTTTGTTGTGGTACCAGAAACAACGCCCCAAGAAGAATCACATGAAGAAGAATTGCAGTTTGAGATCTTACCAAAGAAGAAGAAAGCGGGGAAACCCCTACTTTGGTGTGGTACCAGAAACAACTCCCCAAGAAGAATCACATGAAGAAGAAGAATTGTGGTTTGAGATCTTACCGAAGAAGAAGAAAGCTTGAATCTCCAAACCCAGGCTCACGAAGAACAAGAAAAGGCAGAGAGAAGGACAAAGAAGAAGTTTCAAAAGCCAGAAATCGTCTTAGCGTGGGGAATGCGAAGTGACAACCAAATGCTGAAACTGCCAAGCCTAGAACTCTCCTGTTCGAAATCAACTCACTAACCATAGATCCAACGGATGGTGCTCGTCATGTCATGTCGTGAGATGAAACCCAATGAGAAGTGTCAGGGGGGCATCGAACGACGCGCTTAGTCATTACCAGCAATGGCCATGATTGCGCCTCCCTTTTTATGAGGATACATTCGTCATATGAATTCCCCTGACCACGCTCTGAGTACTCATAGGAATTGGGGGCAACTAATGAGAACCGATTTGGCGAGGGTTGACTAGAACCCCTGTAAGAGGCTGACCAGGAAGACTATTGATGACGAGGCATTCTAGTAGTACTGAACGAAAGATGGCCGAGCGTATTGAGGCCAATCGGTTCAGTGCTGAGCAGATAGCGTTGTACAAGAACATACCGACCATCCCTCCTACCTGACCAGTGGAGACCACGCCTCACACTAGAGCAGGTTGAGTACTACCAAAAGGACAAGACCCATGGAGGAACAACCACTTTCCCTACCACGCCGACGTCAGTTTGACAGGCGCCTTAGGAGATGCTACGTGTGGAAGACAACCACGTCCACCACTACCTTGCCAAGGACCTGACCGTTCAATGAAATACAGCCACGTGGAAGGGTGAACATTTCCACTGACTATCTGCAGATATACTTAGGACCACAAGCATAAATGTTTAAAAGGAAACCCAAGCCTTCTTTTTCAAGATAAACATAACAAAACCTTAGTGAAAATTCTGTCTAATTATTCTCTCAACCCTAATTTTGGTATCAGAGAATATTTGACAGGCACCACACTGATGTTTCTTGACCTAACTTCTCTTCTCAGTTTACCAGAATAGTTCGTCACCAATCTGAAGATAGACCTTGCAAATTCATTATCCGTCACATGTTCAATCGAATAGAGATCGAGAACCGGGCATTACTGGTTAAGTTACATGACCAGCTGGCTGCCTGCTTTTTGGAAATTTCCTTGCGCCCCCGAGTAGATAGTAATGATCGACCGGCTGCATCAAAATCGAAGTGTATCTGGGAATCAGTTGGTTTTCAAGTTCCAATAGGGTTAACATTCCTCAATTTCATGATGAATGCTACTGATCAATAGTAGAACAATATGCAGAAACTTTGGAAAACAAAGCACATCTCATTCATACTGATATGCACCATATTTAAGGCCAGTCATTTTCTCAAATTGCTGTTGTCCCAGGAAGCAAAGAATCCAAATAGACCTTACAAGATTTGCCTTAATAAAAGTTAAGAATCTAACTCTGGAAAAAATCATTAAAAAAAAAGGGCAAACAGAAATCATGCAACAGTAATTAGAAATCAAACAACAGATAAGAATCACATTCTTCTTCGATAAATGGTCAATAACCACCCTTCGCATCTTCTAAAGTGCTAGCTAGTATGCAATATGGCACTGCAATCATCATCGAAAAACCTCTGAAGTAAAATTTGAAGGACTATTATCACCTTCAAAGGCACCGAAGAAAAATATAGATACAAAAAAAAACAAAAAATTACATTGGTAGGATGATGCTGTTCATTTCTCTATAAATGTTCATCACTGATCTGGAAATAGAGCTTCTTGTTAAGACAGCCTTTCAATCTATCTTTACTGAAGAAAACAGGCGATGCACGAACAAGAAAGAAGTGAGGAAGCCAACAGCTCCAGTTGCCAGCATAATTGCTATAACTATGAAGAGAGAATAACCCAAATATAGTATTGCAGAAACCGGACCGCTGAGGCTTTTGAGATCAAAAACCAGATAGTTAATGGAGTACAAGAAGATGTAGAGGGCAACCGAGCCGGAAGCAAAGAAGGATTTCCACCACCATCTCCAATCTTCCACACAGAGGTGCATATAAGTAAGAACTAGAGACACCTCAGCACAAACCACAACCAAGAGGATGAGAACAACGAAGAGAAACCCGAAAACATAGTACGCGAGGCCTAGCCAAATGCTGGACATGATGAAGAAGAGCTCAATGAAGAGGGTTCCGAATGGTAGAGTCCCGGCTCCAAGAACTAGCAGCCAAGAAGGAAATCTCTGAGCAGGGATTTCGCGAGGAATTTGATTTGTTCGAATTGGGTACTTTAGGTAAGGGGCCTTGCTTCCTACAAATCCACCCACAAGGGTGAGTGGCATAGAAATGCAGAACCAGAGCAATAGCAGAACTAAGAATGTAGAAAATGGAATTGCCCCTGTGCTGTGACTTCCCCACAAGAGGAAATTCAGAGTGGTTAGTATTAGAAAAGCAATTCCGGGAAAGAAACAAGCGACTCGCCAGGCAATGGAAAACCAATTGCTAGAATCACCGCTAGTAATTGTCCTCATGAGCCAAACTGCAATATAACCAGCCATAACACCAAAGAAGGCATAGAAGAAAAGCATGCCTGAAAGAAGGGCTCCGCGAGAAGCTGGGGACATGAATCCGAGAGCAGCGAATAAAATTGTCTCGAACGCCATCCCCAGAATCCGAAAGCCATCTCCAACCATTATGCAGAGAAGTATCGGATTGCTTGGAGCACGAAAAACATCCCCAATAACAAGCTTCCACCCAGATAATTCCTCGTTCATCTGAGCCTGGGACTCCTTGTCAAGCTCCTCGTAATGAGCCAAATCACGCCTAATTGTTCTCAAGAAAATCACAAGGACTATCCCCGCTAGAAAAGTGATCACCATTAGAGAATTGAGGATTGAAAACCAGTGAACTTTTGAACCTTCCATCTTCAAATATGCATCCCACCTCAAGGACCACTTGATATCACTCTCTACAAAAGAGACCTCATAGCTGAATGTTATAGGGATGCCTTCCTTGATGGGCATTGCCACTGTCCCCGGGTCACATTGGATCCTGGAAGGGTACTTCTCATACATTTTAAGCTTCTTCACAGATTCAGGATCATGCTGAAAGCTGCAAGGAACCACTTCAAACCCAACAACCATGTAGCCATTTGAACCATTGCTAGACTTCTCGTCTGAGCCGGTGGTGATCAACTCGGCCCCATCTCCGGCCCCAATAACTCCGGCCATGCCCGTTTCCTCGTACTTATGAACCAAAACTGTAAACTTCAAATGGTTGAACACATAGTAGGCATCTTGAAACTTGGCCCCAACCGGATAACCGGTCCAACGAAGAAAGAAACTGTCTTTCTTCATAAACCGAATAGCCGGAAGGTTATCAAGATTCAGATTAACCTGATACATTTCATCAATCCTCTCTTTCAAAATCTTGAATTCATCGCCCGCTAAGGGTTTTGAATTGCACAAGAAAATCTCAGTCTCATTGGTGTACATCTTGAACCGATACGGAGAGTTCTCAATTCTGTCTCCCATTAGGAGCTCCCCAAGGTTCTCAGCACTGTCTTTGATACCCTCTAAAGGTTTACAGAAGGGCAAGCTGTAGTATGCATAGGGGATTTCAGTGTCAATTGAGGACAATGAATTCACTTTGACAGATAATTGGTCACCCACATTGTAGTTGTGTGGAAAGCTGCCAGGAAGATAGAACCCATCAACAAATTGAAGAAACACACAAGAAATCAATACCCATTTCCTGAATTGATCAAAGGAAACCATTGGTGGCTAGTGTTTTGCTGAATTTCTAGCAGATCTGAGAGATACCCAGATGACAAAATGAGCCAAAAAGGCTTGATTCAATGGGGATTATGCATACAATGATACGATGTGATATGGTTTCCCATCAAGAGATATCACTTCTATTTTCCTCTACAATATTCTAAAAATTAACCAATTAATGGCATTCACTGACCTCCTATCCATATACAAACATATAGAGAGAGAGAAGGGGAAAGTATTACAGGAAAGTCTGCAAAAATTGAGATGACGGGCGCCTCAGAGTATGGGGCTATGGATCGAGGGATGGATGAATGGCGGGAAAAAAAAGACCAAACAAACCAAAACCAACAGCCTATTTATGTCTTTGCGTTTTGCATCAGTCCGTACTTCTCGAGTCTTCACAATTTTGTAGGAGTTAATTACTTTTTCGCTCAAATGGGATGGGAAGGGCTGTATAGAGAATTAAGTTTAGCTCATATTTGGCTCGTTAAAATCTCATTTTAAATTGGTTCGTTAAGTAAACAAGTAAATTTGTACATGTTTTGAGATTGATTAATTTTTTAAGTTTGACTAGATAACCTTTTATGCACTTAGAAAATCAAGTTACACAGGTTTGGCATGTTTGACATTAATTCGAATAGTAAATGAATTGAATTTGAGCATGTTTTTGAAGCTCGATAAATTTTTGAACCCAAACTTGAACAGCTCACAAATTGGTTTGACTTGCCTTATTTACAACCTTAGGTTAGGGCAGAAAGTGCAAACCTTATAATTTAAAAAGATACACTTAATATCTTGTAGTTTGAGCTAAAGTGAAAAATAATATGAAACTTTAAAGATAACAGCGTACAAGTAAGTAACATATGCTGATTGGGTGTTTTGACTCTAGTGGAACCAATTTTGAGTGACCAAAATTTTTCTTTCAATTTCTTCATCTTTCTCAAAGCCCCCACCATTTCTACCACCTCACCATATATCCGCCGCCACCACCACGGTTGCCATAGCGCTACCACCATAAAATGGTGGCAATGGTTTTGGTAAGTGGCATTGGTAAAGAGAGAAAAAGAAAAAAAACGGAGAAATAAGATGACAGAGTAAGAGTCTCTTAGACATTTTGCCAAAAAATACTATCCCTTCACGTTTTACAATTTAGTCTCATTCACGTAGAGTTATTTATTTTCGGGATAAACGGGATTAAAATATAATTAAACATTTATATCGTCATATGATTAACTTGACTATAGTGCCTCTGTACTCATGCACAAAGTTAGCTTTAGCTCTGTTCCGAACTTCCAAGATATCAAGTTTTGTATTGGTCCGGGGAATTTGTTCGGTTACGATTCTGATTTGTTTTCATTTTTGTTTTTATTTTTTATTTTTGTTTTTTGTTTTGTTTTCGTGTTTCAAAAACAAAAAAAAAAATTATAAACTTCTTGCTTTCATGTTCTTATAAAAAAAAATCGAAAAAAACATCAAAAACACCATCCGAAAACTGAGAAAACACATTTTTCTTAGTTCTTAACATTGGAGACGTCCCTCATTCCACAGGCTTATTCAAAGTCACGGGCTATGGATGGAGGGATGGATGAAAACAGGCTCATTTAGAGTCTTGGTAAAATGAATACGTTCAATATTTCATTTTAGCTTCTTGTTTACAAGCCAATACTTGAATACAACAAAATATAGTTTTCTCTCTAGTTATCAACAATATTAGAAGATCTAAAACTTACTAATGGATAGAATTAATAAATATTAAATTTTTCTTTAATTTCTGTGAAAAGTATATAATTTTCATTTTGAATATAGTGCATGCGCATTAATTTCTAAGTCATTAGAACATAATAGTACTAAAAAATGAATGTGTTTCTAGTGCTCTTTAAATAAAAAGTATTAATAAGTGCTTATTTTGCTATTCTATACTATAAAAAAGCATTTTTCATAAGTATATATATAATAGAACCATACAATATTTACCATGGTAATTAAAAAAATTTATATGCTCTTATGGTCCCTATTAAAACTTTACCTACTTCATAAGTGAGAGGTCAATGTGGAATTGTGAGAGAGTTCATTTTCTTTCATAGGCTGCAAATGCTAGTATGTCCTTGTAACCGAGTAGTTGGTAAGTCATTTACTAATCATAAGGCAAAGGGGCAATGTTTGGTTGGCTCATCAATAACTTTTTGACAAAAAGCTTTTTCATTAATTTGGGTGAATTAAGTTTGATCATCTGTACCATCCAAATACAAAAAGAAAAAGAAAAAAGAAAAAGAAAACCTTTGAGCATTGTTTACTTTTTTTTCTTTTTCCTTGATATGTTAATAATGGAATTTTTCGATAACATGAAAAATACAAGACAACAAAAAGATACAATGAAAAATAAAGCAATATTCCTTTTTAAAAAGAGGAAAACTATGATCAATAGACAAGAAAAAAGTGAGAATTATACAGGAAAATAAACATATGGATAAAACTAGCTCGTACAAGCAAGAAAAGACATCAAGTAGGAATGTATAAACTTGGACGGATGGCAAGTGCTATCTGCCCCAGCATTTCATGGGGTTCGAGTCACAAAAATCAGTTCTCCACAAAAACAAAATGTGGGAAATGATGCTTATCTGTTACCTCTCCCCGGATCCTATTGTTAGAAAGAATATTGTACATTGTTACAACCCCATAAAACGTATTCAATTCCAATATGGTACGTCTATGACAAGAATTTATCAATTAATAACACGATTTGAACTGTAATTTTGCCACACCAGTATATATGAAAAACAAACTTCTCTATTCTTGTTGTCACAGGCAATTCTATAACATAACATTCATTAAATATTGTCAGTTAACTTCAACAGCCATCCTTACATATTAGATTGTAAGTGAATGACCAAAACAAATTCATATCCTGTAGTCATTTCCAATATATATATATATATATTATAAATAGCACTACTTTTGGGGGACTAAGGGAATCAAATTAAATAAGAGAACTTGAAGAACCATTGAATGGGAGATTTATTAGTAGCTCTTGGCTGACCCTTAAGGAATTAGTGACCTCCTGAAGGTGGTTGAAATTATTTTGTAAAACTGCAGCTTTCTGCTAGCTGTTATAATCACCAATGTCCTAGTTTAGTAGCAACAATAAAAGCTTCCAAAAAAACACATTGTCATTGTTTTATCTCATCGTTTGTTATTTACCTATCAAATGCAAGGTGGTGGGACTAACATTAATAAATACATATGGAACTTGCTAGCTTGTGTCTAGTAAAAAGAAAATTCAATAAGAAAAGACGATGGATGTAGCATTACTCAAAAAGTAAGAAATAAAACGACAGGAAAAAAGTGGGTGCATTTTCGGGTCGTGCATTTTCTTTAGTTAATCTGTTACTCCTTTAAGAATGAATTGTCTTAACCAACAGAAAGGGAAAAAAAACACTTACACAATTTAATCATGATCTGAGCCAAGTATACTATTGGATAGGGGGAGGGAAAGGTTAGTTGAACCCACAGACGTGGGTGGGGTGCCACTATAAGTGGGCTAACCCCTCTCCTCGAACCATCATGATAATCTTGATCCAACAACAAAATAGGAGAGGAAGAGAGTGTGTGTTACTATCTCGGATGTTCCCTTGGGTGAAAATAACCGTTTATCTGTCTTTGAGAGGATTATGTAATTGCTTGTTGATCCCATCAAGTGAAATTTTAAATTTAAGCATTTACGATGATAAGAGTGTTGATAACGCACAATGAATTATTATTTAGATTTAAAAATTCACTTCAAAAGTGGTCTGAATTTTAAATTAGGGTCCTAACTCTGTAAAGAAAATTAAAGAATGGCCTAACTTATTTTTGAGTATTGAATGTGATAGCAGAATCTATGTTTGCCCTTAATTTTCAACTTCAAAATTTGGCAATTTTATGTTTCAAACACTATTAATTGAAAAAAAAATTTAGCATTAAACTTCAATTTTGTCATACAATCCCTATTTTAAATTATTTAGTCAAGCGTTATATTAATTTCAAGGGCAAAAAATGCAAAAAAGACATTGCCCACAACTTATAAGGTGTCATTGTAATATTGTAGAAACTAATACATAGAACACCCATTCTAAGCTCCCCTCTTTAGCAATGTTACATACATGTGATGTATTGATCAATTTATACTTTGTAAACATGCTTTTCATTAGTATTTTCTCCATTTTCATACAATATATGCTTAAATATATATAAGCCTCTTTTGGTGTGTTGAACTATCTCTTTGGCACAAAGGAACTAGATAATCACTCATTGGTATCTAGTTTTTAATTCTTTACATTAGCTCATGTCGGTATTTTAGTTATTTTAATCTCTCAAGAAAGTAAAAATAATACTCTCCAGAAAGCTTACTTAATCACCCACAGGCTACTGGCTAGCTCTAGTATTAAATTCAGCTTTGGCCCAACATAAATGCTGAACTAAAGTCTAAACCCTCGAACCAAAAACTCTTACAGGTTAGGTTCTAAGATTTGTCAAATGAAAGGACAGGAAAAATTAGAAAAATAAAAAAAAAATTTCTTTTGTTTACTTGGACTAAAATAATGAAAAGCAAATAAATAGGCATTACTTAATAAATTTATCTTTTAATTTGGTTAGCCATACGAAGTAAACAAGTTTATGTAATTTCATTTTCTCTTTCTTTCTTTTTTTTCCTTAACAAATCCTAGACACAAAACATAGCATTAAGGAAATTCGAGTTCTACCCTTTCGTCTATTCACTAATGTTATTGTTCAAAATATTTTTTTTAATACAAAGGGTATGCATGTTATGATTTTTGTTCACATAATCATCTTTATAAGGAATTGATGTTTTTTTCTTTACAATCTTTCAATTTAAACTCAATAAAATGTTTTTTTGGAAAGAAAATTGAAATAATTACCTGAATAATGATGTATGATTTCATTTTTGGCAAGGAACTGTACCCAAAAAAATATTTTGCTTCAAACTCTCCCAAATTTTCTTTATTTAGAAGATGATTAGTATCTAAATTTGACTGATATTAAATAGATAAATCAAATTAAAGTAAGTCTGTTATACAACAAGATGGCCTAGTGGTTGGATCTTGACCTATCAACTTTTTTTGTTGATTAGCATGGTTTCAAAATACGAAACATATAGTCTCTGCAAATGTAGAGATAAGGTTGTGGATATCTAACTCTCTCAAACTATTCAATTACAAGAAGTCTCAAACACTAGATTTCCCTTTTATAAATTTTTTATTGATTAGCAATTGAAAACAGGTATACAAATGCTAATTTTTAAGGATACGTAAATCCTTGGGAAAATTTTTGACACTTCTCCATTCTTGCAATTACTGAGCATAAAAATTTCCTTTTATCTAGATCTATAAATCGACTAATATCCATTTCACAAACATTTTCGATTAGGTATTTCCAAAGAATTGATTTTGCCAAAATATTTCTGGTTGCTTACAAAGCAAGTCTTGCATGGGGCAGCTGTACTTGATTCTCTTGGAGTTATACGTTGCTTTGTCAACAACCAAAATCAGTTTTGCGGGACAATAACACGAACCTTTCTACACTCCAGTCTTATCAAGCTTTGTCTTTCTTTTCGATATTATTGTCAATTGTGCTATGTTTAAATTTTAAATTTATTAATAAAAAATAAATTAAAAATAAAATTAATTCTATGAATTTATTTTTTATATGTATCCAAACATGAAAAGGAATTCCTGATAATTACCTATTGTCTTTCTTCTTATTTTTCTAATCCAACAAAACAAAAAATAATAATATAGCTTCTTTTGTCTCATTTTCTTTTTCTATATATTCTGTGTTGTGCTCCTCTAAAATTTAAGATTCAAACACAGCATTAGTAACAAATAAATAATTTTTCAGTGCATATAAATGCAATGAGATGAGAAAATAAAACGAGGGTTTTCATTACTAATTTATTGGTTGATTACAATAAGCTACAATGGAAATGAGCTAAAAATTTATAGGTATGATAATTCTATTAATACAATTTATTACAATGAGATAACGAACACTTGTAAATAGAATAAGGGTAACCATTACCAATTTATTAGTTTATTACAGTAGCTAAAATAAAAATATGCTAAATTTATAGTTATGATAATTACATCAATAGCTCTCATTGTGACGTTGTGAGACTCATCCATTTAAGAGAAAGACAATAGATGCATCCACTAAAATTATAGCCTCGTTTGGATCAATTTATAAACTGTCTGATTTACATAGCTTATGGTTTTGTTAATTATTTTTTCAAAAAAATAAAAAAATATAAACCAAAAACTCATAAAAAAAAAACATTTCAATTTTAGTTGAAAAGCTAATAAAGATGAAAAATTAGTTAAATAAGCAGGTAAATAAATTTATCAAAACAAGCACTGTTTTGTACAATACATTGTACCCATGAACATTAACTTCAAGAAATGCCATTTTATGCAAATATGCTAAAGCTATTATGTCAAAATTATCTCTGGATATGGAACTGTGGCAGTGGGGCCAAGGTTCATACAACTATGTGGACATATTATCCTATAATAAATAAATTGTGACATGCAAGCCTTTTAGTTTATTGTTATTTGTTGGTGGTTCAAAATACAAAAATAATCTCTTTACACATATACGAGAAAAGACGGTTTAATCTGATCGTCCCAAATCCTGGTGGACTCAGGACTTTACATAGGAGGGCTAAGGTAAAAAAAAATTGTTCAAAGGTGAGTAAGGTAAAAGACATATATTTTGGAGGGGCCATTACACTATATTTTTTACTAATATACAAAAATCTATAGGGACTTGAGGGAAATTTAAAAATTTTGGGATCACGCCGCCCCCTCCCCCCCCCCCGGTCCGTCCGTCCGTCCGTCCGTCCGTCCGCCGATGGTCCCAAATTTCCAGTAATAAGAGTTTCGTGTGCTGAAGTACCATTACATATAAATTTTGAGTTAATGTTGGCCACACAATGCTAGGTACCTTTTGAGCATATAATTCCCTCATTTTGAGTGAAGAGAAATTTTGATTCCAGTTTTTATACAAGTTCCATATTTTTACCCACTAAACTGACTGAACTAACTCATTTGTAAATGAAATTGTTTTAATTAACTATGAAATTCTTGCTCTGCGAAACAAAAAAAAAAAAAAAAAATAGAAAGTTTGCAAATTGACCATTTATTTGAGGAGTGCAACTGATAAATTGAAAGGTACACATTGGTTTGAAAAATTCATTTAAGAGTAAATGTTGCGGCACCTCATCACAAGTTTTGCTCACCATAACTTTTTTAATGCTTTCCATAAGAATGTGACCCTTTTTGGTACCTCGCTTGTATAAAATAATTTTATAATCTATCTATATTATATATTATAGCAATACGTTAGGAGGCTTTTGAAGCTAAAAGTTCTAATTTAATTTTGTCATATTTTTTAATTAGTAAAATATAAAAATACACGTGGCTTGATTTGATTGGTTGTATTTAAATTATTCTGTTTACTTTAAGTTTTATTATATTTTGTCAGTTAGCCCATATGGTAAGTTTTTCAAATTTCTTTCAATTATGCTCCTTACATAGAATCTTTAATAAAAAATAAAAATAATTTTAAATTTCTATGAAAGGAAGCACATATGTATCAAAATTATTAATATTGTTATTACCTATCAATCACATCACTTTAAAAATTGTTAAAAAATAATAACAAAAATAAATAAAAAATTTGACGAAGTCTAATGAAATTTAAGTTATTATATTTATTTGCTTCTCAATAGATGAATGATTGGTTTAAGCATGAAATTAAATTAAAAGTGATTGTATTGTCTAGCTTTAGTAGCCAGATTGAATCCAAGGCAATTTTTTTTTAATTGTGTTAATGTTAGTATGAAGATGTTCTTAACTTTCTCTATTTTTATTTTTTAGTAACTTTATAATATTTTATTTTTAAAATTTTAAAGTATATCATAGACAGAAAATAAAAAAAAAGTAACTCAAGTATTTTTATTTTACAATTCAAATATTAATGTTTCTATAAAGCTTGACAATGTTTATAGTACATTCAATGTGACAACAAATTTTAATAATATAAGTGCACGTGTTTAGGTTAGGTTAAGGAGATGTTTACTTCTATTAGTTCACTCAAACTTATAAGTATCATTAATCTTATGATGTGCGCTTTGAGTTAAACATAACCATAACATGCATGATAATCGTGAAAATAGTTTGTTGGCCTAAATAAATCAATGAAACTAAATTAAGAATCATATTCCCCTATTTAAGTATGTTAGATATTTAATAATAAATTACACTTCTCTAACTTAAATTTCAAACCATTTTCTCTAAATTTATTGTTTTAAGTGATAATATTTAATGCACTTAATGGATAATTCATTTACAATAAACAGACTCATGCACTTAACAAGTTTAAAAATTAATATAGCTTCTTAGCAAAATTTTAACCATATATTTTTTTATCTTCGTCTACATATTTTTATTAGAATCAATTGATAGTATTTAATTGTAGAATATGGATATATTATATTTAATATAATTCATATTAGTAGGTTAACGTTAAGAATAAAAAAAATTCTTTAATATTATAAATTATCTTATTTTTTAAACTTATTATCTACATCCATGCATAGCACGAGTTCACTGTTAGTATTTGTTTTGAATTAAACTCTTCTTGTAGTGCTTCAGTTTATGATTTACTAGAAATTTTTTTAAAATTACAAATTCATTCCCTTTTTGCTCCATTATTATCAAGAAACCAAGCTCCCCTTTAGTTGTCTAGAAAAATTGTGAATTTCGAATAGCTTTGTAAATTAGATAATTACATGTACTTCTCTATCGAAGCTAAATTAGATAGTTGATTCCAAAACTTTATGGAAGGTCAGTTCCATTTTTTTCAATTTGAATTTAAGATTACTTAATCTAAATTAGGACATCCAAATTTATTGTATTTGTTGCTCACACAAATTTGTATAAACTCATTTACAAATTCATAAATGTTGAATTAACAAATTCAAACCATGCAATTAAAGAAATAAACAAATGTGTGCAAGTTTTAAATGTTAAATTAATTAATGAATTAGGTGGTAATTATGTTAAAAGCTTATTATTTTACAAAACTTAAGAAAGAGTAGAAACCTTTAAATCACGCATCCATTTAAAAAGAAGAAGAAAAAAAGAGTTAAAATAAAATTTACGGATTTAAATTTCCGAAACACAAATTTAAAAAAAAAAACAAAATTCGATGTTTGAATTAATAAATAAAAAAAAAGAAAATACACGTGACCAAGGAAACCATTCGGTAGAGGGGCCATGATCTTCTGCAGCGCACGTCTTATTCTCACCAATATATTGACCATCCGTTATGTAAACTCATTGTATTTTCATGACACCTACGGTCATGAAAAGATCTAAGATGAATATGTGACTTATCCGACGATGGAAACCGAAGGCAGAACAAAAGTCAGTGCCACGTGTATGAAGTGAACCAAATCATATGAAAAGAGTCAGACTCAAAGAAAGAAATGAAAGAATTGGAATCTACCCCTCGCCACACAAAATAGTAAATCAGGATATACATGTATAACATATATCTACGGCTCATATATATATATATATATATATTCATTCCACTTACTCATTTTCGTTATTATATTGCCCAACATATACATATAGGTTTTCTCTCTCTCCGCCACCACCCACATCTTCTATTCGCTTCTCTCTCTACCACAGCTTCCTGTTTTCTCTCTCTAGCTGTTCTGTGTCCAAGACGAAGGCAACACAATGGACGAGTGGGTGACCGCGGCGTTAACTGACGACGCGGTGGTGGTGGAGCTGTTGTTTCGGCTGAAGCAGTCATCGGAGTCGTTCGTGTCGCAGCAGCCCAAGCTGCCGCTGGTGGTGCTGCCGCTGGGGTGGGGACACCACCAGCCGCGGTCGAAGCCGGCCGTCACCGCGAAGAAGGAGCGCGAGTCGACGAGGTGCAGCCCGACCACGCCGCTATCCTGGAGCGGGGACGGCGGCGGCGCTTCCACTAGCGACGGATGCGACGAGTCCAGCCGGCCATCCGATCATTCCTCTGGCGGCAGATCCAAGGTTCGTATCTATTTCTCCGACCTCCTCACCCTCTCCTCCGTCTCCGGCGGTGCTGTCAGATTACTCGCCACCTGATCTCTCGCGTGTCACACTTTTTGTCTATTGAGTGAAATTATCCCAAGCCAGTGAGCTAATTACATCTCAGGCTTTCCGACCTTCGAAGTTTTCGCTTCCGGTTTTGAGTCTATCAGAGCGTTTTGGGTTTGCAAATCGCTATTTTTTGGCTTACTTGACAATTTTGCCCTGTATTTGTCGTCTTTTCACCTCGCAATTGTCAGTGGCTCGTCTTCTTCCGACGACTGCGAGCTTTACGGCCACCGGATCTGTGTTTGTGTCAATTTTTCGGTTGACCGAGCTGCCCCTGGGATGCTGGTAAAATTACCAGATACGAGTCTTGTTTTTGAAGTATCTCTCGAGGTCGCTGTTTACTTGTCGTTCGACGAGACATTCTTGACTTCGACAGGAAGGACTTTCTTTTGGTTTTATGACGATTTTACCCTCACTGGCCAATCTTAATTACTGTATCACCCGTGAAGCGGTGGCTCCTCTTCTTAGATACCACGCGCATCGTTTTCCGTTCTCGTTTGTCTAGTTTCAGTTGACGAAAATGCCCCGGTCGGCACGAGGTTGGACAAGGGCAACTTCGTAAGAAGGTAGATTTTAACGAATCGGGCGCCGGTCCCCTTTGTTCGGCTCAGCTCCTACCATAATATTCAGAATTTTTTTAAATTCGTAACATATTAATGACTCAATTCTAATGAATTATATTTTTTATTTAAATTTTTTATTTTATTTAATGTTAAAAAAATTAATAAAATGAGAATGTAAGTTTGAATAAGACAGTAGCATTATTTATTAAATTTAAATGACTAACACATAGCGTAATTAAATAAAAAATTTAAAAGATTCTTAATATTAAAATTTAGAGAGAAGTTGAACCTGCTTTGATTGGTGGCCGCTGCTGCTGATTCATGTAGTGTGCAGCCCACACAAATTTTTTTTGAGAAAATTATACTTTATCCTCTTATAGTTTGAGTAAAAATTAAATAATAATTTAAATATAAATATATAATTTTTATAATTTAAATTTATTTACAAAATTTATAAAAATTATGTTGTATGAGTATTTTTTATTATTTTATTTCTTTGAATTAGAATATTAAAAATATAATTTTATTTTTTATATCAAAATAAATAATTATCTTTTAGAGAGTTTCTTTTTTGTTATTTTATCGAATTATTTTGTTGATATTTTATTTTAAAAGAATAAAATATTTTTATAATGTAATTTTAATTAAATTTAATAATTTTTGTTTATTTTTAAAATAAATTTAAATTATAAAAATTCATATATTTACTCTTAAAGTACTTAAAGATTATTTAATTTTCGCTTCTCAAACAAGAAGGGAGTAAATTATAATTATTTTAATTTTTTTTTCTCACTCATTTTTTTGGACCAAAATGCCCGCATAGGAGGGATGGGTGATTACATTGTCACGTAAGGTGAGCCGGAAGCGAGAGGCAGAAGTTTGTTCAACGTTTTGTTTTCTCCGCCTCTTTTCCGCGGTCACCTGTAATTTTTACGTTGTCTGAGGATTTTATATGTATTTGTCAGTTTGACAGAACCACCCTTGAAGCCCCCGTGTAAGTGCGCTTTCGGCGGAGGACAGTTTTGTCAGGACGAAGAAAGTATACACTATTCCTACTATAATTTCCCAATAAGGGGGTTGCGAAGTGACAAATCGGGAACACCCTCTCTTTAAAAAAAAAATCTTTCCTATTCTCTCTCTTTTATTGAACGAAAATACCCTTCAAACATAGGCAAAATTGAGCCCATAGCAAGGGCATTTTGGTCATTATGAAAACTGGGGTGGTGGTTTGGGTGGACCTCATTGGAGAAAGGGTACTGAGAGGTGGAGTGATGGCCTGGCCTACTCCCTTGTTTGGGGTTTTTGGGATTGGATTGGTTGCAGCTGCCCTTTTTTTTTTTTGTTTCTTTTTGTTTGTTTTTTTTTGGTCTTTTTCCACTCGACCTTTATTGTTTGCCTTTTGCCCTTTGAACTTGAGATGAGAAAAGTCTTTGTCACTCACACGCTGTCCGCCATATATTTTACACATGGAGAGTGGGTTTGGGGCGTGGATTGTGTTATTTTGTGAGGCTCTCTGCAACCTCTGTAGGCTGTAGATATATAGGTAATTAGGTAGGGGGTTTTAAAAGATTGGATGAATGGGGCCATTTCATTTTGGTCAAAAAAAAAATGCCTAAAGGGGAAATCAACGTTGTTTTTGGTGTTTGGGCGACCCAATCTCAACACCTCTGGAGGTAGAGTCTTTTTAACTCTTTTGATGAGTCCAATCAGGATGATATCAATTCTAGTATTATTGTTAGGTGTATAGACGTGGGGCCTTCTCATTTGCCACGTGGTATGGTTGGGACAAAGTTTGAGGGCTCCACTCTTACAAATTTAGCGTTAGGGTTCTTGTTTTTCCTTTGTAGGCTTTTTTTCTGTTAATTTTATTCCTTTTCCCTGTCAAATGCTGTAATTCTGATCTGTTGCTTGCTGCCTTGCTTGTTATGATGGGCCCACAGTTGTATTTCTTTGTCTTCCTTATTTCTTCCGTTTTAATGGGTCCAAGAAAAGGTACCAGAGCTGGGCTGAGTGCCCTTGCGGTGGGCTTGAGCTTGTCCATATATGTGTGTAAATGGGCCCATGGCTTCTCTCTCTCCATGAGGAAGCTGAGAGTTGAGAGTAATGCTGTAATCCTCTATATATACATATATATATAGCACATATACTAGTTGATTCTTTTTTTTAGCCTTTTCCGTCCCCTGTTTAGAATTATCCTGTCAGACCACTATATATATAGACATAAATTGTATGTATAAATGCATCAGCTTATCTTGAGAACTCTTTTCTGTTGTTATTCACTTGCTCATAATCCAATCCCTTTAATAACACATGCTGAATTGTGGGTGTTTTCAGGGTACGTTTACTAACGAGACCACTGCCACTGGCACCACCAACAATCGATCAAGAAAAAAAAAGGTAGCTTTTTCTAAGTGACAGTTGGACAGAAACCCAATTCCTCGCTAATTTTGCTTCTTTTTGTTATACCAAAATGCAACATATGCTGTATTCTAAGTTTGTAATCTACTACTCCTGGTTTGTACAACTTAACTGGGCCCTATGATTTGACATTCTTTTCTTGACTGTGTAGCAGACATTTTCGGAACTTAAAGATGAGGAGAGTTTGCTGCTGAAGGAACAGATACATTTGAAGAAGGTAAGCAGCCAAAGCGTCTAATTGGACTCATTCTATATTTGTTTGATGGTGGTTTATCCTAATTTTTCAGTACTATTTGTATATTTGTCAAACAGGAGGTAGCAACCTTACGCGTAACACTCGAGGAACAGATAGCCAGAAGTGACAATTTGAAGAGACTCAAGGTAACCCATTTGCTCTTTTCCTCTCTATTTCCTTATCTGAATCTTTTGCAGTTACTATAGCAATTCTTGTGTCTAGTGAAAATGTAATGTAGTCAAACGTAAGAGTCTTGAACCAGAAAGGCTAACTAGTAAGTTCATATTCTTACAGGCTAATACCAACTCGGTATGGTATATGAACATAATTATTTGTTTTTTCTCTAGTAGTGTGAATGGTAAAATGAGATCTTTAATCCCAAGACCTTTCCGAGAAATCATCCCATTATTTTACTGTAATGAGCGAGCGTGCGTGCGTGCGTGCGTGCGTGCGTGTGTGTGAGAGAGAGAGAGAGAGAGAGAGAGAGATAGAGGTCATTTCTAAATTTTTAAGGATGAATTTGGACCATATAAGTTGGTTACTACTTACGTTTGTGACCAAATTTGGCAATCGGGATATATGTGTGTTTGCTTAAAGATGCTACCTATCTTCTTCTTTTGTGTGTGTGTGTGTGTGCGCCTGCGCATGTGCTCAAGCTCACTTGTTTGGATGTCTATATATGGTGGTTGAAATAGTGAGTTTTCCCCTTTACAAGTGGAAGACGTTATTGAGGCTAGACATGGATGTCGTGTTTGATAAAAAATACAATGTTTTTGGTATTCAATAATGGTAGTAATGATGCTGTCCTTCAATGTGCTGATCCTTTGGTTCAGTCAATGCTCAAGTTTTTTCCTTGTTACTTCATGATTCAACATAATCCCCTTGAGTTTTGTCTAGCATTTACAGTTTATATATCTGATTTATCATTTATTTATTTCATAATGAAAACTATAGATGATCTTGAGACAGACGAAGGTGATGATGTAAAATATTGTTTGTGCAGCTTGATCTACACTTACATTCTGCAAATAAGATGGCGGCAACATCAGATGCGCCGAAGGCTGTGAATTCCCATCAACCCAATTTGGAAGAAGCTTCTACTCTTGACAATGTTCCAGTCTCACCAACAATTACCATGCATGACGGTCATCCAGCACCTGATTCCTGCAAGATAGAAAAGCAAGCTGAGACCATGGAAAGATGCTTCATTCTTCCTGATTTAAATATGATGCCATTTGAAGAGGATTCTGGTTGTGATACTTTATATGGATTGAGCTGATGAGAAACAATGCGCCTGTTTCCTTATTCTGAAGCAAGTGGCTGTGATTATTAAAGGGGGCTTCTTGGTTCAATAAAGATAGTCCACTAATCCTGAATTTGCCAAGGAGCTGCTTGTAAGTATAGAAAAATCTTCGTCTCCCTGGGGCAAAGTCATGGATAAAATTACTTGACATACGCTCAAACTGCCAATTCTTGAGAGGTAATAGAAGCTGAGTCCTCGTGAAGGAGGTTTTGAGGGTAGTGTAGAGATCCTAGCTGTTAGACATGTAGAAAATTTTGATGTTTTTCAGGTTTCCATATTTCTCGAAATTCTTTTGGGGTAAATCCTCATTACTTCATTTCGGGAATACATAAATGTGTCTTTATTCTTTCGTTCATATACAGTTGTTAGATACGTGTCAACTACATATGCATTTGTTTCAAAAGTTTTGTTTCTTTTCGCATCTGTTTCCGAGACAATCTATTAAGCTCATTTACAAATCCACCAAAAAAGGTATTAATTAATTCTAAATAGCAAATAGCAGAAATTATAAAATAAAGCAATTCAAGCAACCGGAAAGGGACCTCTCTGCCAGTTGATTTTGTCTAGGCTCTAGAAATGCAATGAGATTTATTTAGATCAACCAAACTGTTACTAAGGCACTAAACTAATAAATATTCAAGTTGCCAATATTTGACTGCTCGTTTTGCTTTAAATATCTTGGGAGCTAGGGTTATTAGCATGGACGCTAAGCAAAGCCAACTATCAGTTTGTGTTTGTACATGGGTTGCATCTCTTGTTACTTCTTAATACAATCATTGAAAAAACGAAGCTAACTATCAGAAATTCGGACTTTTTGAACGGCTCGAGCCGACAATATTGAACCTAATTTGAGCAATTCAATCTGTGTCGGATGCTAATTTACTCTTCTTTAATTGTAGAAGTTGTGAATATTCCTTTCCATGCTTTGGAGTATCAATATTAATTAATATCAGAATTACAGGTTTGTCCACTTAACAAAGATGTGAATGCACCCATTATTGATAATAGGTTTATTTGTCTATCTTTGATTTGTTTTTTTTTTACTTTTTGCTAAGTGAAAGTGAAAAGTGACAACCAACATAGTAACCCCTTAGATGTGACTATAAGAGTTTTCACTCGCTGCAAAATATTCAGTTTGAACGATAGCTACTAAGAAAGACAAGTCCGTTACCACAGTCCTACCAAAGTACAAACAACATTCAACTCCCTCTCAATAGCATCTAGTTCATGCAACTACTACCACAAGCGAATTCTAACACGCAACAGTTTGAAAAAAAAAACAAAGTTATAAGTTCAATTACTAAAATCAAGTCAACTACTGTTCTGGTGGTGTCTATTTTTAAAGGCATTCACAGGAGGTTCATATGGCTTATCGAAGTCGGGTTCACATGGCTTATCCGAGTCCGGTCCCATAACAAAGGGTGAGCCTTGATACTGTAGTAAAGTTGCCTCATCGTAACCTAGGCTTCACAAATTCAAAAAACGAAAACAACTCTCTCTGAACCCAGGGATAGGACCTTCCTAGACCCTGCAATGGTGGGAGCCTCATGTCTACCCACCGATTGGATGGCACTTGTAGATGTTGAAAGATTAGAAATTTGTATAAAATTTGAAGGTGCAGAAACATGGAAAGCTGGTGCATTAGCAAAAAATACCCACCAGCAGAAATTTTACCCAGAATAGCTCCATGGGGTTAAATGATTTAATCAACCGGAGAAAATTAAAACCGAAAGATCTCAACTACTTAAAACTTGATTAAATAATTGCAGTAATTTATTTGTATTTTAGCCACTGAAACAAAGAGACATGCTCTTCTTTTATCTCCTATACGTTCTTTCTTACCTGACAAGGTAAAACCAAAGAGATTAACAACACTACCTAAAGCATTGCCCAGCGGTAATGAAAGGGTTAAGAGTTCAATATCCCTCATCTATCGCCAGGGAAGAGGGGGGGATTGTGTGTGTGAGAGAGAGAGAGAGATAGAGAAAGGAAAAAAATAAAAAAAATAAAAAGCGGATAAGCAACAATATCTGTCACAAACAAGTTTAAATCGCTCAAATCTTCGAATTTCTATGCCCTAAGAATATGATTTATGGTCTTTGATCCCATCTTTATTTCTTGTGTTTATTAGCAAAATAATCCTGTATATAAATAAAAAATAATCAGATAGCCTGGGAGGACTAGCCCTAACGATAACTATGAAAGTTTAAGTTCTAGAATGAATAGTGTACTGAACCCATCACTCAAACAGAAGGAAGTAGTTTCATGGTATTCTATCAATCTCCTATCATTTAGGAAAAAATATAAATACCATTACATGAACACGTACTACAACAAAAAAATACAAAAATACAAAAATAGAAAGAGGTCAATTCTGATAGAAAAATAAGAAGCTCTCACCGACTCTGTATCCCATGGCAAGCAAATGAATCCTATTATTTCCAATTACAACTACAATAAAATATAAGAAACCTCTTGTTTAATGTGGATTAAGTATTTGATAGACCGCCTTCAGTCCGATTCATACTAATCAAAACAGGTATTAGGCCAAGCTTACAAAGAAAAAGGTATCATATCTCTACCTTAATTTATAGTCTCAAAATTTCAAGTACAAAACAGGATGAACTGCTATTACTCTTTGAGAGATACCCAGAGATGGGATTTCACCATCGATACAAACATCAACTATTGTACATAAACATGGAAACTTTCTAGGTGGCATGTTTCAGCTTTTCTTCAACAAGCTCAATACAACGGTACAAAACTAACTCAACAGGGTTCAAGGAGCACACAGTGTCTACTGCAAGTTGATCTACAATACCTGTCACTAGGGTTCGGAGAGGTAGAAGCCATTCGTTGTAGGCCTTCTGTAAGTTTTTCTTGGACAGCACTCCAGTGTAGTTGGTGTTCCCTGTGTCATTTATCACCAGAGTCAGAAAAACCTGCGGCACTTAACAGAACCAATTTCACCTTTGCCTTCTAGAAGGTTTATGTATTAGAGGCAAAATCCAGTTTAGGTTACAAAGATCCAAATCTCAAGGGCTTTGCACAGATGCTATCTTGGTTAATCTTGTTCATACTTCCAAGGTTTTTGAAGTTACTTCTACCAAATTATGAAATGCATTGAAACTACTCATGTAAGCATTTGATTAAGCTATCAGGCTTTACTTTATGCATCCCTTATCACAATTCAATACAAGCATCCATGAAGATCTAATAACCACAGTATTTACATGGACTTGCTCGTCATCAACCACTGCAGACAATGTCCCTCTTTCTAGGAACTAAAGAAACCTGAAGAGATGTGACCCATGCACCAAACAGGCCACAACAATCTCTCAAGTGAACCATGTTGTTATACCTACAAAACAATTGATGACAGTAAGGGCCAATACAGGCAAATAACCCTCGTGGATTTTTCTTTGCCGAAAAAATGCCATCTTTTAAAAGAACGAAAGGAACTCGAATGCATTTCCCAAAAAGTGGCTAATCCTTATATACACCCGTCCAATAATGTTTTTCACCTGAGTCAGGGAGATCTAAAAGGTTAAAACTTTGTGTGATACTAGTAGAATGTTCTGAAAAGCAGTCCACTGCATTATACTGGGATGGTTTGACTAAACTTAGCCCAGCATCAGACTGGATGGCAAAAGATAGAAAAATATATTTTCAAAAGATGACTGGTGTAGTTGGTCAGCCAGACCAGGTTATGTCATCTGTTGAATTAATACACGACCTAACCCTTTCCAACAATATTGCTACCTTTAAAGTTCAAATGAATGTAATGTAAAAAATTAGGCCCACATTATTGCCAAAGAACATTGCTACTAGGAATGTGGATTGTGCCTGTGTGGAATGGGAATGGGGCATGGTACACCACAAGCTCTAAAATGTACATAGGGGTAGGCTAATATACACAACTGGAATTTAATGAGGTATTTATAAACCCGAAGGGATTACTGATGCAGTAGCAGGCATGGCGTTGAACTACATGGAGCACTTGGACCTATCTAGGGCAAATTAGGCAGCTGACGGAGGTATATTGGAATTGCGCAAAATTTGGCAAGTTGATGGGAAATGCGATTCTAGGAACAACTCATTGTGACCTCGTCGCGATGAGGAACACTGGAATTTCGGCAAATTCCATCATTTAGGCCTCGAAAAAAGCGATCTTGCCCTTTATAGTAATATTTAGATTTTTCATATATTTTTCTGTAGATGCCGGTATTTGACCCCGTCAATTCTGGCATGATTCTAATGTCTTAGATTAGTGGTTTCTGGTTTTAGTTTTATTTTGCCATTTTTAATAATTTTCTGTAATTTCTTAATTTTCGCACAATTAGAGTCCAATTAGGGTTTCAGATCTTTTTCTACATAAATAGATGTATAGGCTTTGTCCCAAGGCAACTTTTATTCTTCGTCCCAAGGCAACTTTTGATGAATAAAGAATTGAGAGATTTCTCTTATTTTTTGGTTTTTGGGTATTCTTTGTGAATCAACCAATAGTTGATGCTTTCATTATGGTAGTCTGCAGAATTAACACATTGAAAAAGAGCCTAGTTTTTGGTATTCATGCGCGAATCAACAAATCCTAACCTGTTTATCACTATTTCTATACGCTTCGCTGCATCAATCACTGTTACCAATTACATATTTAGTGAAACAAAATCTGCTAATAGTCATTTCAACTTTTTGAAGCTTTCTAATATTCAAATGATTTGTGTAAAAACATATTTCTGAGTGTATCATAGATACGTAAAGCCATTGATGCACTATGGCCCGTTATTTAGATATCTCCTACCAAACCTCAAATCTTTCTAGATTTTGATTCATCACATTTGATGTTTACTCTTCTAGGAAGAAAATTAAGGATATGCATAGGAAAAAAATGTTAGGATCAATAAATTTAGTTTTTTGGAACAAACGTCAGTCACTTACGACAAATGCATTCCACAATGTAAATCCCTAGAATATTGCTGTGTTTTCTTAACTCTGCCATGGAGCATTTTCATACTTCCATGACATAGAGATGCATATGTAAAAGAAAATGAGACAAGAAATAAAATACAGAGAGAAGAGTTCAGGGAGAAAGACATAAGACAGAGCATACAGATAAATTAGAGAAGTGGAAGAATGAGAACTGGGGGCAAATGTCTTCCAACTACTCAACTTTTATTTTTCTTAGGCTAAATTCATTTTTCCGCTAAATGCCATTTATAGACCTCACAAAAACCTAAAACAAGTAATTATCATATAAAAATATGCATACCCAATTTGGTAACAATTTAAGCCCCACAATTAATACCAAAATCCCTAAAAACATCTAAAAGATAAGGAAACCTAGCAACATAATTAGATAATATTCCAACATCAGTCTAATGACCGTGACAATTTTCATGTCAATCTTTACATTCATCGACTTGGCTGCATCAGAAGTAACCTTAGTTATTTCAATTGAGTTTCCTCACTTTCAAAGTAAATAATAATAAAAACGCTCTCTTTCTTGGATTTGGGTAGCTCAAAAAGAAGAAAATTTCCACGCAATGCCTTGGTATAAAGTAGAACTGATAAACAGATTTGGGGGATGCCATTGGAGAGAAAGATGCTGTAAGTGAGAGCAATATACGCACCCAGCCACATGAAGTGGCCAGTCTAGAGATGCCAGCTATATTGGGCTGTTATTTCTTACAAGGCTTGATTTTGAATACTTTGGTTAAATGATTTTTCAATGATAATAACTGTCAGAGAGAAACTATGTAAGAGTGCAATAGAAACCTCCAATTTTTTGAAGCAGCCAAACCAAAGATTGCAGGCTGTTCTTGGTTATTGACATGAGACTTGCAATGTCTTTTACTATGTTAGCTGGATCGTTCCGGAACATAGAATGGGAAGGCAACGCAGCACGTCACATGTTCCAAAATTTGGTATGATTGGGGTAAACTTGTATGAATTACATTATTAGAATATAAGGTACTTCTCAACTAATTTTCTTTTAATAATTAGACATCCAACAAATTTAATCTTTCTTTTCAAATGAATCATGTAAAAACACACTTCTAAGAGCATTATAGTCTTTTTATTTTCAATATTCTTTTGCCAAAATATCATTCTCCCAGGATTTTCATTAATTATATTTCACATTTTTCCTCCTTAAGTAACCTTTAAGGAAATAAATTGGGTAAAGATAATGGGAACGTCTAAGATTGCTAAATTCACCATTTTGGAACATAAGTGTAACATGTTTTTGAATGCCATTCCCAAAACGTAAATTGGGTATTAGAGTATTGTGGTAATACTGGTCTTTTATTCTTTATTAGGGGAGGAAAACGGTTTTTTTGGCTGGGAATGTTATACATGATGGTCAAGATGAAAGGGGAAAAAAATTGGTCAGGGCTCTCTCTCTCTCTCTAACCTGTGTCAACAGGCCTCTCACTTACAGGTATCCCGTGTCTCCCGTATCATAGCTGTTTATTTTATTTTACCTTTTTTAATTGGGATACACAGGTAGAAGAGGAGATGAAGAGGGTGTTCAAACTCCTCAAGGTACCTGTTAAACAACTGATTTCATGACAAATACTCATCAAAGCCTCTTGCATTCACTTCACCCCAAAGCAACCATCTTAGTGCAGCTATAAAGATGAAAAAAAATAGAGACTCATGAAAAGACAAGCACAATAACATGCAACAAGTAATCACCTTTGTGAACAAGAATAGCATGGTTATAACCCTTTCTTGATCAACCATCATCATTAAAGAAGTAACCCTTACCTGTTGACTCTGTCATCAATACATATCTGTACAAGTTGAGGGCAGAAAGAACCTGCAGAATATGAAAAAAATACATGTCATCTAAATAAAACAAGTATTAAGTAAGAAAGTAGCCTATAATCATTCCTTACCAATATAAAGTATAATAATTTACATATTCACCGATAAAGAGATTATCTCTATTAGAAAGTAATGTCAAAGGAAATCAAACAGAATATATAAATCACTGGTATCCATACTCCAATATTTAATTTCCAGCACTCACCTACAATTTATACATAAGTTTCCCATCAACTAAAAAGCAAAAAAAAAAATTTCCAGCCTCTCAAGAATTGCAATGTTATTATATAAACACTTGTCATCAACACTTCTGATGACAACGCACAATTTGTATTAGAATTTCCAAACAAATAAATATATAAGCTTATTGCAATGCTGATGATAAAAAAATAATAATAATTCTATTATAATGCTAATTTGTAGATGGGAGTGTTTGGCATAGAGGAAAATTATGGGCAAGACCAAATTTGGTAGGTAGAAGCTTGGCACAGAGAAACGATTATTGTATTCCACAAAATTTCCTTTGCAGCAAAATGTTTTCTTCAAGTGAATGGTTACAATTTTCAGTTCTTCCAAAGATCATTAATTTATTTACATAAGAAACTCAAAGAAATTTTTCTATAATAGACTATCATAAATGGATGGATTTCCATATATGTATAATCTTACTTATAATCGTACCTGAAATAACAGAAACCCAAAAGTTGAAAAGTACAATGTCTTATGATAAGTTTACTTGAATGGATTTTATAAAGCAGACAGGCAGAATAGTTGAGCATTAAAGTGGTAAAAATAACAGCCCTAAATCAATTATGTCAAGAAAATATCGACCCAAGAAAGAAAACCAAAAGCAGAAAACAAAAAAAATAAAAATAAAAATAAATTGGGAGGGTGGAGAGGTTATGTCAAAGTAAAAGAAAAAAAACTATGGGGGTAAAGTCTCACAAATCCAGAAAAAAAAGCGCTTTGATCGGTTACAAGATCAATGGTTACATCACAATGGGAGATGATGCAACCTAAGGTCAGAGCTTTATGGCTCTCCAAAGAATCCTCATAGTCATTAATCAAGTCTTTGGTTTCAATTCCATAGCAAATAATTTCCAAAGATCAACAACTTGGTAATATGTGTCTGAGTATATATATATGTATAGAGAGAGAGAGAGAGAGAGAGAGAATTACTTTTAAAAGGACCAAAATGAATAGGAAGGATGGTAACTGTAACAGAAAAACCTTTGCAAAACAGGCAAGGTTAAGAAAGAATGAGAAGAGAGCGGGATGCAGATCAGTTTTAGTTTCTCAAAGCTTCTATGTGGACTTTGTCATGGATGGAATGAAATGGACTTATATGTGCATATGTATACACTCACACACAGAGAGTTACCCTTAAACAACCAAAATGCACAGGAAGGATGGTAACTCTAACAGAAAAACCTTTGCAAAAGAGAACGCACACTCCCAACAACCAACATGCCTATAGTGTACGCCTTCCAATAGCCCATGAAATAAATGATTATCTTAACTCTTAGGCTGTTCTAAACTATGTTACATAGACTCGGATATGGATGTCGAGTGCAAGTATGTGTCTGAGTGTCTAATTTGTCTAATTTCCATGTTGAAGAACATGGAGAGATAGCAAAATATTCATATTTCTCAATATACTTCTCTTATTTTTAGAATAAAATAGTGTTTGCAAAATGTAATACAGCATTTAATGCATAATATAAGAGTTTTATGGATATTTACATGGTAAACTCAAATTACAAAATATTTTTGTACATCCACCTAACAAAAGCACGGATATCATACCATATTTTTGTTATGAAATACATGTCTTAGACATATATTCATACCATACTCTTATTGTCAAAGCACGGATATGGATACAAGTATAGATTTGGACGCGGGACACCACATTTTTTGAAAAATGAGGATACAGATACGCCGAGAATACGGCAAAAAAGTAAATTTTTAATTGCTATGTACATAAACCACCAAAAATAAGATAAAAACAATTAAATAAATTCACAATTATAATACAATAACTAACAAGTTAAGAATTTGAAGATTTGGGTTTGGATATTTCATGTTTTGGTATTTTAATTTGAAATTTATAAATTTGACTCCATTTAATACATTTAATAATAACATTTTAACCTCATTGTGTCCTAAACAAGGATCAAAATTTCGTTTCGGTTGACTCTGAAACGAAAACGGTTCGGAAACATTTCAGAAATTTTTCGAAATGTTTCGCAAATATTCCAAAATTGACAAATAGTAAGATAAAAAAAATATACTTTTTTATATTTTTTCTCTACCAAAATGGGATCACATTTATGAAAAGTTTTAAATTTCGATTGACAAAACTTATTATTTAAGTATAAAGTATTCTGTTTTGGAGCATTTTTCTATGTTAGTGAGTGTTTTAATGGAACCATAGAATTTCGTTATTCCACCAGTGTTTCGCTTCTGTCTCTTAGGAAACGGAAACGTTTCAGACGTTTCGACGGAAACAAATGAAAATTTTGTTCCTTGGTCCTAAAATATGTCTAACGAAGGGACACACGTCTCCAATATGTCTGGGATGTGTCCACTGAAAAAAACTTTAATAAAAATATTAGACACGCCAAACGGCGTGTCTGAGGAGTATGTGTATCCAACCCGCATCTAACATGCCAATGACACCCTAAACAGAGTGTATGTGCTTCGTAACTCTTACTCAACTATCAGAGTCCAAGTGTCGAGTATCCGACACCGGTACCTCATACATTTTAGAAGAATCCAGATAACATAGGTCCTAAATTATCGTGTTTATCCCATTTTCTTTACAAATGTACAAAACATATGACGGTAAATGAAAGCCACACAACAAATTGTGGATGTAAATGATCCCCATAGAATAAGATAAATATCCCCTTGCAAATATCGTAGGTCCGAAATAAAATTCTTATAGGATACTTTACAGGGATGACACTATAAAAGAAAACAGTAACTGATTGAAAATCAGAATAGAATACAGATCTAGGTCATCCGTAGAATGTGACTTAGACAAGAATGGAGAAGGTTGATATAATTTGTCTTAAATACTGGAGAATGCACTTTGATTGGTTATCCAACTAGCAATTACATCATCTATGCAGGGCGTAGCTTCAAGCAAAGAATGTGAACTAGACAAACAAAGCATATAGGATATCAAATATTTGTTTTGCCTCCCTTTCCTCACTAAGAAACAATGCTGAATCTCATCCACAAGGGCAAAGATTTATCTCCTGAAGGTGACAAACCCTTTTTCTTTGTTACACAGATAACAAAACACAGGCAAGCAGCATGTGGAATTATTGGTTGATGCTGATGGCATAGATGTCTCTCTCTAAATATACATCCATGAGGGGCGATCATGCACGACCTCTGCTTGCAGGAAATAACACGTTCTTTTACATCGCAGTGGAAGTTCGTATCCAGCTCAGTACCCTCAAAACATCTCTCATGGAAAAAAATTAAATTATATAGCAATATTGGGGTCATCATCTAGAAACTTGGTTGGAAGCTTCTACACTTTAAAAGTTTTGAACGAAGGGAATCATACTTTCATGGTAAGCAACCTACAGAATTTTACACGATAACCAAACAAAGACTTCCGCATCATCTTAATGCAGGCCCATATTTATCCCAGATGAAGCCATGAGCTCAGATTTTAAAGATGACTCTGTTTCTTAGTGATTAGAAAGACAAATTTCAAATTCCAGAAAAACTGTAAATTAGAATGCCCATCCTATATTTCAAAAGTTGACAGCATGAAAATAAAAGAAACCAAATATACAAATCAGATAAGAGTATAGACAAAATGTACAGTATGTTAAACAAGAATTTTACAGTAACATCAAATCAATTACACAGAGAGAGAGAGAGAGAGAGAGAGAGAGAAATACCGCATCACCATACACAGGGAGGGATGGAGGTCCTCCTTTGGGAGGCCTCAAAACCCACTCCACCAATGCAAGGGCATCAGCATTCCAAAATGCTGTGCTGTGGCATGCATTATCCCATGCCTCGATGACTTGATTACCCATCAAAATCCTTTGGCAGTTTTCCATGCGCATCTCTCCTCTCACACAATCAATAAGAATTGCAATCTGTATAAAGATGTAACGAACACTTCCAAAGGATTAGTCTTAAAATAAACAACCCTAACCCTCATGCTCAGAGACCATGTTAGGTGACCTTAATGGCTTACCATGGAAGACGAATCGGTATTTTTAATCAAAGCCATTAAAGTGTCAAATCTTAGAGAAGTTGGAATATCTGCAAGAACCTGGTTATGAGGAAAAATAATAGAAATGTCAAAAAACTAAGGACAAAGAACTATATAAAAGAACTCCAGAAAAAGAAGGTATTCGAATATGCCAAAATCAAATCATTTTAGTTACAGGTAATCAAGGATTGGGATTATCTTCTTCATGAGTTAATAATTTAGGTAAGAAGATGCACACTTCGCACATTCTTTTGGTGTTAGCATCAAAACAAACTGTCCCTGCATTAGGCCCTGTGGGCGCACACCCCCAGAAAATTAATTGAAATAGCCAAGCCATATAAAATGGTGTTTTCAAGAACCAAAATGTCTAGTTAATAGAAGGATGACTAAATTAATCCAAAATCCGGGAGTAAACCGAAACAGCAGGGGCTAATTCAGTTATCCCACCCAGTTCATCAAATTATTAAGGAAATCCAGAGGGACCTATAATTATCAATGATTTATAATTGCTCAACAAAATTAAAATCCCAAATTCTTCTTTATTTTTTTATCATTTTATTGCTTTTTCATTCTTCTTAAGAACACACAAACCAAAAAAAAAAAAAAAAGAACCAATGGCAAAAGAACCTCTATGAATATTAAATTCCAATTCGTTTGTTTGTAAATCTAATGTCAAAGAAACATGTTTGCCTATGCACATTAGTGCACCAACCTTTCTTGGTAAATCTCACATTCAGTGATAATAAATGTGAAACTGCAATCATTTTTCAAATAAGCTAATAACTAGAAAAGATGTATAACAACATCATATATGATTTGGTGTTCTGAATTTTCTGCATTACTTCTATGACCTTGAAAGCTCTGAGGTGCATGCTGACTGAAACCTCTACTTTTTCACGCCGGTATGAATTATTTTTCCAAGCTCATGTTCATTCCTTCTCTTTTACTTTCCCCTCCTATGATCCTATCTCACATCTATCCTACACCCAGACACCCTCTCTCTCTCTAACACCCTGGGCAGACCCTGTCAACACCTTCTCTCTTTATCTCACATCTCACCCCCATTCTCTTCTAGAAACATGCAAGTGTGGGTCTCGTCTCTTATTTCTCCTTTTTCTGTCTGCTCAAAATTCTCATGTGGTCCCACAGTTACTTTTACTCCTCTTTTGTGCAGTTTTTTTTTTTCTCTCTCTAAAGTTTATGACATATCAACATAGTGAGCACACCCTCACATGCTCGTCATGGTCTCACTTCCAGTTTCCTAAGCGCATCCAAATATTATCTTTTTCCCTAGCAAAAGCATGTTCACGAAATGCCACTACGGGAGACTTAGAGAAGAAGAAAAAAAAAAGAGACAACCACCACAATCATATACATTAATAATCCACTCATTCACATTGAATAAAATTTCCACTTCTTTCCATTGAAATAGCCGAAACATTTGTGTTTCCTACAAGACCGAAACGTAACACTAGTGAAATAATGAAACTCTATTGATTAATATTGTCACTCCCAAAATGTTTTCAAAACATTTCCATTTCTATTTTAATCGAAATATCACACTGAAACAAAAGTTTGATCCTTGAGCAAGAGTAGGTAGAAACAGTTAGCACCCACTTGTGCGGAATACTCTTCCTCCTTAGTATAGCAACTCAGAGCGAAATCCAAGGCTCAGTTTGATGGGCAGCGGAATTGCATGTGGTCTTACATGGGACCATCAGAGAAAGCAATGGTTTGTGGTCTCAAGTAACTTTTGAGGGAGAGAAATGGGTGGGTTTCACTGGATTATCTCATGGCTTAAAAATCCCATGAATGAGCAAGGATCAAAATTTCATTTTGGTGTGATGTTTCAATTGGCACGGAAATGGAAACCGAAACGTTTCAGAAATGTTTCGGAAGTGACAAATGTTAACATAGTAAAATACAGTTTTTAGTTATTTTCTCAACAAAAATTATACACCATTTAATGCAAATTTTTAAATTCGTGTTAACGCAACTTATTGTCTCGGTAGATAGCATTGTTTTGATGCATTTCTTGATGTTCCAGTGTGTTTCGATGGAAACATTAGAGCTTTGTTATTCCACTTGTGTTTCGTTTCAGTCTCTTAGGAAACAGAAATGTTTTGGCCATTTCGATGGAAAAAAGTGAAATTTTGTTACTTGCTCTAGCTTGACAAGAGCCCCTTTACTGCCTTTTTGTACATGGACAAATTAAAACATACTTTGGACAGTCCTCAAAATAGTCTTCACAAATAGAACCATCACCCAACATATCCAAGGAAAGAACTAAGTGCAGTTATTCTGCAATCACCAACCCCAACAACCACTCTGCAAAGTCAAAAAATCTAAAACTAAAAAATAATTAAGCTCTTGCCTGAAAGTGAGCTAAATTTCCAAATTCTCTTTTCCTTTAATTTCTTCTTTCTTTGGCCTCCTGTGATTACCATCGTTTTCCTTGGTTAATCAACCTTGAGTTTTTTAAGTGCTGGAGACAAAATTTTCTTCCATCTCAAGCTTGCATTCTTAACTTCACCACCTTCCTTAATTGTAGTAGCAATGTTATTGGGAAAGAACTCTTTTTTACCCATGTTGAATTTGGTGAGACTGATGAAGTCAATGGTATGAACAATATGTGTACGAAGCACTTCCTTTAATTGGGTTGGAATGCGTACGACGGCACCATGTTCATTCATCTCTTCAATTTGCTTCAATTGCATCGTTTTTTTTTTTTTTTTTTTTGATACTTAATTTGCTTTAATTGCATATCAAACTGTTCAATCTCTTTTTGGGCATTCTTGACCCCAATGAAGTTTAAAGTAGTTTGAGTCACTCTTAGCAGTACAAAGTATTTTCATTTCTAAAAACAAGCTCACATGAAATTAAAGCTTCATTTGAACGAACTGTACATCAAAGACCAGTTACACCAATGCTGGAGCTGGTTGGGTAAATGTAGAATTGTCACAACTCAATTTTCTTCTCAAGTGAAAACCTTCAACTGACTAGGTTATCCACTATTTGGACTTTTTAGATAAGAAAACAATCTCCTAACCAGTCCATTAATCTAACCACATAAGATCTCACACTCTGTGAGAACATGATGCAAAGATCTGGTAACAAACAAATGCAACGAGATCTTTACTAACTTTAACAACAAACTTAACATAAATAGCTTAAAAGACTAGAGAATATAAAGGCTAGAAAAGAAGCTACAAACGGAAAAGGAGAGGAAAGCCTATCAATCACATCTTAGTTATTTGGCAATTACACCACGGAGAAAATGCATTACATATCATCAATAAAATGGCTTGCATTAGGCGTCATCAATAAATTGTCCAAATAGACTTATTCACTTAAATATATATATATATATACCAATACATAACTTCTAGAGTAACTCAACAAGACCTAGTGCCCAAGTAAACTTGGTAACCAAGTAATAGCGGAAGCCAGGGCTTGGACCCTTCTATAAACCAACGAGACACATTAAATCAACCCCAAAATATAAAGCAAGCTCATAGAAACAAAATTTCGTTAAATTTTTTATTTGTTTGTCTCTTATGATCTACATAGCGGTTTAGTTTTCAACCAAGCCAAAAGTCCACCCCCTTTCAAGCATATGATTGCACTGTTGGACAATTTAGCACTACAGTACCAAAACACTTTTCCTTTTCTCTTTTGGAGCAGGAAAGGGGAGAAGGAGCACGCACCTGCTGAGAGGGGGGGAGGGGGTGGTTGTGCTGCACCCACCATTCAAGCAAGAAATGGAATTCTTCACCTCTCCGTATAGACATGGCAAAAGATACCACTGAAGCTAGCAGCTGGTGGTGCTAAAGTCCCTACTTGTAAAAAAATGGTGTTACAGTACCCACATTCTTCCTCCTTTTTTTTTTTTTTTCTCATTTTGCCCCTCTCCCTCTTATGGCACATCCTAATAAGCAAAGTTTTCCATTTAAGGTTGGTTGAGTTATTTTATGGAAATAAAATAGCCTAAGTTAGCAATACAAGACAAAAGTTGGCAGACTTGATCTCTTTTAAAAGATTGATCACATGGCTGATCCAGAGAACAAATCTGGACATAATAGGCCATTTTTCATTTATTTTTTTGGTATTTTTTTGAAGATTTTATTCTCCTTTACAATAAATAATTAATAAATAAATGATATAGGGGCATCACCTTCGGTTATGGCTAGTGAAACAATATTCTGTTGCCAGCTAACTTTAAACCTTACATGGATTTAATAGATGTGAGAAATGATAAAAATGTATACATGGCACCTTGTACCTAACAATCAGACCAAAGAAAGAGTCACACAACAGACACTAGAATCTTTTTCTGTAACTCATCTTCCGTCAGTCTACATTTTTATTTGCTAGAGCACAATAGTTCCACCAAAATTTCCATAAGAAGCTTAATTCCAAAAAAAACACTGTTGATCAGAACTTAATGACTTCTGCAAGTAGAAGGCATAAAAGGGCTGCCAAAAGAAGTTTTAAAACAAAGCAAAAAACAGTTAATAATTAAGTGGATGAACAAATGCAACATGTACCAATCACATCGTCATCTGGGGAAAAAATTAACAAGAAAGGGCAGTCCAGTCCACAAGGCTCCCGCCACTACAGTTCTGGAACAAAACATCATGTAATAAAATTCTTACAAAAACTAATTGTGGTACATTGAACAAATCCACGGATTTCCATAAAAATAGTTTAACTGATTTACTCAGTGCACATATGGACGAGGAGAAAAGAAATGAATTGAACTGCAATATGCTGATCTATATCATTTCAAAAGCACTATACTTGACAAAAGTAACTAAACAATTTGTACGCACAAGACTATACACAACTTCAAAGCACAGAAAATACAAAACAATTACCTTTTTCAATGCATCAAAAGCATTCTTCCTTATCACGGCATCTGGTGCATAGATGATGACCATCTCAACAGCCTGTACTGTTTCTTTCAACTGTTAGAGAATAAATAAACATGAATGGGGAATATACACAAGAAATGGCATAAGAATACCTGCAAAGCTGCAAAAATACTAGGCATATAAGACGAGCATTCCATGTGATCAATATTATGTTCACGGGAGACATTTCCATCAACAATGAAAAGAAGGAAATTGATGGCCTGCTTCTTCAATTCCCAGGGCAAATTGACACATGAAAATATATTCCTTAACATCCCTAGTGCTTGCCACCTTTTAGTCTGATTACTGGAAAGTTCAGCCTTGACATCAGCCAGATCCTCCTCAGCAGCCTGAACAACCTCATTGGATATGTAACCCCAGATCACTACATCAAAGAGGAAATGCTCCGTCTTAAGGAAACAAGTATTTGGGGCAACCAAATATATCAGGTAACCCAAAAATAAAATAAAAGATTTGCAAAAAGAGGAAGAAATACCATCACACACAACTAACCTGCAAGACATGCTCCATGCTTGACATAAGAAAACCAACCCATGTGATCATCTCCATCCTCTGTACATTTGGGAATGAAGCAAGCAACAAAATTTATGGGAAACAACTCTTGGCAACGAATAAAGGAACTTTTCAACTTCACATTATGGTTCTAAGTTGCACTAGTGGTTGGATAACGGCCACAGTTACGAACAAGGTAATGAGGATTCGTTACAAAAGCCGTGAGCTTTTTTCTTCTCAGTAGCAAACCCCTAAAAAGATAATTTATATGCATGTTTTCATTTGCCCTTTGATAACCTTTCTTATGAAGTTTGAACTTTTTGACACCTAAAGACATAATTTTCATACATATTTTGTTCTGCATTGGTTTTTTAAGTCAATGTTGTTAGGATATACTGTCCGTTATTGAAGTCTTTACCATTGTTTCATGACTAGGATTACCATTGAGTCACAAGTACAACTGAAAATAGTCATATATCCCTTTATGGTGGGTTTGATCATGATAACGGTGTCCTACAAAAGCCAAAGAGATACAATTTCAGGACTTGAAATCTTCATTTTAACAACTTGAGCTTATATTATGCTATATTGATATCTACAAGAATAATTGTTGTAGTTTTTTAAGTAGAAAATAGGTGAATAAAATAAAAACAACGGGGGGCTCAGAATTGCCTCTGAGTCTGTCAAATCCCATGCTGCAACAGATCATAAGTAAGAGCCATAACAACACCCTATCAGTACATAACATCCCAAATGGCAGTCATTTTTAAAACCTCCAATCTGTTGGTCCATAGCAGTAACAAAAAGTTAGTTAAGGCCATCACAAACTGGCTTTTACATAGAGGTACATACAGGTTTTAGAACCATGATAGGTATACCTATGATGTGATGAAGGATATAGTACAATAGGGAAACCAGTGAATTTACCTCCAACCACAGTGCTAGTAATAGCATCAACATCACAGCCAGTTATTAAACCAAGATATGACAAATTACAAAATCGGAGGAAGTGAGATAGCTGTAACACCAAACTAAGACGGCTTGAAACTTTATCTCCGATGCCAATTGAAACAAAAGCCTGCACAATAAGGAAGAATTTTTGGAACAAAGAAAGAGGAAAGCAGGTAATCACCACAAATGTAACAAAGACACAAACAAAATCAAAGATCAAATCAACACAAATTGATACTAACAGTCACAGCTGCAAGTTAAGCAGCTAGATTAAAGGAAATTACACACTATACATAAAACTTCAGTTTGGTAAGGAGTATCAACCATGATTTGCAAGACATATAGACCAAGTAGAGCACGGAGTTTTTCATTTACTTTGCCTTCCTGCTGCATAGAGTGAAAATCAGGTTATAAGAATCTGAAAGAGTCTCAAGAACAACCTACCAAAGCACGAACAATTTTTTCAAGTGTCACAGACCAACTTTACACAAACTGCTTGTATTGAATTGGCAATGTGTATTGATCTGTTTAACAAATCCTCATAATCTGTATCTCCTTCGTCTGACTCTGACGACATGGCCTTTAAAACATTGATGATAACAGGGACTGCTTCTTTTACTTGCTCAAATTGACGTCTCTGAATGGAAACAAAAACTGGAACCAGGAAACATGAATACGAACGACTTTCTTAGCTGTCAGCAGGCAAAATATGAAGTTTCTATATCTCATTATTAAGTGTTCAACGCAACATACTCCATAGAAAGAGAACTAATTAGAATTTATGCTCAACGTTTTAAGAATTCACTCAACATTTTATCCTTACAAATTCTTTTTTTTTTTACCCAGAGAAAAAAATAACCAAATGTGAAATTCAACATAAATAAATCAGGATGATTTAAATTCTTGATCAATAGATAGAGGTAGCTAAAGAACATGGTCCCATAATACAGTGAAATCTCCACATATTGTAGATCATACATTATCCAATCAACGTATCAGCAAAATAAAAATTCACATAGTGCGCCCAACAAGTTGGCATAGTCTACCTCTTTCTAACATTACTCACATCCCCAGTATCTAGCTCCAAACAAGACCAAATAACAATCCAAGATGTGAAGGGTGATTCTTCTCCAGCAAAAACTTTGAAATTTTCAGATGCCATGGAAGCTTCAACTTTGATGGTAACCTCCCACATTAAATTATCTCAGGAATTTAACAAAGTTTTGATGCTAGATGTCATCAATTCTTTTCTTATTTTTCTCTCAGACCAGGTAATGCACTCTTCTGAAACTTCTGCATGGATCAAGCACTTTGCTTGGATGCTCTGGCAGGCTTAGACCATGCAACATGCTCCAAAGATAAGGGAAAATAAGGTGACTGCCTGTTGATTAGGTGCTTGGCTTTCCTCCAGTACGTTAGTATTTATAATACAAAAGGATAAAGATAAGAAAAGAAAAATCTAATCTAATCTAAATCACCCATAAATTTCTAATCTAATGACTCTAAAGACGATAAGAAATAAACAAAAATTGTCATGCCAGAAGGTCCAGAACATTCTGATCTCGTAACCATGATGTCATTAATGATGCCAGCATTCTCCAGCAGTAAACAATTATCAATGACAACCTGCTTAGGCAGCAATGCGAACAACTGCCAACGACCTGTTTGCAAATCTCTTGTTCCAACCTTCTAGAACCTGATTGAATACGTCCCTAAAAAGCCAGGTATAGGAATAACAGGTGCAATGATAAATAACCTTAAACACATTGGCTATACCCGATCAACAGTGCTGCTGATGACAATTTAGCTTAACTTTCCAATATCCAATCACGTTAAGCCATATCCTCATGAGCCATTCTACATCAGGTTAACCTCAATCTTCAGAGGCACCAAATTAATATGCTTTAAGATACAAACTTCCTTGACCATAAATTCTCCATCAAAAAGGGCCATGCAAGTCCATTTAAAGAACAAAAGAGGGGGAAACAAAACAAGCAGAATGGGAAAAGATCACATTTTTTAACAATATGCATCAAGAAATTCCCACATATTAAACTAATTCAATTCTGTTTAAAATGCTCAGGAACTCAATCAATCAAGCAGAAGAAAAATCGCAAGAGATAGAAGCAATGAGTTCAACAAAAGCCGGAAGCTGGTGCAATGTAAATAGAGCAAGTGGCTTGTCCTAGTGGCTGGGGCCTTGTACAGCCAAGCTCATGATCTGGGATTCAAACCCCAGCAGCCCCTCCCTCCCTCTCCTAATAAAACAAACTCTGACCTATCAAAACAAAAAGGTGCAATGTAAAAAATAAAGGGATATGAGTGCAAACAAACCAAAGTACAATAGTATAATCACAAACACACCAAGGCTTAAGGGCATGTGCTCCTTCAACAGGATGTTTGCAATTAAATACTTGAGGTTCATTCTGATAAAGAAAACATGTTCCACATAAACTTTTCCTAAAGGACGTTTAAAAAAAAAAAGAAAGGAAAGGGCGGGTAATTTAGATATACAATTTCCAGGATGCTAATTAAAGATTCATGGGCGAAAAAATCTCAAGCTTCATAGTCATATATCAATCAAGATAAATGCAAGCCACAAAAGGAAAAAAATATGGACTTTCTTTCTAGAGCATACTTCTGTAGAACTTACCACCAAAAATAAAGGCTTACTTCTGTAGACAGAAAGATTGCAAGCATGCATTTTTGTTTGTGTGTGTGTGTGTGTGGAAAAGGAGGGGAGAGGGGAACAATAAACAAACAAAGGCCAAAAAGGGGGGAATAGACAAAAAATAAAATAAAAAATCAAGGGTATGCAGCCTCTTAAATCCCTGAGGCACTGATTGCTCATAAAAAATAATAATCCTTAAGGCACTTAGTGCATGGTTTCAAACATATACATGGTGTGTCAGTTTATTTTCTTTCTCCCTGAAACTAGTTTTCAAGTAATAATTCAAAAGTTATTATCGACAATGTCTATTTCCAACAAATAAATCAAGGATAAGCAAAGAAGAAAGACTTTCCCTTTTAAGGAGATCTTTTAATTTGATTTTGCAATTCCATTACAGAAAAACAAAAGGGCAGTGTGAAAATTTGGAATTTTTACATAATAATAGCTTAGGAATTAAGCAAATCAAGAACAGCCAAGATAACTATTCCAGGCTTCCAATCTGTGCAAGAAAGGCAATATCTTCACCTGAACTATGGAGAGTGAACATTTTGTTGTATGTGAGATATGCAATATGAAAGGTCATTCCTCAACAGTTAATTGAATTCAATGATTCCCAAAAGCTACATGCATATTCAAAAGGTATTTAATCACATGAATGACACATAGCTCATCATTAGTTATCTTGTTATGTAATCTCATCCAGAAGTTATTATGTTACCTTTCTTCAGCCCACCTAGAAGAGGAGCAAAATAACCAGGAGCCGTGAACATCTTGCTTGGAGAATCTAATGCCTGGTCAAATTGCAGATAAATGTCTATGAAGCACTGATCCATGAAACCAAAAGCCTACTAACTAGTAACAAGTAGTAACCAATGGAAAACTAGGGGGATAAAAATCAACCTGCTCAAAATTACCAGAAGCATTCAGATCATACAAATACTGCACTCACATTGATGCATTATGCATCAAAAATAAAAAAATTCAAGGGATTTTTATCAGGCATTAGAAATCTATATCTATCTATCTATCTATCTGTAGGTGGGATTTTACAGGAAGGCTGAGCCGAACTCTTAAGCCCAAAAATGGATGAGTACAAATATCTCCTGCAAGGCGAAGAGGTTAGAATGGGTCGACTCGTAATGGGCTGATCACACTCCGAAGATTAAATTAGCAAGCTTAATCAATGAAGATGAATGAAAGTTGTCAATACTTTTAGTTTACTATCCATACCTGGCTCTTGGCGCCTTGGGTATTTATAGAACCTTTGAGGGAGTGTGTTCTACCTTGGCCTGCTGGGTAGGCGTCATCATTGACGCCGCCTGATTATTCACAGGGTCTGGCGCACCGTCATAGAGGATTCCGTCTGAACGGACGTGCACGTTGACATCGCGTGGGCAACCGCATACGTATTTAATGGGAGTCGACTCTGCATTTAATGCGCAGAGACCGCTAGCGGTTTGGGCCCGCCTTTCGTGATTTGGGCTGTGCTACGAAGGAGGTCGCCAGTCTGGCCTTCCCTCTAATTGTGATCTGGGCTAGCAAAGCGGCCCCAACTTTAATTTGCACTGATTGGGCCTCATCCATTGGGTTGGGCCGGGGGTTATTCCCCCACAATTGCCCCCCAGCCATTGTGTCGTTTTGGATTCTGAAACGGCCAAGGGATGTAACGGTCACCCGGCCACATAAATGGCGGGGATTTTAAAAAATTCAATGGTGGGGCGTTATTGAATCGACGGCCGACGTGACGCTTCGGCAGAGCGTCATGATTAACGCCGTTTTACTGTGTACGAACCGACGGCTCTGGTGTGTATAAAAGACCAACGCCCTAATCAGTTGGAAGATACTTGCTCTTTTTCCTTTGCCTTCTGAATAGCGTGTGCGTCAGCTGTTTCGGCACCCACCACTGTAAGTGTCTTTTGAGCCCGCAACTCCATTGCTCTTCATTGTGTTCTGCGTTTTGACGGTTGCCCCCTGATGGCATCCCGTCTTCGTAAAATGTTAGATGGTCCGTCGGCCCTTACCGCGTTTAGGGCTAGGTTTGAAGTCCCGGATGAAATCAGCCTAGAGTTGATCAATCCTGAGGACTATCGCATGGGGGAGACCGAAAAGGGGGTGTCGTTCCCAGTCATTGCCATCATAGAAGGGGGGCTTAGGTTTCCCCTCCACCCTCTTCTTCATAAATTCATAGTGAAAAATAAGGTGTCGCCCTCCCAGTTAGCGTCGAACGTATATAGAATCTTCTTTGGCATGCTAGAAATAAATCGACGCCTGGGGGTGAACCTGGGCCTTGCCGAACTGGACTACTGCTACACTCTTTGTAAAGTCGAAGGTAGTTACAAGGTTTACCTCCGGGTAGTAAAGAAGTCTTTAGAGTTAGTGAAGTGTCTACCTTCTTCAGGAAAGGGCGTCGACGACGTTAGGGTCTGGGTAACCGGTCCATGGGAGTTCGGCAACGTTTCCGAGAAGGATAGACCGGTGATTCGATGCCCTAGAGTGCCCGTCGAACTAGGTTTGATGCCGATCTCTCACACTGTGTGTCATTTTAAGTTTCAGTTTGCAGCCAAACTAACTCTCGAACTTTTTGCAGACACAAGGAAGCGGTCAAAAGCTCGCGATTGGTTGGTCAACTCTGACGACCTCGACAAGGTCTTGAACTACGTCGGCGAAGGTCGACTAAGATACATAGCTCGGGTTGCACACATCTTGCTCTCCTACCCACTGCGATACTCAACTTTCACTGCCGAGACGGGTGTCCCCCAGAGTGTACTTGCAAGATTAGCGGACGAAGGCGCCGAAGGGGACTTCGAGAAAATCCCTACTGGAATAGCGATCGAGAGAGCGCGCATCCCTACAGGCGTGACAGTCGCGGTTGCCCCTCCATCTGCATCACCTGGTGAAGAACGGCAAGAAGAGCGAACCAAATCACACAGCTCAGCGTCCACACCGTCACCGTACACTGTGCCCGACCGCCGAGTTGAGATTCCCACCGGAACAAGTGATTCGAACCCATCCCCCGACGAAATGGACGGCATGAGTCTGAAGGAAAGAATGTTCGCTCTTGCGGGACAGCCGCTAAAGTCAGCCACACCTACTCCTGCCGAAACTCCTCCAGCCGAGCTGGTGGTAACTCCCGTGGAGGAGGCCCTTCCCGTGCAACAGAGGCCGGAGACTCGACAACAAAGAAAGAGGAGGCCCGATGTCACTCCAACTCTAGCGCCCAAAAAGCAGAAAGGCAAAGGCGCGGTGGACGAGGTCGGCGAGACTGTGACCATCACTCCGGAGATTCTCAGCCGTCCTATGACGACAACAAATTCTATGATCGATCAGCCCGAGGTTGCGTTTGGTGTTATGAAGAACGTCCTTCAGAAAAAGGACGTGACGAAGCTGGGGGAAGCAAGCGACTCAGCTGTTTTTATGGGCGCTTTTCATGACTCGATATTGGTAAGTCGGCTCTGACTTTTTCGATGATTACAGACTTTTTAGACACTCGCCCTAAAAACGACATTCTCCGACTTGCGTAGGGCTGTCTCAATTCCTTGGAGGCGATGACGCGCTTCCAAAAGCTTGCGGAGGTTCACCAGGAACTTATTGAAGAGCACGGCCGTTTGAAGCTCAAGTGGATCGAAGCGAATAAGGAGCGGATCACCTTCAGGAAACAGGCCGAGCAGGTTTCTGCCGAGCTTTTGCTGATGAAAGCCAAATTTGAAAAGAGGGATAGGGATCTTGCCGACCTCGAGAAGAAGTTCGATGTCCAGTCCGTAAATCTGCACAACGCAAATGAGGAGGTGGAGACCCTTAAGACTGAAGTGGCCAAGCTAAAGGTGGAAGAAGAGGCCACACTAAAGAGAGGTGAAGAGAGGGGGGCCAAGCGTTTGGCCGAAGAGATGATGGACCTCAGTCGCACCATATTCCGACAGGGTTGGAATGGTGCCCTTGTCGTTGCAGAGCTGGATAAGGCCTCCGATGTGTGGGGTCTTTGCCCGAACTACTTTGATACCACCGAGGACGGCGTCGTCTGTCTAAAGAAAGTGCTGGCAAATGCCCAATACAGACGGGAGCTCAAGTTAAAAGCCGCGGCCGAAGAAGCTGCTACCGAGAAGGAGAGGCTTGAAAATTTGAAGGACGCAGCTGAACACCCCGAGGATGGGGAAGAGATTTCGCCAGGGGCAACTGCAGAGCCGGGGGAGAAGTCGGCATAGCTTTTCTTTCTTTTTCTTAATTTTTGTAACCATCAATGCCTTTTAATGAGAAAAACTTGTTTTGGTGTTTATTACTGAATCTGCCTTATCTGAATTTTGCTGTGAACTGAATCTTTCTCATCTGATTTTGTCGTTTATACTTGATTTCTTTCTTGACCTCCTTTGGCCGACCTGCCCAACCTGGACAGGACCAAGTATTTTACACTGGGTTTCTATTTTGGCCTTCCTTGGCTGGGCCGCCCAACTTGGACAGGACCAAGTTTTTACACTTGGTTTTTATTTTAGCCTTCTTTGGCCGTCCTGCCCAACTTGGACAGGACCAAATTTTTACACTTGGTTTTTATTTTGGCCTTCTTTGGCCGACCTGCCCAACTTGGACAGGACCAAGTTTTTACACTTGGTTTTTGCTTTAGCCTTCTTTGGCCGACCTGCTCAACTTAGACAGGACCAAGTTTTTACACTTAGTTTTTGCTTTGACCTTCTTTGGCCGACCTGCCCAACTTGGACAGGACCAAGTTTTTACACTTGGTTTTTACTTTGGCCTTCTTTAGCCGACCTGCCCAATTTGGACAGGACCAAGTTTTTACACTTGGTTCTTGCTTTGGCCTTCTTTGGCCGACCTGCCCAACTTGGACAGGACCAAGTTTTTACACTTGGTTTTTGGGTTTCACAGAATGCTCAGAGTAGATTCATTTGAATAACTTCATTTTCATTGATTCTTCAGCTGGGCTTTACACATTTCATGGACTGTTACAATGCATGGAGCTTTGTATTACTGGTAGAACTTCCTTAAGTTGGTTGCATTCCATGGTCATGGCAATTGTCGCCCTTCTTCGACGGTCTCCAGTCTGTATGCGCCGACGCCGACCTGGGATGTGACTCTGTAGGGACCTTCCCAGTTTAGGCCAAGCTTTCCATCCGCCGCCTTCTTGGTTGCCCCCAACACTTTTCGTAAAACTAAATCTCTTGGAGCAAAGTTTATGGGACGGACCCGCTTGTTGTAAGAGCGTCTTAGCTGTCGCTGATACTCTGTGAGCCTGATCAAGGCGGTTTCCCTTCTTTCTTCGACAAGATCTAGGTCTCTTGCAACCGTCTGATCATTGACACCGGTGTTAAAGGCTGCCGATCTGATAGTCGGTAATCCGATCTCCAAGGGGATGACTGCCTCAACCCCGTATGCTAAAGAGAACGGCGTTTCTCCGGTGGACCTCCTAGGGGTTGTTCTGTAGGATCACAAAACATTGGGTAGCTCCTCTGTCCACTTTCCCTTGGCTTTTTCCAGTCGCTTCTTAACTCCGTTAAGCATGGTTTTATTTGAAATCTCGGCCTACCCGTTGCATTGGGGGTAGGCCGGTGTTGAGTAATAGTTTCTGATCCCCAGTCCTTCGCAAAATGATCTGAAGATGTTGCCATCAAACTGGGTGCCGTTATCTGATATAATGGCTCGGGGCAACCCGAATCTGGTGACAATGCTTTTCCATACAAACCTTTTGGCATCAATTTTCCTGATGTTTAATAAAGGTTCCGCTTCTACCCATTTGGTGAAGTAGTCGGTGGCCATGATGAGAAACCTTTTGTTGCTCGGAGCTTGAGGCAAAGGTCCGACAATGTCCAGTCCCCACTGAGCGAAAGGCCACGGACTGGTGATGGTGGCAAAATCCTCGGCTGGCTGGTGGATGATGGGGGAAAACCTCTGACATTTGTCACATCTCAGGACGTACTGGGCTGCATCTTTCTGCATGTAAGGCCACCAGTATCCCTGCGAGATGGCTCGGTGCGCTATCGACCTTCCGCCGACATGACTTCCACATATCCCCTCATGGATTTCGAACAAGACGCCCTGTACTTGGTCCGGATGGACACAGTGTAAATACGGACCTGTAAAGGAACGTCTGTAAAGCTCCTTACTTAGTGACAGCCAATACCTGAGAGACGCATGCTTGATTCGCCGAGTTTCAGCCTTATCGTCTAACAGCTTGTCTGTGTCAAGGTAAGAAATGATTGGGTCCATCCATGATGGTCCCAACTTTTTTGCTGTTAGGGCTTCCTCCTCCTCACGAAAGATGCTGGGCTTGGCAAGGGTTTCTACATTGATCGTCCTTTTCGAACCAGATTTCAGAGCCGTGGCCAGAGTCGCCAGGGCATCCGCATGTGAGTTGTTATCTCGGCTAATCTGTCGAAGCTTGTAGCTTTTAAATTGGTCGAGTAGTTCCTTGGCCTTTGCTAGGAACTGCGTCATTCTGTCGCTTTTTGCGACGTATTCCCCTGTGATTTGATTTACAAGTAAGGAGTCCGAATATATGACGATTTCAGGAATTCGAAACTCAATGGCTCGACATATTCCAGCGAGCAAGGCCTCGTATTCTGACTCATTATTGGAGGCAGTAAACTCCAGCTTGATGGCTTACTCGATGGTTAGACCGTCTGGTGTGATGAGTACGATGCCTGATCATGTCCCCCGGTCATTGGAAGCTCCGTCAACGTAGAGTGTCTAATGATCAGATGGTTCCCAAATGTCCAGGGGGAGTTCATGTTGCGGTTAGCCAGTTGCTGGGGTCTGTTCTACTTTTGGTGCTATCTCGACAGAGAACTCGGCAACAAAATCCGCAAGAACCTGCCCCTTCACTGCCGATCTAGGTTGAAACTTAATGTCAAACTCCCCTAATTCCATGGCCCATTTTACAATTCTTCCTGAGAAGTCGGCCTTCCTTAGAAGAGGTTTGAGCAGGTGGTTAGTGAGAACGTTGATGATGTGAGATCTGAAGTAAAGCACTAACTTGCGGGATGCCACTATCAGTGCGAGTGTCAGCTTTTCAAGGGGTAGGTACCTACTCTCGGCACCAAGAAGGGTTTTGCTGACGTAATAGACCGAGAATTGTTGCCGGTTTTCTTGCCTGAGTAGGACCGCGCTGACTGCATGGTCTGATACTGCAAGGTAGAGGAAGAGTTCCTCGTGCTGGACAGGGGTGGAGTGCAGGGGTGGTTTGGTTAGGTAGGTTTTTAGATCGGCAAGGGCAGAATCACACTCTGGGGTCCACTCGAACCGTTCCTGTTTCTTTAGGAGCTGGAAGAAGGGTCGGCACCTATCCGATGAACGGCTAATGAATCTGTTGAGTGCAGCGGTCATTCCTGTCAATCTCTGAACCTCTTTGGCATTCCTTGGAGCGTGAATGCTCTAAATTGCACTAATCTGCCGTGAGTCCACTTCAATGCCCCGATGCGTGAGCAGGAATCCCAGAAACTTGCCCGAGCCGATCCCGAAGAAACATTTTGAAGCATTCAACCGCATTTTGTAGTCTTTCAGGATGCAGAGTACCTCCTTTAGGTCCACCAAGTGGGTGTTGCTCAATTTGCTTTTTACCACTATGTCATCGATGTAGACCTCGACAGTTCTGCCGAGCTGCGTCTTGAACATCTTTGTGACCAGTCGCTGATACGTAGCTCCGGCGTTCTTCAGGCCAAAGGGCATAACTCTATAGCAGTAAATACCCCTTGGAGTGATGAAGGCCGTCTTTTCTTGGTCGTCGGGGTGAAGTGGGATATGGTAGTATCCTCGGTAAGCATCCAGGAAACTCATCCTTTCGAAACCGGCAGTTGCATCCACAAACTGGTCAATTTTGGGTAGGGGAAATGGATCTTTGGGGCATGCCTTGTTGAGATCAGTGAAGTCCACACAGACTCTCCACTTACCATCCTTTTTTTTTACAACCACGGTGTTTGATAACCAACTTGGGTAGTTGATCTCTCGAATGGCTCCAGCTTCCAAAAGCTTCTCCGTTTCCTCCAAGACAGCGTCCACATGCTGGGTGGCTGCCATTCTCCCCTTTTGGAAAACAGTTCAACAATTTGGGTTAACATTGAGGCGACGACAGGCGACGTCAGCACCGATCCCGGGCATGTCATAAGGGGTCCAGGCGAACACTTCCAGGAAGTTTTTCAGCAACTCGATGAGGGATTTTTCCTCTCGTTTGGACAAAGAGGTGCCAATGACGAAGTATTTTTCCCCTCGCCGATCAATGTATATCTTCTTCAGGTCCTCCACAGCTTTATTCTCGGGTGTCTGTCCCACGTCATCAATTGTGGGGGTGTCTTCATGCAGCTACATCATCTGCACTTTCTCAGGCTTTGTCTTCGTCCACATGCCGTTAGGAAACATTGTTTGGCGGTCACTTGGTCTCCCCTGATTTCTCCAACACCCGTCGGGGTCGGAAACCGAAGCAGCTGATGGTATGACGACAGAACGGCCTTCATGAGGTACAACCAAGTTCGTCCCATGATGGCATTGTAGGGGGAGGGTACGTTAACTACTAGGAATTCAGTCTGCAATGTGATCCCGCCAGCTGTTACCGGAATCGTCACCTTTCCCATTGGCCAAACTGGGTCTGAGCTGAATCCGACCAGTGGGTTAAGTGACTATTGGAGGTCGGGCTCCTTCAGTCCTAATTGTTTGAAGAGGCTGTAATACATAACTTCGGACGAGCTCCCCTAGTCAATGAGCAATCTTCTAACGTCACAGTCTGCCATTCTTAACGTAATCACCAAGGCATCGTTATGAGGGGTCTGCACTCCGACAAGATCCTCATCGGTGAAAGAAATTGGTACATGGCCACAGCCGACCTTTGCTTTCTTGCTGGGTTATTATACCTGCAGCACTTCCCTTAGGTCTGCCGCTTTCTGCATCTCGGCTCAGTACCTGTGTGGGTCGACCGTTAACGACTCAGCCGAACCGTGCAACACATTGATTACCTGTACCGGCCTTAATTCTGGTTCTTTCCGAGCTGCGTCTTCTACCCGCGGTTGCTCAGCTTCATTCTTCGTCTTCTCCTGATCGATGAATTGATCGAGATGGCCTGCTTTAGCCAAGTCCTCCAAGTGAGTTTTCAGATGCCAACATTACTCCGTCTTATGTCCCTTCTCGCGGTGGTATAAGCAGAATCTCTTCTAGTCTCGGGTCGCTGGGTCTCCTCCCAACTTCGGCGGCCATTTGAAGAAGGGCTTATCACGGATCTGGGGCAATATTTTATAGATGGGGTCCTTAAAGACTGTATAGACCCCCTCAGTTACCCTTTTTCCTCAGCCGATATCTTCTAACCGAGGCTTCTTGGCATCCTTCTTACTTGTCTTTTCGGCTGCAGCGCCGGCCTTGGTCGATGCTACCTGAGGTATGTCTTCGTCCAACCGTGCATAGCGCTCGATTCTGAGCATTAGCTCCTGTATCGTGAGGGCTGATTTTTTCATTAAAGACTGTCGCAAGCGATGCTCCCTGAGAAGGCCAATCTTGAACTGAGTTACAACTAACTGCTCGCTGCACTCGTCAATTTCGTTATAAGCTTCCCAGTAGCGTCAAGCGTATACTCGCAATCCTTCTCCTTCCTCTTTTCACAATGTCAGCAAGAAGTCAACCTCCTTTGGCTGTAAGCTGTTTGCTATGAAATGAGCTGTAAAAAGCTCGGCTAGTTGCCTCCAACTAGAAACGAACTTACGTGGCAATTTGTCGAACCACCGTAAAGCCACACTTCCCAGACTGGAGGGAAAGATTCGACACATTAGCATCTGGTCACTGCACCACACTACCATGAGCTGTTTGTAATGCCGAACATGGTTAATTGGGTCAGACTTCCCGTCATAGAGGGTGAACTTTGGTGAGGTGAATTTTCGAGAAATTGGATGGAATTCAATATCCTCAGTGAATGGCGTGGATGCAATTTGATCGAGGGCCTTTCTCATCAGGTCATGGGTTGTGCGCTCCTTAGTTTGCTGCCTTCTATCTTCCTGCTTTTTGTTGTACCACTTCTCCCAGTCTTCTTTCCACCGATCTTCTTCAGCTGGACTATTATTCGGCGGAGTTTTGCTCCTTTCCCGCCGCCGACCTGTGCGCCTATCAACGCAACGCCCGGTACTAAGGGTGTAACTTCCCCTTGCCGGCGGCGCTAGATGATCCCCATCGCCAACAGCCTGCTCCCAATCTGGAAACCCTTCTCTCCCACGCTCATTCCTGCCAGAGAATGCCTCCCTCATGGCCCGCACCTGGGAGGTGAGGTAGGCTATCTCTTCTCCGTGCCTCCAAATTTCCCTCTCTGCTGCACGGAGCGTATCCTCACTCGGGACCCGCCCGCTTGAGGGTGACGGGGCCAGGTTCCAAGGATGGTTCCTGCGGAAATTTCTGTCCCTGACATAGCCCGTATCCCTCTGCATTTCATTCGGTGCTTCCTGGTGGCTTTCAGCGGGCGTGCGTATCTCCGACCTTAGTGTTCTCCTTCTTTGCCGATCTACTGGTGTAGATTGGCAATGCGCCGAGTTGGTCGGGTCTCTACTGAAGGAGGCTCCAAAGCCTCTCCCGTCGTGATTTTCTCCCCTACGTCTCCGGTTGTCTAAACTCATAGTTTTTCTAAGCCTTCCCATAGACGGCGCCAATTGTCGGTGGGATTTTACAGGAAGGCTGGGCCGAACTCTCAAGTCCAAAAATGAATGAGTCTAAATATCTCCTGCAAGGTGAAGAGGTTAGAATGGGTCGACCCGTAATGGGCCGATCACACTCCGAAAATTAAGTTAGCAAGTTTAATCAATGAAGATGAATGAAAGTTGTCAATACTTTTAGTTTACTGTCCATACCTAGCTCTCAGCGCCTTGGGTATTTATAAAACCTTTTAGGGAGTGTGTTCTGCTTTGGCCTACTAGCAGGCTCTCATGGCCTGCTGGGTAGGCGTCATCATTGACGCCGCCTGATTATTCACAGGGTCTGGCACACCGTCGTGGAGGATTCCGGCTGAACGGACGTGCACGTTGACGTCGCGTGGGCAGCCGCATACGTATTTAATGCGAGTCGACTCTGCATTTAATGCGCAGAGACCGCTAGCGATTTGGGCCCGCCTTTCGTGGTTTGGGCTGTGCTGCGAAAGAAGTCGGCAGTCTGGCCTTCCCTCTAATTGTGATATGGGCTAACAAAGCGGCCCCAACTTTAATTTGCACTGATTGGGCCTCATCCATTGGGTTGGGCCGAGGGTTATTCCCCCACACTATCTATATCCATATACAATATAGAAAAGGAGGCCATTATCATTGTGGTTGCGACAAATGACTCATCTTAAGTGGCTCTTAAGTTTTGTTAATAACTTTCCTCTCACAAAGAATAATGGTCTTTTAAGTATCTGAGCAGTCTCTTGGGCTAACTAAATTTATTTTTTTGAACTACGGATCATTGTAGTTATTTACTTCATGTATTTTGTAGAAAAAAACTTATAGCACTATACATTGAATCCATTGAATTACAAATAGTCTGTAAATATGTGAGCTGTCTCTTAGGCTCACTATATTTATTTTTTTGAATTTTGCTTCATTGTATTTCTTCAATTTATGTATTTTACAGAAAAAAAACTTACACCATTATACATTGTATCTATTGAATTCATATGAAATGTATCTTCTCTATCTCAATAACTCCTTTAACTATTCATTTAGATACATGAACTATTGCTAATTATAATACCTCATTGCAAAATTGTTAGTTAAATCATCCTTTTTATCAAAATTGCCACTGCCAAAAATTCTGGAATAATAGTATTTTCCTGAAAAGAAAAACCATTGGAATGTTTTATTTAGTATTGTTACCATGTGGAACAGCATTCAAATAGAGACAATTGTTTTGTTGGGACTGAACAAAAACAAATCCCATGCATTGCATGGGTCTAAAACTAGTTGGAGATGCACGGGTCTAAAACCAGTTGGAGATCAAAAGAGGACAACATTTAGGAAGAAAAGAAAAAGTGAAACTTCACTTCTCAATGCATATTTAGAATTACTAAAATACCAAGATTCATCACTTTACTAATACTTTACCCACTGGAAGAAAGAAATACTTAATGATTTTGGGTGGTCAATAAGACTAATTTTGAAATAAGGTTTAAGATATCAAAAAAGGGCAATAGGTGATGGTTTTATAAATTATTCCTCAGTTTTCAACACTCACAAAGATAAAGATCCATCCTGCTTCTCCCATGTTCTGTGATCAATTGAAATCATAGTAGACTCTAGTTCCAATTACAATATCGTCTAGTAGAGTCAAATACTTAAAAACCCTATCCGATCATTCCAACTGTATTAACTTCTTATTGTTCAAAAAACCCAACTTGCATACATCAATCACCACAATTAAAGACTTTTTTTTTATAAATAAATAAGTATATAGAAAGCAACCGCCAAAAAGGGGGCGAATCCTGAACAGTAGGCAAAAACAAAAAACCTAAAACCTATCCCCTCAAAGCCTGTATATCTACAGGTATATACAAATTTTCCAAGAAGTCCACAAAAGAAAATAAGCCAAAAGGAACCGATTCAGACATCCAAGAGAACAAGGACACAAGAATGATTCCTTTTACACTATGAGTCGGATGCTCCACTCCTTCAAAAGCTCTACTATTTCTTTCCCGTCATATATTCCACATAATGCAAAGTGGGATGACATCCCAAAATCTTCTAACATCTCTTCTCGGACAGTCGCAACTCCAACAAGATATTAAAGTTGCAACGGAGAGAGGTATCACCCACTCCACCCCCACCAAAGCAAACATCATACTCTAAAACGTCCCTTAGCAACTGGGCAGTGAAGAAGGAAATGATTAGCCGAATCCTCACTTTGCTTACACATAAAGCACCAATCCAAAATAATTCTTTTCCTCTTTCTTAAATTATCGATAGTTAGAATAGCTTCCCGCAAGGCCATCCAAACAAAAAAGGCCACCTTTGGAGGAGCTCTAGTCTTCCCAACTCCTTTCCAAGGGAATGGACTCACCCTATGTAAAACGAACTAACCATGAATGAGCCATTACCTGAAGCTGTCCAAGACCAAAAGTCCTCCCATCCCCTTGTGATTCTACATCCAAACAACATGTCGAACAACGCTTCCATTGAATCCACCTCCCAATCCTGTAGATACTTTCTAAACTGTGGAGACCAAACTATCTCACCTAATGAGCTATACAAGCAACTCTCAACTGTAGCTTCCTTGTCTCCGGCCAACTCAAAAGATTAGGAAAAACATCCCTCAACGGCTTGTGCCCACACCAGCTACCCAACCAAAACCTGACCCTTTGCCCATAACCAATAACAAAAGATATAAACTTTGCAAAAGCCTCCCAAACCTTCATAATACCTCTCCAAATACCCACCCCGTAAGGCTCTTTGATGACTCCCGTGGACCACCCACCCCTCTCCAAACCATACTTCCTATCCACCACCATACACCAAAAACTATTTATTTCCATCCCAAACCTCCATAACCATTTCCCCAACAATTCCTCCTCTGATCTGCCACGTAGATGTAATATGCTGTGAAAGAGAGAACCATTAAGCTGCAATAAACATTTGGGCCAGACAACTACCCACCATTACAAAGTACCTTGAAGAAGTTTATTCATTTTCTGGATTTTTGCATTTCTATGAAACAGATGTTTAGAGTGGTAAAAGAAGGTGTACTTAACAGGATGAGGTTTCCCAAAAGAAAAATAGTAAGAAATAATCCCTCACAAGAAAACACAAACAATTAAAAACGAACTTTTGGATGACATCAAATATCCCAAGGCGGGAAGTCAAATATCTCAACCCCTCCTATCTTTAAATTGTCGAACTGTAACTCTTCTGAAGACCTTAACATAGCAATGAGAAGGCAGGTAACCCAACGCCTAGAGAAAATCAGTCTCAGCTCTTGACCCCTCCCTCTTTAAAAATGGTTACTTACCTACTTATCAGAAGAAAAAAAAATGGTGATAATGGGACAAGGACATCAAGGCATAGAGAATCGGTCTCAAAAACCCTCCCATCTATAATCTGGTGAACTGTAACCATTCCTGACAATGTAATATCACAGTGATAATATTTTCACTCTTTGAGTTGCTTTTAAATTAAATATGACCGCCTGCAAAAATGCTAACCCCACTGGTATACTCCTAACGTGTCTCTTAAGGAAATAAACTTCACAGTGCATTTACATTTCAAACCCACTAGAATCAGCTTACAGAGAGTTCCAATAAGTTATAGTGGGAATAAAATTTTCTAGTGAAATCACATGTTGGAAGTCAAAATTACCAAGACATGCTTCTTCTTTTTTTTCAAACAAGATAATCATAGCTGCCTGGTAAGATGGAGTTCCCAACTTCTAAACATATGAACTTGTCAGTGAACAAACTCGTTTATTTAAATTTAAATTCACCGAGTTGAATCTCCAACAAAAAATACTGAATACCTCACACAGAATCGAAAGCATATCACGAGGACTACAATTCTCAATAAACCGATCAATGACACTCTCAGCAATCTCCAAAAATCTCCGTGACACACAAGAGAACCTCGCAACCACTTTAGGCAACTCAAACGAAAGTGCATCAATGACCGCCTGCAACCCCCAAAAAAATTCCAAAATCTACTTCAAATACAATACATTAATAAGCACAAAACAAATAAAATGTTAACACTTAATTACAACAACGAGACCTGGTCCAATGAAGGTGAAGTAATGTATTGATGAATCTCCAAAAGAACTTGGAACGCGTCGTTCTCTGAAGACTCATTGTCTGGTTCGGATACAACGTCATCGGTAACCGAATTGAGGAAGTCAACAAGTTCCGAAATCGATTTCTCCGATTGGCAGAAATCTCCGGATTCGATTGACTGTGAGGGTAGTTGAACTGTGAGCTGATGTCAACCTAAATTGATGTAGAAACCCTAAAATACATATATGTACATATAATTATATATAGAGAAGGGGGGGGAGGATGGCATACGGTGGAGCATGAGATCAGGGCTTTCTGAAGGCGGAGAACCAGAGGGTGAGAAGAGGAGGGCTCGTGAATGTTTGCTTCGGAGGGTTTGAAAGCGTTGAGGTTGTCCACTGACATAGCGATTATGCCACTGCTATGACGCCGAAAAATCTTCTCTCTGTGATCACTCTGATCAGTGTAACAGTTCCTCAGCTTCGAGCGAGTTCGCGGGAAGGCTCACCCTGCCTTTGGTAGTGGAGAAAAAAAAAATTGGGAGAGAAGTTTTAAAAAAATTTAGTAATGTTAGCCTGTTAGGTAAATCACCTTGTGCTTTGCCTCCAAAAACACATTGGGTTGCAAGCGCCGGATGGTCACTTGCCCGTCTAACCCTGTCTATTATTTATAATGTTTGAAATTTATTTTTAGGCTCGATTAAATTAATAAATGAGTTTAAACATTATTTTTTAGGTTTAATTTGAAATATATATAAAATAATATATTTTAAATTTTAATATATTTATGTATTTATATTTAATATTATACTTACATTATATTTAAAGAAAAAATATTTTTTAAATTAAATAGATGGGCGAGATAATTTAGTTTTTTCTTTTAGGCAAGACTTGAAACTTAATTTTATGCCCGATGAAAAAAAAAATTTAGCTTAGGCCTGGCCGATTAATATCTACTCCTAAAAACATATGCCCCCACAATTTGTTTATTACGTGACACTAAACCATTTGTAGTGACTATGAACTACAAATAGATTGTCATCAAAAGTTGAGTTTGTAACAAGGGACATGTTGTGTTTGGTATGAGAGAATAAAGAAAAAGAGAAGTGAAATTTTTTAAATAATTTGGATAAATCACCATCTAAACCTCTTGTAATTGTCAACTCTATGTTTTAATTTTGATAATAATAAAATATTGTATTAAAGATCTAATTTAGTATGCAAATCATATTATGTCTTGCTCTCTATTAGGATTATAACCTTAAGCTATGTAATGCAGAAAATGAAAATCTTGTGTATTGATAAGCTTATCAAGTTTGCTGAAAGTTATTGAGCCATGATGATTGATTATTGAAAAATCTTTCAATAAGATTATATTCATAATCTTATCTCGAAAAGATTGAAAGTGCTAAAAGATAATGAAGATCTATTGAAGATCTACACAAGACATGAAAGATCACTTGAATATTTTGAAGATATCTTGAAATAATGAAAGTCCAATTGAAAAAAGATTACAATACTTGAAAACTCTACTTGAAGATTTGAAGAAATCTTGAATCATTTGTAAGATTGGATGTTGATTGAAGAATCTTACAAGTGATTAAAATGGATTGATTCTATCTTAAAGAGATTTAAGGTGTTCTTGGAGATCAATATTGTCACTCCCACTCGTATTTAGATGTTATTAACACCATCTTAGGATGGTTGTGATTACATAAGTCACCAACTTGTAAGTAAAATCTCACAACAAACCCAAATATAAAAATCTTAAAAGGATAATTAATATCATGATATATATAAGCTCATTTCATAATCCACCATGCATCATAAGAAGAATATTAAATTAAGTCCATAATAATTACAAGCCAACAGCAAATAAATTTCATGAACACTATCCTCTTATATACAATATAGTCAAGAACTACCAACACATCAACAAGAGCTTCGCGAAACTCTCCAACTCAACATCAATCACAAGGACAAAAGTCATTATGGCCACAACAACAACTGCAATGAACTGAAACTCCATTTCAATCTTACTTACCAAAACAAACTGTGTAGGTTTGAGCTATATATCTACGTGTTCACAAAGATACTCGACTTATAAAGAATGAATAATAGATAGCATTATATAATCTGCCAATAAATAAGCTACCATAAATAAAATGTAATATCTCGTGTGATGCAATGTATGATACACCACAAATGAATGTACGATTTAGATAACATTGACTCAATATATTAATGGCTTGTTATCAAGGAAAGTCCACCGTAACACCATTTTAGGTTAGTCCATCATGACTATCTTAAGCTAGCCCCACATTGGCTAAACCTTCTCCCGTGCAATGCAATTTATGCACACAATATGAGTTGTATGCAAATATCATCTCAAACTTGAACACCAATATCAGTATAAACAATAAGACATCTAATTCATGATGAATAAGAATATCTTAAATCCCGACATGATACCGCTTACACACAAAGGTAAGTTACTTTTTCGGTTGAACCAGAGTAGTTTGAAACGCTTCCAAACTTATCAACCAAAGCCACGTCAAACTTGTGAAACACATATCATTATTTATAAGCAATGTACATGTATAGCTTATAAGACATTAATGTGTCATTAGGAACTCAATGTGATATGTGAAACCCATCCCCCATGCAATATAATACAAGAGGACTAAACACATAATAATGCAAATTAGCTTACAGTTAGGACGGTCCCTCCCACCCTCCTGATGACCAGAGAGGAATAATAACACATAAAGGTCCATCTTCAGGATGGTCCCCTCCGTTATCCCAATGACCAGAAACAAATCACCCTTCACAAAACCCACAGCTCCGTCCTGAAGACCGAAGCTCAATAACCACCCCCATCAACCTATCGTCAGGACAGTTACAACCTCCATCCTGACGACTAGAGACCAAACTCACCCCTTCAAAGCCCATAGTTAGGACGACACCAGGGACAGTCCTGACAATCAGAGCCCCTTGTGGCTCAAAAATGTAAAGTCCCAACTCGACTCTAAAGCTTCCCATACCATCCCAACACAACCACAAGCTCTCCAAAGACCCAAAATGAAACTCTAACGCCCCCACAACACTTAAAACACAATGCATGCACAATATGCAAGAATCAAAGCTTCTACTTGGAAACTCCAAACACTCATCCACACCTCACCTCCAATCCACTACCATGACATAAAATGACATATTAATATGCAAGAATTCATAAAAACACAATCACACAAACATAAACATGAGATTCAAGTCTTCTTTTGCACTTCCTCCTTCCTCCTCCTCCTCTTTTCTCTTCTTTCTCTATTTTTCTTTCTTACCAAACACAAATGTTACTAACAAGCTCCTTTCTCCTCTCTCTTGGCTTCAAGCCAACTATAGATACAAAGATTTATCTATTATTCCACATGTCATGATCACACGCATAGCTAGCAAATGAGGTGAAGCACACAAGTTATGGACACATCTCCCTTAGTGAAGCACACACCTAGGTGTCATACACCAACACCTCCTTGCTTCACTAATCCACATGATTAACGTAATTAATCACACTTATGATAATTAATCATGATTAACATAAGCTAAACACAGAGATTAATTAAGTTAATTAATCATGGATTAAGCTAATTAATCATGCTCAAAATATGATAATTCCACCATAATATGTTGTCATTAAAACATGCTAATCAAGCTCCTCAATTAGTATAATTATATAATAGAACATATACAATTAAGTTAAACATGGCATCAAGCAAATTAGGGTTTTACAATTCTTCACTCCTTTAAAAATTTCGTCCCAAAATTCACTTACCAGGCTGAAATAAATATGGATACTAATTTTTCATTGCTTCTTTACTCTCCCATGTAGCCTCCTCAACCGTATGACTTTTCCACAACATTTTCACTAACGGTATCACCTTGTTATGCAGAATTTGTTCTTTACGGTCCAGTGTCTAAACAGGTTCTTCAACATAACCCAAGTCATCTTCCAATTCAACTGGTTGCTGAGTCAATACATGAGAAGGATCTAGCATATGCTTATAACATGGAAACATAAAAGACATAATGCAATTTAGACATTTCTGGAGGCAAATCCAACTTATAAGCAGTTGTGCCAACTCTCTCAAACATGTACCTTGGACTCAACTTCCCTTTCTTCCCAAATCTCAAGATACCCTTCTATGAAGATACTTTAAAAAGTACTTGATCATTAACTTAAAACTCTAATTCTCTTATTCTATTATTCGCATAACTTTTTTGCCTGCTCTACGCCACTTTCAAGTGTTCATGAACAACTTTAACTTTCTCGGTGGTATCTTGCATCATTTATGGACCCAACAACTATCTCTCTCCCACCTCACTCTAACATACTGGAGTTCTATACCGACGTCCATACAAAGTTTCAGATAAAGCCATCTCAATATTGGATTGATAACGATTGTTATATGTAAACTCTATCAAATCTAGATGATCCTCCCAACTACATTTGAAATCTAGTACACAAGCTCTCAACATATTCTCCAAATTCTAAATAGTTTTTTCTGATTGCCCAACTGTTTGAGGATGACATGTTGTACTAAATTTCAAAGTTGTACCCATAGCCTGCTGTAAACTAGGCAAAAATCTAGAAGTAAATCTTAGATCCCTGTATGCAACTACAAATACAAAGCTCCATGCAATTTAACAATCTCATCAACATATAACTTTGCATATCTATCAAGAGTGTAAATAGTCTTAACAAGTAAGAAATGAACTGATTTGGTCAACCTGTCAACAATCACCCAAATAGAATCAAATCCACTTTAGATTCTCGGTAAATTCACCATAAAATCCATAGTAATGTACTCCCACTTCCATTGTGGAATAGGGAGAGGTTGCAACAAATCTACTAGTTTCTAATGTTCTACCTTTACCTGTTGACAAGTCAAACATTTTGCCACAAATTCTACAATTTCCTTCTTCATACTAGGCCACTAATAAACTTCTTAGAGATCTCGATACATTTTGGTTCTCCAAGAATGCATAGCATACAAAGATTGATGTGCCTCTTTTAATATCTCATTCTTCAAAGTTAAATTGTTTGGTACACAAAAACAAGTCCTAAACATTAAAGTACCTTCTTTCTAAACAATAAAGTCAGTTATTACCCCTTCTTTCACTTGCTTTTTGATTTTCTCAAGTTGTGAATCTTGAGTTTGCAACTCCCGAATTTGATCAAGCATCAACAGTCTCACCTAAAACCATGCTATCAAAGCATTAACTTTCTACATTTCAAATTCTACTCCTAAAGAAGGCAATTCAGCAAATAATTCCCCTCGATAACACTGAATACAGCAAATCTTCCCAAAGATTTCCAACTCAAAGCATCAGCCACAACGTTAGCTCTTCTCAGATGATAATGAATGACACACTCATAATCTTTGATCAATTCCATCCACCTCCGTTGCCTCGTATTTAGATCTCTTTAAGTAAACAAATACTTTAAATTCTAATGATTTGTGAATATTTCTCAAGCCTCACCATACAAGTAATGTCTTATCTCCATAACTTCAAAGCAAACACTACTGCTACCAATTCTAGATCATGAATAGAATAGTTCTTCTCATGAGTCTTTAACTATCTCAAAGCATAGGCAACAACTCTACCTCTTTACATGAACACACAGCAAAGACCCTGATGAGAAGCATCAATATAAATTACAAAGTCTCCGTTCTCTGAAGGAATGGTTAACACTGGAGTTGTAGTCAACTTTGTCTTTAGTTCTTAGAAACTAGGTTTATAATCATTAGTCCATTCAAACTTCACATCCTTCTATGTTAATCTAGTTAACGGTACAACAATAGATGAGAATTCTTGAATGAACCGTCTGTAATATCTCGCTAACCCCAAGAAACTTATAATTTCTGACATATTCTTCGGTTGCTCTCAATTCATTATTGCTTCAATCTTCTTTGGATCAAACACAAATCTTTTCATCAGAAATCACATGCCTTAGAAATACCACCCTGTCTAGCCAAAACTCACAGTTACTGAATTTGGCGTATAACTGTCTGTCCAACAAGGCTTGTAATACAAATCTTAAATGCTCTTCATGCTCCTCCTTACTGTATGAATACACTATTATGTCATTAATGAATACAATAACAAATGAATCAAGAAAATGCTAAAATACTTTATTTATTAAGTCTATGAAGATAGCTGGAGCATTAGTCACTCCAAATGGCATCACCAAGAGCTCGTAGTGCCCATATCGAGTACGGAAGGCATTTTTTGAAACATCACTCTTCTTCACCTTCAACTAATGATAACCTAATCTCAAATCAATACTTGAAAAGACTTTGGCTCCTTGCAATTGGTCAAATAAATCATCAATATGTGGTAAAAGATACTTGTTCTTCACCGTAACTTGATTCAATTGTCGGTAATCAATACACAGCCTCATGATTCTATCCTTCTTTTTAACAAATAAGATAGGAGCTCCCCACGATGACACACTTGGTTGAATGAACCCTCAAATCTAACAAGTCTTGTAATTGAATTTTTAATTCTTTCAACTCTGATGGTGCCATTCTATACGGTAAAATGGAGATTGGGGTAGTTTCTGGTAACAACTCAATAGAGAACTCCACTTCCCTATCAAGCACAATCCTTACTAGCTCATCTGAAAATACATCCGCAAAATTTTATATCACAGGAATGTTTAACAACTTCGATTCTGATTTGGTTGTGTCAATCACATGAGCTAAACATCCCTCACACCCTCTCTGTAATAGTTTTCTAGCTTCTAAAGCTGATATTAAACAAGCAAGAACAACACCCCGCTCTCCTTAAAATCTAAACTTTGATTCATTCAACATTCAAAAGACAACCTCCTTCTTGAAATAATCAATAGAGGCATGATGAGATGATAGTCAATTCATTCTCAATATCAAGTCAAAGTCATGAATTGCTAAAGGAATTAAATCCACAATCAACTTTTTCTCCCCAATTTTCAGTACACAGTCATTGTAAACTATTTCCACTAATACCATATCCCCCACAGGTGTAGAAACAAGTAAATGATGTGTCTTGAATGTACGTGGTCTATGTACATACTCATTAAATGCAATAGAAACAAAAGAATGTGTAGATCCGGGATCTAACAATACATAAACATCTTTACCAGCCATATATATCATACATGTCACCACAGTAGGAGTTGCCTGAGCATCTCTCTGGGTCATAGCATACACCCTTGCCTGTGTTTACAGTTTGGAAGTCGTCCCTCATTGCAACGAGGATGCGACACCTCTTTGTGCCATTCTTACTGCATCAATTTAGAGTAAATACACAATTTATGTGACCTACATACTCCTACCAACTTAAATTGACACAAACAACACCTTACAGTTCACTGCAACTCTAGACACCAACCTAATAACATAGCCTTGGTCTTAAACCTTAACTCTGAACCTTAGCTTTGATACCAACCTATCATGCCCACTCCTAATCAGGTGCTATTAACACCATCTTAGGGTTGATGTGATCGCACAGGTCACCAATTTGTAAGCAAAACCTCATAACAAACCTAAAGATAGAAATCTTAGAAGGATAATCAACATCATTATATGTATAAGCATATCTCATAATCCACCATACATCATAAGAAGACTACAAAATTAAATCCATAATAATTTCAAACTAACAGGAAATAAACTCTATGAACACTATCATCTCATATATAACACAGTTAAGGACCACCGACACATTAACAAGAGCTTCTCGAAGCTCTCCAACTCGACATCAATCACAAGGACGAAAACCACTACAGCCACAACGACAATTGCAGTCAACTGAAACTCCATCTCAATTTTACCTATCAAAATAAACTATGTGGGTGTGAGCTATATATCAACATACTCACAAAGATACTCAACTCATAAAGAATGAACAATAGATAGCATTGTATAATCCACCAATAGATAAACCACCACAAATAGAATGTAATATCTCTTGTGATGCAATGTATGATATACCACAAATAAGTGCACGATTTAGATAACATTGGCCCAACATATTGATGGCTTGTTATCAAGGAATATCTACCGTGACACCCTTTTAGGTTAGTCCATTGTGACTACCTTAGGTTAGCCCCACATCGGCTAAACCTTCTCCCATGCAATGTAATTTATGCATACAATATGAGTTATATGCAAATTTCACCTCAAACTCCAACACCAATATCAATATAAACATAAGACATCGAATTCATTATGAATAAGAATATATTAAATCCCCATTTAATACTACTTACACACAAAGGTGAGTTACTCTTTTGGTTGAATCAGAGTAGTTTGATCTACTTCCGAGCCTATCACCCAAAGGCACATCAAACTTATGACACACATCATTATTCATAAGCAATGTATATGTATGGCTTATAAGACATCAATGTGTCGTTAGGAACTCAATGTGGTATGTGAAACATCCTTAATGCAATACAACAAGACTAAACACACAATAATGCAAACTAGCTAACTGTCAGGACGGTCCCTTCCACCATTCTGACGAGTAGAGAAGAATAATAACACATAAATGTCCATCATCAGGACAGTCCCTTCCATCGTCATAATGACCAGAAACCAACCACCCTTCACAAAACCCACCATCAAGATGGTACCCAGCTTTATCTTAATGACCACAACTTAAGAACCACCCGCTTCAACCCATCGTCAGGACAGTTATAACCTCCGTCCTGATGACTAGAGACCAAACTCACCCTTTCAAAGCCTATCGTTAAAATGACATTAGGGACTGTCCTGACAACCCAAGCACCCTATGGCTTGAAATTATAAAGTCCTAACTTGACTCTAATGCTTTTTATGCTAAGAAAACCACAAGCTCTCCAAAGACCTAAAATGAAACTCTAAGGCCCCCAATAACACATAAAACACAATACATGCAAACTATGCAAGAATTAAGGCTTTCACTAGAAAACCCTAAACACTCCTCCGCACCTCACCTCCAATCCACTATCATGGCATGAAATGACATATTAAAATGCAAGAATTCATAGAAACACAATCACACAAGCATGAACATGAGATTCTTACATCAAGAAAATGAAAGACAATTCTTCATTTGCACTTCCTCCTTCTCTTTTCTCTCTTTCTCTATTTTTCTTTCATGCCAAACATAAATGTTACTGACAAGCTCCTTTCTCATTCCTTTTGACTTTAAGCCAACTATAAATATAAAGATGTATCTATTATTCCACATGTCATGATCACACACATTGCTTGTAAATGAGATGAAGCACACAAGTAATGCACACACCTCACGTAGTGAAGCACACACCTAGGTATCATACACCAACACCTCCTTGCACCACTAATCTACATGATTAATATAATTAATCACATTTATGATAATTAATCATGATTAACATAAGCTAAACATAGAGATTAATTAAACTAATTAATCATGGATTAAGCTAATTAATCATGCTCAAAATATGATAATCCCCCCATAAAATGCTCTCATTAAAATATACTAATCAAGCTCCTCAATTAATGCAATCACACACTAGAATGTATGCAATTAAGCTAAACATGACATCAAGCAAATTAGGGTTTTACAAACATGTTTTGAAGAAGTCATTTAAAGTTTTGAAAGTCTTAGTTAAATAATTTTTTAAGAGCTTTAAGACTTTTGGGAAGATTGAAGAAGGTTTGTAAAAGTTGAAGTCATTAGGTAAAAAGAGTCGACACATGTATTCTAATACATTGAGACTGTGGCACTGAACAAGAAGTCTTTGACAAAATGGGTCGACCCCTTTATTCCAAAAGTCGACACATTGGTCCACAATGCAAAGTCTTGAAGAAGATCCAAAAAAGGTTGACACATTATTTCTCACGAGTTAACACATTTGAACAGAGCTTTGATGAAATTTGGTAAAAACAAAAAAGAGTCGACTGATATTTCTCAAGGGTTGACACATTTGGACAAAAAGTTGAGGATGTTGGCATCAGAACAAAAAGGGTCAATTCATTCACAAAAAGGATCGATACATTGAGCCTAACGGCTAGATTTTTGAACGTTTGGTCATCACATTTTTGCATTTAATGCACTCTCAACTACCATCAATGACTCGAATCAATGTAAGGCTATAAATACAAAATTCCTATAGCATTTATACTAAGAACACAACATCATAAGTGCTGAATAAAATATTAAAGCTGAGAATTTTTGGGCTCTAATTGCTACATTCTTTTTGTTGAGTGATTGAGGTTATTCATTGAGTTACACCTGTTTATCTACTCTTGTTGAGAGTTACTCATTGTATAAATCTTATTTATTTCACTTAGGTGGATTTGTAAACTTGTGAGTTTAAGTGTTCTTTATAAAAACACTTATAAGTTTGAATGAAGTTTGGACAAAATCATTAGAGTTTTTGAAAGTTTGAGAAGAACTTTTGTAAAAAGTAAGTTGAGCACTTGGGCAACTAGGATCTGATGTGTTAAGGATTTTTACATAGTGGAAAGAGTTTTCAAGGGGATCTTGAGAGTGATGACGTAGGTCATACGTTATGACTGAACCTCTATAAATATTTGTATTCATCTTATGCTCGATTTTTCTTACTTTGCGTCATATCATCTGGTTGCTTTATTTATCAATTGCTAAGTTATTGTTCTATTGATTAATTAGTTTTTAATTGTATTATTTATGATTAATTATGATAAACCCAATTTATCCCTCCTTTAGGGTTGCCTATTCATTCAAGCCAACAATTGGTATCAGAGCGAGTACTCTATTTTAGAGACTTAATATTCTTAGAGTTGATCCATGGCAACCATGATTGCAAGTTCTCTTGGAGAAGGTCAATCCACCAATAGATCTCCAATGTTCAATAGAACAAATTATAATTAGTGGAAGAATAGAATGAGATATATATTTAATCTGTTGATTATTAGTTATAGAGAATAATTGTCAATGGTCCTAAGATTCCTACCAAGACTGTTGAGAGAATAATCATGCCCAAATTAGAAAGTGAATGGGATGAGAATAACTTGAAACTTTTGTAATCCAATGCCAAGACTATGAACATTTTATATTGTGGCTTAGACCAAAATGTATTCAATAGAATCTCTACTTGTGAGACTGCAAAGGAAATTTGAGTTAGACTTGGGATGACTCATGAAGGGACTAATTAGGTCAAGGAGTCCAAAATCAATATTATTGTGCGTAATTATGAATTGTTTGGAATGAAGCCTAACGAGTCTATTACTGAAATGTTCATAAGATTCATTGATTCTTCTCCGATATCGGTCTAAAATTTATGAAAGGGCATGTATCCCTTCAATGGTTAATTCTGCTACATTCAAAACTAAAATTATGAATAGACTCATATTCCACCTCATAATCTTTCCCACCTAGCTCATACAGATGGCAGGGAGGTTTTTGAAGATCTATTTCGTTCAAAATCTAGCAAATTTTCCTATTGGCTAAATCACCTTGAAAGATTTGCCAATGTTCTTAGCTATGGCATATAAAACCTTGTATTGTTAAGACTAGACAGACTTTGTTCTCACTAAATGGACACTTATGTCCTCAACAACCAAAATTTTCTTTCTTTCCCTTTATTATTTATTTCTCATTGTTATTTATGCAAGCCTATTGACTTCCCTAAATTCGGTATAGTTTTCATCAAATGAAATTGCACTCATCTTAACTGACCAAGAGAGGATTTGAAACAACTTATGCAATTTGTGTGTGTGTATATATATATATATATTTATACAGAGAAGCATAGACAAAAACCTACAATAAAAAACAAAGGAATACGAGAGAGCGATAAGGGGAGGGAGAGACACTCTGTTCTTTCTGAGCTAAAATTCGGCCAAGAGTTAACACTCTTTGCATCATGAATATATTTATGGGTGAAGATAAGTCCCTGATCCCCATAAGGTGTCAGCTCTTGACATAGTATAAATCGAAGGTCAGTAGTCATGAGAATGCTGGCAGATTTCTATAAATTTGGTTGTGTTGGAGATGGATTTGGATTTAGCCATTGGACTAATTAATCAGATTGCTTTCAATTTACTTATTCAGTATTTTTATAGTCAATCCTGCAGTTATGTGCAAATCTACAGCTTAACAAACATCATTTCAAGGAGTTAAGAACACTAGTTTAAGAATCACATTTGGTCAGAGCAAGTGACGGTTGAGTAGTAAAGGTTTGTCATGAGATCCATAATTTGAATCAGATTTCTCTACTTGCATTGAATAGGTTTTTCTTATTGAGGAAATTAAAAGAAATAAGAGGTAAAAATATGTAAAATATATATAAAAAAACTATTATATTGACATAAGTCTGCAGGTTTCCATTCAATATTTAGATGTTTTGCTCATAATATTTAACAGTCGATTTGGAACTTAGGAGAGGGAAGAGAAAATTTTAAATTTTTATCCTTTTCTTATTTGATATTACCTAGGAGAGAAAGAGAATGGAAAGACAAGAAAAATAGACAAAAAAAAGATGGAAAAAAATTTATTTACACTCTTTCTCTCTATTCTTTCCCTCCATTTTTCTTATATTTTCCTTTAAAAACTAAACTAGAAAGAAAAATACCTTTCTTCATTTTCTCTTTTTCTTCATTTCCCTTCCCGTTTGTTCTCTTTCCCAAGTTCCAAACTAGCTCTAAATTTCATTGGCCATGAGATAATGGGTTCAATTCTCCTTCCTCCAATGCTTTGGCCCTCCAGTGTACCAAATAAAATAAAGTCAATATTGAACTTGTATAGGATAACGTTGGACAAGGGTTGGGGTCGGGTCAGCTTTACGTTATATAATATTGTAGAAACTAGTGGTCCAAGCCTTAGCCCAACTCAGCATCAAGGTTGGCCTTAATTTCCCAAACTCGTTTACCTAGAAAAATTAAAAATTTCAAGCATGCCCATTTAATCCAAATATACATATACGTCTATGTCGAGTGCTTTGATGTTTGCCATCCATCTATATATATAAAACTGCAATATATATTTATCAGTTAATAAAGTATACATACAAATAAACGCGAACTACCCCCCATCGAAGTTGTCATGGAATTGAATTAAATTCTATTCTACCTTGAGAATTTCATGAAGAAAGTTTGGTCCTTCAAATCTTAATGTTTTTTTTTTTTGTTGAGAATGATCGTTAATTTTTGTATCGTTATTTTTTAGTTTGACTGTTACATAATGTCCTTTAATAACAGTTGTAACTTGTATGTGAGTTTAAGAAGTTGAAGTAAGGGATTGTTATGATTTATAACTTGATAATATATGTTTGTTTTTAGTGTTTCTTTGAAGCCAAATTAGTTCTTTCTTTTTTGTCTTGATCCCACCCGTGCTGATTTTTTGAATTTTTTAACATTGGATAAGACGAAGTTGTATTTGAGCTAGTTTCTTTTGGTACTGCGATCAAGGTTGTCCAGATTATCTTACGCGCAACTTGATTAATCTCCTCACCGGTCTTGTCTTCGTCCCCAGCGTGCTAATTTCTTGATTTTTAAAATGGGATTAAGACAGGAAGTTGGATTTGAGCTTTTTTTTTGTTACGCGGTCAGGGTTATCCAGATCATCTTACACAAACCTCGACTAATCTTTTCTCTGATCTTGTTTTGGTCCCACGATTGCTGATTCTGGAGTTTTTAACACTGGATTTAGACAAAGTTGGATTTGAGGATTTTTTTTTTCTTGTTACGGAGTCAAGGTTGTCTGGGTCATCTTACGCGTACCTCAACTAATCCCATTCTCGATCTAGTTTAAGGTAAGTTATCACCACCACAACTAGAGAATTTATGAGAGACAAATCTATACTGACCTGGTCTCAAAGAATTGCCAAGTTTTGAATTAAAAATGTCTGTGTTTATAGCTCGTCTTTATCTTTATTGGGCTAGTAGTTGATGACGACATCTTTTTCACTTTTGGGTCCATTGTGAAGGAAAAAAACATCCTGCAAGGGAGAGTAAGAAGCTGGTGGGTAGTGGTGGCGAGTCGTGGTCGAGAGAGAAATTTTAGGCTGTGGGTGATGAATAAAATAAAATAGTGAATTGTGATGGTGAATTTTTGTGAAGAGAGAAGCAAATGCGTTAATGGTAATAGTTGTTTTTTAATAGAGAGAAAATGAAGGGTTATTGAGGGTGATTGGCAAATTAAACCATAGTTTCTTAATGGCAAATGTAATTTGTTTTTACCATTAATAGGGTACATATTGAGACTAGTGCATTATCAGGTACCACTTCGAATCTGTTACTATAACACATTTGTAAGCATCCTATTTTTCCCCGCTTGGATATCTTTAGTCCAAACCGATCCTGCAGTAAAATGTCACAATACTATCAAGTCCAAACCAGCTTTTCAAAACTCAAGTCCAGTGAAAACGGTCACTTCTAAGCCCTGAGGGCCCTACCAAAGCTAAAATGACCAAAATGCCCATTGGCTTTCCAAGAAACTTTTTGAGATCAGGCAATCTCTGAAACCATTGCCAACACTGTCGGAGTTGTGGAAACACTCACAAATCTTAAATAATTCACTTTTAGGGCTTGCTAGCCTGCCAATGTAGAATGTCTGTTATAACCCTTGGCATCTGACATTTTTTCGAGATCAAGCAGTCTCCGGAACCAACGTTAAAATCGTTGAAATGGTGGAAATAATCATAAACCACTGAGCTATTGGAGTGGCGAGAAATCACTCATAAACATGTCAACACAGGTACATCAGAAATAACCTAGTGTCATAAGACCAAAAGCGCCCTTTAGTTGTGGCATGTTTTTCAAAGAAAAGAAAGACCTTCAGAAACCAACTCGTCACAACTGTCAAAATAACGAAAACACTCATAAACCCATGTTAACACTAGCGCATGTTAGTTTGACACGATAAAAATGACAATTTTGCTCCTAAGGCACCCGACACGTCTTCGAGAAAATACTAAGTCCTTAAGACTGTAAGTCCACGTTCCAGGACTGTCCCCGGACAGTCCGACATTTTCAATATGCCCTTCCAGCCAACTTCGGATCATTCTGGTGATACCCGGTTAAAATGATCGTTTTGCCTCTGGGCACTTCGGCGTATCTTTGAGAAAATACTAAGTCCTTAAGACTGTAAGTCCACCTTTTCAGAACTATTATCGTACAATCTGGCATGTTCAATATGCCCTTCTATCTAACTCTAGACCCATTTCGGTGATATCTGATCAAAATTATCGTTTTACCCTTGGAGGTCCGAGCACCCTTTCCAACCACAACAGCTTTGGGAATCAAACTAACATTCACCGGGATACTCCAAAGAGGATCTTTGTCCATTTCCAAGTGAGTCCCTTGACACAAAACCCTCCTTAAGTCAATAAAAGTTTCACGGAGCGTATCAGATTCTCGGCCAAAGTTGATTTTTTTTCACTTTCCTAACTAAAATACACCTTCAAAAACTTAAAAAATGCATAAATTAGGAAATTCCTCGAAGCCTAAGTGATAGGCTTTCCATCGGTATGATATGATGGTTAATAACATATCTCGAAAGTCATAATCATACGAATCAATGAAGGGTACTTTTCTAGTTCTTAGGAAAAATAAAAGTACACCACCCGGCGTTGGTTTAAATTTCCAATTTCATAATTAAAACGCACCATCAAATGACTTGAGAAATGCATAAATCAAGAAATTTTCCAAAGCCATTTCAGAGGACATTCCATCGGTACGATTTGCATGAGACGATCACTTTTCAAGGCCTATGATCGCACGGTACGAAAACTGCTACTTTAAGAAACCAACAGAGCATCTCACAGATGCTCCCAAAAGATTATTTTAAGTAAGCATCCTAAGGTAATATCTCTGCCATCCAGAATCATCCAAGACTCCCCGAGAGCACTACATTTAAGAGCAATTGGAGAGGAGCGTCGTAAACACGACCCATCTTCTCGGATCTCTTTCGGATAGAAATAATATTGAGGCAAAGTCAGCGTAAAAGTTTCCAACAGTGAAGTGTGTGCTACATACACCCAAAATATGATCAGATCGGATAAAACTTGCCTTACAGCCCAAGCTGGGGTAGTACACGGGTGCCAGGTGTTATCCTATGAGAGGATGACACTTCACGTGTATACTACATATGCTTGGCCAAATTTTGGACAGAACCTGTGAATGCAGAAGATTCTATTGAAAATGAATCCTAATGAATCATTGGGTGGGATGGTGGCCAAGCTCATGTACTACATGCGGCCCACCTCATTTTTTTGGCTTATAGATACTAAGCTACCCCCACTCAATTCAGGGACAAAAATAGTGAGGAAACTCTGTCAAATAGCTCTAGGACCTCTGAAATTTAAAAAATTCAAAGTTTCTCAAGGATTCAAGCCTCTCCAAGCTCAAGCCCCTTTAACCATTGTGGATTGAAGAAGTTTAAAGGCCAAAGGTAAACTCTTATTTAAGGTTATGCTCTCCCCACTCCATCTCTTCTCCCTCTTAGCCCATTTGGGCTATGCTTCTCTTTTAAACCCCATTTTCAACCCCCTCTTTTTATATGCGTGAAACAAGTGGGCTCTTAACCCATACTTAGATGAAATTTTGTGAGAACCACCGGTTAGAGGACCTCTCACAAGTCTAATTGAGTATAGTATGGCCCTTAGAGTCCCTTGCAATGTAGTGAAGCCTAAACCTTGAATGTTCATGACCCTTGCATCTTAGTGGTTATAATGTCCATGTTACGCTTGCAATGGTTGCATTTTGTGTGTTTAAAATCCTTTTTCAAGTTACCATTGATTTCATCTTCAAAGGCTTTCTAAAATTCGTGCCAAAATAGTTTTCAAAAAGTGCCTCTAAAGTTCTTCAAATTTGATTCTCTTCAAGTTTAAGCCAAGAATCTTAGATTTCCAAGCCTTAGGATGTTTTTCAAATCCCTAATCTCTACCTTGTATTCATGTGGCTCTCTTGAGTTTTGTACAAAATTGGTTTTTAAGACCATTCTCTAAATGGTTTTTCAAGTTTTGCTCTCTTGAGTTTTGCACAAAAATGATTTTCAAAACCACCCTTTCTAAAAGAGGTTTTTATGATTTTCAAAGTTTTCAAAACAATCCTCTCTTGGGGAGGTTTTCAATGTTTTTTTCTCTCTTGAGCTTTGAGGTTATAATGGTTCCAAGAAAACCCTATCTTGAGTGGTTTTCACAAAAACAACAATAGGAAACCCTTGCTCATTATAATCATTTTCAATGCCCTAAATTGGTTTTCTAAAATATCCCTTTCCAAAAAAATGGTTTCCAAAAGTTCATTCTCCTTAGTTTTCAATCAAAGTAGTTTTTAAAACTATTTATTCTATATTGATTTTCAAAAATTTTACTCTCTTGAGTTAGTAGTTGAAATGGTTTCAAGGCAACCCTCTTTTAAGTGGTTTCCAAATACCAATCATACAAACCCTACACTCACTTGAGTGGTTTTCATAAAATGATTTTCAAAACTCATAATTCTCTTGAGTTGGTTTTCTAAAAAATTTCTCACATAAAATGATAAGATTTTTACATGAAATCGTGGTTTTCAAAACATCTTTTAAAATTCATGCATAAAAACCCACTTTTTAAACCTATTCAAAATCACTAGAACCAAACCCTAGTTCAAAACCATCATTCCAAAATCACTAGGTCTGAACCTTAGTTCAAAACTATTTTTCCAAAACCATTAGGTCCAACTCTTGTTTAAAACCACCTTTCAAGACCATAGGTTCACCTAACCCTAGCATTCCAAATCGTAGGTTAATCTAACCCAAATTAGTTAACTCTAGATCAACCTAACCCTAGTTGCTTAATCCTCGGCTAACCTAATCCAAGTTAGTTAACCTTAAGTCCACCTAACCCTAGTTAGTTAATCCTATGTCATCCTAACCCTAATTGCTTTAACCAAAGTTAATGAGTTTCAAGTCTCCAATTCCAATCCTCTTTCAAACCACTGTTCAATCTAAAATGATCTTTCAAAATTTTGTTTCTAAAAACATTCCACTCTCTTTTGAGTTTTCAAAAATCACGACTTTAAAGTCTTTTCAATTGCTTCCATACTTTTCTCAAAAATATTTTCAAGAGCTCTCTTAAACTTGTCTTAAGCCAAATGGTTAGACACTTACCATTTTCAAAACTTATTTTCTAAATTATTTTTAAAAACTCACAACCTTAAGGTGACCCTAACCCTCTCATGGTTAGGGTTTTCAAGGGAAAGTAATACATCATTCATATTAAGGCTCCAAAACTGTAAGTGTTTTTGAAAATTCCTTTTCAAAAATATTTTTCAAAATTCACATCCTTGAAGCAGTCTTACTCTCTCCATAGTTAGGGTTGTTCAAGTAAAAATGAGATATGCAATTGGGATTCTCTAACCCTAAGGAAAGTTTCTAGCTTATTTTCTAAAAATATTTTCAAAATACATAATCTTAAAGGAGTTTAGTTTCTCAATAGCTAACCTCTCAAAGGTGATGGGATATTCAAAGACAAGTTCATAAGAGCTTTTACCTTATTTCAATCCGAGCTATATTTTAAAAAATCCCTAATCAAGTTTTCAGAAATATTCTAAAACTCTTTTGAGTTGCTTCAAAACTTTCTAAAACTCTTTGGAGTTATTTAAAAAATATTAAATAACTCCTTGAGTTAATTTTAAAAACATTTCAAAACTCCTTTAGTTCTTTAAAAAAATATTCCAAAACTTTCTTAAGTTATTTTCAAAAATATTCCAAAATTCTCTTGAGTTGCTTTAAAAAATATTCAAAAACTTTCTTGAGTTGTTTCAAAAATATTTCAAAACTCTTTCGAGTTGCTTTCAAAAAAACACGTCAAAATATCTCAAGTCCTATTTCAAAGGCACTTGCAAAACTCTCCAAATCTAAGTCTAAGTCAAAACTCTCTTAAGTTCAAGTTTCAAGAACCTTCCAAGACTCCTTGGAGTCCACTTTTTAATCGTACTTTTGCATGAACTACGAATGACATGATTCTCGTCAACTGTGATACATAAGTAACCTTTATAGGTGCTGTCATAACCCTTATTTCAAGTCAAATGTCCAATTTCAAAAAATTCATTCTTTCAAAATTACCTTTCAAAAATTAAGTTTCGAAAACTTCTAGCTCTTTCAAGAATATCCTATGCATTATGCATCATTTATTCAAAAAGTAATGACCAACTCTTGTTTTTAAAATTTCAATAAGTGGATAATTAGCAACAAGTGATTCAAGTGAGTGAACTAAGGATAATTAGACATATAGATACCGAAATGGCAAAGTACGGTGATGATCTTAAGATATCTTCCCTACACATAACCAACCCCTAACACCCAAATTATAGATTTCTATTTCGAATACCAACTTGAAGTCACATTACAAAAAAAGCTTTAAAACTTTCAAAAGATTGCTAAAAAATATCTTTTGTAAAAACCTTTTTAAAAAGGCAATTTCAAAATATTTTTGAAAAATCTAAGTTTAGTTTTTGGATTACACTTAGTTTTCAGGTGACCTAGCATATTTTTAATTACGTTAAGTGGTGACTCTGAACTTTTTCAAAAAGCTTTTAATCAAATCAAGTTTTTAAGTTCAAAATTTTGTCGCACTTATCCTTCTACGAGGGTAGGTTGTAACAGAGAGAGTACCAAGGATTTTTCCTGAGCCAAGAGAGGCTTGGAGTCGAAAAACCAAGGCGCGACAATATTATATATTTATAAAAATGTTTCTTTACTTATAACATTTTCACTTACAAAATTTAATGTTATCAATATCAAGCATTATTTAATACTAAACTATTTTAATATAATATAAACATGTTATCCATCCTAAGTATATATTTAAAAATGCTTAAAAGACATATTGATAATCTAATATATGTTCGACATTTATAATTAAAATACAATAGAAATAAATTATTTTAGAACAAAATACACAAAATCCAATATTAGCTGGTATCATCTTGTATTTACCAGTACCTTGAATGATATGGAACTCACCATTGTTGATAGCATTTTATGTTTGGTATTGTATATAGAAGTCTATATGGTGCAATATTGATAACTACAAATTATATAATAGATAAATTAAATACAATAAAATAATTAGATATTTTGAACTTTTTACAATGCAATGTTTATAGTCCCAATTTGTTAGGCTACCATAGATGTTTAAATTGCATTTGGATTGAGGGATTTGAAATAAGTGGATTTGTTATCACTAATCTAAAGATTTTAACATTTTGTTCACTGCAATATTTTAGATCTAAATTTCAAGAACAGATTTGAAAGGATTTAAAATAGTATTATAAATATACTTATTTAAAATTCTTTAAGAGTAGTTACAAAAACACCTCTTAAACACACGTTAAACCCTTAAACTACTAATTTATATCAATTACCACTTTTTATTAGTAGTATGTTAGCAATTTGTTAACAGAGAAGGTGAAAAATTGCCATGTGACTTGCACATATTCACAAAAATATAATTTTATACCTCAATTGACCTTATCTTTTTATATTAATCATCTAATGAATGAAATGCCCATTAGATTGCCCCTATATTTATGTGTCACTCTAATGGGCTTTTTAATCAATTAAATAATTATTATAACAAGAGAATGTCAATTTAGGTATAAAATAATACTTTTATAAATATTTGCAAGTTACAAGACAATTTTTCATTCAATTTCCTAATGATACAGAAGGTTTTAATTGATACAAATTAATAGTTTGCGGGATCAATGTGTCACGTTTTAGAATTTAAGGGGGTTTAATAATATTGAGTGATAATTGGGAGGTGTTTTTGTATTTAGCCCAACAAACTTTAGGAGGGCTCCATATTTTCGGCCAAACTCCATGGGTTAAAGTGTAATTTAACCAATTTTAGAGTTAATTGCGCAGGAATCCCTTCAACTGTGACTCAGTATCACAATTAAAAAAGTAGAAATTGTAACCCCTTCAACTATGACAATTCAAAATTTAGTAAACACTGTTAACGGAAATAGCACATTTATTTTATTGACCTTAAAAATCAAATAGACATATCCAACAATTTAGACAATTCAAAATTTAGTAAACAATGTTAACAGAAATAACACATTTATTTTATTGACCTTAAAAATCAAACAGACATATCCAACAATTTAAAAAGAATTTAGGAGAAGACAAATCTCTCTCTCTCTTCTCCCTACATGAAGCACGACTCTTGGTTGTCCTGATACATTACGCTCTTTTTTTATTTTTTTATTTTTTTGATAAATATAGAGAACCCAAACCCACACAATCTGTTAAACAGGAAGGTTGGAAAAGGTCTAAGTGGAGGAAACACACACCCACCGATACATTGCTCTCTATAATCTATTCTAGTTCATACTCTCAATCTCTCATTTTTCTTCTCATCTAGATCCATTGTTTTGCTTAAGTATATCCCCATATAATCCCTCATCTTCTCATGAAGAAATAAAACAACATTTTTCTAAAAAATGCAAAGAAAAGTGAACAACTCATGAATGGAATCCCAATCAGCCAAGATCATTCTACTTCTTTCCCTCATGGTTGAACGTTGTTTACGTCAAGAGCAATAAAGCGAATGTGAAAAGGAAAAACGGGAATTTTTAAATGCATTTTCACTCTAGAATTCTTAACTGATGGAAGTTATTTGGATCAATTGTTGGATTTTTAAAAACATAGTCATTCCTTTATCATCTCAGCAAAATCAAAACAGACCTTATTTGTCAACTGTGTTAACTTGTTCTTCACTTTTCTCTTCCTAAGTTGGAAACAATCTCCACCCTTCTTCTCACTATATCGACTTCTCGTGTAAATGCAAAAACATCAATAATTTTAATTTTACCCTTCTTTTCACTATCTTACTAAATTAATGAAAAATTGCATGCTGAAAGAAAACAATATCGGCCTTCTCTTTCCACCACTTCATCTCTATACTCCGCCAACCCACCCTCACTAGCCAGCACACTCTGGCCACTTTTTTTCAGTTTTGCATTTTTCTCCCTTCTCTTTACTTGGGTCTTCAATTCCATACTCTGACTTAATCTCTCTCTCTCTCTCTCTCTCTCTGGCTACTTTTTTCTGGTTTTGCATTTTTCTCCCTTCTCTTTACTTGTGTCTTCAATTCCATACTCTAACTTAAGCTCTCTCTCTCTCTCTCTTTCATTCATCAACCCTTCAATGGCTCTGCGCTTGTTAAATTCACACCAAAATCTAACTTCAAAATGTATCCAATAAATGTTGGACGAAATTGCTTAGAGCTAAGTTCATTTTAAATCAGTAATTATTAGGCTCACACTGTCAATCGAGGCATTTTCTGAGGATTTTGCCACACAAAACCCACCGCCAATCGATGATAACGATGGCGGTAAAGTCGTTGCCTGCACTATTCAAGTGGGCCTTTTACCAAAACATATTTATTTTATTTAATATATATTAAATAGGGATTAAATTTTTAATATTTACAAAACCATGGCTAAGCGTCAATAGGATTGACGACTTTAACAGAAGCGTCAATACTAATGACGCTTTATATTTTAATTTTCTGTAATGAAAATTGAATTTCGAATAATAACTAAAAGCGTCTTTCATATTAACGCTTTTCGAATAATAACAAAAAGCGTCATTTATATTGACGGTTTTATTGTTTTTATTAAATGCGTCATTAATATTGGCGTTTTCCATTTAAATGAAAAACGTCAATGGCAATGACGTTTTCATATCAAGAAAATTTTTTTTTTTTGCTGTATGATATTGATCTAGCCTAACTCCTTCACCGGGACTCCGTTCGATGTGTCGTCACTGCCTGCAGCTGTAGTTTGCCTAGACAGTGCTATATGTCGAGTTTTGCGCCCAACAGAGGCTATTTGGCTGATTTGGCATCCCAAACCCTAATTCCACAGTTTTTCAAATCGCTAAGTCTCTGGAAGGAGAAATTGCACTAACTCCTTCATCGGGACTTCGTTCGACATGCCATCTGGGCCAGTAGCTCCAGTTTCCCCAGACGGTGCTGTGTGTCGAGTTTCACACCCAACGGAGACCGTTTGGCCAATTTGGCATCCTTGAACCCTGATTCCACAGTTTTTCAAATCGTTAAGTCTCTAGAAGTAGAAATTGCACTAACTCTTTCACTGGGACTTCGTTTGATGTGCCGTAGCACCCGCAACTCCAATTTTCCCATATTATGCTGTGTTTGGAGTTTCCCGCCCAACGAAGGCCGTTTGGCCGATTTGGCGTCCCCGAACCCCGATTTCACATTTTTTCAAATCGCTAAGTCTTTGGGAGGGGAAATTGCACTAACTTCTTCACCAGGACTCCGTTCGATTTACCGTCAGTGCCAACAACTGTAGTTTGCTAAGACGGTGTTGTGTGTCAAGTTTCATTCCCAACGGAGGCCGTTTGGCCAATTTGGCATTACCGAACCTTGATTTCACAGTTTTTCAAATCGCTAAGTCCCCGAGAGGGGAAATTACAGTAACTCCTTCACCAGGACTCTGTTTGACACACTACCAGCGCTCGCAACTCCAGTTTCCCCAGACCCTTGTGTGTTGAGTTTCACACCCAACGGAGGCCGTTTGGCTAATTTGGCATCCTCGAACTCCGATTCCATATTTTGTTAAATTGCTAAGTCTCCAAGAGCGAAAATTGCACTAACTCCTTCATCGGGACTCCGTTCGACGCGTTGTCAGTACTCGCAGTTGTAGTTTGTCGAGGTGATGCTATGTGTCGAGTTTCGCACCCAAAGGAGGCCGTTTGGCCGATTTAGCATCCCTAAATCCTAGTTCCACAATTTTTCAAATCGTTAAGTCTCTGGGAAAGGAAATTGTACTAACTTCTTCACCGAGACTCTGATCGTCACGCCGTATTGGGGAGCAACGTAATCATACTACTCAAGGGCCAGTAATCTTCATGGGGCATTGGGCTAAAATTAGAATCCCAAATGCGTGGGTATACATCAATTTTGTACTCTAGCACCACCACGTAAAATGGATTGATGCCTAAGTCCGCAGTGATAACAAGCATGTGTGAATAAGGACATTTCTTGATGATGTATTTCGAATAAGAACAATTGGGCTGGTTAAGTCTTACAACCTGCTTGTGCCCACCCAATCTCCCGCAGTATGTGGTTTCAACCTCATATTCACCTTCTTGCCTATGAACAAAATTGAAATCACTTTCATTTTCACAAAAATATTGGTAATCTTAAAAGTGATGGCAGTGTAATTACCTGTTAAATGCTCTCAGCAAATGTTTATTTCCTTTGCACTGGTATTTTTCTATTTGTTTTTGTAACTTGTGGTCATACCTTAAACCAGCAGCCCGATTCTTAATATACTCAATTCTCCTCTCATCAAAATACTTAATGAGTCAGTGGAATGTAGTTTGCACACATGCCGTGATGGGCACATTTCGGTGCCCCTCAATACACTGTTGAATCCCTCTGATAGGTTTGTAGTTAATATCCCTCACCTACAACCTCCATCATGTGCAAGTATCCACTTTTTAGACGCCATCTCTTGCAACCAAGCTAATGCCTTTGGTTTAAGAATTTCAATCTCCTTCATAATCTAGTTGAACTTCCGAATTTGATGGCAATTACCAACCCTTTATACTAAATCCATGAGTTTTGTGTTGCTGAATTTCTTATTAAAGTTGTTGCGGACGTGCCTGAGGTAATATCAATGATATCTAACCAATCGCAAACGGGGATGTTCCCAGTACTGCGTAACATCATTCAACAGGCCCCTGTGCCTATCAGATATCAACGTGATGGCCTCACGGTTAGGCACTACATGCCATCTCAAGTTCTTAATAAACCATGACCAGGACGCTGTATTCTCTTCATCTATAATGGCAAAAGCAAGTGGTAAAATGTGTTCATCGCCAGTTGGTGTGGTAGCTACCAAGATATTCCCGGTATATTTTCCATTAAAGAAAGTCCCATCAATGCCAATAACAGGAGGGCAGTGAGCGAATCCATCGATGGAGGGTTTGAAAGCCCATAACACATAATTAAACACCACCTCATCCAGCGTAGTCAACGACAACACATTCCAGTCTACAACTATCCCAGGATTAAAGGTTTTTAGTGCCGTCATGTACCAAGGAAGCTTCGTGTACGACTCGTCCCAATTCTGAAATATCACCTTAATGGCTCTTGTTTTTGCAAACCATGCCTTCCTGTAAGATATTGTGTGCTTCAATACAGTTCATACGGTGGTGATAAGCGATGCCACCTTCGTTTTCGCATCTTCCTGTACAGAAAAACTGAATGTATTCAAGTGTACACATAAACAACTCCCGTTTTAATTTAAAATTACTTTGGTTGAAAAGAAATATATTTTACCTTAACTGAGTCCAGTATGACCGTTGTAATGTGATCAGTATCAATGTTATAGTGGTCCCTCTACAATCTCGTAAACACACAATGATGTGGATCGGAATATGTCTTGACCTCAAAGAAACCATGTTTCTCTTTCTCTAAGGCTCAAAACCTCTAGCTGCAATTATGCTTGCACCTTGCATCCTAAACCTTCTTGCTTGTTTCCACCACCACGTACTATTTTCTTTTCTTCATATTGTACATCTTTACTGCATATTTCACAAAATCTTTGTCTTTAAAAATCATCCCCTTTTCGAACTCCAAGGTCTTTGAGGTCCATACGTTTCCACGACAATAAAGGTCCCAACTAGTTACAGTAGAGTCACCACTCCCCTCTAAGTTTGTGAAGAAAGGGTTAGGAGTGTATCGTTCCGGTATATCAACCGAGGATGATGGTGGTCACTAAATTCAGGCCCCTCATCATCAGATTCATCATCGGCCATTAGTTTAGCATCAATGTCCTCGTCCGCGTTTAGATCAGGACCTGCACTGTCAAGTATGCATCCTTCAGCTTCATCACCACCTATATTAACGTACTCGTCAACAGGCGGGTGGAACCTGTCAACTAGAGAAGTCGATAGGTGTAGTGGAGATAGACGCTCAGCCCCTGAACTTGTACCAATGTCATGTTGCATCTGTGACCCCCTGGCTGTGTATGATCCATACATTGGATAATACGGATGTGGGGACATATCGACATACTGTGAAGCCGTGATATAAGATTCTTGCTTCAACATCCCAGTGAATGAGCCGGGAATGCCACTGTATGCCCCCTGAGTTAACATCCCAGTGAATAAGCCGGGAACATTGTACGCCTCATAACCTAAATACATCGGATTCGGTACATTCAACTTACTCGTTATATTCTCTTTCTCCGCATACAATTTAACATAATTCAATGTCGAAAAACGCGACGGGATGTCTAGCACACTATCCAAGGTCATGTCATTATTGATGGGCACCTTCTTGTAAAAAATAAACCTCTCTCATTGTCTATGGGGATGCCTGCATATCAACTTCAAACCGATGTTTTTCTCTTTATCTACAACCTTGGGCATAAGAAATTGTTCTAATTCTTCAAGTGTTGTTCTGCATTATGTAGTGTAAAACTCTTTCGCTTTGGTATCATATGATATGCCTTTGTCAGGGTCTTGTACTATCGTCCTGCCCCAACAGTACATCACTTTTACAGTATCCATTCAATCAAACTTGCACTAGCTAAACATATGAAAATAGCAGTTAAATGAAGCTTCAATACAAGTTACAAGTTAGATGAAAATACACCGAAACAATAAAATGTGAATGTGATGTGAATGTCACCACCCATGTGATGTGAAAGTGATCACTGTAAAAAATAAAAAATATATATTCAAAAGACAAACATGAGCAGTCATTTGCTTGTCATTCATTTTCTATAAATTATGCTAATGCTTATAATTTTTAATTGAAGATGGAACCTCTCTCTTATCAAAATATGGATTTTGATGAATTCTGTGCCGTAGCCATTAGCACGTATCAGCTTGAGGCTCTTAAAGGATGGGAGAATACTGAAAGTACAGCATTCAAGAATTTTGAGCAAGAAGGAAGCCGAGTCATTTTAGTTGAGGAATTAGCCCAGGTACACATCCATTTTATGTGAGATTGCTTCTTGTCGATTTCATTTTGCAAACACTAAACTTCAAAATTTGTGCAGGAAATGAATTTAGGGCATGTGGCTTACTCTTTACTCAAGGATTGGATTAGAAGCACTGATGGAAAACTAAATTTCCTTAGGTATACCAAGTTTTTGCATGGTATAACTATTCACAATACTAATACAAGACATCAACAGCCTGTCTTGTTAGGGACCTATAGTTATGAAAAGAAAATTTCTTTCTAAGTGTTTTATTTTCTTTAGGTTTTTTTTTTCTTTTCTAAATTGTGTAGAAATGAATGTGTGTAGACCAATATTCTTGAGGGAATACAGCATTCCTAGTCTGAAATTGTATGCCCAAGATGGGTTCATGAACTATCCCACAGACTTTCTTTTTTTAGCTATATAATTACAATCTTCATGCAAAAATTGAGTTAAAAATGTAAACAATCTTAATCAAAGACTGAAAAAAATGAAAAGATAAAATGAATTAGAAAGGCAAAAGAGAGGTTACAACAAATTTGGTTGTCAAGAGTAATCAAGTGTAATTTTTATAATAACAAAGATTTTGGACTTTGGACGTTTAGGGCACTTCTCCCCATCTCATGCAAGTCACGCCATTAACAAAATATATACTTACAATATATATAGAGAGAGAGGGGGAGACAAAGAGTGCTGTTACCTAGTCAAAATTTTAAGTTCCAAAAATGCAATGTGAGATCAAGGAGGGGCAAAGATAGAGAGCAATGGGGATAGAGAGGGTTGGAGAGAGACGGCAATGTCACCACAACCTACGTGCGGCCGTTGGAGAGCAAGCCGCTGAAGGAGAAATAGCATCGAGAGAGAGAGCAACGACAAATCTGAGAAACCTAATGATGCTTTATGTGTGGAACGTGTATATACTGACGCTTTCTATTATTTTTCGTAATGCAATTTTGATTACAGAAATTAAAATGGAAATCTTCATTAGCGTTGACGCTTTTATTAAAGGCATCACTCCTAATGACACTTAGCCATGATTTTGTAAATATTAAAATTTTAACCCTGTTTAATATATATTGAATAAAATAAATCTGTTTTGATAAAGGCCCGAAATAGAAAGAACAATAGGCAGAAAGAACAAAAGATTTCTTACATCCAAAAAAATTATTTCTCAGTGTAAGGGCATTTTTGTCTTGAAAGAGATGATCTATTGGCCACATGACTGCTAATGTCACTATTTCTAACCTTTACCTAACGGAATGGGTTGAATTGATATAATTTTATACTAGCAGTGAATTATGTTATGTACAGCAAAAGACATTTATATTCACTGAATTTTTTTATTTTATGTAAATATAACATTAAAATATTTGTGACAGACTCAGAATGTATTAGTAAACTAACAACAAATTAAAATACTTAAATTAAATCAAGGTTCAAAGAGAATTAATTCATATAGTAATGCATTAAAAGTTATGACTAACTATCCCACTAAACCGTAAGAAATTACAAAAATATGTTTGTGCTGAGATATCAGTAATTATTTCTTCTGTTCGACACTTTGATATTTGTCAATATAAAATAAGTTTACTAAAGAAATTTAAGTAATTTAAATTCAATATGAATAATAAAGTTGATTGTTATAAAGGGGTTTTCATAATTTATAACAGTATTGTGGAACTATATTTAGTTAAGGATGCTAGCACCAGGGGATGAAAAGTTTAAAAGCAAGAGGATTTTTTTTTTTTTTTGTTGACATTGTAGTTATATTTTGGTCGTTTGCTACTTATGTGTGAGCTATGTCAAAAGCTTATATTGACAATACTCACATGCCTATGTATAGAGCAAGCTGAATAGAGGTTAACATCAATTAAAATATAATTAATTATTTTAACCATTACTGTCATATAATAGTGTGAAAAATCCAATGCATACACATGATGCTATATAATTAGCTTACTCAAAAGGAAATAAAAGGATAATTAATCACTAATATTCTAACGTGATATGTGTAAACCCAATCAGATTGAAGCTCAATCTATTTATTTTTTATGTTGATTTTTAAATGGAAGGATTGTGAAGGAGTCTTGGACCAAATTGTTAGTAATTCGATTATTGAAATATGGTTAGCATTTTCGAAATTTCCTTTTGGTATATCACAGAATGAAGAAATAATATATTGTTATTAATTATCATTACCAAAAGGGGAAGTTGTACGTTGCATTTCTTTGCTTTTAAAACATTGCCTTTCTAGTTGACCAAAAAAAAAAACATTGCCTTTTTAATTACAATAAAAGTTGGATATAAATTGCTTAGATGTTTCTATTTAATTATTAAAATACCAAGTATTTTAGCTTTAAGCTCCTACCCAAAAAAAGGAAAAAAAGAGAAATTAAAAAATAGAAGAAAATAAAAACAAAATAATGCAAAATTCATTTACACAAAAACTGGCTATATAAGCTAAGAAACTTCATGATTTAAATAGGAAACTTGTTTATTAAATTTTCAACTCAAATAAGAAACTTATCAATCATTTAAAATAGGAAACTTCATGATTTATTTAAATTTAATCAACATGATGTAGAATTTTTATTTCAAAAATGTACTTCTAAATTTAACAATTCAAAAGTTGTATTTACTTTCTCCATGAAAAAAGTCACATGTAAAGAATTTGAAAGATATTACCATATTGATCAAAAAAATTAATTATTACTGTAAGTGTGATTTTTCGGGAAGGCTGGGCCGAACTCTCAAGCCCACGTGGATGAGTCCAAACTCTCTGCAAGAAAAGAAGGTTAGAATGGGTCGACTCTTGTTGGGCCGATCACACTCCGATGATTAAGTTAGCAAGCTTAATCAAGATTAGAATGAATAAAAGTTGTGTATACTTGGAGTTAATTGTCCATACCTGGTTCTCGAGGGTTCGGATATTTATAGTATGATCGATAGAGTGTTTCGCTCCTTGCCTATTAGCAGATCATCATGACCTGCTGGGTAGGCATCATTGCATACCACCGACTGACCGTGTGCGGGGCCTAACTTACCACCGCTGAGGATTCCAGCTGACCGGACGTGCACGTCGACGTCGCGTGGGGAGCCGCTCGCGCATTTAATGTGGGTTAACTCTGTATTTAATGCTCAAAGACCGCTAATGGTTTAGGCTAGCCTTTCGTGGTTTGGGCCAAGGTTGGGAGGAGGTCGGCAGCTTGGGCCAGACCGTCCTTTAGCTTTGATTTGGGCAGCCAAGCAGCCCAACTATAATTCGTGGAAATTGGGCCTTACCCACTAGGTTGGGCCGTGTGCTATTCCCCTATAATTGCCCCCAGCCTTTGTGTCGTTTTGACTTCCCAAACGGCCAAGGGCTGTAATGGTTACCCGGCCACGTGGACGGTGGGGATTTTAAAAGATCCATCGATGGGGTGTCATCGAATCGATGGCCAATGCGACGTTTCGGCAAAGCGTCATGATTGCTACCGTTTTCCCGCGCACCAATCGACAACTTTGATGTATATAAAAGAGTGATACCCTATCCAGTGGAAGGCACTCAGTTTTTCTTCGTCTTTCTGTCTAGTGTGTGCATCGCCTGTCTTGACACCCACCACTGTAAGTGTTTTCAAGCCCACACATCTTTCGCTCTTCTCTTTGTTTCTCTTCCTGTGCTTCAACGGTTGTCCCCTGATAGTATCTCGTCTTTGAAGAATGCTAGATAGTCCGGCAGCCATTGCCGCTTTTAGAGCTAGGTTCGACATCCCGGATAAGATCAGCTTAGAGCTGGTCGATCCCGAGGACCACCATATGGGTGGGACCGAAAAGAGGGTGTCGTTTCTGATAATTGCTATTGTTGAAGGGGGGCTTAGGTTTTCCCTTCATCCTCTTCTTCATAATTTTATAGTAAAAAATAAGGTGTCGCCCTCCCAATTGTCCTCAAACGTTTATAGGATCATCTTTGGCATGCTTGAAATTAATCGATGCCTGGGTGTGAACCTGGGGCTCGCCGAACTAGATTATTACTACTCGCTTTATAAGGTCGGGGGAGTTCCAAAGTTTACCTCCGGGCTGTAGATAAGTCCAGAGAGTTAGTGAAGTGTCTGCCTTCCTCTGAGAAGGGCGTTGACGACGTTAGGGTTTTAGGTAACCGGGCCCTGGGAGTTCGGCAACGTTCCTGAGAAGGAAAGGTCGGCGTTCTGATGCTCTAGAGTTCCCCTTGAAATAGGTTTGATGCCAACCTCTTATTCTGTGTCGCTTAATTTCTGATATGGATCTGAATCTGACTGTGGCATTTTGTAGAAAAGAAGGAGAAGCTGTTGAAAGCACGTGACTGGCTGGTTAACTTTGCCGACCTGAACAAGGTTTTGGACTTTCTCGGTGAGGGCAGACTGAGGCACGTGGCTCAGACTGCGCACGTCTTGCTCGCCTACCCGCTTTGGTATTTAACCTTCACTGCTAATACGGGTGTCCCACAGAGTGTCCTTGCGAGATTGGCGAAGAAAGGTGCTGAGGGAGATTTCGAAGAGATTCTGTCGGCGTTGCTGTTGAAAGGGCCCGTGCCCCTATTAGGGTGACAGTTGCAGTTGCTCCTCCATCGGAGCCCGTTGTCCAAAAACTACGTGAAGCCCGATCGAAGTCAAACAGTTTGGCCTCGAGTTCATCACCACTTACGGTTCCAGACCGCCGAGTTAGAATTCCAGTCAGAACCCAAGAGTTTACCCCATCCCTCGACAAAGAAGACAGTATGAGTTTAAGGGAGAGGATGTTTGCTGCTGCTGGCAAACCACTGAAAATGGCTGCCACAACTTTTGTTGATCCTCCATCTACCGAACTGATGACTTCACCTGTGGAGGAAGCCACTCCTGTTCAAAAGAGGCCAGAGACTTGGCAGCAAAAAAAAAAGGGTCCTTGAGGTTACGGCACCGCCCTCGGCTCCCAAGAAACCAAGGGGGAAAGGGGCGGTGGAGGAGGGCGGTGAGGTTGTCACAGTCACATCGGATATTCTAGGGCGCCCTATGATGACGGCCGACTCAATGATCGACTAGGACGAAGTTGCTTTCGGCGTTATGAAGAGTGTTCTTTCGAGCCAAGATGGGTGCGGTGAGCGATGCAGGCATCTTCATAGGGGCATTCCATGATTCCCTACTTGTAAGTCGGTATTTCTTTTAAATCCGTTTGGAGATTTCGCCTATACTTGTTTTAGAACAAACTTTTGTTTTTTGGAACAGGGTTATCTGAATTCTCTAGAAGCGATGACCCGCCACCAAAAACTTGCTGAGGAGCACCACGAACTCATAGAGGAGCACAACCGTTTAAAGGTAGAGTGGATCTATGCCAACAAGGAACGAATCACTTTCAAGAAACAGGCCGAACAAGCATCCGCTGAACTCAAGATGGTGCAGGTGGATTATGAGAAAAGAGACAAGGAGGTGACCGACCTTCAAAAGAAATTTGATGTGCAGTCTGTGGATTTGTACAAGGCAAAATCAGAGGTCGAGGCCCTCCAAGCCGAGGTGGCCAAGCTGAAGGCAGATGAGGAGGAGATATTACAAAGAGGTGAAGAGAGGGGGGCCAATCGTCTGGCCATTGAGATGTCGAATCTAAGCCGCGTCATTTTTCGGCAAGGCTGGAACGGCGCCCTTTATGTTGCTGAGGTGGATAAGTCTACCAATATCTAGCGCCTATGCCCGGATTACTTTGATACTACTGAAGATGGCATTGTAAACCCCAAGAAGGTGAGGGCCAATGTCCAGTATCAAAGACAACTCACTTTGAAAGCTGCAACCAAAAGAGGGAAGTCTGAGAAGGAGAAACTGCTGACGAACAGTCCAAGATTGCAGAAGAGGCTGCAGGTTGCTCGACGGAGACATCTGTGCAACCAAGGGAGAAGTCGGCATAACGATTGTAGCTTTTCCTTCTTTTGAACATGTTTTTGTAACCAACACTGCTTACTTTTAATGGAAAGCTTGTTTTATCTCTTACTTTGACACTATTTGCTCCTAATTTTGCTTGTTTATTTGAAATTCATTTCTTATTATGTCATAAGATTTTCTTTTTTGGTCGACCTGTCCAACTTGGACAGGACCAAGTTTTTACACTTGGTTTTTGTGGCCTTCTTTGGCCGACCTGTCCAAGTTGGACAGGATCAAGTTTTTATACTTGGTTTTTGTGGCCTTCTTTGGCCGACCTGTCCAACTTGGACAGGACCAAATTTTTACACTTAGTTTTTGTGACCTTCTTTGGCCAACCTGTCTAATTTGGACATAACCAAGTTTTTACACTTGGTTTTGTGGAGTCCTAGAGTACTCATAGTAGATTTGTTTGAACAACTTCATTTTCCATTGATCTCATAAAAGCTTTAAACATTTGTTGAATTGTTACATCATATAGGACTCTACACTACTGATAGAATTTCTTCAAGTTGTTCGCATTCCAAGGTCGAGGCTACTGTCTTCCCTCTTTAACAGTTTCTAACCAGTATGCGCTAAGGCCGACCTAGGATGTCACTCTATAGGGGCCCTCCCAGTTGGGGCCGAGTTTTCCATCTGTTGCATTCTTAGTTGCCCCCAGTACTTTTCGTAAGACTAGGTCACCTGGAGAGAAGTTTCTCGAACGAACCCATTTGTTGTAAAAGCGTTTTAACTGTCGTTGATATTCAGTAAGTCTGATCAAGGCAGCTTCCCTTTTTTCTTCAGCGAGATCCAGATCCTTTGCCATCGTTTAGTCATTGAGCCCTGTGTTGAAGGCTGCCGATCTGATAATTAGTAGTCCTACTTCCAAAGGTATGACTGCTTCCACCCTGTATGCCAGAGAGAATGGGGTTTGGCCAGTAGACCTCCTTGGGGTTGTTTTATAGGACCACAGAACGCTAGGTAGCTCTTCCGTCCACTTCCCTTTAGCCCTTTCCATCCGCTTTTTAATTTCGTTAAGCATAGTTTTGTTTGAAATCTCGGCCTGCCCATTGCATTGAGGATAGGCTGGTATTGAGTAATAGTTCTTGATCTCAAGCCCTTCACAAAATGATCTGAATATATTGCCATCGAACTGGGTGTCGTTATCTGAAACAATGGCACGAGGGACCCCGAACCTTTTCACTATGCTTTTCCATGAGAACCTTTTAGCGTTGACCTCTCTGATGGTTAACAAAGGCTCCGCCTCTACCCATTTAGTGAAGTAGTCAATCGCCACGATGAGAAACCTCTTATTGCCCGGAGCTCAGGGCAAAAGTCCGACTATGTCCAGTCCTCACTGAGCAAAAGGCCACGGACTGGTAATGGTTGCGAGATCTTTAGCTGGCTGATGAATGATGGGAGAGTACCTCTAACACTTGTCACACTTTAGGATGTACTGAGCTGCATCTTTCTGCATGTAGGGTCACCAGTATCCTTGTGAGATAGCTCGGTGCGTTACCGATCTTCCGTTGACATGGCTTCCACATATTCCTTCACGGATTTCAAATAGGACTCCTTGTACTTTATCTGGATGGACGCAGTGCAAGTATAGACCTGTGAAGAAACGTCTGTAAAGCTCTTTGCTTGTTGACAACCAATACCTGAAAGTTGCGTGTTTGGTTTGCCAAGCTTTATTCTTATTCTCTGGTAGTTCGTCTTTGTTGAGGTAAGAGATAATTGGGTCCATCCAGGATGGTCCCAACTGTTCTACAGCCAGGGCTTGCTCTTCTTCCTAAAAGATACTTGGCATGGCCAAAGTTTCCATGTTGATTGTCCTTTTTTATCCCGACTGCAGGGCTGTTGCTAATGTCGCTAGAGCATCCGCATGTGAGTTATTGTCCTGGCTGATCTGTCGAAGCTTATAATTGTTGAATTTGCCAAGTAGTTCCTTGGCTTTAGCTAGGTACTGCGTCATTCTATCATTCTTGTTGCATATTCTCCCGTGATCTGGTTGACAACAAGTAGGGAGTCTGAAAAAATGACGATCTCAGGAATTCTAAGTTCGATGGCTTGGCGTATTTCAGCGAGCAAGGCCTCGTATTCAAACTCGTTATTGGAGGCAACGAACTCGAGCTTGATAGCTTGTTAGCTGGTCAGACCATCTGGTGTAATGAGTACTATGCCTGATCCTGCCCCCCGGTCATTGGAAGCTCCATCGACGTAGAGTTGCCAATAATCAGTTTTTTCCTAAAGATCCAGAGGGAGGTCGTCGTGTGATTGGGCAGGTACTGATGTTTGGTCGGCATCTGGTGGCAATTCAATGGAGAACTCGGCAACGAAATCTACAAGGACTTACCCTTTCATGGTTGATCTAGGTTGGAAATTGATATCAAACTCCCCTAATTCCATGGCCCATTTTGCTAATCTTCCAGAAAAGTCGGCCCTCTTGAGAAGAGATTTGAGCTGGTGGTCCGTGAGGACGTTGATGGTGTGAGCTCTGAAGTAGTGCACCAACTTACGAGATGCTACTACTAGTGTGAGTGCCAATTTTTCGAGGGGTAAGTATCTACTCTCTGCCTCGAGAAGTGTCTTGCTGACATAGTAGACAGGCAACTGCTGCCGATCTTATTGTTTGAGTAGGACGGTGCTGATTGCATGCTCTGACACTGCGAGGTAAAGGAAAAGTTCCTTATGCTGGATTGGGGTGGAAAATAAAGGTGGTTGGGTCAAGTATTTCTTCAAATCACTAAGGGCTAAGTCACATTCTGGGGTCCATTTGAACTGTTCTCGTTTTTTGAGAAGCTAGAAGAATGGTCAACATTTGTCTGATGATCGGTTGATGAACCTGTTGAGTGCTGCGGCCATTCCAGTTAGCTTTTGTACCTCTTTGGCATTCTTCGGGGCCTGAACGCTCTGGATCGCGCTGATCTGTCGCGAATCCACTTCAATGCCCTGATGTGTGACCAAGAACCCCAGAAATTTGCCCGAGCTGACTCCGAAGACGCATTTGGAAGCATTTAGCCTCATTATGTACTCCTTTAGGATGCGGAGTACCTCTTTTAGATCTTTTTGACGAGAGTCGTTGAGTTTGCTTTTCACCACCATATCGTCGATGTAGACCTCAACGGTACTGCTGAGCTATTTCTTGAACATCTTTGTGACCAACCGCTGGTACGTGGCCCCAGCGTTCTTTAGACTAAAGGACATAACCTTGTAGCAAAAGATATCCTTTGGAGTGATGAAGACCGTCTTCTCTTGATCGTCAAGATGGAGGAGAATCTAGTGATACCCTCAATAAACATCCAAGAAACTCATCCTCCCAAAGCCAGCTATTACATCCACGAGCTGGTCGATTTTGGGGAGGGAGAATGGGTCCTTGGGGCATGCTTTGTTAAGATCAGTGAAGCCCACCAGACCCTCCACTTGCCGTCCTTCTTTTTTATCACCACTGTGTTTGAAAGCCAGCTCGGGTAGTTGATTTCCCGAATTGCCCCAGCTTCCAAAAGCCTCTCTGTTTCTTCAATAACAACGTCCACATGCTGGGTTGCCGCCCTTCTCCCTTTTTGGATGACAGGCCTGCATTTTGGGTCAACATTTAGCCGATGACAGGCAACATCGGTATCAATCCTCAACATGTCATAAGGGGTCCAGGCGAATACTTCCAGGTAACTTGTCAATAACTCGATCAAAGATTGTTCCTCCCTTTTGGACAAAGAGGTGTCGATGACGAAGTACTTATCTCCCTACTGATCAATGTATGTCTTCTTTAGATCCTCCACGGCTTTATTCTCAGGCGTTTGTCCTACATCGTTGATGGTTGGGGTGTCTTCGTGCAGCTCCATCATTTGCACATTCTCAGCCTTTGTCTTGGTTATGCATGCCGTTAGGAAATATTATTTGGTAGCCACTTGGTCTTCTTTTATCTCCCTCACTCAGCCAGGGGTCGAAAATCTGATCAGTTGATGGTAGGACGAAGGAATGGCCTTCATGAGGTGTAACCAAGTTCGTCCCATGATGGCATTGTAGGGGGAGGACACGTTAACTACTAGGAATTCTGTTTACAATGTAATTCCTCCAGCAGTTACTGAAACCGTTACCTTCCCCATGGGCCAAACTGGATCTGAGTTAAATCTAACCAGTGGGTTGAGTGATGGCTGGAGGTCGAACTCCTTGAGGTCCAACTTCTTGAACAAGCTATAGTACATGACTTCGGATGAACTTCCTTGGTTAATGAGCAATCTCTTTAAGTCACAGTTCGCCATTCTTAGTGTTACAACTAAGGCGTCATTGTGTGGGGTCTGCACCCCTGCGAGATCTTTATCGGTGAAGGTAATGGACGTATGGCACTCGCTGACCTTGACTTTCTTGCTTGGTGATTGTATTTGCATTACTTCCCTTAAGTGTGCAGCCTTCTGTATCTCGGCCCAATATCTATGTGGGTCGACGGTTCCTGATTCAGTTGAACCGTGCAACACATTGATTACCTAGACCGGTCTCACTTCTATCTTCTTATGGGCTGTGTCTTCCTCTTGCGGTTGCTCGGCTTCATTTTTCGTCTTGTCCCGATCAATGAATTGGTCGAGATGGCCAGCCTTGGCCAAATCTTCTACATAGGTTTTGAGTTGCCGACATTGTTCTGTTTGGTGTCCCTTCTCGCAGTGGTAAGAACAGAATCTCTTCTGATCTCGGGTCCCTCAATCCCCTCCTAACTTTGGTGGCCACTTGAAAAATGGCTTGTCACGGATCTAGGGCAAGATTTTATAGATGGGGTCCTTGAAGACTGTGTAGACCCCCTTATTCACCCTCTTTCCCTGATTGTTGTCTTCTGGTCGGGATTTCTTGGTATCCTTCCTATTTGTTTTATCGGCAACAGTGCCAACCTTCACCGAACTCGGCTGGGGCATATCTTTATCCAATCGTGCATAACGCTCGATTCTTAGCATCAACTCCTGTATGATGAGGGTTGGTTTCTTCATCAAGAACTGCTGCAAACAACACTCTCTGGGAAGGTTGATTTTGAACCGAGTCACAGCTAGTTGCTCGCTGCACTCGTCAATTTCATTGTAAGCCTTCTAGTAGCGTCGTGCGTGTGCCCGCAATCCTTCCCCTTCTTCTTTTCGCAAGGTCGGTAAAAAATCAACCTCTTTTGGCTGCAAGCTGTTTGCTATAAAACGGGCGGTGAACAGCTTGGCAAGTTGCCTCCAGTTTGACAAGAACTTAGATGGCAACTTGTTGAACCATCGTAAGGCCACACTTCCGAGACTAGAGGGAAAGATTCAGCGCATCAACATTTGGTCACTGCACCATACTACCATTAGCTGTTTGTAGTGCCGAACATGGTTAACTAGGTCGGCCTTTCCGTCGTATAGAGTGAACTTTGGTTGGGTGAATTTTTGAGGAATTGGGTGGGACTCAATCGCCTTTGTGAATGGTGAGGATGTGATTTGGTCTAAGGCCTTCTTGACCAGGTCGTGGGCCATGCGCTCCTTAGTTTGTTGCTTCCTATCTTCCTGTTTTTCGTTGTACCATTTATCTCAGTTTTTTCTTTTTCTGCCGATCGCCCTCCACATGCTCGTCATTTGGCGGGGTCTCACTCCTTCCCCTCCGCCAACCTTTCCACCTGTTGTTACAACCCCCGGTACTAGAGGTGTAGCTCTCTCTTACTCGTGGCGCTGGATCGTCCCTGCTTCCAGCAATTCGCTCATGGTTGGGGGACCTTTCTCTCTCACGCCCATCTCTTCCAGAGATTGTCTCCCTCATGACCCGAACCTAAGAGGTGAGGTAGGCAATCTCTTTGCCGCGCCGCCGAATTTCCCTTTCTGCCGCATGGAGTGTGTCTTCACTTAGGACTCGCCCACTGGAGGGCGATGGGGCAAGATCCCGGTGGTGGTTTTTGCGAAAGTTTCTGTCCTTGACATAGTCTGTATTCCTTCACATTTCGTCTGGTGCTTCCTGGTGGCTTTCAGCAGGGGTCCGTATTTCTGACCTTAGTGTTCTTCCTCTGTGCCGATCTACCGGTGTAGATTGGCAATGCTTTGAGTTAGTCTGATCTTTACTGGATGGGGCTCTACTACCTTTCCTATCGTGGTTCTCTCTTCCTCTTCTTCGGTCATTCAGACTCATGGTTTTCATAAGCCTTCCCACAGACGGCGCTAATTTTAAGTGAAATTTTTCGGGAAGGCTGGGTCGAATTCTCAAGCCCACGTGGATGAGTCCAAACTTTCTGTAAGAAAAGAAGGTTAGAATGGGTCGACCCTTGTTGGGCCGATCACACTTCGATAATTAAGTTAGCAAGCTTAATCAAGATTAGAATGAATAAAAGTTATGTATACTTGGAGTTAGTTGTCCATACTTGGCTCTTAAGGGTTTAGATATTTATGGTGTGATCGATGGAGTGTTTCGCTCCTTACCTGTTAGCAGATCATCATGGTCTGTTGGGTAGGCATCATTGCATACCACCAACTGACCGTGTGTAGGGCCTGACTTACCGCTGCTGAGGATTTTGACTGACCAGATGTGCACGTCGACGTCGCGTGGGGAGTCGCTCGTGCATTTAATGTGAGTCAACTCTACATTTAATGCTCAGAGACCACTAACGGTTTGGGCTAGCCTTTCGCAGTTTGGGCCAAGGTTGAGAGGAGGTCGACGGCTTGGGCCGGACCGTTTCTTAGGTCTGATTCGGGCCGCCAAACAACCCAATTATAATTCGTGTAGATTGTGCCTCACCCAGTAGGTTAGGCAGTGTGCTATTCCCTCACAATTACATTTGAAACTGAACAACTAATAGTTATATGACATACGTATTTTTATATTTTATAAATTTAAAATTTTGAAAAAATTAGGTTACAAATTTTAAATTCTAAGAACCCACAGCCTATTATTATAATATATAGTATACATTTGAGGGACCCTCCATTTTGTTAATTGATGGTGACAAAGTGATACCGGGTCTTTTACCACTGGTACAGTAAATAAGTTAACACAAACCGGATTATGTTCATCAATCAAGTAAACCCAAAACAACTCGTCTTTAACCAGAGCAGGTGTTTCCTTGCAGCCAAACGTACCCATCTCTCTCTCTCTCTCTCTCTCTCTCTCAACTGAATGTCAAATTAGACCTTGCTGTACCTGTTCTCTCTCTGTATCACTGAAGATATAATGAACGTGCTATGAACAAACCTCTCTATCTAGACGCCACCTCGCGCCACCGCACACTCCGCCACTAATTTTTTCCCCGGCAACTGTCCGTGGCCCCGATGGAGCCGGACGTGAGCATCGAAACCAGTTGCATGATCCGAGTCGCGGTCCTCCCGATCGGACCAATCCCTCCCGTTCACTTTCGCGACTATGGATCCATGCTTTCCCGCCACCACAAAATCGAGCTATCCACAATAAGTTCTTTCTACACCGAGCACCAGAAGAGTCCCTTCGCGCACCAGCCCTGGGACTCCGGCAGCCTCCGCTTCAAGTTCATGGTCGGCGGCTCGCCGCCGAGTCCGTGGGAGGACTTCCAGTCCAATCGGAAGATCCTCGCTGTCATCGGTATCTGCCATTGTCCGTCGTCGCCCGATCTGGACTCTTTCATTGAGCTGTTCTCTACCGCTTGTAAGGGGTACTCTTCCTCGCTCGTCCAGCGTTGTTTCGCGTTCTGCCCTGGTGATTCTCAGGTTGGTTATTGTTTGTTTCCTGAGTTGGTTGATTCTATTTTCATTTCAGTTTTAGTGATCTGCGAGTAGTTGAATGTGCTAAATTGATTGCCAAGGTTCATATTTTGTAGAAACTTCAAATTCACTATAGAATTGGGATTTGGAGTATCGAAGTGGTGCCAATTCTATGTGATATGACATTAATAATAAGATAAATCTTAGTTAAAGTGGAAATCAACACTGAATTGGAAACTATATAGATTTTTTCAAGTATTGCGTGATCATATGATTTGAACCCACATTGTTCCTGGCTGTGGACTGGATGGCTTATAGGGTGTCTAGTGTTTGTACCACAATTATCCGTGCAATATGTATAAGGTTGTTCAATTAACTAGCACTAAGAAGAGATGCTTCCTCTGTGGGATTAAATGATCATGAGTAAGAAACGTTACTTTTGTGGTTGAAGAGACTACTGTAGTTCATGCTCTTGAAGCTGTGGAACTGAGTTTCATTAGAACTTGGGAATGCAGCAGATGTAACATAATTTCTTTGATGATTGAATGAAGTAATATCCATCTAAAAGTTAGCTGTGGGACTGCTGCTCCTTCTGCTTTGGAACCTCAGTTGCTCTGGGCTGATGATAGTGAGCAAAAGATAAACTTCTACAAAAATGCTGTTCTTGACGTCAGAGAAGTTCATAATATATGTGTGTGTGTATATATATATATAGAGAGAGAGAGAATAGTTTGACTGCTTATTCCTGTAAATACTTTTCATTGAGTTCATATGGGATATTTTTTAGGGCATAAGCCATAGGTTGACTGTATTGTTCTGTTAAGATTAAGCAGTCATGAAATTGTGCAATGTTATCAGTGTCTATTGTAGTTGGTAGAATCTTAGGAATGGCATGGCTTATGTCATTCAAATTGAGGGAAGTTGAAAGAATTATTGAACTTAGGATCTATTCTGTGTTTTGTGTCTTTTGTTTCCAAGGTGAGACAGAAATTTTATTGGGAAGATTCTTAGCTCCAGTATTAGTCATTGAACTGTCGGCAGATGACAAGAACTCTGAAGGATATGTGGTTCATATACAACTACAGGGGCGGCGCCAAGTGATGGCTGATGGGGTCAGCTGATACCATCAAAGCATTAAAAAATTATACTAATAAATTGTATTGTTCTAATATTTATTAGAAGTAGAGAGCTTGACCCCATTTCCCCCTACCAGATTTACCCATCTCGAGAAGAACGCAAATCAGTGTACTCTATCTTTTTTGGTTTGCAGCTCTCTCTCTCTCTCTCTCTCTCTCCTTCCTTTTGCAATAACTTGATGCTTGTTTGTATATGTAACTATAATACAATCACTTTTTCTTTTGGATTTTATCATTTAGCTCCAAATAAACACCTACTGTAATTGATTTGAATCAAAACACTTTAGTTCTATGCACTTGGGACAAAAAAAATGTGTGAACTTATGCCTTAATATTCAGTAATTATGCAATATAATTTATTTCACTAAATTTTTTTGAATCAGTTAAAAACCTAGATTTTCTTATAAATTTATTATAGTAGGATAGCTTGCCTTTGACAATATCTTCAAATGCAAGACATATTTGATAATATGGGAGGCGATTAAATTTTTAAATAATGGTATAGGACATGGGTAGATGAATGATTGTTTGGTAATATACATTAAGAACGTATTTGATAGTGTTATTATGTGACAATTGTAAAAGTAGATATAGCTGTATTTTGTTGCCAAAACAATAGTATCCATATATTATTACTTTTTTATTTATTATTTTAGAATTAGTTTTTAAGTTTTTGCATGACCTTATTAAAAAAAATTTCTAGAGCCGCCATTGTACAACTACACATATTTATCCTTTGGGAGACCAAACATGATTTGGTAGATGATAAGCTTTACAAAATTATCCGTCGATCTGGAAGCAAATTTGGACTTACCAAAAGAAAAAATAGCTGGAAACATATTTGATTCTATGTCCTTGCTATGGGAGTTGTAGGAGCTTTCTTCTCTTTTGGATCTTTGTTGCAGTGGAAGTTAGGGGGTCATGAGGTCTTGGGGCCTTTTATTTGTCATTTTGATTTTACTTTATGCTTCATGATTAGGTCTTATATTAAGAAGGCTTTTTTGGTCCAAAGGAAAGTATCCATTGTTGTGTTTGGGGTTTTTTTATTTACATTTATTTTAAATTAGTACAATGCTAGTCTTTTATTTATATATTTATGTTTTATGTGCTGTTACGAGCTTAGGATCCATGGCTTGGAGTGTGGTGACACAAGTTGTCATGGCCTCTATTCATTATTTTTTTGAGAAAGGTGAAATAGAAAAGAGCCTAAATACCTCATTCATAGCCCTCATTCCTAAGCAAGGTGGGCTGAAGAGCTTAAGGATTTTTGGCCTATTAGCCTGGTAGGCAGTGTGTACAAGATTATTGCTAAGGTGCTATCAGTTTGATTGAAAAAGGTTGTTGGCAATGTGGTATCAGAATCCCATAATGCTTTTGTAGGAGGGAGGCAGATCCTTGATGCATTGTTGATTGCTAATGATGGTGTGAACTCCAGATTGAAAAGTAAGGTAGGTGGGCTTTTATGTAAGCTTGACATTGAAAAAGCCTATGACCATGTGTGGTGGGATTTTTTGTTATATGTGCTTAAGAGAATGGGCTTTGGGGACAAGTGGAGGCAATGGATCCTCTTTTGCATATCCACTATGAAATTTTCTATTTTGGTTAACGGAGTGTCTCAAGGCTGATTCTCGAGTTCTAGAGGGCTAAGACAAGGGGACCCTCTTTCTCCATTTCTTTTTATATTAGTTTTGGAGGCTTTGAGTCGTATGCTTAGTAGAGTTGAAAGGGCAGGTTTGATTCATGGCTTTCGTGTGGGTCACAGAGATGGAGAGCCATTGGTGGTCTCTCACTTTCTATTCGCTGATGATACCCTTATTTTCTGTGATTGTTCAAAGGAGGAATTGAGGGTTTTGCATTGTGCCCTGTTGTGTTTTGAAGCAATTTCAGGTTTGCGTATCAATTTGGCAAAGAGTGAGATCATCCCAGTGGGGGAGGTAAGGGATGTTCAAGGTTTGGCGACTAACTTGGGTTGTAAGGTGGGCTCTCTGCCCATTATCTACTTGGGCTTGCCATTGGGTTCTCCATTCAAAGCTAAAGTTGTTTGGGATAATGTCATGGAAAGGTATGAAAAGAGGCTAGCAATGTAGAAGAGACAATATTTATCTAAGTGGGGGCACTTAGCACTTATCAAGAGCACTTTCCAGACTTCCTACTTATGCTATGTCTCTATTCACCATCCCAAGTTATGTAGGCAAGAGGCTTGAAAAGCTTCAAAGGGACTTTCTGTGGGGTGGCATGGGTGAGTTCAAGTACCATCTTGTGGGATGGAATAAGGCGTGTTTGCCTAGAGAGGAGGGAGGAGCGGGTATTAGAAGGCTCAAGATGTTCAACAAGGACCTTCCAGGAAAGTGGTTTTGGAAGTTTGGAATGGAAAGAGGCAGCCTATGGCATTTGGTAGTGAGGAGGAAATATGGGAATGGGTGGAGAGGGTGGTCTACTAGAGCTCATAGAGAGACTTATGGGGTGGGTGTTTGGAGAGGTATCATGGGGGTTTGGGAGGAGTTTGTTAAACATATTTCTTATAAGATTGGAGATGGTATTAGGGTGAGATTTTGGTAGGATAGTTGGTGTGGGCATAGGCCTCTGAGGGACGTTTTTCCTGATCTTTTGGAAATGGCCATAGACAAGGAAGCCTCGCTGGGGAGTTATTTGTCTGTCTCTTCGGGTGATATTGTATGGGCTCCATAGTTCAGAAGGAATTTATAGGATTGGGAGCTGGATTCGATGGAAGTTCTATTTGGAATGTTGTATGATTGTAGAATCAATAAGGAAGAGGGAGACTTAGTGGTGTGGAAATCTTTAGGGAATGTTTCCTTTCGGTCACTCTATCGAGCTTTGTCTTTGAGTGGCCGAAGGGAAAGCCTGTATCCTTGGAAAGAGATTTGGAAGACTAAAGCACCCCCGAAGGTGGCTTTTTTTTGTGTGGACAGCTGTTAGGGAGTCTATTTTGACTGGATAATTTAAGGAAGAGAAGGAAAATTATTTTGGATTGGTGTTACATGTGCAAGAACAGTGATGAGTTGGTTAATCACCTCCTATTACATTATCCAATGGCTCGGGATTGTTGGAACACGGTATTCTCTTTGCATGGGATGGAGTAGGTGATGCCTTCATCAGCTGAGGCATTGATGCGATGTTGGGGTAGTGGTTGTCCTAACAGGAGGGTTAGATGGATTAGGGATGTTATTCCGCATTGTGTAATGTGAAACATTTGGCGGTAGAAGAATTACAGAGCTTTTGATGGAGGGGAGCGTCCGATAAATAGTTTAAAGGGAATCCTTCTCAATTCCCTATTTTCTTGGATGTCTGATGCTACTCCTTTTAGTTTGTCTACTTTTGTATACTTTTTGGATAAATTGTATATGCCTGTAGACATATAGGCAGTGATGACATAGGAGATGTTTTGTATATGGTAGTTGTTCAGGTTTTTCCCCTTTTTGGCAGTTGTTCTTAAAACACATTTACTTATCAAAAAAAAAAATATGGATCCATGGATCTTGTTTTAGGTTAAATTATTAAATGGGTTATTATATATAGGTTTTGTTAGGCCTAAAATAGTCGTAGTAGTTAGAAAATCAACATTTCCTATTTTAAAGTCCTCTCTATCTGATAGGAACTCTCCCATGTTAAAACCTGGTAAACCCCAACTTCTTCCACTACCCTTTGGCTTTTGGTTTGAAACCTAAATCTATATATTGGCTGCTGCCCAGGCCCTCAAACTATTAGTTTTCAGAAAATCCAACCCTCAATCGATAAATTTTTTGTCACGCTTTTCCACCATGAAACCATACATTGATAACCATATTTTGAGTATCCAAAACTCTCATACATCAGATATGTTTTGAAAAGCTGTATGTGAGTCTGTGCCTTTTGCTGAAGATTGTGTGCCATTGAGGAAGTTCATTTGTTAAAGTTATGTCAAGAGAAATATTAATGTAGGGAATTTTTGTGAATGTATGTGAGGTTTGTGATAATTGTAAGAACATCAGTTATTCTGTTTAGCTAGGGAAGGGGTGTGGACTTGATACCCGGACCATTAGTGTGGTGGGGCGCTCAGATACTAGCATGCCACAAGGAGTGGTGGAAATATTTAAAGGGTGATTTTGTATTTGTACTTCTTCTTTCTTTTTCTTCTGTCTCATTAAGTATTCCTATTTCTTGTATCGTACTTTTTTTCATATATCATTTTCATGTTCAAGAAGTAATCCAAGGATTCCTAGTTAATAAGAATTAGGTGGGAACAGGGTAGAAGAACTACTATGTGAACTAGGTGATTCTTTTTGAAATCATATTCTACGTTCATATGCCATATATGCATATTCATGAAGATACTTGCAAATGCTTTTAATGCATATGTGAAATGTTCTAAAGGCACCGTGAACCATAAATCATTCTGGTGTGTAATTAATGGTCCTATACTGCCTTTCTTGATCTTTCTTGATCGTGTTCTAACTGTTGTTTGTAGGAAACAAATTGTACTTTTTCTCATAGTTTGCAATCAGCCTCAGTACTGGTCTAAATATAAACAAGTTTCTGTATCTTCTTGGATATTTACCCTAGAAATTTGTTCAGAAAAGTGTCAAACTTTTACCACAATCTTACAAGTGGCTATAACTTAGCAAAACCTTGGTCTCTCAAAAAATTCTGCAAGTCAAAAATCTTTTGTGTTGGTAAGTTTGTGTTATATGATTGTGTTGCATGTTTGAAACATGGTGGTTCTATATTGTTTTGGCATGTATATATTTTGTTTTGTTTTGTTTTGTTTTTGTTTTGAATTTTCCCTCTAAGCCAGATTGTTGACAAATTATAAAAACTTGTTAGTTCTTGGATAGAGTGCTTTGTGCATATTGTTAAATCTGCTGAAGCTAAATAGAAACGATATTGAAAGTATTTCCCAGTATGTGCCATTGAATACCTGGGTGATTGGCTTTGCTCCTGTCTAGGTTTTGATGCACTAATACATATTTAAACGATTTGGTACTTTTGTCTGCCATGGAAATGTCAATTCATGTCCGACTTGCATGTGTTAAGCATGCTGCCAGCCTTTAGAACATGATCTGTGTATAATGAAAATTCCTTGTTTAGTGGGATTTGAGTTTTCTTTTGGAGACTTCTGCAGTTCAAAAGATTATTTGTGGCACCATAGATGTGTTTTGGAGGGAAATCTCTCCACAACCCCTTCCCTCCCCCCTGACCCCACCAAAAAAAAAGAAAAAGAGAAGAAATCCTCGCATCTTTGGATTTGACTCTCCTTTTCTGTAGCATGGCTCAATTGCTTAATTTATTCTATGTTGCAGCTAGAGGATAACAGCAGAAAAGAGGGTAATTTAGTTCTGTTTCCTCCTGCTGATCGGCAAACCCAGGAATTCCACCTGCAGACAATGGTGCAAGATATTGCTGCCTCATTGCTGATGGAATTCGAAAAGTGGGTTCTTCAAGCAGAATCTGGTGGAACTATTTTGAAGACTCCTTTAGATTCTCAAGCCAGTCTCAGCTCAGAAGAGGTTTATGTTTTAGGTGTCCTAAGGATTTGATTATATATTTGCTTTTAATTCTACTATTTTCATTTAGGCTTCAGTGGATTTTAAGATGCCATGTATCCTGAATATTGCTACTTATCATTTTGATTGACAAAAATGCAGGTGATTAAGGCAAAAAAGCGTAGACTTGGCCGTGCACAGAAAACTATAGGGGACTATTGTCTATTGGCAGGATCACCTGTTGATGCCAATGCCCATTATTCTACTGCATTAGAACTTGCCCGGTTGACTGGGGACTATTTTTGGTATGCTGGGGCGTTGGAGGGCAGTGTTTGCGCGTTGCTGGTAAGCATTCTGTAGGAAACCAGATAGTTTTGAGAAAAAAATTGGCAAGACAGATAATTGTGCTCATATGTGAGTGCATGTGCAATATGAATGGTAGACAAAGATTAGCTACTTGTGTGATTCCCCACTACTATAGTTTGCCCAATTCAATTTGAGTTTAGTTGTAATTGATAATATATGAAGATAATAGCTAATATTTGGATGCGAGAAGCTTGTGATTCTTATAAATTGGGTGAAAAGCAAATCTCATAGTTCTTGTAACATGCTTTATTATGCATGAGATCCCTGTCATGTCTCAGGTTGTGTTCTCCTTTGTTGATTGGGTGCATGGAGTGGCTAATGCGTCAGATTTCATAGCTAAGTTTGTGGTTCATTATTTAGAGAAGTTCAAAGGGCACCTTAGCTTTAGGGGCGTTATTGTTTATTTTTATTATACTTGTTACTTTTCTTTTGAGAAGACATCTTGTACGTCTGTGTTATATAATCTTCTTAGTAATGGTGTTACTCTTTCATTCTTTTAGACATATAATTTAAACATAGCTGTCACACTATTCAAGGAGAATTATTTGAGTAATTACCTGAAAAAAAAGAAGATGTGTATATAAAGCAATGGATATATCTTATGGAAAAAGAGATGTATGTTTCTAGTTTCGTTCAAGACAATCAAGAGTCCAAGGCAGTTGAGAGTTATGTGCAGATAAATCAGAATATAATTTCAGTGGTGATCCTCTCTGAATTTACTGTATTCTGCATTATAGTAGCTGTGAACAATAATTGTTCTGTTTTTGGGCTCTTTCTAACTTTTCTGGTTTTGGATTCTTTCATTTGCGATGGTTGAATGATTTGGTTTGTTTGGTGGGTGTGTGTGTGCGTGTTTTGGTTTTTTGTTGGGGGGGGGGGGGGGGGGGGGGGGGGTGTGTATTAAGGCATGTTAAATTGGATTTTGTGGGCTTGGGAACAATAATATTAAGTTAAGGACAAACTAATAATGTACAAAAAATTAAGAGATAGAAAGAGGAGAAGAAGAGGAGAAAAAGATCCAAGGAATCTTACACGGGGTCTTTGTGCTTCACCCTTGCAAGGGTTAAGTTTCAGCACACAAATCACAATGGAGTACTCAAAACTTGTAAGCCTATGGTTTTGAAAATCTGCAGATGAGCCTATGGAATTGTAAGTCTGCAGATACAGACACGCGCACACACACACAGACTGTTGCTGTACTCACACACACAGACTGTTGTTGTACTCTTATTTCTATTAGGACTAGAGTAATAGGAATGGGTTTTAACTGGCTAGAACAGTCTAGAACTGTTCTAAAATACTTCCAAAAATCCAATTGTATCACTTGATTCATAATATGAACCACGGAGCACACTATTGTCACACCTGGGTTCGCCTAGCACGATATCGTTCACTTTGGGCCATAGCCTGCATGGCTTTAAACGCGGTGTGCTAACTAGAGGACCGAACCTACGTATGTAGCTCTTCATTTCACCTTCTTTAGGCGATGTGGGACTTCTAGCAGGCCTGTGCACTTTCTCCTCAAGGACCTCCCTCAAAGGTTCTAGCTATCATAGTCACCCCCCTTAGGGCAACGCGTCCTCACATTGGGCTTCTATCCGCACACTTCCAGTTAGGCTTAACTCTGATATCAACAAATGTCACACCCCACTTAGGGATGAGACCTAACGTGAGCCATGGAACCTTGGCCCATGGATCACGAAAGCCTAGAACTTGCTCAATTAATATAAGCAATGAAATACCATTCCAATGGTGACTTCTTTTAATCAATTAATCAAATCAACTAGTGTTATTAATAATCCCAAAAATAAATAATCTCCAACTAATTCAATAATAAAGTCAATGACAATACCATCTCTGAATACCATTAGAAAATATTTTACTTTAAATATCCAATTTCATAACTAAATCAAGTTTGTTTAATAGTAGAAGTCAACATGAAAATCCTATGGAGGTCTCTACTCAAAGGTCGCCGGTTTCGAAATCTTTCTCTAATTACCATCTCGCTCACCCGAAATGTTTTAAATAAGTGTCAGCTCACACAGCTCAATAAATGATAAACCTTGCAATAATACATTTTATAATTGGAAATAAAACTTTGCCATATACTTTATAATAAGCTAAAATGAATATTCTTAAAATTTTTCCCAAGGCATATTTCATGTACTTTGCATGCTTTATAAAAATAAAACGAGTAAATCTTACAAGTCTCAACAGTGAAGTGAAGAGCATCTCTTAAACATTTTATAACTCGAATAAAATATCACCTCTTAAATCTGAATAGTGGTAACACAACGATAAGTGCAAAAACTCAAGGAACCGAAGAATAACTCGTATCTCAAATCTCAATGTCAAATCTTATCTTGGGGCTTAAGCCCTGTGGATCACATCGCACTTAGAGTCACCTCAGGGTGGTGCCTGGGTCTTTTGCCTAAGTCAATCCGGTTGAGGTTCTCTTACAACCGTTGAAAACTTGGTTTATTCCCTAGTTGGCAGAGTCACATCACTTCAAGGAGAGGGCGTATTCTCTAGACTTATCAGAAATGGTCCCAAATCACAGTATAACAATGTTTACACCTTAACATAAAATAATTTTAAAGCATGCATGAAAGAACTTTCTTAGAAGAATAAACTGTATTGCTCAAAAATTCTATTGCAAAAATGCATGCTTTTTTAGAAATACAGTTTATTCTTCTAAGAATTTTCTTTCATGCATGCTTTAAAATTATTTTTTATTACGGTGTAAACATTGTCAAATTGTGATTTGGGACCTTTTCTAAGAAGTCCAAGGGATACACCCTCTCCTTAAAGTGAGGTGACTGTGGCAACTAGTGAGTAAATCTAGTTCTCAACGGTTGTAAGAGAACCTCAACCGAATCGGCTCAGAGAAAAGACCCAGGCGCCACCCCAAAGTGACTCTTAGTACGATGTGGATCCATTGGGCTTAAGTCTCGAGATAAGATTTGGCATTGATATTTGAGATACGAGTTATTCTTCGATTCCCTGAGTTTTTGCATTGTGTTAGCACTATTGAGATTTAAGAGGTGATATTTTATTCGAGTTATAAAATGTTTAAGAGATGCGCTTTACTTCACTAGTGAGACTTGTAAGATTTACTTGTTTTATTTTTATAAAGCATGCAAAGTACATGAAATATGCATTGAGAAAAGTTTTAAGAATGTTCATTTTAGCTCATTATCTAGTAATGACAAAGTTTTATTTTTAATTATAAAATGTATTATTGCAAGGTTTGTCATTTACTGAGCTGTGAGCTGACACTCATTTTAAAACATTTCAGGTGAACGAGATGGCCATTAGAGATGGACTTTGGAATCAGGGACTTTTGAGTAGAGACCTCCATAGGATTTTCATGTTGACTTCTGCCATTAGACAGACTTCATTTAGTTATGAGATTAGGATATTTAAAGTAATTTATTTTCTGATAGTATTTAGAGATGGTTTTGTCATTGGCTTTATTATTGAATTAGTTGGAGATTATTTATTTTTGGGATTATCAATAACACTAGTTGATTTGATTGATTGATTAAAAGGAGTTGCCATTGGAATGGTATTTCATTGCTTATATTAATTAAGCAGGTTCTAGGCTTTTGTGACTCATGGGCCAAGGCTCCATGGCTTGCTACCGGTCTCATCCCTAAGTGGGGTGTGGCAACTACAACCCATGTCCAAGAAATGTTGAATTAAAAAAAAATTTCGGACTCCTAAAACATGAGAAAACACGAGCAAAACCGTACCAGCAGCTCAACTAAAATATAACACTAGAGACGGCCAATGATCAAAATTTCGTTTCGAGGGGTCGTTTCGGTTGGCTCGGAAACGGAAACGTTTCGGAAACATTTCAGAAATGTTTCGGAATGTTTCGAAAACATTTCAAAAGCGACAAATATTAAAATAGTAAAATACAATCTTTTGTATAAAAATTGTGCACCTTTTGTTAAAATTTTAAATTCGGATTAATACAACTTATTGTTTAGGTATATAGCATTGTGTTTTGGTGCATTTTTCTATGTTTCAGTGTGTTTTGATTATAATAATAGTGTTTCGTTATTTCACTAGTGTTTCGTTTCGGTCCCTTAGGAAACGGAAACGTTTTGGCTGTTTCGGTGGAAACAAATAGAAATTTTGTTCCTTGGAGACGGCACAAAACTTGAGTAGATATCTCTCGTAGGCTCCATGTGAAATCCCCATTTCCTTTGTTCATTTTCACTAAATAATGGGGAATATGTTAAATAATCCTTATATCGTGGCAGCATTACATAGATCTAGATAGATGTAGTGCAATATCATCTTGTACAAGTTGTTCATCAATTTGTTATACTATCCTTGGGGGACCTGATTATAGTGGAGTGATCCCTATGATGGTTTACCCAATAAATGTTTTCAGTTTTGAGATTTTATAGTGACTGGTTCTTGCTTCCTCTACCCAAGTTTTGTGCCCTTATATTCCTTTTATCCATCCTACATAGCCTGCATGCATTTATTTTTAATGTTCTTCGTGTTCTTAGATTGACCGAATGGGCCAGAAGGATCCAGTTTTAGAGGAGGAGGTTAAGTACCGGTACAATAGTGTCATCTTGCATTACAGGAAGTCATTTATACAGGACAATGCCCAGAGGTAATAGTTGCTTTGCTTCATCCTTTTTAATGGATCTTCTTTGTAATAATTGCATTGCTCCAACTGTTATCTGATTGTGCTACATATCTGTATAATATCTTTTATGTAGCCTAAAGTGTAGGAATATAGACGATGTCTTGAGATATGTCTTATGTACATGCATACTTACCACCCTTCCTTAATTGTGAATAATGAATTTAGAACTGGTCAGGTAAAAATTTGTGAAGTTAGTCATAAAAAGGACATGTGGCAATAGAAGTATATTAACAATAGAAAGATAGGGAATGTCCATAAAAAAGGAAAAAAGAAAAAAAGGAATGAAATAGCATTCAATTTCAATATGTTACAGCTTTTGGCTTACCCCTACATTTGTGCTTGACCTCTGGTACGTATTAGGTAGAATAAGATATGCTGCTATTGGGTGTAGCCTAGAACTTGGGGGTTTTGGAAGCTGCAGGTTGGTGAAATATGATTTGAGAATTAGCTCGTAAATCATAAATCATGGATTAAGATCATGTGTACTCTGCTCGAATGATAGATTAGGAAACACTTCGAACATGTATTTGTGTTGCCAGAAAATTGAATCCATAAGAAAATAAAAACAATTGTGTTTTAAAATTCTAGTTATTTTTAATTTCGTAAACACGAAAAACGAAAACTGAAAATAAAAATGAGAATAATGAGAACAATGCCAAATGGGTCCTTGTTCTTTCTCTATACCATGATTGTCTTTTCCATATGGTGTCATTACAATGTGTATTCATTAAATTTAATTATTCTTGGAGTCTTTGTTTTTACTTAGTGTCAAATAAATTAGCTTAAATGAGAATATTGGGATGAATGAATGGTGTTACAAGAGAAGATAGAATAAGATATGAACGCATTAGGGGGAAGTTAAAGTGGCACCAATGGAAGAAAAAAGGAAAGTCATTTGAGATTGTATGGCCAAGGGTAACATAAACCCATTGTCGTGCATGTGAAGAGGAGTAATTTGGTCCATACTGAGGGCACTAAAAGAGATGGAGGAAGCTCAACAGGACAGGTTGAGGCTCTAAGAAATGAATAATTGCCGTAGACTAAATTGAGGACATGGCTCGTAATAGAGCCACCTAAAGGAAATGGATCCATGTAGTGGACCCCAAGTGGTTGGGACAAAGGCTTGTGGAGTTAAGTTGTAAAATATATGTGGCCCTAGCTGAAACGCAGAAATGATTCTCTCAAGTTCTTTTTTGATCTAAATGCCGAATAATAATGAAGGATCCCTTTCCATATGGCTCTTTGGTGATTAATTGATCAGAGAGTGTCCTAGACCACATTAAAACCCTTGTTGGGGTTTAGATTGCCGAACTTGCAATCCAGTCAATGCTCTTATATGGAGATTCTAGTCCTCTTCCGCAACTTGTCACATCTAGTTTAGAAGTCCTAAGAAAAACTCCAATATTTTGCACCTTACAAACTTTAGCTGGATGCTTGTATTGGTTAAGTCCCATTTAGCTGGATGTTAATTGGTTGCTTGCTTCTTATCTGATTAGAAACAAAAGTCATGCAACCAATGCATGGGACAATACCCTAGCACCCAAAAACCATAAAAATAAATGGAAAAAACGAAAACAGAAGAAATCAACTCTCTCCAGTTTGCATAGGGTATTGTGCACTGCTGAAAAACGAAACAAAACAAAATACTACTGCATATGTATGTAAGTTTTTCCTAATCTATTTCACTCTTTGTCAATGGACAAAAAGGTCCCTTAAAGTAGTAATGGTGCCCTTTTAAAAAAAACACATGTTTTTGCCATAGTTGTTAAGGATGCACCTGGGCACCAAAAAACCCCATGTCAACAGCCCATGCTTAGCACTTCACCTATGCCTAGGCGAGGTGCCTTTGAAAAGGCGCTGGCCTAGGTGTAAGCCCCAACAGGCACAAGGTCTCTTTAGGGTGCATTCTTTTTTTTTTACTTCTGTTTATATCACACGTTTGACTTATTGGGCCAAATGGAGAACACTTATTGGACCTTTCTAAGTCCTTGAATTAGTTGTGTGGCATTACATATCATGCTCCATGAAACGCCTATTCTATATTTCAAACACCTTATAAAGAGTAAAGCTTTTTGTGCCTCAGTTCGAAATCAAAGAGGCACAAAGGGGAGGTGCAATGGCTATGGAAGAGCCTCTCTTTTTGAAGGGAAATCTATTACCTCCTCCTTCTACACCCCAACTAAGTTGGACCTACCTCCAGACTCCCCTCCTCCCTCTTCTTCCCGGGACCCTCCATCTTTTTCTTCTTCTTTGATGGGAATCAAGGAAGAGGAGGCCTTTGCGTATATTTTAGGCAAAATAGTGGCAACAATCAAGGATGTAGTTTCCTTTAGGTGTTTAAATTTATTTAGGATTTTATTTTGAATTTCTTATTTATAATTTATGTTCTTATTTATTTATTTGTTTTTTTTGGGACAAACCTATATCTATAGAGTTTGGTGTAATGAACAACCGGTATTTTTACATAATATTGAATACGAAAATTTGGATCATCTCCTTTCTCTCTGCAGATTTCTTCCCTGTTCTTTCCCCATCTCCTGTTTCCCCTCTTCTCTCGCTATCCTCTCCATATGTGGTCTATCAGGTTATTGTGCTTCATCAATTTTTGGTATCAGAGCAAACTGCGATTTTTGTCAACACTCGTGCCAACTCCCTGCTAATGTTATTTGTCAACCACCATTATGAGCCGATACCAGCTTCTTAGTTGACAACCATTTTCAGCAAATTAAAGTTTCTTGGCTTGTAGGAGTACCTCTATTATCTGTAAATTGATTGCTATCCTCACAGGTGTCTCATCAAGCCTTCATTCAAGCCATTGACGACCACCAACCATCAATACTCAGCCGTCAGAGCTGTTGCCCTTCTTTTCCCTAAGGTTCGAATGTATGCGGCTGCAAAGGAGATCACCGGAGTCAAAGATGAGGTTTATATTTAAATTATTTAACCCATAACCTGACCTGACCCGACATCTTGACCTGCAAGTAGGGTGGAGTTTGGATGGGCTGGGCTTGGGCTAGGTTGCAATATGTATTACCAAAAATTATAGTGGCCAAGGGGAGGAGTTAGCCTAGTTGTAGGGGCCCCCCCACCCATGATTGAGGTCATGGGTTCAACTCCCCCTCCCCTTTCCCCACGGCTTTAGCCCTCCAATGCACCCAAAAAAAAAAAAAAAATTGTAGTGGCTTGAGACTAGCATCGGGGCCGAACATAAATTCCCAAACCTGCCCAAGAAAAAATTAGACAAACCCAAGCCCGCCCATTTCAGCCCATAAACTATTTACAATAAACCATTATATTATATTAGTTTCAATTGGCTTGTGCATATCAATTTTTATTTGAAAGGAAAAGTTTTCTAAGCCACAAAACGAGCCAGACATTCAAATTCAAAACCATGTTTGGTGATTCAAAATCTGAATGCTGAAATGGAAGAATTGTAGAAAACTTCTATTCTTGCTCCAATCTAAGCTTATCATCATCATCATCATCATCCATCATACCAGTACACATCAAACAGAAACCGAATTGGTACACACAAACATTTACAGGTGAATACATAAATGTATATGTATGTCGAGGAGAAGGTGATGAAGCTTACTTGTGCAGGAGTTGTAATTTGAGCGATTGAACAGAGCAGTCATTGAGGAGTAGAATTGGAGCTTACTTGTGATCATTACCCCTTGGCATAACACGATTGGGTGCTGCATTCTTCGCCAAATGTTCCTCTTTTTCTTCTTTGTTGTTGTTGTTGTCTTTGTAGCACCAGACTGATAGGTACCTACTATACTGCACACCAAAATTAAAGCTGCAAATAAAATAAAAAAAGGTCTGAGAGAGATAAAGAAGAGAGAGAAAGAGGAAAGTGGGGACTTGGGGGACCTTTCTTCAATGCGTTTTGCAGAGGTCATTTCCACCAAATCTTACCTGTTCACCATTTCCCAAGATGTAAAACTACATTAAAGGCCTAGATATTATATCACATGTGTGTGTATATATATATATTAAAGTTGCAGGCTGGGCCAGGCTAATCGGGCAAGTATTATTCCCTAGCCTGGCCCGTAAATATTTTCGGGCTTAGAAAATCTGCCCAACTTGGCCCTACAGGGCAAAAATGTGATTCCAAGCCCTACAAATTATGGGCAGGCTTCATTGGCCATTAGATTGCTGTCTAGCGCTACCTGCAACCCAATGAAACCTTTTAAGACCATACGTAGTCCAAGAACTGAACCAGTCCAGTAAACCAAATTGCACTTGAATTGTACCAGACCCACCAAAAAAATAAAATAAAACCTTGGGGAATTGCAAAAATTTGGGAGAGCTTGAATTTCACTTTTCGGAGTTACCGCGTACTCTTTGGGGCATCAAAACATGCATAAGCTTGGATTTAACTTTGAAGAAGGCACACGTCTTCTCTTGCATGCTCACCTGGTTTTTATATTTGCTTTGTGAGTCATTGAATTTTCCAAAAGGTCTAATTGAATTTTATCCTCCAATTTACTTGCTCCTAGCACGTTATAAATAAATGCTTGTTCCTAGCACTCCATCCTTTAAGACTCTTTTAAGTTCCTGATCTTCTTTTGGAGATTTTAAGATTGAGTGATTCGATATGCATATGGGTGTGTGGAAAACTGAAAATCTATTCTTGAATCGAGTAGAAGGATTTGACTCCGCTAGAAGAAATCTTTGTCCTGTATAGAAGGCCGTTACACTTCTATTCCCATAAATGAACTTGGGTCTAGATGCGTTTGCAACTAGGAAACATGAAAACTGACACTATACATATACGGACATGGGTACGGACATGGGACATGTCAATTTTTAAAAATGAGAACACGGACACGGCAGAGATACGGTAAAAAATATATTTTATTTTTCATGTATGTGAATGTAATAGCCACAAACTACCAAAAATATTAAAAAAAATAATACTAATTCAGCACGAAAAACACATTGAATCCATAATTTAATTATCATTTGACATAAAATATGATGAAAACATATTTACAATTTAAATTTGCAATGTGTTTCATGTGTATCTAAGTGATGAATATGTGTGCGTGTCCATTGAAAAATAAATAAACAAAAATTCAAGATACACCAATTGGCGTTTCCCACACCTGTCCCGGCATGTCTAGGAGTATGTGTGTCCAACATTGATACGACACCCTCTTGGAAGTGTCCGTGCTTCCTAGGCTTGCAATGATTTAGAGGTGATGGGCAAATATTTGAAAGGAAGGAAGTGGGATGGATGACCTTGAATGGGATTTTGGAAAAGAATATCAGAAGTAACTACCTTCATTGTCTTTTAACCTTGTGCTAATACACTTTCTCCTTTTCATCCTTTGTGATTCCTATTTCCATCTCCACCCAGTTTTTGTGTAAGATTTTTTATTGAGCCAACACATGTTTCTGGTGCCTGTTTTTCCGAAATTTGGAATTAAAAGCCGTGCAAGTAAACAGCAGTAAGATAACAATCACCTCCCACTCTACCCCCCCGCCTCCTCTTCCAAAGTAAAAATAGCATTTTACTTCGGCTGCCTTCTTTTTGTTTGCGATGCTAATATTGTTGATTAATTATGTATTTTTAGCAATATAAGTTTGAGGCATACTGACTTTTCAGATAACAAAAACTTGCAGTAGCTTAATTTTATTCTTTAGAAATTTATTTCATGCTTAAAATTTACTGCTTTTTGCGGTTTATTCACTTCGTCATATCTGTAATCCTATTGATGGTTATTTTTTAAAATTTTTTTGTATGCAGAGTATCCCCCCTGAGCTTTGAACTTGAGGCTACATTGAAGCTGGCAAGATTTCTCTGCAGGTAGGCTTATTAGCCTATCTTCTATGGCTATTGCACCATATTTTTATACTTTTATGGATTCAGCCTGTAGGATTGGGACAATATCCCTGGAAACTTTGAGACGGATGCCTGATAGGAAAGCGAGGCATTCCACAAATATGAAAACTACATGTTGGTCTAATGACACTGTATTATTTATACAATCCTGCCTGCATGACTGCGTCTTTTTAGTTTTAGCAAGGTATATATCGTGCTGATGTTAAATTTTCGGCAAAAAGATAGAAGAAAGACATTACATTTTAATCTTTCTAGCTGTCATTATATTTTAATGCTGTTAAAAGCACCTAACATCTGCATAATTTTAGTGAATTTTGGACCTGAATTTGGGAAAATTTGGACATTTGTTAAAATTGGGGGGGATATGGGTCATAGTTCTGTAATTAAGGGCCATCTCAATATTTTTATATTTTGGCTAGAAGTTTGGACTAATGATTTAAACTTTAGCTAAAATTAGGTGAAGCTCAACTGATCATTATTCACACACTAAAAAAATTTGGATTAATAAAATGATGACCAAAAATTTGGAAAGTTTGGAATTAAATTGGACTTCCAAAATTGAGTTTATGTTTGCAACTCTAACACCTTGGTACCAGTAAAATTGCAGGTAGCATTCAACAAAGTAGGCGTTCCAGTTTCATATTCTGTAAAATTGTTGTTTCATCTCTGCAGTATGTGCTCAACTTATTATTAATTCCTGTTGCCATTCTTCAATCATGTAGTCTAACATAAAGTTATGGATCCCGATCTCCATAGACGTGTTGTGTCAGGGAACTTTGGAGAGCTTGAAATGCATAGTTATGGGCTAAGGATTCCTTTGTCACTGTTATTTCAAAATTTGTTTTTTCACATCAAACTTTCTGTTTATTGATAGACGTGAGCTGGCTAAGGAGGTAGTGGAGTTGTTGACAGCTGCTGCAGACGGAGCAAAATCTTTGATTGATGCCAGTGACCGACTAATACTATATGTTGAAATAGCTCGTCTTTTTGGAACTCTAGGCTATCACCGGAAGGCTGCCTTCTTTTCAAGGCAGATAGCTCAGCTGTATTTGCAACAAGAAAATAAACTGGCTGCTATCAGTGCCATGCAAGTGTTGGCAATGACCACAAAAGCATATCGTATTCAAAGTAGAGCATCAATTGGTAGAAGTTCACTTCCCAATGTGAGTTTTTAAAGTATGGTTTGGCATATATGATTATGAGGGTACTGAAATTAATTTTTGAAAGTATGGTTTGGCATATATGAATATGAGGGTACTGAAATTAATTTTTGCATTTGAGATGAACTTTTCAGTGCTTTTATGATGACATCTACCCACTTACCACTGTTGCTACTTGTTGGTAGTTGATATTACCCTTTATCTTTACCATTATTGTCTCTCTCTTTTTTCTTTTTCTTTTTTTAATTTTTTTGTTTAAAGCATTTCAATGTTAGATGCTGGCTTAGTATGATTTCTAGGGAAGACTGATAGGATTGTGCTCTGCACATCAAGCAATCATTAGTAAAACAATAGACATGTATTAGACTATTAGATAAGGGAAGTATGCAAACCCTTATAATTAAGAAATCGGTCGATATAATGAATCAAATGCAATGGTCAAGCTAACTCAAAGTTTATTGTAACATAACAAAATAGTCCCAATCAATGATTATCTTTCAAGACAAGAACTATCATCAAGAAGAAAATATTAAATTTTGCAGCAAATGACTCGATGTATAACCATTTTACACTTAAAGACTAATGCTGCTAACAAATGCAGGGAAGAATGCCTGCAATATCCTGAAAGCAAATGCCATTGAATTTTGGAGTTGGCATCTATGCCCCCAATCAATGCTCTGCCACTTACAACACCTAAACTAAACATGTGTAGTTGTAGATGCACGAATGCAAAGGAGATTGGATAGCGAATGGTCCCCACACGCCACCTAAAAAGAAATGAAAGGAAGCGAGAAAGTTTGGGACTTTGACATATGTTTGTAATTATATTTAAGTTTGGGATTCACTGTTTAAGGAGTCTGCTTAGCAATTTTAACTGTCTGACTTATGAAGAAGGTGAAAGGGAAAATGGTTTGATGTTTTGCTTTGCCTTAAATGTTTTAGCTTACCTATTTACAGCATCAAGTTATAGCTAAACAAAAGTAGCTTGGAATTGGCTTGGTTGAGTGAGTTGGGGTTTCATGGACGATAGTTCTGACTTAAAACAAATTAAAGTGGTCAGTTTTGGAAGAGCAGTTACGAATCAGGAAGCTGCAGTGATGAAGTGGAAGGGAGAACTGTATGGGCTAAAGGGGAAGTGAGAAAGAACTACTCCTACAGAGGCTAAAAGATGTAAATATGAAAATGAATTATCTTCTTGTTGTTGGCATATGGAAGAATCAGATGCACAAAGTACAATGAGAAATGCACACATGGGATTACCTCACGAGGAGTTCCTTTTATATAGAGGTGACGGTTATGCCGATGGATTGTTAACTCAATTCTAAGATGCACCGACACGGATACGACACAGATACGTTGACACAACGATTTTAAAAATATATAGGACACGACATGGTGGGAACACGACAAAAATATATGATTTTATATATTTTTATATGTTATATGTATAAATATATTATTCAAAGCTAATAAAAAATACAAGGTAACACTAATTAAAAATAAAGAACCATGTCTTCCATAATTTATTTATCAACATCTCATTCCATAAAAAATGATAAAGATCGTAATTCATAAAGTAAACCAAGATATCATTTGGCAAAATATTGAACCAAGATAAAATGGAACTAGATATCATTAATAGAAATTAGAAAGTTTATATAAATGTCATACTAAAAAGTAGAAGTAATTCAGAAATTTTATACAAAAACGATACAAAAAATAAGAAATAAAGCAAAAATTTTGTGCAGAAATAAAATCTGAAATTTTATACATAAAAGAATTATAAATTAGAAACTCAAGACCAAAATAAAAGCATGAAAGAATTATAAATTATAAAATCTTTTTGTCTTTTTTATTTTTCAGATTAAGTTTTTAAAATTACAAAATATATCCCATCTTTTATTTTCAAAATTTGTAGTAGAACTCCCGTCGTGTCCACGAAGTGTCCAAAATCAGGCACGCGTCTCCAAGCCGTGTCCCAAGAAAATTATTTTTTTAAAAATTGAACACATTTGACAGTGTGTCGGACACGTGTCCGACGTGTGTCCATGTCCTAGAGGTGTCCGACACATATACGGGGGCTTCGGCTAAGTGTCCGTGCTTCCTAGACTCAGTTACTAAGAAAGGAAAGTTTTTAGGCATTCATGAATGCGAAAAAGAGAATGCAGAACATAATCACAATTAATCAGCTTACCACAAATTTGCATGAAAACCTACTTGATAGGTGAAGTATTGTTGGTTGACAGACCTGAGGCAAGTATACATGTTCAACTATGTGCAAACGATGTCTTGCTAGGTAATTAAGCTGATGAGTAGTGCTGATGTTTCTTGTAGCACGATGTCAGTTACGTTTTGAACTTGAGGTGTTCACTTTTTTTTTCATTGTTTTTGTAATTTTCTAGTAGATGTTCACCTTTTTTTTCATCGTTTTTTGTAATTTTCCAGTAGACCTTAGGACAGAAAATTGTTGTGCTGTAAGTCCATGATAGATGCTGTTGGTCTTAATACTGAGTGCTTATTTTTTCCTGCAGTTTGTCACGGTGAACTTTCTTTATTATGATGGGAATTTCAGGAATTAAGTGATAAGAGGTTTTGAGCACTTTTCAGGCAGCAACAGGACTTGCTTGTTGGTTCTCTTCAATTTATATTGGAACACTACTTATGTTTCTTGGTTATGCTCTAGAGTCAAATATCTGAAAAGGAATTGCCAAATCAAGTTGAAAGCTTGATTGCAGTCAATTTATTCCATATTCTGTTTTTTGTTTAATGTCTTTTCTTTCTTTATGAAAGGAAATTGGATCAACTCATGCTGATGGGGGGAAAATGCATCATCACTCCATAGTCTCACATTTTGAGTCCCAATGGAGCACCCTACAGATGGTTGTTCTAAGAGAGATACTGCTCTCTGCTGTCCGTGCTGGAGATCCTCTTGCTGCATGGAGTGCAGCAGCACGCCTGCTTCGATCCTATTATCCTCTAATCACTCCTGCTGGGCAAAATGGTCTTGTGAGTGCACTTGCAAATTCTGCAGAGAGACTTCCTTTAGGTACTCGCTGCGCTGATCCTGCATTACCTTTTATAAGGTATTTGTCAGTATGATAAATATTATTTCTCTAGTATTGAACGTGAATCGAGTTTCTTCTGTGATCATTACAGTCCTTGCATTTCATAATCCTTGCAAGATTTCGTTTTAGAGATGCTAAATTGGCTAAACATGTAACCAAGAACATTGATCATGTCACGTGTAAGCATAAATCTAATCATAGCTACCGATTCACCTATTGTGCAAATGATCTTGAGAGTGATCCATATACAGATGCCCATACAGTGTATTTCTGTCAACAGCCCATTTTTAGCTTCTTGCGTGCTGCCATCTTTGAATTACATTTTCCAGACCATGATAGACAATAATCCTGTGACCCTATAGTAATTGAGGAAAGTGTTTACTGATTGGGTATAAATACATTAGTTTCTACTACTACAGTCGTTCTTGGGAAAGGAAGCATGCACTGGGTGCATAGTCTGCACAGACAACGAGTTTGGGGCATAACAAAATTTGGGCTATTGTGATGTGGCTTCTTCTAGGGTTCTCTAAATAGGAAACAGAGAAAGAGGCGAAGGAAGAAAACTATAGGGGACAGTGAAAGAGAAGTATAAGAAAGTTGAGAGAGAAGAGATAAGGGAAGGGAAGAGAAGAGAAGAGAAAAGAAAGGGGAGAGATTTGAGAAAGTAGAGAAGAGAGAATAGAGAAAATTGCAAGAGGGAGAATATCTTCTTTTCGTCTTTATGTTCGAGAGGGTTGCAGAAGGGGAGATAGAAAAGATGAGAGAAAAATTTATAGAGAAAGATGGAGTTGAGATAGGAATAAGGGATTTGAGATATCTTCTTTCATTTTTATGTTCGAGAGGTTTTTAGAGTTCTTGGCCTCCATTAGGGAGGTCAGGAGTTCGAACCCCCCTCCTCCAGATTCTCTTCCCAGCTTTGGCCCTCCTTGTAATCCCTTTCGATGAACCAAAAAAAAAAAAATAATAAGGCCTATTTGTAGAAAAATCATTCTTTGGAAGGAAAAGAAATTCTTGATAGACAAAGATTTAGCTATATAGATATCACATAATACTCTTCTTTGGGGCCTTCATCAACTAGGTGCTTCAATCCCCTTTTGTTGAAAAAAATTTATGAGCCTCATGTTTCTAGATAAAACTGAGACATTTCGCACATTTTTTAAAATTGGGGTCTAACTAACTTATAATTTCAAGAATGCATGAAAGTCCTTACATTTGTCCCAAATATGTTTTCACATAGCTGAGGGTCCTGTATTATGCAATGGTGATTGTGTCAAATCACATTTACTTTCCGATGACTTACCTATTTATGTTGTTATCTATTTCCAGGTTGCATTCGTTTCCTCTCCATCCCTCACAAATGGACATTGTAAAACGCAATCCAGCGAGAGAAGATTGGTGGGCAGGATCTGCTCCCTCAGGGCCTTTTATTTATACACCATTCAGCAAAGGAGAGCCAAATCAGAGCAGTAAGCAGGAGCTCATTTGGGTTGTAGGAGAACCTGTCCAGGTGTTGGTGGAATTGGCAAACCCTTGTGGCTTTGACTTAATGGTTGATAGTATCTATCTGTCAGTGCATTCTGGAAACTTTGATGCTTTTCCAGTTAGTGTAAATCTCCAACCTAATTCTTCAAAAGTGATCACATTGTCAGGAATTCCAACTAAAGTGGGGCCAGTGACTATTCCCGGATGCATAGTTCATTGTTTTGGTGTAATTACTGAACACCTTTTCAAGGAGGTTGATAACTTGCTCCTTGGAGCAGCACAATGTCTTGTGCTTTCTGACCCTTTCCGTAGCTGTGGGTCTGCAAAGTTGAAAAATGTATCAGTTCCAAATATTTCTGTGATACCCTCACTGCCATTGCTAGTGTCACATGTTGTAGGTGGAGAGGGAGCTGTCATTTTATATGAAGGTGAAATTCGTGACGTGTGGATTAGTCTGGCTAATGCTGGTTCTGTTCCAGTTGAGCAGGCACATATATCACTATCAGGGAAAAATCAAGAGTCTGTTTTATCAGTTGCTTATGAAACTTTAAAAAATGCCCTTCCTCTGAAACCTGGTGCAGAAGTAACAATACCAGTAACCTTAAAAGCCTGGCAGCTTGGCTTGGTGGATGCTGATACTGCTAGCAAAAATTTATCTGGAACCACAGGGAGGCAAACTAAGGATGGTAGCAGCCCAATGATGATGATCCACTATGCAGGTTATTTTTCAACCATAAATGTAATATTCAAAATTTTCAGTTGATTATTATTTTATTGTTGATATTATCACTTCAATCGAGTAATCTTAGTGGTGTACGTTTTTTCAATCCCCAGTTTCATGCCACAATTACATGAATGTGTGCTGGGAGTAGCAATATGCTGATCCATGGTCTGGATGTGGGATTGAATTAGGATCAGAGGCTGCGAGTCAGATTGAAGCCGCATTCAAGCGTGTCCAGTGTAGGCTTTGCACACTATATTTGGTGCATTGAAGCTCTATCACATTATAGTAGACTCCTAATGGCCCTCAACCACAATACATAGAAACCACCTGACAGTTCTTTGGTAAACGTTATATAGGTGGTGAACTGGTGATCACTTGTGTACATAGGTGTACCCGTGTCTAGAAAGGAATATATGAAATCCAATTTCATCATTGATAAATGCAATTAAAGTAATATAATTAGACATGGTTAGAAATTAACAATTGGGTTGGATTGGGGTGAAATTTTGGTATGGCCTGGGAGCTGAACCTGTATCATTTTAGAGCTGGTCCAAGATGGTAGTGGACTTAGGAAAGGCCATGTTGGCATATTACAGTAGTCAGTAGACTGTAAACATGATCAATGACTAATTTATTATATGGGTTTCTCGAGCAATTCTAAAACCACTTTTATGGGTTCTTAGAATAACAAGGGTCAGCGTATCCATTGATGAGATATTTAGTTTGTTTTCTTACTCTTTTTTTTTTTTTGGTGTTGGGGGGGCTGGGGCTGGGTTAGATTGTGGATTTGGAAGGAGAGGCTAGGTTGATGAACATACACAATCGTGCCGAGGCATGTTGATACTGTAGAGCATATGTCAAACCTCCGCCCTTGAAGGAATTTGTTTTGGTTTTTTCCTTAAAGCCGCTGATAGGGGAATTTAATGACCTCTACAGTGATCCAGGCACAAGATCCCTGGAATCAACAGTGTGATCTACTGATCAAGCTTATCTTTTGGCACCATGAGTAATCCAGCGCGGTGGCTCCCTCCTAATTCATGCTTAAAGTACATGGCATGTATTCCTGGTGGATGTCAGCAAAATATGCCCACCTTTTCCAGCAATGAAGTTAGAATTTTTTGAGATATTGCTAAAAATTTAAGCTTGTGGAATGAGGCTCAATAAACATTTGTGGAACACAAGATTAACAGGAGCAATTACTGAAGTAGAACTTCAGATTGACTGTCACCTCCTCTTGGTTTATTACATTAGACAGGTTGAATTGGGTCATTCCAACTGAAACACGAGGACAAACATTTAAATATCAGACTTGCAGCCTAAACCAAATCTGTATCTTATGCAAGTTGTTTGACAAAATCTTATGTTCACTTAATTTGGTAGGGGATGTTAACTTTTATTGAAATAGTTATCTTTTAATCTTTTTGTGTGTGTTTTTGCCTTTATTTATTTATTTTTTGTTCTGTTTGATGTCACAGCCTCAATTTCCAGTGGTTAAACATACTCTAAACTGTGAAATAAATTCTAGTATTTATGTTTCTTTTAAAATACTTAGATCAAGGTAGAGATTCATATTACTCAATTTTAGAAATTTTGAAGCATGTTGACCGCTAAAGTAATCCTTTCGTCTTATTTCCTTAAGGTTTTAGTCAGCTACCATTGTGGTTGACCTTTATACTTTTCTTTTTAATTATTTCTTTTGGGTAGTTCAGTTGACCAATATACATGCATACAGAAATGTGCTTCAATGCTTTTGTGTCTTCTTATAATTGTGCAAGTATAAATTTGACTGGACTTGGTTGGGTTTTGGTACCTACCACCTCAAGCTTAGCGATACCTATCCTGAGGTCTGGTTTGGACTTGGGACTTTAATTTAGGTTCATCCTGTGGAAACTTCAGCTCATGCTCGTCTGTTGGTTGCTTTGGTGTGTATAGCCCAATTAGCAGCCCTAGCTCAATTGGGAAAGATACGCCTGATATTTGAGAGGATCTAACCTCTGTTGAGTGGATAAATGGTAGTGTGCTTCTTAGGATATTGCTGTCAATTGGTGATCATTGGTTTAGCAATATAGCACGCTAAGATAAATTCTTCAACTTCTGCAAATCCATGAGATAACACTTCTCCCAGAAGCTTAAGCTGTTAGGAAATGGGCTGAACAACAAATACTAAACTGTTATGGAAACAATAAATAACACTAGCCATGCTATATGTCTTTGGGCCACACTCATGTATATATTAGTTTAGAACATGAGCACAAAGCTGGTTACATAGTTAAAGGATTGTTGATTTAGATTGTTTTTGACTTGTCCAATGAATATTGATATCTTCACTTTGAAAAGACGTGTTTTGTAGGATCTATAAATTAAGGTGTTTGAAAGGACAAATAAGACCTAAAATGATATGGATGGGATCCTAAGGAGGAGGTTTAAATCTTCAATGGTTTTGCTTTTATCAAGTTAAACTTATGGAGCTTTATTTGTGTAGTTAACTCTATATAGCTCTGAAATTAATCTATTGTATAAATCTTGGACCTACAATTATTTTCTGGGAAGATTTCCTGCCAATTGTATTGGGGCAAAGTTAGGCATTTTTCCACTCATTGTTGAATCCTATTTTCTTGGTCCGCTCCCAAAGTAATGGGAGGAGTGCTTAACTTAACTTTCTTTTTCCTTCTTTGTACTTGTTACTCTTTTGACCTATTGAAGTTTTATGAGGTTTGATGAACCTGATGCTTGGGATCTTATTTGGTCTAAATTTCTATTTGAAGACACTATTATGGTGAAAAGGTTTCAATGCTTAGTTTGAAGCTCCTCATGGTGTGTTTCCCTTCAGTATTTACTGCCTGTACAAGAAATATCATCTTTTCCCTGATGTCAATGACTAATTTTGTGATAACATTATCACATCCCACAAATCTTTGTGATTAGTTAGGCCTTTTGAAGCACTCTTTCTGCATAGCATAACTTGAACCGCGCACAGCTTTTCTGACATTGAGTATGTTAAGCAAGCGTGTTCCTAGTGCTTACCCTCTTCAGTTTTGCTGCCAGGTCCATTGGTGAATTTTGGAGAACCACCTGCAGATGGGTCCGTTGTTCCCCCTGGTAGACGCCTGGTTGTTCCATTGAACATATGTGTCTTGCAGGGCTTGTCCTTTGTGAAGGCCCATTTGCTGTCAATGGAAATTCCTGCACATGTCGGCAAAAATCCTCCAAAGTCAGTTGATGTGGAGAATGGTTCTTCTGAATTTATGGGTTCTGATTCTTCTGAAAGTAAGACTGATAGATTAGTGAAGATTGATCCTTATAGGGGAAGTTGGGGGCTACGTTTCCTTGAACTTCAGTTGTCTAATCCGACTGATGTTGTGTTTGAGATTAATGTTTCTGTCCAACTAGAGAAATCTAGTGATGACGAGGATAGTTCTTGTGTTGACTGCGATAAAGCTGAGTTCAGTTATCCTAAAACAAGAATCGATAGAGATTATACTGCAAGGGTACTAATACCTCTAGAGCATTTTAAATTACCTGTTCTGGACAGTTCCTTCTTTGTGAAGGATTCCCAGAATGGGTCTATCACTGGTAGAAGCTTGAGTTTCTCTGAGAAGAATGCTAAGGCAGAACTGAATGCTTCTATCAAGAACTTGATTTCTAAAATTAAGGTCAAGTGGCAATCTGGACGGAACAGCTCTGGAGAACTAAACATTAAAGATGCCATACAGGCAGCCCTTCAGACATCCGTCATGGATGTCCTGCTACCAGATCCATTGACGTTTGGCTTTAAGCTTGCTGAAAATTGTATGGGACATGATAAACTCGGTCCAGCTAAAGAATCCAACTATCAAGTTCACTCCCCTTCATCTAAAGGTTCTATACTTGCACATGACATGACTTCTATGGAAGTTCTGGTCCGCAATAACACTAAGGAAATGATAAGGATGAGGCTTAGCATTACATGCCGAGATGTAGCTGGACAGAACTGCATTGAGGGCAACAAGGCAACTGTGCTTTGGGCAGGTAAGATTCTAGCACATTGATTTGTAAAACATATATGCTGACTTCTGAAACTAAGCTTGTTAGATTTTCAATCCTGCCTAATTTTGTTCAATTTTCTTTATGTTTTTGTGGAGTGTCGACTCTACATTGAAATTTTATATGCCACCATTCAAAATTATTCCATACGAGCATGTTTATTTATGCGTATTTTGTCTGACCTGTTGCTAGGTGTTTTGAGCGGTGTCACCATGGAGGTTCCACCCCTTCAGGAAATTAAACATTTGTTCTCTCTATATTTCCTGGTTCCTGGCGAGTACACCCTGTTAGCTGCTGCTATGATTGATGATCCCAATGAAATTCTGAGGGCTCGTGCAAGAGCAAGTTTGCCCGATGAGCCAATCTTCTGTCGTGGGCCCCCATTTCATGTCCGAGTAAATGGGACTGCATAAACTGTCATTTCTGGCATTTGCCATTTCTTCCTGTGTTCCTGCGAAGGTCATCTTATCTTATCTTCTTGTGTCTTTCATAGATTTAACTCTCTGAGATTTCAGTTGGTGTATATTAGGGTTCTAGAGTGCTTGTAAATCCATACTGGGGACACACCATTATTGTGATTTAGATTCTGTTCCCTTCCAATGAGTGATGTGAATCTGAGGCTTATAAGAAATTTGATTATTCACTGTTCCACAAGTTGAATTACTGTCTATAAATGATTAGTAGATATTAGTATCAAGCTTGATTTTAACTCCAACCAACCAAATATAGCTTAGAGAGAGCTTGGGGGACTCTTGGTGTCTGGGCAATGGGGGCTACCAAACATAATAACCCAAAATTTATCAGATTAGGACTGCAAGTTGAGCTGCTGGCTGAGCCTGACCCAAATTTTCCCAGTAATTGAAATTATTATTATTATTATTTTTAATTATTTGGAGTGGACTTCAGTTTTTTGGCAAATAACAAGACCTCAGTAAGTTTGTTTTCTTTGATGTTCTCTTATTGTAAGGTTACTCTAGTACCGAGAGGGGGTGTAGTTACCCTCATAGTGCATTCCCTAAATTTTTAGTGGTACAATAATATAAACTCTGCGACTCAGTTTTGAGCTTTAATTGATACTAAAAAAAAATTAAGGGTGCTACCTTTCCATTGGAGGAGACAAAAAAAATAAAGCTACAACAAATCTGAATTATCTACCAAAATATTATTATTTTATAAGGCATTTTCTAAACTAATATTGACCAAAAATTGTTCCTTAATTTGTGGTCAATTTTGTCACAACTTACACCAGACAAGTCAATGGCAAGGGATTGGAAAAATCACTTGCAAAGCCTCAATTTTTATAAAAGCTCTTTTCTTTTTAAGAGTTTTTTTTTAAACAAAAAAATTGTTTTATTAAAAACAATTCTTTAACTAGAGTTGATCAAAAATTAATTTTTGCAGCATTATATGTCATGTAACAGAGAGCAAGCACACATAATTTGTGAATGTAAAGCATTCATTACAAATAACAACTTTCAAACAAAACCTCAAAATTTGATTGAAGGGTGTCAAAGCCCACTTGGGGTAGAGGTTAAAATATTCGGTGGGAAGAAAACATATTTTAGGTACTTCTCTCGCTACGAATTTTATTTTATTTTTGAAACTAAAATAAAAGTTGCAATAATTAGGACTATCGTACTATTACAAATTTGTCTGAGGGAATTTTTTTTCTGTTTTTCAAGAATTTTTTGTTCCCATCCTCCCCTTATATCATGCAGCATGATAAAGGGTTTTTAACTAATGCTTGATGAAATTTTTAAGAAAAATTAACAACAATCTAGTAAAACCTTAATGTGAAGAATTGGACTATGAGAATTGATGTGGATGTACCAAAGTTGCTAGAAAGATAAGCGGAAGTGAGAAACAATATGAGAAATAGAAGTGTGAAATGTAATCTAAAAAAATGATGGGAAATGAGAAACGGGGTAATATAATATAAAATAAGATATTTACAAAAAAAAAAAAATATTAACCCCCCAACCAAAAAACAAAGCCATATAAATTATTTGAAATACTATTATAATAAGTAAAATACTAATACTACATAATGTCTATGGACTTTTATTAAAAAAATTATATAACATTGTTAAATAATAAGATTTGAGAGCATGAGAAATATTACAATTATGAGAAATAAGTTTTTAAAGAGTTTTCATGATTTTTTTTTACATCTCTGACAAATTTTTTAAAATTATGTTGGAGTTTGGGAAAGTCTGGAATTATTTCCTAAACGATTCCCCTAAATTTTCGTAAAGGTTTCGTGGAAAATTTTTTATGAACAGTATTGGATTGAGTAGTGATCCAAAAGTTCAATATAACGGTCATGTGACTCTGTGGCCATGGAGGTCGGTATTTCTCTTTTCCCGGTTCTTTTTTTCCCAGTTCACCCTTTCTCTACCGTCAGCAACATCAAACTGATATGATCTTCACTTCCAAACCAATCGCGGCTTAAACAATCAAAGCCAACAACAAAACGGGGAATAGAACCAAGTCTTAACGATTAAGATTCTGTTAGATTCACCCATTGCGCACCCCTATGGGCTAACTGTGGCGAATTCATGCTACATTGATGAGAACCCAAAACCTCAAATCTCTCTTAACTCTCATTGAGACCAGTAGAAATCTTCCACAGTTGAAGCAAATTCATGCAAGATCGATCATTCTTGGCCTCACCTATAACCAATTCATTCTAACCAAACTTGTCACTTCGTTTTCATCTATCCAATGCCTTGATTACGCGACAAGACTGTTTGATAGAACTCATGACCTCGATATTTTCATCTGGAATGCCATGATCAAAGGCTATTCTTCGTCGCAGAGTCCAATTACATCGATTCTGATGTATAACAAAATGCGGGGTAGTCAAAATATTGTGCCGGATAATTACACGTACCCTTTTGTTTTCAGAGCTTGTGCTAATGTTCTTGCGGCAGAGAAAGGGAGAGAGGTTCATGGAGTGGTTTTGAGAACTGGGTTTGATTCGGACCGGTTTTTGCAGAGTTCTTTGCTTAATCTTTATAATGTGTGTGGTGAAATTGGGAGTGCACGGAAGGTGTTTGATGAATTTGATGTGAAAGATGTTGTCTTTTGGAATGCTATGATAATGGGCTATGCTAGAGCGGGGATGGTGTTTGAAGCTTTGGAGGTTTTTGAGGAGATGATGGAAATGGGAGAGGTTAAACCCAATGAAGGGACGATGTTGAGTTTGACTTCGGTTTGTATGGTCTCAAGTGACTTGAAAATGGGGAGAGAAATTCATGGGTTTGTTAAGAAAGGGGTGGGTTTGAGTAAAGGAGTTAAATTGGGTGCTGCATTGATTGATTTGTATTCAAAATGTGGGTGTTTGGATGATGCAAGAAAATTATTTGAGAAAATGCCAGAGAAGAATGCTGTTGTGTGGAACTCATTGATCTGTGGGTACTCCCAAGCTGGATCTTTTCGCCAAGCAATTGATATTTTCAGGGAAATGTGTAATTCGAATGTAAAACCCGACAGGTTTACAATCTCAGCCTTGTTACGTTCTTGTGCTCAAAATGGTGCTTTTAGTTTAGGAAATTGGGTCCGGAAATTTGCTGAAAAGAGTGGGATTTGGGATGTACATATCGGGACCTCTTTGGTAGACATGTATGCAAAATGTGGTTTTATTTTGATGGCGAGAGAAGTATTTGATCAGATACCTGAGAGGGAGAGGACTGTGGCAACATGGAATGCCATCATGTCAGGATATGCCTCACATGGGCATGCTGAACCTGTGATAGAGCTCTTCACTGAGATGAAAAGATTGGGAGCTAGACCAGATTCTATCACTTTCCTTGCTGTTTTACATGCTTGTGCTCATGTCGGTTTGGTTGAGAAAGGTAAACAATACTTTGATGTGATGAAGTATTATAAGATCACCCCAAAGGTTGAGCACTATGGTTGCATGGTTGACCTTCTAGGCCGCGCAGGCCTTGTAAATGAAGCCAGGAAGCTTATTACAAGAATGGAGATCAAACCAAATGTTATTGTATGGGGAGCACTGCTCAGTGCCTGCAGTATTCATGGTGATTTGGAGATTGGCGAGTGGGCAGCTCACCATATCTTTAAGTTAGATGCAATGGATGGTGGGTCTTATGTGCTATTGGGGAATTTGTATGCAGCAGTTAGAAGATTTAATGGAGTTAAGGCAGTTAGAGAGATGATGGTGGAAAAGGGGATATGCAAACCACCTGGATGTAGCATGATTGAGATTGATGATGTCATTCATGAATTTCTTGTTGCAGACAAGTTACATCGCAGGTCACTAGAGATTTACAGAGTCTTGGATGAATTGAGCATGAAGCTCAAGATGGAAGGCTATGTGCCCATGCTTGTTCTAGATGAAGAAGGTTTCGAAACTAATCAATCCACTGATGAAAACTTACAGAGTTTTTGATGAATTGAACGTGAAGCTCAAGACGGCAGGGTGTGTGCCCATTGTTGCTCTAGATGAAGATGGTTTTGAAATTAATCCATCCACAGAGAAAATATATTCTGCTGAAAATTTCCATATGAAATGAAAAACCAGAGAAGCAGTTTATTGCTGTGAAGCTGCAGCTGCACTTGCCATAGAAATTTAGTTTCTAAAGATCTTTGAGCCAGTCCATGAAATTCAATATCTAAAGCATGCTTTCAACTTAACTCTTTCAGTTTGGCAGAAATAGCGGCCTTTCTTTGAAGGAATTCTATTAGGATTTTGGAGTTATTAATACTGGCCAAGACTTGAATAACTTAATGGTGAATGCTTGGGTTGACAAGTGTGGGAATGCACATTTGAGGCAATGGGCAGCCACTTCTTGCCATTAAATTGGACGTCAGTGCTTTACCCAGTCTAAGATCAGAAAATAAAGGTGCTATATTCAGTCTACACCTCCAGCACCCCAGGGCCTAGACAGATAGAACCACCATCAGGTAATGGCCTTTCTCGCAGGAGATCTGGTTAGCCTTTGACGAATCTTTGTAAGGGATGATAAGCTGAATGGCTTTGTTGCAGAACACTGAAGCATGTTCTTTGGATAAATCAAGGTGAGATTGCAAACCCAATGATCTTGGTGAGTAGGGGCAAAATTTTACACTGAATCAGGAAATTAAACCGTGCTAAGTTGACCAAACTAATTTTTTCCTTGAAGTATTTACTATTTATATTATGTTTTCTTGGGCATGCACTCATATATGCATGTCACACTTTCTTGAATTTCTTTTTGAACTCTGATGATAATGAATCGTAAACACACATGAATGTGCGAGCACACACACACGGGTGAAAAGAATAATATTTTTCTTGTACATTATATAATTCTAATCAAACAATTTTAAGCCTAAGATTTTGATTGTTCAAAATCTTTTCCTAACTATGTATCACATGTTCATTGCTTGGATAGATGTTTACTCCATGGGCTTCAAATCATAAGAACCCTAAAATGGTGAAAACGTTAAAATAGTAAACATAAAAAAATGTCCACTTCAAACTCATTGATCAGTTCTTCTATTTTGCTAATATTTTCTTCAGTGAATATATATTTTTGTTTTGCTTCTAGCTTTTCTTGCACTTTTCCTTTAGCAACCAAGACAATGTATCTTTCCATGTTGTGCATGAATATGCATTTCTTGAAATTGACCAAGAAATTTTCACTTATTTGTTGTACACCATCTATTCCTTCGATCATAGTGGAAGAGACACCCCACTTTATTTATGATATCACTGTCCAGGTCAAAGTATTGAGTTCATTTGTTTTCTTATTTGGTTCAGTCAATTGCTAATTTTTTTTTTTATCTCACGTTTCTTATATTTCTTTACTTTCCTTTTTTTTTAAGCTTTGACTCTTCATCTTTGCTTCATTTACAGCTTTTGCCTGTAGTTTGCACTTTTAATCCTAGTTTATGTAATAGTGATATGAAGTATGTTGCCCTCGTGAAAATCTGTGTTTCCAAATTTATAAGACAATGCCAGCTTTCCCTCTGTACGAAAATAATGGTTTGTTGTGTTGCTTCTTGGCTTAGCATATTCAGATTACAAGGAATTGATCAATCTGAATGCAAGCTACAATAATCAAATCCATAGTAAACTCTTGCATGGTATGGTATTATCTCCCATAATTATGAATTTTCTACGTTGCAAAGTTTGAAGTAAGCAAACTGCTGGCTTTGTTCTTGCAGAATTTTTATTTGTATTTTTTTGTTCTGATGTTGGACATCCATTTGTTGCAGGATTTGAGATCTCAGCATTCCCCTGCAAGAACAGGAGGTATTGGGAAGATACACGGACTTGTGCACAATCAAAGTCGAATTCCTATCTTGGATAAGTTATAATCTGACAAAATAAAATGTGTTGAGCCAAGTCAAACAACTGAGGTTGTATCTATATTTTGCCTAATGATTGATTGAACTGCATAGCCATGGCTACCCCCCACGCAAATGTTTCGGTATTTATTTTATAGTTTGGAATCTCACTTCAGATCTCGTGGTTGGCATCTTTGTTCTACAGTGATGGAAGCATGGTAAGCGACCCAGCTTTGCTTCTTTTTTTTTAATTATGTATTACACTCGTTTTTACTCACCAAATAGAAGTACCAAGGTAACAAATTTATTACCTGGGCTATGCCATGTAAAGAATCACTTGTTATGAGGACAATATGGTGTGGAATGAGGACCATTTTGCAAAGTGGAATGGGAACTGGAACAAGGTATGCTGCATACCTTGAAATGCAGTTTGATAGGGATAGGCAATATATATCACATAGGTCGAATGTGTTCAGGTATTTTTACATTTGAGATGTTCTGTTAAACACAGATGAGCGATGAAACATAAAATCATTAAAATGCAGAAGTGTATCCTAATTCCTAAGTGAGTTTAGTCTTTTATGTGTTATAGTTATTTCCTCAATCTTATTTGTGCTCTATTTCCACCGGGAGGTGACATGCTTTCCCGTAAACGAGCCTATAGGGTGATGCGCCAAGTATGGTCTTGTAAGCGGTGCGATAGCCCATAAAGCATCTACCAACTAAAGGGACCAATCCTTTCGATTAGGATTGATGGTTTTCTCTAAAATGCACTTGATCTCACGGTTGGCCAACTCAACTTGACCTTAGGTTTATGGGTGGTAAGGAAGTCCAACCTTATGCACAACCCCATACAGGTGCATCAAAGTGCCAAAGAGCCTATTGCAAAAATTGGAGCCCCCATCACTAATGATAACTCGGGGCAGGCCAAACCTAGAAAAGATGTTTTCTTTCAAGAATTTGAGGACCACTTGGTGGTCATTGGTCCTAAAGGCTATGACTTTGACCCATTTACTCACGTAATCAATGGAAACTCTAAAATACTCTGATCTTTTTTATCACTGGATTCTGATGCGTTAAAATTCATTATTTATTTATGCTTCTTATAACGACCCCAGAAAGGGTTTGTAAATCAAATCTTAGTTTTCTAATTTTATTGTATTGGAACAGAAGTATAGCATATTGCAGAGTGTGGATTTGAAAACAAAATTTTTTCTAGGGTATTAGTAGTTCTGGTAACTTCGAATGAGGCCCTTTAGGAAACTGTATATTACTTCATATGCTGTGCATAAGTGGCCATCTCTGGTTCTTCTGTTTGGACAAATGCATCCATGAGCATAACTGGAGGAATGGTGCTGAAGCTAACTGCTGCTTCACTGTTATGCTCCCATGGTGTATAATATGTTCAATTTTTAGAAATTATTACCCAAGAGAATATCTTTTATGTTCGTTGAAGACCGTTGCACCATGTTTAAGAATTTTCTCCTTCTTGAATTTTTTTTCCCTTATTAGCCAAGAGAACATCTTGTTGTTTGTTCGTTGAAGACCTTGGCACCATGTTCTAAGACTCCCCTAAGTGCATTAACATTGGAATTGCACCTTTCCCAAGGAGATGAAAAACAGAAGAATCTATAAACAGCTGAGCTGATCCTAACTTGAGAGAAGAAAAAGAATTAGCTGACCTAACGAGTTTAAGAATTTCTTATCAACCTATTAACTAGGTTTCTATTTTTTCTGCAGAAGAGGTGGTATTCATGCTATTTTCTCGCGTACTGTGAATTTGTTCTTCTTGGATCACAAACTTTCACAATATATGAGTAGTGTCAAAGAAATTGACTACTTGGTTGGAAAATTTGCACCATTAAAGATTCTACTTTTGTCTTTGATCTTTAAACTATAGTGTGTCCACACATACACACACACAAAAAGATCTAGAGTCATAATCTGGAGGCTGATGCCTTTGGTTGAAAGCCTTACTTGTGGACAGTTCTTTCCAATAGCTATTTTCTGAAATGATGCAGGATGGTGCTGGAGAAAAGAACTTTATGAATATTTAGATTGAGGTGTTTACTAGCCTAATTCCAATATAGATATGTAGGACATTCCCCCCTATATGTATGATTCATCTGTTGTAAACTTGCTGTCATGGTACTTTGGTCCTCCGGTGTTGGCTTGGACATTGGGAAACAAAAAAAGTTATTTGAATGCTAACCAAGAACACTTTCAGTAGGAAAATGTTATTTTTCCAAAAAATTTGTACAGAAAATTCCACTGTAATGATGTGGTAATAGCATTTTTGTAATTAATAGCCATCAGATGGGTGTTTTGTTTTAAAGTAAAAAACTCTCATTCTCCCACATCATTCTGTAAAGAAATTCTCTATGAATTTTCTGATTGTATAGCATTACCTATTTTAGTAACTCAAGGATCCTTACAAAAATCTCTCCCCTACCTCTATCTAATTCTCCCCTCTAGGTATTTTTACACAACACTATGGCTAAACTCCTATATTTATTGTGCCTCTTAAGCTCCAATCCCTTCATTTCAAATTCAATTATCCAAATGATACTTTTGGGGAGGCAAGTCAGAAGATCTTTGGGGAGCTAAAAGAAATGCTTTGAGCAACAAGGAATGCTTGTGATGACATCCCTTAGGCCCCAGAGAAAGAAAGGACTTTAGTATTTGATTTAAACTGAGAACTCCCAGTCCGTAACGTCTTGATGTCACCTTATCAATAGATTTATAATAACCACATTGTGAATTTTGAAGATCCGAATGTCACAATAGGATTATTTTTCAGCAGTATCTTATCATGACTTTTCTAATGCTAAAATTTAAAGGTGATGACCGCTGAAGCTCTAGGCGGGGTGGTATGTTGCTCGATCACTTCAACCATCGGTCTTAGGTTCAAGTCTTCCCGCTTGGTGGGGTGAGGCAGGCCTTTGCCCAGGGTTTCCCTTAGCTGGGGCCCTTGTGTCTGGCCCACGTGTGGGGACGCCCACACAGCATTGGAGAGGACGCCACCCACTCTCCTTCAGTGTTTTTAATTACCCAAAAAAAAAAAAATTAAAAGTGATGAAATTATATAGAATGATAACCAGAAAGCCATGCTACAAAACCTCCTCAGGCTTGCACAGATGGAGATTGAGGATTCTGATACAATTAACCCTTGATGTATGCGTTACGTTATATGGAACTTAGTGACCGTGGTTCAGAGTTAATGCAGGTATATTAAATATTATGCCCGTTGTGTTAAGTACTGAGGTTATCTTAAACTGTTGACAGAGAGAGAAAGGGAGGGAGGAAGGGAGAAGAAAATATTTTCTTTAGATGTTAAATGACTGGAATTATAATAGGAAAAGAAAGGAGCGTTTGCCTATACTAAAGAAGGGAAAAAATGGATAATAACTTGGATGGCCTTCTCAGAGCCAAAGGATGAATACAGTTCCTTGCACTTATATTCTTCATTAGTCCCCAATCCCTTAAGGTAGCCACAAATAACCTCATTATTAGTTTGTTAATTCTATTTGACTGTTATGCATGATATGCATCCATCAACATTGGGGGACTATTTTGCCATTGGTTGTAAGGTCCATGTAGAGATGAATATTACAAAGGCAAAAAGGTAGAATGGTCCCTTGGGAGTACTGATCAGGAGGAAGCAGCCTTGAAGAATTACATTCCATATTCAAAAGCATTTATTGTTGTCGCTTTATGTTTGGATAGAAGAGTTTTTCTAATTATGGATTATCCTTATTTCTTGATAAGATCATTCTAATTTGAGGGAAGGTAAAGTCGAAATGTTTTGTTCATCTAGGAACTGAAATGATCTAGGATTTTATTAGCGTTGATTAAATTGTGGGTTATTCAAGGGACAGGGTTATCACAAAAAATGAAGGTCTTAGGTGATTAGTATTTCAAAAAAAAAAAAAAAAAAAAGCCAATCTTTTGCCATGAAGTTTTTCTTTAATATATGAATAGCTTGCGGTTAGTTGGTATTAGAATACTTCCTTGACCTGAAAATGTCAGAATCATTCATGAACTGGATGTTTTAAGGGCCAAAACATTTGGAGGATATACCCCGCTTGAAGTATTTACTAGGATATAATAAGGCAACCCCTTGAATTGGTCACTCTCTTTATCCTTGTGGAGTTTTAATAATTGCTCAAGCTAAAGATTTCTGTTCTTGTTGTGAAGTTTTGACCACTTTAACTTTGATGATACCATGGCTTTTACTCGGGGTAGGGTAGCGAGTGATAGGATTAACTTTTTAGGCTTGGAATTTTCCGAGTCCTGCAACAAGGTTTTTCCCCCATTGAAGTAACATCAGTGAGATTGGTGCACTTGAAGGGACAGTTCAAGTAAAAAGACTTCAAGTGTAGTAGTTTCTTATATGCATATGTATTAATTTGTGTAAATCATCTCAATAGTCCATTTCAATTTTGCAGGTTGCAATTGCATAAAAGGAAAGATGAAAGCTCCCTAGGTCAGTTAGGAGGAAGACCACTCAATGATTTAACTTCTTATCCTTCAACAAGCAAAGAAAAAACAAAGAAGGAATTGTTGGCTAATCCTGTTACCAGAGCAGTTTAGCTTTTTCCTGAGTAATATACATAATTCATAGCACCTTTTGATTTTACTCTACTTGGAAAAATCTAGAGATGCCTTGCAACTTGACAATGGGGCTGCCATTTAGTGTAGATATGGGATACTTCTAATTAGCATATGAATGTGGTTAATGAATGGATGCTCTTAATCACTCTTTATGTCGAGGACACGGATTGAATCTATTGGTTAGGTGACTGGTCTTAATCATTGTCAATGTTGTTGACAAGGTTCTTTTAAGAGTGGTGAAATGTTTCAATGGCAATGCAGTAGACTTTGACTATATATGGTTTACCTTTCAATTCTATACAGTTGTGTTCTTTTATTTCAATGTTTCATTCTGAGGGACAAGATTGATGATGAAATTAGGTATTAGGTAGGTTTATGTGTTATAGCCATTGTTGTACCTTTGTAAGTATCCTATAAGGAAGTTTTCCCCATGGCTGTGATATTATTGGTACTTAGGTATTAGTCAAACCTTCTGAGCAGTGACATGGTCCTTTAATGTCTAGTGAATTCTTTTGATCTTATCAGAATTCAGCTTGAGGAAAACTGCTGAACCTCATTAGCTTTATTTAGGTCTTTCCTTTTTTTCTCTATTACAATAATGAGAAAACAAGCTTGATTAGAGAATTCTTGTCAATTTTCCTGGAACTTGAGAACTTTTCTGTTTTTTTTTATTTTCTCGTCTATATTGTTTATTATTCCGTATAAAATTCAGAAATTGTTTCCTGATATGAATTTATATAGTCTAAATACTGTTATTCCCATATCTACAAAAATTCCTTGTGGGATAACTTTCACATTTCTCACACTGTTAGTAGCAGCCATTTCTAAAAGAAGAGTACTCCTTGCCCATGCAGGATTTGGGGAGGGTGAGATGTATACAGACTTTCCACATTGAGAGCCAAGGAAAATCAAGAAGTTTCGTGTTGTTAGCTTCCATTTTTTTACTTTTTCAAAGGCGACAACTTTTACTTTAAACTTTCCTAACTTCACTTTTCACGAGGACCTAAAAGTTAACTTAGGCAAACTAGGTGATCTACCCTTTTTTTAATGCTATCTTTGCTAAATTAGGTCAAAAATTCTGATAATAGCTTTTTCGAAACAAAGCTGGAGCAGTCTTCAAACCAAAAGACATTGCGATCCAATGGTAGTGATGGTTTGGAACACAGAAAGCTGTCTTCGGCCTATCTTCAGGACGAATTCCAAGTTGCCAAAAACCTGCTTTGAAAACAAACTTAAACAACATCTGAGTTGCAGACAAATGTTGAAATAACACTAGACCAACCCACTTCATACAACTTGCTGAGATTAAACACTGTACTTGAGCTTATTGAAATTTAATTTTTTGTTTCAAGTTATATTTATTTTTTTTTTAAAAAAATATATATCTAAGCATACCAAGTTAGATATACAAGGAAATTACAAATTCAAGGTCCCAAATTTTCTTCTTGGTTGACTTCACTTTCTCGTGAATCAACAAAGCGTTAGCAACATGACTTTTGAATCACTTATCTTAAATTTATACATTTAAAACTCAACGCAATTCAACTCAACTCAACTCAACTCACTTTAAGTCTTTTTTCAATTATTTGGGATCAGTTACATTGAGCCTCATCTGGTCCTGTAACTCAAACTAGACAAAAGCTACAATTCGAGTTCTTGTTTATGCACCTATATATAACTCTATTTGTAAATTTTGTCTGGCATGATTTACATGAACAAGATATATAATTGCATATTCAGTTTGGTGTTTTTAGGGTTTAGTTTAGAGAGGGTGGTGTCAACTAGCTGAGTTGATGCACTCTCTTGTTAGTAATGCCAGGGAGAGCTTGGGATGATAATTGACTTCCATTTGGGTAAATGGATTGGAGGAGTTCATAAGTGGGGGTGAGAAGACTATGGCCCATTGTATAGCCCACCATTTGAAAAGTATTTCATCAATGCCATTTTAGAGTTATTTTCATGAATCAAATTAAGAAATAATAATGTTAGCAAGTTCAAAGTTCAAACTGTTAAAAATCTAATATGAGCTATGTACAGTTAGGCCCATGCTAAGATAACTAGCATCAGTCTACTCGCGACTGATACTTTCAACCCTACCCTAGTGAATCATTTATAAATCTAGCAAGTTTTTTTATTTATTTTTTGTTTCAATTAAACAACATGCACCCCAAAGGCCTATTGCTCAACCACTATCTTGTTAACAAGAATAAATATTGTAAAATTCAAAATTTTCTTGCAATGGTTTCCGCTAAAATAAAATACCATTGTTCTTTGGATCATTCCCGGAAGGGATAACATATCACTTACGTGACAACCACTATGATATGAAATTTTGTATAATTTATTCACGGTTGTAGCTGTGATGGTCAGATGATGTAATTCATTAGAAGCTAAACTCTTTAACTAAAACAAAACAAAAGGAAATGGGGGAGTCTTGCAAAACCCATTGGATTTCACTGCTTGCTATTTTTTTCTTTTTCTTTTTTTTGGTGCTTCAATTCACTGGTTGCTCTTTTGGTGTTACCAATGTTGGATATCACCAATTCTGTTGTTCTATTTAAGATATGCTTCCACTACAAAAATCCTCTACTATGCATTAGATACTTGCAACATAATATTCTTTCTATCTTTCCAAAAGAATGTGAGGGATAACTAATCATATATTTGAAAATTTTTCCAAATCAATGTTCTCAATGCTATTATTCCCACAATGTCAATTGTCTCAGATTTTCACTCTTTGGTCCTCAGTCTAATGCTTATTTCTGGGCCTCTTCCTTGTATTCCTCTCTCTCTCTCTCTCTCTCTCTGCCTGTGTTTTTGTAGTTGTGTGTGTATTATCAACATCATGTAACAGGAAATGTGCTTTGTTCGTCTCTGTGAATATTCAGCTTGCTCAAGTAAGCAAATGGTGTGACATCTCATGAGCCATGAGGGGCAATGAAACACAACATCATCATCATCATCATCATCATCATCATCATCAAAACACAAATGACTCTCTCTCTCTCTCTCTCTCTCTCTCTCTCTCTCTCCTTTGATTTTGCCTTTTTCTCATCTATCATGTCACCTACATTAGCTGGTGGGACAGTTGGTGCCCTTTTATTTGTTGTGGTTGAACTCTCAATTCTTGCAATTTAAGGTGAGAAGGCAAGCTCTCACGCGCCTTTTACATGGGTAAGCAATGCACTCTTACTCCATTGGATATAGTTTATTTATTAGCTTTTAGCTTAAGGTTATAACTTCTTTTTTACTAGATTTTAAGCAACAGCTTGAATAATTTTCACAGCCATCATATATCGTCTTTGGCCTTCCTTAACAAGCATTAATTTCAGTAACTTTGAGTTGGCCATAAAAATTCATATTCTGTTAGACAACTTCATATGAATCAATACCCATTGTTAAGCTAGTAGAAGGTAATTATGGATTTTAAGAAATTTTATTATTTTTTTGCTAATAAAGCTAAAATCATTATCTTCTTCAGAAGTTTTTTAAGTGCTAGATATTCTTAAAATTGTTGAATATGATGAAGAGAACCTTAAAAATATTTAATTTAATTTAATTTAAAACATTAATCCAAACAATCTAGATGGATATATATTTTATATATGAAAAAACATAACATCTTTTTTTTTTAGCAGATGTTTTTGTTTTTTCCTATATAAAATATGTATAGAATTGTGAAAGATTATGATCTTTAGTTGCAGTATCAAAGCCTAAATGGATTAATTTCTAAGATTATTATCTAATTGACGCTTTGAGAAATGTAAAACTTCGGAAATTTTACTATCATAATTTCTAAGGGCGCGTTTGTTTTACAAATAAGAGGGTAACTCATGTTCAGCATTATTCTGTAACTGGATAGTATTGCTGGACTCTTATCAACTTAGATGATTAATTATAAATTAATCTCATTGTGAGTGGGCATTATGAATTCTTCAATGGTCCCCAAAACTCATATTTTATGGGTTTTCTTGCTCTCTATCATCAGTAGATCCATGCAAAAAAAAAAAAAAAAATGATAATCTGCCAACAATGGAGGGAGCAAACTAAATGCCTGTTGGTTTTTTTTTTTTTTTCTTTATTTTTTCTTCTTTTAGATTTCAAATGCTGGTTGCATTGATAATTAACTTATGTAAAGTCCGGTACTCCAATCCTCATTCTAAAACTGAAATAGAAATTTTATTTCCATAGAATACACATCCCCATATTATCGAATCCAGCATGATTAAAACTGGCAAACAAGCAGGGCCCTAAATCTAGTGACAAGCAAACCAGAACTGTGAGCATTGACCATGAAGGGCATCTAATGTAGGTAGTAGGAGGTGAATTATCCAAAGGTTCTGTTTGGGTGACCCTTTTGTTTTTTTTTTTCACTTTATCTTCTTTTGGGTAAAATGGGTTCTCTCTCTCTCTCTCTCTCTCTCTCTCTCTCTCTCTCTCTCTCAAACACACACAAACAGGAAGAGAGCTAAGTGTTTTTGTGGTCCATGAAAGAGATATTTTATAAGTGCTTTTGTGGTCCAGCCCTAAATTTGAGGGTAAAAGGAGGACAAAGGAACATTGGATTGACAAGAGGGTGTGGACTATAAATGCCATTCATGCATGAGGACAAACTCATCCAAAGCCTCAGCAAAACCTTATCCTGTTAAAGGTTCCTACACCCAAAATTAAAACATGCATAAAATCCAATTATATGATTCCCTTCCCCTTTTTTGTCAATAGGAGATAATTCGTTAATACACTCTAATTAATAAATCATGTCCTTTGAGAAATTGCATGTCCCTATTGTACACTAGGGGCATTTCTGTTCACGACAAATACGCTTTGAAAAGCATATATATCTGTTGAGCTGGTACAAAATTAAAGTCTTTGATTAGAAATATAAGATTCATCATTATGGATAAGAGGATCACGTCACTTTATGGGGCAATCGCCTTTATCGATCACGCGTAGCTGAATTAGACAGTTGAATGTTGAGACATATGAAAAAATCAGGTTTCTTGAGCAAATTCAATCTAGGTACAATGGCAATGGCAAAGGCAAAAGTTTGTGATTACTACTGTTTGTCTATTTTCTGCACTATTTGTAAAGTTGGAGAAAAGCCAAGCTTTGCCTAGTTTGATTTGAACCCAAAGAGATGGTGTTAGGTTTGGTCATGTGCCAAAAGGTTTTGAAAATTTTCATTGGATTTGATTACCGATGGACTCATTGGGCTGAGGCACAGTTCAGATGAATGATGATTTTAGAATATGCTTTAGGTAGGGGCTTGTAAGGTTATGATGGTTTTTGATATCCCATGGTGCAAAGTGGTTTCTTTTACATTCAATTGGAGGAGCTATTTGACAAAGAAATTTGCTAGCATCAGCCGCACCATTGGAATAGGCGCTCGTTGATGCATGACATCACAGTTGGACCCTACCAGCTGCAAGTGGAACTTAATTGAGGTGTTATGCATTAATCGACGCTTGTTGAACAAGCGCAACTGATGCTAGAAGGTCTCATTTGACAAAATAAGACAATCATCGGTGCAACTAACGTGGTTAGATTTATTTTAAAACTTAATGGAATTGTCCCTTTGATAATTTTTTTTTATGATGTCACCTTTGTGAAAAAGTAGAGTTGCATTTGTGATATAAAGAAATGGGGACTTGTACTTTACATACTCGTGGTATGAGCAAAAATTTTATGACCCTATATTGTTCAAAAGTGAACACATAGTGAAATGACAAAAATAACTCATGCGAAGGTTAGTCCTTTATTTTGACATAAAACAGAAAAATCATATTTTAAGATTCATTTAGAGATGAAATAACAAAAAATATCTTTGCGACACAATCACTCTTATTTTTTATGATCTATTTAGAGATGATGAGAAAATATTATTGTGACATAATCACTGTTAATATCAACCATTCACACGTATTTTGAATATGCTCATTCTTAGGGGAATTTTAAAATTATCTGATTTCGTGAAATAAAGTTCAGTTCAGAATTTTCTCGTTCCATGTTAGGTGTTGATTTTCACGTAAAAGCCACATAAAGTCCAATAAGAATATTGAATTTGGGAAACGCCCAAACATACCATAAATTACTATAAAAAAAAAACACGTGCACCATAAAATTTTACTGCTTAAGTCGGTTTTACATTTGGCCAAAAATTACCATTACGCCAAGGCTGGTTAATTATTGAATTCTGATTATGCAAGTCTTAAGATAGTTTAAGATTAGTAAAAAGAAAAGAAAAGATTACACGTTAAATATATGAAGTTTAGAAGTTCTGTAGAACGGTCTCGATTATTAAGGTCACATTTGTTTGTGAGATAAGAAAATAGGAGATAAGTAATACTATAGAAAAGAAAAAGTAATGATAAGTGACAAATAATACCAAAATGTAATGGGGATCATTCATACTATGTTTTAGTTAGGATGAGATAAGTAATATTACGTCGTTATATTATCATATTATTTATTACAGAAGTAATATTAATAGTATATTATATTGTAATATATTTATATGATGTTATCTACACTATATATTATAGTAATCTATACTATATATTATATGAACACGTTATTAGATCTTTGATTTTGAAAGACTCTATCCGATTTTCTTAGTTTTTTGAATTTGTAAATAACTAAAATTGCATGTGTCATGATAGTATTGGTTTAATTATAAAATATAAAAACTTTTACTTTCTATTAAGGATTAGTAAATCTTTGCTAGAACTACGGTAATCTTATGTTACTTTGAAAAATTTTACCTAAAATTCAAAAACATTAGAATTGGTATCTTTACATTTCCTTATATTTTTCTCTTACAATTTAGAAAGTTCTTCTTTAAATTAAAAAGGACATTAGTATTGTTATTTTTAATTTTCTTAAAATTTTCTCTCATAATTTTAGACATTTATTCCTTAAAATTCAAAACTATCCAATTTTGTATTTAAATTCTTTTAATTTTTCTTTTTAGAAGTACAAATAAACCTATAGTATAAAATTTTGCAATTGTTATCAGACCACTGAGATTAAAACATTCAACTCTTTATTTTTATTTTTACTTTTTAATTTTTAAATTATCATATCAAATTTTAGACAAAAATTTATTAAGCACTCCCCTAAATGTCCCTATTCCAAAATGTCTAATTTTGTGGTTTTAAATTATGACTAGATAAATGAACTATTTAAAAATTAAAAAAAACTATCCCTGAAATTTTATTTTTCAATCTTAGTATCTTACCTCCTTGGATTTCATGCCCTCAACTATATAATTTCCAATTTTGATTGATAAAAAAATCTCAAAGAAACCATAAATAGAAAACAATAATAAAATAACCCTAAAGTTTCTCTCCCCAATTCTATCTATATTATTGATTCAAAAGTCCTAATTCAACTTTTGAACTTATTGGATTATCTTTAATTTTTTTTTTCTATATTGACTTTTGATTAATATGGCAAGTTTATCAAAATTCCTTCATATATGCTCTTTCAGGAAGTGTTTAATAAAAATAAAAGTAATCTAAGTTCCTATGACAGAAAAAACACATCACAAATTTATTAATCGTGTATCATTTATTATTTTTTTATTTAACAAATCTCTAATTATTGGTCAATTTATTTTTGGTTTGAAATCTCATCAATCACATTTCTTCAAATATGTTTAAAAATAATAATTAAAATAAATAAAAAATTTTGCAAGCCCCAATGAAATTTAAGTTATAATATTTAGTTTTTTCAATTAAAGAGTCATTCATATACCTTTAAGTATTTAAAAGTGACAAAGTTATCTAGCATTATTAACTGAAACGTCTAGAATGACTTATATGTAAATTTTTTTAATTCTACATAGGTTAATATGAAATCGTTTTTAACTTTTTTCTTGTTTTATATTTTTAGTGCCTTCAAAATATTCTATTTTTTAAAACATTTAATTAAAATAAAACAAAATGTTGAAGTATGTTATAACTAATAAGGAAATAAAAAGTATTCAAGTATTTTAATTATGTGACTCTAACATAATTTTATTTTTTCAATAAACTTGGTAGTGAATAGTATAGTCATTTCAAGAAGAAATTTTAATGATAGATACGCACAGAGTTAGGCTAAAATTTATCACCAACAATCCTAACGAGCCTCTATGAAGCTTTTTTTTTTCTTTTGATGTTATTTAATTAAAAGATGCCTTATGTATGCTTTTTTCATAAAATTGAATTAATATTAAGTTATATATTTAACATTATTTAGTTCAATCAAATTTACAAGTAATCTAAACATTAATGATAAGTCACATATCTCTTATGTAAAGTTCAAATTATTTCTCGATAAATTTTTAGCTTTATGTGATAATGATAAGTTTAAGAATATAAAATTTATTCTTTATTTTTATACATGTTATATATTAAAATTTTATTTTCTATGTCTCGTGCATAGCACGAGTTCACTGCTAATATTAACCTATTATAATAGTGATAGAAGGGTAAAAATAAGGTTTCCCTCTTATCCCAATGGAGGAATATGCAGTACCACTTTCATGATACTTTTTTGTGTGTGTCAAACATGAGTTTTGTGGGTCTCACGGGATATCATCTTCAATCTCTCACCCCTTATCTCTCAAACACACATGGCCTGGAAGTGTCTAAAAATCCTTCTATAATGGCATGCTTAAAATCTTTTTGACTTTGAGTGTTTAATGTATTTGGAAAGTAATTTTGAAAACAAGGATTAATTTTCCTAATTGATTTATGTTGACATGGAAAGGACATTCCAAGGGATTTAGAATAGAAACTTGGTTCAACTTGAACAAAAAAACAAACCTTCACCCGCTTTCTTATCCCAAAAATTGAAAGAAAGTTGTCACATGGAGAGTATATACAGGTAAACACAGTAACAACAAAATTAACGTTGCAAGTATATAATTTATTTTATGATAGTTGTTGCCATTAATGTAAACACAGTAACACCAAAATTAAATTATTATTTTTTTGGTAAGCAAAATTAAATTATAATGGTGTAGAAACTTAAAACATTTGCCTAGACAATATGGACTAAAGCCAAGTAAATGAATAGAACCATCTAGGATATATCCAATACCAGAGACAAGAAAAAGAAGCAACAGCAGCTTCAGCTTTGGGCATGATATAAACTATGGTGATTATACTTTTCATCTAGCCGAAAGTGGATACCTAACCAAATCATCGACATTACCCAAATAGGGTAGAGACAATTTCAAATCCCATATAGGACTCCTACAACAAAATACAATATATATAATACCTTTATTTATTATTTTTGTTTGCATAATTATGCAGCCCGACTCATTAAATAAAACTAACTAATTAGGTCAGCCTAGTTGGCTAAGGCTCCTGGTTTTCATTTAAAAAGTTAAGTGCTCGAATCTTGTTAAATGCAAGAATTGGTCAAGAGATAAAATTCTTATGAATATTCTAATTCCGATGTGAGTGACTTATTTTAACGCACAAATTGATTCAAACAGCATGACTGCTGAATATATATATATATATATATATATGGTCTCTGGGTCAAGGCAATGAATACAAACATTTGTGATAGATTCAAGATTTGAAGAGAGAGAGAGAGAGAGAGAGAGAGAGAGAGAGAGAGAGATTGGGCATCATATCTATGGGTGATTGTATCTGTTATTCTTCAACCCCAAAGTAGAAATCAAGCCAAATATTTGACACTACCAACGGGATAGAGACAATTGCAAATCTAATGGAAGACTTTTGCTGCCACCTAATATAATATATGATCAAACCTTTGTTTTTTAAGATAAACATGCGAGTCCCACCCATTAAATAAAAATTATTCAACATCTACCAAAAACAAAACTTCATTATCAAAAGAGAAACATCTTTCACTTAACAAAGTTGCTACCAAAGGAGAGGCTAATAAAGGCGCTTACAAGCTTAGTTTGCTTTGTATAATTGGTGTATTCTATAACTTTTTGTTGCCATGTTTGTCAATGCATCAAAAGATTCAAAACTCTATTATGGGTGGCCTAGTAGGCACTTACTAGTTTATTAATTACATGCATTGGTATATTGAGAGCTACTATTTTCACAGTCCAAAACACCTCTCCACAACCCTTTTTACTCACCACAAAATTATTTGGTGCTGCAAGAGCACCGTGACACTCTTCACGCTCTCACAATACAGTGAATTTTCTTGTTAGATGAGTTCTGAACATACTTAGTAGAATCACAAAATAGGTGTAAGATCCACTTCATTGCGAAAGGAGTGATGTGTTGTCCAAGAAGACCAAATAATTTCTCTTCTTTTGGAGAAAGTATTTAGTATAAAGGTGATAATCTATCATTTTGGAAATGTGGTGTCACGAGCTAATAAAAATAAGATAAATAATAAATATAGATAAATTAGTTAAGACATTTTCTCGGGATTATCCATGATTAATATAAATGCTTGTGTGAATTTATTTCATTAGCTCAAAATGTTAAGAGATTGTTTGGACTCAGCTTATTTAGTAACTTATTACTTAAATTTATAATTTTTTAAAATTATGTTTAACTAATAATAAAAAAATAATTTATATCTAACACAATTTTTAAAAAAACTTATTTAAAAAATAATTTTTTAAAACTTGCTCGTAACTTTTAAGCTATTCCCCCAAATACCCCGAATATTTTCTACCCACTATGTTTCCTAGTATTTTCCTGCTTTTTGTAATTACGCACTACTTATTTTATTAATTTTGTGAATTATTGAGTACAAAAAGTGTAGTCACATGAGACGGCATAGGGTTCTTTTGTTGGCTCGTATAAAACGTGTGGGCCCATATATGGCTTTTGCAAAGTACGAACGCGTGGCGGATTGTGATTGGAGTGATGGTGACGTCTCCAGATTCCACATTCAGACAGCAGAGTCGGCGGGTGCTCCACGAAACCTTGACCCGGCCTTTTATTGTATGACACGTTTCTGATATGCACTCTTCAGAATTTGATCCACTCTATATTAGGGCGCGTGGGAATGAGTTTTTTAATACTCATTCTTAACAGATTGTCATTTTATTTCTTTAAAAAGTCTTTTTATTTATAATAAATTAATATTATTGAGATGCCACAGTTTAATAAGTATGAATATTGAAAAGTTGGAATTATCTTACTACAAGATCTTTTTCAGGAAAGCAATTTTATTTTTTTCGGAGTTGATATTGGTAAAGTAAAAAAATTGATGCTTCCACATTTCACCTCGGCCGCATTTGTTTTGCTGGATATGAATTTGGAACTGGACTAAGTTGGTTCGTGTCTTATATTCATCCCACATTTGATTACCTAAAAAGTGGATCATGATGAGCAATCCTGATCGAACTTTTTATCTCCTATACACCAAATTAAATAACCATAGGAATTAGATAAGCATTTTTGCAGTAAGTATTAAATTTAAGGTTAAATTACAAAATTACTCACTATTAAATTTGTAATCCCAAAATTTAATGTCATGAAACTCCAAAACTCTTCATTTGTCTCACTTAACAAGGGCGGCTTCAATATTTACTGTGCAATGTTTTAATGAGTTATGGAAGCATCATTTTTCACTTTGGCATTATCATTCAGCGTTTTATTTAATTATGCTCTCTCTCTCTCTCTCTCTCTTGGTTGGGGAACCTAACCTCTATCAATTCATGTTATTATTATTTATGCAGTCTCCGTGATTTATTTTTATTTTTGGTTGTGCAAGAGCTTCATATTTTGTCATTTGCTAATATTCAACCGCTATATTACCATTACTTGATAAATTTTTTGTCATATTCCCTAGTAGACGGTATTGTAAATTGGAGATTGCTATGAGAGACGACCGGGGAATAGACTTAATAAGTAGATTGTAAATTTAATACACTTTGTTTCTTTTTTTGCTAACGATTTATTTGAGTGTCTTAAAATGCCTAACCCACCTTTGACAAATATAATTTTTGTCCATCCCTCATGCACTAGATAATTACAGGAATAAACTTCTCTACGTGAACTAGAAGATATGACTTGAATTCAAGACCTCTGTTCTTTGTGTAAGTTCAATACTATTAACTCAAATGGCTTCTAGAAAGCTTAGTGCCCATGCAATCACATGACATTATACTTTGAAAGACTGCAATAAAGATAATTTTGTCTACAAAGTACGAGAAACAAAATAACCATAAGAAATAATTATTATAAAGAAGTCATGAGTATACTGTTAAAGATATGATTGGAAAGTTATTTTTAAAAAAATTTTAATCACTCACAAGAGGTGGTGTAAGTAATTGACTAATTTTTATGATAAGCACGAAATATCAAATTCGGTCCCTCTTTAATTTTTTTTTGGCTACTTATTACTTATCTTATGTATAAAATTTATACAACTAGTGTCGACAGTGGCATTATATAAGCTGATCGGAGTGATTAAAACATGTAAAAATGAAAGTAAAGTGGTAGATGGAGTTGAGCAAAGCCATATGGCACCTGCTTTCACGCGCTAGAATGAAGCAAGTGATGCGTTATAAGTACGAAATACAAGAGTATTTACTAAAAAAAATTATTTTATAAGTATGGAGAGATGAATCAGCGACGTGAAAATTAGAACCACCAGCGTGGAGCGGGAAAAGCAGCGATTTGACAGACACGACATGAGAAGCTTACCTTCCATGAATCACAGATGTGTAAAATACCAAAACTACCCCTACCCTACTTGATAGTTCTTGCTTGGTTTGGATTAGTTAGTGGTGGTCGGAGTAAGGATTGGTCGGTCGGTGCTAAATTCAAAATTAAATCGATCTTTATTGATTTTAAAATTTTAAATTTAAGATCAAATCAATTATTTTATGAGATCAAATCGAATTAAGTTAGTTCGGTTTAATTCGAGTTGGATCGGATCAATTTTACGATTCGAATTGGGTCAAATTGAGCCCCTATGTTGCATAAAAAAAAAGTATAATTTATTCAACGAAAATTTTAAAAACTATACTCGATTTGTATCTCCAATTATCCAAAAAGTTTTAAAAAATAATATACAAAGCAAATTAACATTATCGAACCTTAATAAATAATAATTTAGAAATACATATACAATAGGAGTATAGAATTTTGTAGCATAAAAGAAGTTTTGGATTTAGTCTGGGTTGTGTCGGGTCTTAGGTTGGTTTGGATCTCATAGGGTGCTAATTCGAAAACCAAATCGAATTTCTTGATTTGTCAATTTTTAAACTCACAACCGAATCGAGTCCTTCACAGACCTAAATCAAATCAATCAAAGAGGTCAGGTTAGTTCGGTTCTTTTGTGCACCCCTAAGTGGTGGTAGTTGTGCAGTTGTTTAGTCTAAGGGTGTGTTTAATACTTGTAGAAAAGAATGAAATGACAAAGACAGAAAGAAAGAAGAGAGTTTTTTTTTTTCTTCATTTGATTTACAAAGAAAATGAGAGAAAAGCGAATGGAAAATCACTTTCCTTTGTTTGAAATTAAAAGAACAACAACAACAACAACAACAATAATAATAATAATAATAATAATAATAATAATAATAAGATACCTATTAAAAGGGAGAGAAGAAGAAAAATAAAAGAACAGTGAGAAAAGAACAACCCCTCCAAGGTTTGGAACCAAACAACAGAATATGAAGGGAAAGTAAGAAGAGAACAACCCCTCCAAGGTTAGAAACCAAATAAAGGAAGAGAATTTTTCTTTCTCTTTCATTTCTTAAAAAATAGGAAAAATATATCTAATCTTCCTATTTTTTGAGTTGGTGAAGTACGAGTAAATATCTTTCAAATCTCTGAACTCAAATGCTTAAATTTTTTGAATTTAATTGTTCAAATTCTCCAAATTTAGTTTGCATCAATAGTCGATTGTCACACCTATTTTGATGATATTAAAAAATAAAACAATACATTGTATTAAAATTTTGTATAGGAATTTTTATAATTGAGTGAAGAAATGAATACTATAATTATTTTAATTTTTATTTATTTTAAACACTATAAATTAAGGTATTTTAAAATAAATTAATGCATAAAAATTTAAAATTATTTAAATAAATATATGCCTATATAGATTTTTAAATATATGTATGTGTACTATGTTTTGGAAATGTCAGATATCCTTATAAATAAGCTCTGAGACTCCCGCATGGTGATTCATTTACTTTAAGAGTGCAGTACTTTTTCGTACGTAGTGGCAATTTCTCTTTTGACATTTGTTTTCAACCCACTCTTTTATGACCCATTATAATCAGAATATAAAAAACTAGCAGTGCGTCAGTGCTCTCCACAGGATGTAAAAAATAAAATTTAAAAATAATAAAAATAAAATAATTAATTTTATATCATTAAACTTTACAAAATTAATGTGAATTTTATTGAATAATAAATTATCATTATCGCTTAAAGCTAAAAATTCACTGAAAATATAGTTAGAGAAATATGACTTATTATTAATGGTCTAATGTAATTAGAATACTTTTAAATTCGACTAAACTAATAAAGCTAAACATCTAACTCAATATTAATTATATATTATGTAAAACAAAAATAGATAAGGCATCTTTAAATAAATAACAAAAAAATAAAAATTAAGCTTTATATGGGCTTGATAAGGTTATGGGTGATTAATATTTATTAATGAATTTGACTCGATCTAAAAATAATAATCTAGCCATGTAGTATCATCTAAAATTTTTATTAGAATATTATGCAGATATTAAAAATAATTAAAAAAAAGTTCATATTAACCTAGGCATAATTGGAAATTTTGCTTATGGATTCATTTCGATTCCTCAGGCCAGACAACTTAATAATTGTTAAATAATAAGAAATTTCTCAAATACTTAAAAATATATGAATTATTTTTTAATTGAGAAAATAATAAATATAATAACTTCACTAGGGCTTTCCAAAATTTTGAATTATTTTTGTCATTATTTTTAAACATATTTGAAAATATGTGATTGATGAGTATTTATAGCCGAATGATAAATTGATCAATAATAAGAGATTTTTAAATAATAAAATAATAAGTGTCATAGGATTAATTATTTTTTGACATGTGAACTTCCTACTATAGAAATTTAAAAGTACTTTTATGTTCATTAAAGAATTTGAAGGAGCATACTGGAAGGATTTTTGATAAACTTATAATATTGATCAAGAGTCAAATTAAAAATAAAATCAATAAGTTGCAAAGGACCAATAATATCAAGTTACATATATACAATTTAAAAAAGTTGGATCATGACTCTTAACTTTAAAGACATCATCTATATATATATATTACTACCGTTGTGCCCGTGCTATGCACGGGATTAGTAAGATTTCTAATCATGGAGTTAATTCAAAGAGTGATCTTATTCTTAGATTTGTAAAGGCATTACGCCAATTTTTTTTCCTTTTGATTAGGAATTGATTTTAGAAAGTCTTTTGTATATCAAATAAGTGTGGCAAAGGAAGTTTAATATGTGGAGACTTTTATATATAGCAAATAATGTGTAAATAATGGGGAGTAATTGTTGAAAGTCAAATAACTCAAAGAAATTTTAAAATATCATAAAGATATTTTGGCCAATGGGGTGTACTTTGAAGAAGTTTATCAATTATGGAATTTTCATTATGGGAAGTGTCAATTTGTTTCTATTTTCTAATATAAACATTTGTTTTATGATTATGGACATTTCATTCGGAAATTTTTGGATATTGGTATTTGGGATGGGAGAATTTGTACATTTCTTATTTAATTGTTTTATTAGAAGTTGAAAATTCCTAAATAGTCACTCGAGAGATTTTAGGAATCACATTATCTTAATGATTAGTAAGAGAATACAGGATTTAGAAACAAATATTATTAAAAATGGGATTATCTTTAAGAATTATAGTCATTAATTGGAAAATTTGGGATTATTGCTATGGTGAAAGTTTTAACATGTGCTTGTATAAAATCTGTTTACGTCCATGATTTTAGGGGTTTAATTTGTATGAATTTATTTGTTTATTTATTTTTCTTGTTAGTCCTTCTACGTTCTATCTATGAAAGCTCAACATCTTGTGACTACAATTTCAACAAAGCTAGAAAATTCCATCACATGTCCAAAAGCAAGATTTTAGATCGGTAATTTTGAATCAAACAAATTGGAATAACATTTACCTCCATATATATTGAATGCAAAATAAAAAACAAAAAAAAATTGAAAAGTATTGCATGGTCAAATGTATCTATAAATAACTTAATATGTATTGCATGGATCTTAACATATATGAATAGATATACTAGGTCATGGACCCTTAACAGTTGGCTCTTTTATTCGTTTAATTTACATCAATTTAGACAGTTTAAGATCAGAACTGCATTGATAAATAAAATAAAGATTTACCATGGAAGGCTATCAAGTGTAGATAGACCTCTAAAACTTAATGATCATTGTAGGACATATTTTGAAATCATGTACACAACTCAATAATGTATACAATTCATGTTTCATATTGGGGCCTTGGACATGGAGTTTGCAACTCTTGATGTCAGAAATATTTAAAGTGGATAATGATGAATGACCATCATAATTTACAGGATAATGTAATAGCAAGCCTGTGAGAGTGAATTACGGTACAGCTCTCTGATATCCAACAAAGATCAATGAAATTAGGTGAAAGCAAAAAATGGACATACTTCTATCAAAAAGATCAAAAAATTTGGAAGTCACCTTCCCATCTTGTACAAAATTTTCCTTCTAGTACTATATGTTGAAATTTTATGAAACCTATACACGGCAATTTGCTTTCTATGACAGCATGTACTGATTCTTGAAAGTATCGTTGAATCAACAGCTTTTGGCCTCCTCTTACATAAATGACTTCCATTAGGTTTGTGCTAAGTCCTCCATTTAGATGATTTTTAATGATCATAGCGATGTGTCCACGACTATAACAAGATTCAAAAAATAGGCAAAAAAGTATTATAACAAAAAAAAAGTCATTTATGATTCAAAAAACAAAAATTAGAAAAACTAAAAAGTCACAGGTCTCACCTTACTATGAATCTAAAAGGTAACAGTGAAAGATATAAAACACATAAATCCATGATATCTAGAATGAAATGGAAAAAAAAATATTAGAGAAATACCTCAAATTATAAAAACCCTACTTTCATATTATTTTTATAAAAAAATAAATAGAAAAGAACAAACCAAAGCTTACCCAAAAAATAATAGTGACGGAAGGTAAAGACAGGGAAACTAATATCTTTTAGGAGACGGTGATGGCAAGGGGCCAACAATTGAACAAAGCTTCTTAAGGTTGTAGGTTTTGAAATCTTTTAGGGTCTTAATTTAAAGAAAAAATGATGGAAAGAAATTTTAGGAACATGAAGTTTTTTTAATCATAGGAGAGATTTTAGCTGAGGATGATGTTTTTTTTTATATTAGGAGTGAATATTAGTAGTATATGAATTCCGAACCAATCAATGATGGTTAGGAACTAGGGAGACATTTTAGGAAATGATTTGTTAGTGTATAAGAGAGCTCTTAGGAACGTTAATTGAAGAGAGATTTTGGGTATTGAGAGATATTTTAGGAATGATATTATTTAATGGAATAATAGGAGATTTTTGAGTTTTGATAGGTTTGAAATGAGTAGATATACCACGTGGCAACCAGTAATTTTGCTAACAATTAAGTTCTTTCCTTTAATTTTTTTTTTTATGTATTTCCTAGTTTGAATTTCATCCCTTTAATTTATTTTCTTTGAATAATTTTTTGTTTAATTATTTTTTGAATTTTTTATTTTCTTTTATAGGAAAGAGAGAGAGGAGCCTAATTGATTGAAAGAGTTTGATGTGCCATGTGACATCACAATTAATTAAGATTTTTAGAAAAATAGGAATTGAGTTTTGGAGGCCTGAGAGGCTCCCACTATATTTGCATATAGTATAGTATAGATAGATAGATAGATAACAATAGATAATATATTTTAAAATAACGAATCTAATGTATTTGATTTTAGGTAAAATTTTTCAAAGTAATTACTAATCAATGATAGAAAGTAAAAGTTTTTATATTTTATACTTAGGCAAATACTATGATGATACATGTAATATTAGTAATTTAAAAATTTAAAAAACTAAGAAAATTGAATTAAACTTTTCAACATTAATGACTTAATAACCTATTGCTATAATTTATAATATAGATAGGTCAGTGTATGAGGTAACATTTGTTTTCACCCACTTTTTATGGCCCATTAAAATCAAAAAATAAATAGGGTTAGTGTCTCAGGTAGGACAATTGATAATATGGGAATTACTAGGTGAATGATATAACTCTCACGATATTGGTCAGAGTGATGTTATCCATAGAACTGTTAAAATAAGTGTTATATTATATAAACAAATATGAAAACATATAAATCTTATTGATCTAAAATTTATTAAACCTAATACTATATTGGTATTACATATTTCCTCCTTTGCGAAAAGATGAAAATTGTATTTTTATCCTTCTATTATTATTATTATTATTGTTGTTGTTGTTGTTGTAAGTTAATATAATATTATATTGATATTAATTTTTTAATAAATAATATAATAATATAAGAATATAGTATTACGTTTACATGATATCAGAACTCTACAGATGAGAGAGAGAGAGAGAGAGAGAGAGAGAGAGAGAGAGAGAGAGAGAGATAAAAACAGTTTTATAACGTTGAGAAAAAATGTGAGAGAGGAAGTTAGTGACTTGTAGGAGTTTTGTGAGACTTTAAGCAAATATTGGTGGAGTATGTGGATTTAAAAATGATGTTGACTTCAAAATAATTAAATGTATCATTATTGAACCACCAATAGTCTATTGGTTTTCATGCTAAGCATGAATTCTCAAATTTAAACTTTTCATACGCTCTCATATGACCAACTATTATTCAGATAAATGTATAAAATTTACATGAGTTGGGTGAACAGTAGTCTTGCACGAACTTAAATAAATAGTTGGTCGAAAGCCTGAATTTCCTGTACCAACAACAAAAAAGGGAATAAGTTACTTCACTTGATAAACCACGAATTATTAATTTTTTAAAATGTTTGGAAAAATATTGACACAAGTTCAATTTGAAAACACCAAATTGAGTCTTCTTAAGAGTCTATTTGATACTTGTAGAAGGGAGAAAAAAAAAAGGAAAAGAAAATGAGAGAGAACATGGAAAGAAAAGTAATTTCTTTTCTTTGTTTTATTGTGCATAGAAAATGAGAGAAAAGTTGAAGAAAAATTACTTTTCAAAAAATCACTTTTCATTGTGTAAAATTTAAAAGAAAATAAACGAAAATAATAGAATAACTATTAAAAAAAAAAGAAGAGAAAAGGGAGGAAAAGTGGGTGGAAGGAAAACCACTTTTTACTTTTCATTTTTTCTTCCCTTTTCTCTTCAATTCCCTCCTAAAGTAGAAACCAAACAAAGAAAAAAAAATCTTCCTTCGAGCCTTGGCCTCGCCAGCGTTTAAAACGTTTGAGGAACATGAATGGACATAAGCAACCACCAAACTAATAAGAATGACAACTCCTCTACAGCTGAGCTGTATGTGGAAATCAAAGGGAATATTGTGACAGCCAATTGTTTATTGGGCCCACGTATTAAGCTCTGGCCTTTGTGTTTCTTACATCCATAGAACAAACACATAATCTTAGTACAATGAGACATTGGCTCTCGACACAAATGAATCTCAACATGAGCACAACAAACTATTGGATTCCTTCCTGTTCTTTTTTTTTTTTTTTCTTCCTTTGTTTTTTCTCTTGGCATGTTGTTTGGAAGATGAGACTAGAGGAGATGCTAAATGAGTGGATTATTCATCATGATGGATTCTATTAACTTATCGTGAAGAGGAGAGATTAGACTTGCATTATCTGAAGTTTAACCATGATTTTGTTAAGAATAATTTAACAACTTTTGCTAAATCACTGTGTTTTTAGACGTGCACACTTGTATGAACTTTAGCACTTCATGATGTATTCTGATATGACCTAGGGTAGTTTGGCTCAGCAATAAAGTCAAGCCTGGCTGAGCTAAGCGTAACTAGTTTCGGCCTATGGGCGGGTAGGAGGTAGAAAAAGGGGCAATTGTGAATGCAACGAATATCACCCTCATCATGTCAGATGTAACGCGAGCTGTAATTCAGAATTACCCGTTCTAGCTAAAACTAGAGAGAATACGAATCAGAAGTAATTCAAGTTAATTTACACTATTTTAAGAAACTAATGACTTTTTCTTATACCTTTACTTCTTAATATATATATATATATATATATTTTTTTTTTTTTGGCCTTTATCTCTATATTCTCTTTATTGGTAGCTAATCTTGGTTACAATTGAAAGAGTAGCCTGTCACAATGTTTTTTTTTTTTTTTGGTGTGTTTCTCTCTTACTTAATACTAGCAGTGAAACTGTGTTATGCAAAAAAATAAAAAATAAGATAGAGTGTATTAGTCTGATGGTACATTTAATATTTTGAATGTGCATTATGCAATGCTAGAGCCACCGGCTGTTTTCAACAGCTTTTCATCAGGAGTAGACAAAAGGTGATGTGGTCTACTTTATTTAATACATGTAAGATTTACTTACTTGTGTCTATCTGTGATAAAAATTCGATAAAAAAAATCAGTGGCTATAACATTTTTTATGTGCATTTTAAATGCATGCGTTACATATAGCTCTACCAAATTAGAAATTTATGATCAAAAGTATAATATTAAAACATAATCATAAGAATATGCCTTTTTCTTTAAAAATTATAAATACTTGCCACTTTAAATTAAAGTGATACAAAAAAATTATTCATAATGGACATAAATTGAGGTGATTAACTTCAGTTTTGTCATGAGAATAGCAAAAAGAAATATTTGAATATGTTGAATTCTAAAATATTTGCTATAAAATCTAACAATAGATTAATTCATTTTGACCCGATCATAAATGAATAAATCTTAATTAAATGGTTGACCTAAAGCATTTAACATTATAGAAAAGCAGTTAAATGTGTTATACATGATCTGATCATAAACTAATAGGCTTTAATCATATTATTATATCTAAATTAGTTTTATATACATATCTTGAAAATATTGTACCCAAAGTTTTCCTTTAGATCCCAATAAAAAATAAAAAAAAAAAAGCTTTCCTTTAGATTGGACAGTAAGAACCTCCTGTTGTTTGGGCACATGATAATTTATGAAATTATTCATGTGTAAAAAGTCGATACAAAGGAGGGAACAAAAATGATACATAACTTTAACAGACACATGTAGATATATAAATTTTAACACGTGACTCACTTGGTATATTGTTATTTATATTTATACATTTTATTTGAAAAAAAAATAAGAATAAAAGAATAAATAATTTTATTATAGGTCTATTTATTTTATTTTACTCAAAATAGTTGTTTAATAAAAAAAATAGTTAACAATGTGTGTCCTTTCTATTTTAGAAATTTAAGAAAAGATTTTTAAGAAAGGTTCATAATTAAAGAAAATTTGACAATCCTACTATATCAATTGATTGAGATTTTAGTATGAAATTTAGAAGAAATAAATTTTTTTTAGATAACATTAATAATAGTAAGACATGTGTATTTTATATTTTTAAAACAAAAAATTAAAAAAAAAAAATTGGATTGAAACTATCATATCCAACACCTTCTAACAAATATAAAATATTATTTTTGTCTTTATAAAAAGATAAATTAAATGGATTTGTATACCAAATTTCACATTTCTTAATTAAAGGAAGGTCTTTTTAAAATTATAAAAGAATAATTTTAAGAAAATTTAAAATAGAATTATAGTATTTTTTTTAATTTATGTAAAGAAATTCTAAAATAATAGGAGATCTAACTAAATTGCGGTAAAAACTTACTAATCATGAATAAAAGATAAAAAGTTTCTAATTAGACCAATATTATTCTAACATTTATAATACTGATACTTAAAAATTCAAAAATTGATAAAATTGGATTGAGTCTTTTACCTTTAAAAATCCAATAATGAATTGTTAAAAAATTCAAATGTACATAAATATAAATTCAGCCAAAATCTAAATTGTAAGAAAGTTAGAATGTTTTGGACAGACACCATAATATAGGAATTTAGGAAGACTATTAGATGTAGTTACCATGTTCATTTTAAAAAATTAATAATAACACATTTATGTAAATTTTCAATATTGTCTTCAAAGTTTAAAATTTCTATATTGAAAAAATGGTATATTTAAAAACATTACCATGTTAATTTAATAACCAATGAGTTTATGCCAAGTGTATTTTTTTTAAATTTTATAAATTCAAAAACTTAAGAAAAAAGAATCAACACTTTCAAGCCTAATGGCCTTCTATTATTCTACTAGAATATATAGTATAAATTGTTGAACACAATAGAAATGTTGTGCTATGTGAAATTAATTGTTGACATGATAAATAAAATGTCGTCTTGCCATGTGCTATTTTATTTTAAATTCTCCCCATTTACAACAAATTAATTTAATTAATGTAACAAAAAAAACACACCACAATTTAACATGTATAACCATTGAAAACTCGGTATTACCTAGTCACGGGACATTTTTTTTCCTCCTTAAATATGTATTGCCAAATACCCAAGATGCACTAAATTATTTTTGCATGAAAGAGTTTGTTTGGAACTCGGGGGAAAGGAGGGACCCTCCTTTTTCTCTTTTCTTGTTTAATTCTATCTAAGAGAGAAAACAAAACGGAGGAAAAAAAAAAGAATAAAATTTTTTAAATCTCTCTCACTCTCCTTGCACTTTCTTTTTATTTTATTTTTAGAACAAAACAGGAAATAAAAAATATATTTTTTTTCATTTTTTCTTTCTTTTTTTTTTTTCTTCCCTTCCCTTCACTTTACTCCTCTAAGTTTCAAACCATAGTTACCAAAATGAAAAATGAAAGCGGAAAACCTTTGAAAAAATGAAAGCAGAAAACACAACAAAAAAATATGAGAGAAAACGGGAAGTTATAAACGATTGATAAACTTAATAGGAATCTTATATGAAAACTTTAGCAAAACTCTAAAAGACCTTTAAAAAATTTAGTGAAAACTTTTAAAAAACTTAGTGAAAATCTATGTCAATAATTTCATAGATACTTAATTAAAACTTAAGAAAAAAAATGCATAAAAATTAATTTGAAGTTTTCAAAATATTTTCGTAAGTTTCTTAAGAGTTTTCGTTAAGTATTTTAATAGTTTTTCAAAAAATTTTCAAACTTTTTTTTCTTTTTTCTTGAAAGTTTTCACAAAATTTTTAAACGAATCTCGTACCGATATTGAAATTGTGTTTTCGAAAAAATTCGTTTTTCTTTTAATGAGTTTTTCGTAACTATGTTTTACTCAGACTGTAAATTAACCGCTCTTAATTAAATAAAAAAGCCAAAAAAATTAGCCACACCCGCGCGTGGCAAAAGACAAGCAAAAGATTTTCCAGCTAATTACGCAAGTCCTTTTTATTTTCTTGATCAACTTTTGTTTGCTGGCGAGACACTGCCGTCTGGCTGACGGAAGGCAGGCCCAGGTTGCCGAACAGCCAAATGGGAACTACTACTAGGTAGGGGACCATAGTCCTTTGCCCTCTTGCCATAATACAGCAATCCTAACCCCTCTGTGATCCCACAATCACAACCCAACCCCCCAGAGTGGTCCCTACAGCCCCTCTGCCTTCCTTCCGGTCGTGGGCCACTCGGACTGGTAGGGACCACAATGCTACAGTTCCCCCAATTGAATTGAGCCCGGCGGCGGACAACAAGTCAACATTTCCGGTGGTGGTCCACGCTCCCATTGGCAACTCTACTTGTTGAAATATTATTGGGATGGTCGCGCGTGCTTGAAACCGGTCCCACTTGTGGTCCAAGCGACGAGGGGCTTCCGCGTGTCCTTCGGGTCGTTGTCTCCACGAGTGTCGGAGGAAATGGCAGGAGAAATTATTCAGTGCTTCTAGAGCGCTATTAGCCTTTACTCTTCCTTTATATGAAAGGTGAATTCAAATACCTCACGTAGTATGTAAAAATAGTTTAGTAGTTAGGTAGTATCGAGTATGCAGTAGTAATTCTTATTAAATAATGACACATAATATATGAATACACAAATAACTTGAATTTATGGAGGTAATAAAGAGATTTTTAAAAAAATACCTTATTAAATTTTGTCATGTGATATTTTTACTTAAAAATTATCTACAACATCACAAATTTAAGTTACCGATATATTCAGACACTATGTGTTACTATTTAATAAGAATTACTACTGAGTATTCAGTACTACCTTACAATTAGACTTTTTTCTGTATGAGAATCTCACTTATATGTCAAAGGTAGAGCAAAGATGATGTTATGCTCAAGGATTATTGAATAACTTTTCCGAGAGGTTGTTTTTGTTTTCAAATATATTATCAGAATGGCGTGATTGAATAAAAATTATTTATTTTAATATAAAACACCTATCATGATGGCTTTTAATTATAAAAATATAAGTGCTATTTTATTTTGGTGTATTTTTTGTACAACTTTTTTTTCAAAATAATAGCATTTTTTACTTAAAAATTTTAAAATTAAGCAATTAAAAGAGATTTTTTACACAATACATAAAATTTATATGATTCATATAAACCGTGACCCTTCACAAGCTAAAAAGATTAGTTCACTCAAAACCTGAACACCTATAATAAATAAATAAAGGAGATCTTTCCTCTAAATTATCTACCAACTGACATGACATTTTTATTAGGATTTAAATAAATTTATTTAGAGCGATTTTATTTAGTCTAGGATACGAGTCAAAAAAAATATTGTGGTAATACTGTTGCATTAAAATAAATTTTCAAAAGTAATGTACTACTAACAATTACTGCCATTAAAATTTTCTCGATTGCATTAAATATTCTCTCGTCATCTCCCTTCCCTCTTATCGTCCCATCTTTCTCTCTCCTTTTTATCATCGATTTTGAAGGAAAAAAATATGAAAAAAAACTTGGTATACTTATTTCCATGCAAGTGGTGCATATGATTAATAAGAACAAATTTTGTGACCAAATGATTGTATTTGTTTCACGGATTAAAAATGTGAGATTGAACTAGTAACTTTGTACGACTTTTAATTATATTGGTGGCACGAAAGGATAAAATTTTTAACTTTTTCAAAAAATTAAATAATAAATTACAAAATTACTTTTTCTTGAATTTGTTATCTTCAATTTAATGTCCCGAGGTTCTTTAATCATGTTATCTAATTACATGAAACAAATATGGCCTTTGAGTGCTAGTATTTATGTTAAGTCCCACGCTAAGTAACTAGGTTGCGGAGTCGGAGCTTGAGCCGAAGCTAGCGTCATTTATAAAAATATCTTCGGAGCAGTACGAATTTATATGTATGCACATATACATACATGTTAATAAATCTAATTATAAATAGTTTTAATTCTTTATGAATCTACTTTTACAAAAAAAAATTATAATATTTAAAATAAATAAAAAAACACAATAATCACAATAGTAATTTTTTACTTAATTAAAAGTCTTTATGCAATTTTTTAAAAAAATATTATTTTATATTTTAATACTATAATAATATACATAACAATAAACTATTAGTTCAAACTAAAATTTGATGATTAATTTTCTTTAACTCCGTCAATTCGAGAATTAGAGTGCTGCAGTTTCATTCATCTGGTTGAAAAGATTTAAAGTTAATTGGGTCTGACACATGTTGTCTTGACTTGTTGACATAGCATGCTTATGATATACTAGTCTTATTGCCATTTGCACCAACTGCAAAATATATCGAAATGTATCTACGATTTTTTCTACCAAAATATTGCACTTGAAAACTTTTACACCTTTCTATGAGAGGTGGTCAATTTGATTGTCGCATCTACCCTAACAATATCGTAAACGAGCAATTATAAAAACCTCATCTAAATTTTGACTCAGTACTATTAAATTCTGTTAACTCTGAAATGTGATGTATTAACTTTTAAATTATTAATTTATATTAATTAATATTTTTTGTTAGTAATACGTTAATAATCTGTCAAGAAAATAGAAGAAAAATTGTTACGTGACTTGCATAATTTAAAGGTCAATTTAGTTAATGACTGAAATTGATTTTTTTTTTTAATAATTACATAATGATTGAAATACTTCTTGAATTGTCCATATATTTATATGTTACCAAAAGGGTCAATTTAGTTATTAAGTAATTATTATAATAAAAAATATCAATTTAGAACATGTATAAGTTGCATGACAAATTTTCATTTATTTTCTTAACAGATTATTAACAAAAGATGTTTGATTGATACAAATTGACAGTTTAATGAGTCAATGAGTTACTTTTAAGAGTTTAAGGATATTTAGTGATGTCGAGTAATAGTTTAAGAGATATTTTTGTAATTACTCTAATTACATAAGAGTCACCCTTGTTTTTTATTATTTTGTTTGTGAAGTATTGTCAGCTTTTAATTTTTTATTATAAAAATTCATTTTATATTAAAAAAATTAATTTTATATAAATTCATCTATATTCTTCTTATAAGGAATATAATATGATTTTTATAATGATTATAGATTTTAAGGCAAATGTACTATGTTGTGACAAATGTAGAGTACGTGAAAATGTGATTAACCTAATAGGATGAAAAAACTTAAATGATACAAAAAGCCATCTAAATATGTTATTTTTTTATTGGTTAACAATATACATATTCGGTGAATTATAATTTTATTAAATTCGACAGAAGGTCAATACTATAACTCAATTAAACCTGAAACATGGTTATTTGAATTTACATAATCTTAAAAAAGTAAATGTAACGTTTTGTCCATCAATACTCTTGTAATTCAATGGCATTTAGTGATCTAGAATAAGGCCAGATACACTATTACTTGATTAATAAAAAAATAAAAGTAATTAACATTTTATAACTCGTGGTTTGAGTGAAAATCCTGAGTCTTCTATAATCATAGTTGTCAATCTCGTACCGGTCAATATATTATTTTTGTTATTAGTACGGTATGTACCAGTATTGGTACAATACCGAGTATCATCTTAAATTTATCACTATAAATATTATATGTTATAAAAATATATATATTTAAAATGTTAAAGTTTTATTATAATATAAATATCTTATCCAATCGAAATATATATTTAAAAATACTTACAAGATATATTATTGTCTAGTATATCTTAAAATAAATTTTAATTGATAATTATCATCAAAAGAGAATAAAATTAAATTATTTTAAAATAAATTACACAAAACTGGTACCATTCGGTATTTTCGGTACCACCGATATTAATTGGTATTACCAGTGTTTTTTAGTATTGACTAATATCTTAGCAAGTACGGTACTACCATTTATTTGTACCAACGTGTCGTACCGGCCAGTACAGTACGAGATTAATTACATTACCTGTGATTATAAATTGGATATATAATTTCCATATAGTTTGAACTTATTTATAAAATGAAGGGAATCACGGGAGATTAGATAACATCACAAAAATGCCCTCCAAAGTCAATCCTATATTTTGGCTTGAAAAGCTAAAATTATTTTTTTGATGATTCATTTTGGAAAAAAATTAGCAAAAGTGCCCCTCTAACAATCATGGTTAATTCTAATGATTTCTATCTATAGGTGACACAAAGTTTATTAGTATTCGTGCCTATTTAATTTTCGCTTTGTCCTTAATAATCAGTTAGCGTAGATGGTTACCTTTAACTAGACTAGAAGGGAATTAGTAGAAATATGTGTAAGTTAGCCCAGACATCTTTGAATGTTGAATAAAAAAAAAAAAAATACTATGTTTGCAAACTAGATTTATTAAGAGAAAAGAAAAATAAAAGGAAAAGGAAAAGAAAAAGAAAAAGAAAAAGAAAAGGAGTGGGAAAAGAGATAAAGATCGAGATTCACAATTATTATTTATTTTTTCTTATGTTGTTTTATTCTCAACTTTTTTTAACAACCAAACATACAATTTAATTTTATATTTTTTTTTCAAATTTTTTTTTTTATCTAAACACCAACGTAAAAGTCTATCCATTTACAATAAATTATTGTTATTGATATAATAAAAGATCACATATCATAATTTAACTAGGATGAGTATCGAAAAGTCGATAATACTTTATTCGACCCACTATTTTCTTGAGCTCATGTTGAACCACCATTCAAAACTATATAAATTTCAGGCATAACATTAACGATGGCTAACCACAAAAAGACCTAAAAAGGAATTGAACTTAAAAATCTCACGTTTAGCATTAGAATAAGTTGACCATAAACCACCACTTATCGTTTCGATAATATTTGGCTACAAGGTTTTTTTTTTTTTTTTTTTTCCTTTCCCAATTTGGCTGTTTAGAATAAATTAAAAAAAAAAAAATTGTAACCCATGTCTCACGGTACCAAAATTGAGTAGTACGTGGTGCTTGGGAGCCAAGCCAGCGGGTAGGTATCGGGTTCAGCCGGTCATCTCAACGACGACCAAACCATTTGCAGACACTAGACAACCCTGGCCTTTGTAGTTGCAAGTTTGGGGCCAACCCCCACTTGTAAAACACGGCCCCCATCCATTAATGTCAATAGCTAATACCTATGTCTTTTTACATCGTTAAATACAAATGATAATATGTATGTATTATCTTCCATGAAAAAGTATACATCCGTTAGGTTACGTAGTATCATAAACTAATAAAAGATTTGTCTTGCTTTATTTTCTTTTTGTGTTTTTCAATAGAAAGTTGAACAAAAACACCCCGGGGCCTGAAGTCCATATAAAAAATATTTTAATTTTGGGAGAAAGGCAATATATATATATATATATATATTAATTTGGTAAGAGTTGTGTCGTGAAGAAATATGTATTCATCATGTCACCAAACAAAACACTATTTTTTTTTTGTGTCTAACTCAAGAGACATGACATTAAAACAGCATTTTCCGTCCTGAAAAAATTTAAACTCACGATCGTAGCAAGCGAGATATTGAAATTGGACAATAGCAGCATGCTAATGAATATTGATCAAATGCTCCAATTTAAAAACCAAAATCCAAAAGTCCGGTATTCTAATTTTTTTTTTAATAGCTTTCAAAAGAATGCTTTGGAGAACTCATTTTAAAAAAGAGTTTAACAGAATTTAGTATTTAATTTTTATAAGTAATGATGCAACTATTTATGGTCTTTTTTTTTCTAACCAAAAAACTGGTTATTTTAACTCATAATTTTAAAAAAAAGTAATGCATAGAAATTCAGTGATATGACTGTTTGATATCCTTTCATTTCAAATCAAAATATCCATTGTATCTGCACATAATTTAAAAAATATCATCCTTACATTATTTTAATAAAATTTTCTGTACAAAAATTTTGCAACAAATTAATTTTCCTCTAAAAATTACTATTAATAAATCATTTTGGTACTGTTTTCTATATTAAATTATGTAAAAATATAATTTTCTTTTTTAAAAATACACTAAACAGGCATACACTTCATTACTTTTGATAATTAAAACAGTAGTCCACGCGCGAGCAACGCTCGTGGTATTTTGAGATAACTACACCTTCACACGTACGTCAATCCATAAAGGTTACCACACACGTGTTTCCACGCGCTCTTATTTTATTAACTACCTAAACCCAAACGACTGTGCGGCCACGTCAACGATTCTCCACCGTTAGATCAGATTAATCTGCCTTCCACCCAACGAACCAACCACAAAGGTCGACGCCCAAACGAGAGCATCTCTATTACCTCACAGGATCACAACAAGCGGTTTGCCGACCGGTTTTGTCCCCTGAAAACCACTTCCTGAAACCGCCTTTTCTCCGTGATATATACCCCTATGCCTTGGTATGAAAGTCATATAATTGCTCACTCTCAAAACCACTCTTCCAATCAGAGTCGATCATCTTCTGTTTATGCATTTTTGTAGTAATAACACAACAGCCATAGGTAGCGTCTCATTCTCTCTCTCTCTCTCTCTCTCTCCCTCTCTCCCTTTACAGATATAGAGAGGCCTTGTCCCTATATCTGTTTCTCTCTCCACTTTCTCTCTCTATATATCTCTCTCTCTCTTCTATGCCTCTTCTCCTGTTGTGAGGTCCTATAGACCATTCTTCTCTTGTATCCGGCTAGTCTCTAACGCCCTTACTGTTCCACAGTCTATGTTCTCTCTCTACATGTACGCTCTGTCCATATATTTTCTCTGTCTATATATATATCGCTCGCTTTGCGAGTGCAAGACTGGAATATATAACTCTCTCGATCTTTCTAGTCTCTCTCTATACGATTGCAGAATCTAACTCTATGTCTCTAGTTTCTCTCTCTATATTGACGTAATATCTCTAGAGTTTCTATGTCTCTACATATTTACTGATTGTATGATGAGAGTGTCGTCGTGAGAGCATTTTGTCGATGGCGTTTCCGAACCATCTTTCGCAAGAAATGGCGCTGCTGCATTTCTCAGACCAACACGTAGGCGAGAACTCTTCGGTTCTGAGAACTATATTGCCTGAACAGCTTGGTCAATCTTCGCCGGACGGTGCCGGAAAGGACCACAAGGACATACAGAGACTCATCTTGGAGTCCGCCGGGAAGCCGCAGCAGCAATCACCGCAAGTCGGTGTTGGGCCCACTTGGCTCAATAGCGCGATTCTACGGCAGCAGAACCAATACGGCGACGCGAATTTCCTCAACTTGCACACGAACTCCGACTCGACAACGTCGCAGGCGTCGAATCAGTGGCTCTCGAGATCGATTCTTCAACGGAACGTCAGCGATGTGAGGGACGACGTGCAGGTCTCGAACGATTCGATGATGGCCGCGGCGATATCGCACGATTCGGCTGACTTGAACAATAATAACAATGAAAACAGGAATATCGGGAGCAATCAGGTGGAGAACAATGGCGGAGGAGGTGGAGAGTTGACAGAGAGCGATGTCGGTGGTGGTGGCGGTGGTGGTGGTGGTAGTGGAGATGGAGTGATGAATTGGCAGAATACAAGTTACAAATCTGAAATTTTGGCTCATCCGCTTTACGAGCAGTTGCTATCGGCTCATGTCGCGTGCTTGCGTATCGCAACGCCGGTCGATCAGTTGCCCAGGATCGATGCGCAGCTCGCTCAGTCGCAGCACGTGGTGGCCAAATATTCTACTCTCGGTAATATTGGTGACGACAAGGAGCTTGATCAGTTCATGGTGAGCTTCTTGTGCTCTGTTTTATTGTGGCTTACGCATTCTAATTGTGATTGTTGATTCTTGTTTGAATTTCGTTTTATTGTTCTTCATTCTTGTGGACTGTTGTTATTAATAGGGTGGTATGTGTATGCTATTCGTGAAACTGAAATTGAATTTATTCTGGGTGTATTTCTCTGATTGTTGATTTATGCTATAGCGCTTTCGAATTTGTCTTTGTTGTCACAATTACAAATCAAACCAAAACGATACACCGGGAGGAAATTTTTTTCCTTCTGTGTAATGAAATTGTTTGATCTATTCTGATCATATCCTCTTGCAAACAATATTGGATTAAAACATGAGGGAAAATTTTAGTGATGTTGGATTTCTTTCCGTAACCCATTGCGTGCCGATGGATCTGCATTGTAACATGAGGACTGGCTGGAGCAATGGTTTCAGACACTGTCTTTACTTACAAAAATGTTTCACTATGAGCTAATACATTTTAGGTGGTTGTAACAATGAATTGCACACAAATTATGAAGCTCACTTGTCAAGAAAGGGAGTGTACAAGGTCGTAACTTGTTAGTTTGGGTAACTCCTTAATAGTAACTGAAATTTTTGTTATACTGAATATTTTAAAGAGGTTTTAACTTGCTCTCAGGGGATAGGCAATTAATTGTTGGTGTTGAGATTGTTGGTATAAGTATGCCAGATATTGCTTCTTATGCTTTGAATGTTAACCATGCAGATTGTTGATATAAGACTACCGAATATTGCTGCTAATGCTTTGAGTGTTAATCATGCAGAAGCTTTGAACTGCATTTTTAGCAAATATTTACTGAATTTGGATTATATGGTGGGGTGGAAAATTTTAAAACACAGGGAACTCATAAGAAAAAAATTGCAACAATATTCTGAATGAAGTTACACACTTTGCACAATAATGGACCGACTCCATGAGCTAAGGCTATAAAATGTTCCACTGATGAAGATTGCCATAACATGAAGTTATTCTGTATCCTAAGTGTGTGCAGGCTTTATTCTTGACCTTGTACGATTAGACTTACTACCAACAATTTCTTCATTGTCTTCTTTAAGAAACTAATTGACAAGAACTACAAATCCCATACTCTCTGATCAGGAAAGCTTTAAACTTGTTTTCATAAGTTGGTATAGAATTGTTGGAGTTCGTGTAATTGATGACACCTGGAATTCCTCCTCTAATTAGAGATATTTAGCTAGTCAACAAGGGAAGAGTGCTAGTGATTTCATTATTTGTCTGTCTGTGTGAAGTTTCCTGAAAGTAATGCATTTCATGAAATTGGAAGACATGGAAAGCGAAAATGATTTGACTGAAAAGGAAGAACCTTTTAAATGAATCTGAAAAATGAAGCAACAAGTTCATTGAAAAATTTTGAAGTCAAAACTGAGACGGATTAAATTGCTCGATGATTCTGCACTTTCAAGTCATTTCCAAGACAACCAAGCATGGTAACATCTCTCTGAATTTCATCTTAATAGGAGATTTCAAACTGTAGATATAGTTTTCGAGATGAGAGTAAAGGAATTTTAGTAATTATTAGTTCTGAATTGTGTATGTGGAAAACAAAACTGGTTAATTACAACTTTAGGGTTTTAGTTTCTGTAAGAAGGTAGTATCATTGATGTTGCGTAATCAAACTACTTTGAGTTGTGTAATCAAAACTACTTTTTTTATGTGCATGTGGAAGATTTTAAGTATTTCTATTGGACATTTTACAAGATGCTTGTACTGGTTCCCCACTTCCGAATAACTTGGATTGTAATAGTAGCGAGATTTCTTAATGAAATAAGGAGGGATTTTTAATTTATTTATTTATTTATTTTTTCTGAGGTTAGAGTGCTTCAACTTAGAGAAATCAATGGTATTCAGCTCTTAACAAGAGTATCTCCCCATGCATCAGCTATGATGCTTGGACATAGTGGCATATGTCCTGCAACACTCTTTCAATCAAATGGAAAGAGCTTAAAGAAAATCTTGAAAGCAGATTTTATTGATAACAATGGGTTTCTCTATTTTTTAGCTATAAAATTGGTCAAGGAAACTTCCTAGAGATAAAACGGCTACTCTGATTGGCTGGATGAATTTTATATGAAGATAATTCACATCAATAGCTCACGGATGCTTAGGTAGGAAAGTTCTGTTATTTTGCCCTAAAGTAGGTTTTGTATTCAGTGGTATTTTATGATAACCAATTGGTATTTATCTGCTCCCAGTTTCAACCTATTGTAGAACAATAATGGGTGGCCTTTATTGGTATCAGTGACATGGGATCTTTTCAGGTTACAATTTCAGGAATGTGCTGACCCTCATAGATTTTATCTTCTGCAACGTATTATATTGCTGTAAAATCATTGGAACTTTATAGAATTTATAGAAAACTATATTGCCTCAAACATGTATAGTTAAGATATCCAAAATAGGATTTGGGTTGATACAAAAGACAACGCAAGTTGCATTCTCTATGGTGCTTCACATGATGGCTTACCAATATCCTGATCTGATGAACTTCTCTTCTCACTAGGGAGATGTTTCAATGTTTGTCAAAATAGAATTATGTGGATTATACGACCTAAGTTCTTACAAGAATAAGAGCCTGTCAGTTATGCTTATAAGATTTCAAATATTCCCATTCGCTAATTTCTTTGGGCAAATTCCCCATAAAATGATTGTGTTATGTGTTTAGGGAAGATATTTTGATTGACACGTTCTATGTTCAAAGGAAAATGGTTATTCATCAAGTTGTTTTGTTTCTCATCTGTCTTCTCGTTATAATGTAGACACATTATGTGCTGTTGCTCTGTTCTTTTAAAGAACAACTGCAACAACATGTTCGCGTCCATGCAATGGAGGCAGTTATGGCTTGCTGGGAGATTGAGCAATCCCTCCAAAGCTTAACAGGTATGTTTCATTATTTTATGTTTTCTGTACTTGTTCATTTCTGACAAAAACTGCACTTTTCTTTTCTTTCTACAAATGTTGTTTACTCACATGGAAATTGTATATTACAGGATTCCCAGTGTTTGTAATTTTATATCCACATGCCAAATTTTACTTGCTTTCTTGCTTGTATTGATATTGATAATCATACAATTTTTTGGCGGTATGAGATTACTAATGCTGTTACTTCATAGATTGGAGTTTCTGTAACTTTTATTGACTTAATCTTTTCTGCAATTTATTTATTAATTTTTTAGTGAAAATGGATTTCTAGTCCTGGACACATTTATGGGGGTAAAATACATCTCTTAATAAAATGTGTCAAGTCTTTCCACGTCAAAGGATGAATGCGGTTTCGCTGTTGATTCTCAGTATGCTTGCAAATTCTTAGCTGCTATTTTACAATCAGGAGGATGCAAATTTTCGGAGATTATCTCAACTATCTTGAGAATTTAACCTGACATCATTTTCTTTTTCTCTTCCTATTTCACAGAACTTGAGTTAGGTCTTCTTCCTTAGCAATCAGTAAATGCTTTAATACCAAACTTCCAAACCAGAGGATGTAAACATTAAACCAGTATATTTAAGGAGCCAACAGTATCGAGCCACATGCATATGTTTCAGTGGCATGCTGGTATGAATTGAAGGTATATATCACATTCCTTGGTAGGTAGTGATGTTTTGCTTTTGAGGAAGAAGCAAACTTCCAAACTTAGCCTTTTTGCTTTGGTCAAAGAGAAGTTACGCTTCACCTCCAAAACCATTGGCATCTTGATCAAATCTAATGATTTCCCCTAAAGCTTAAGGCCTCGTGAATATTTTTTCAGTGGCCCTTATCTTTCAGTTACGACTTGGTTTGTTTGATCAGATTCCATCAATTCTTAGATATTTAATTTCTAGCCAAGCTAAAGCTTTATTTCTTCTCTTGACCATCTTGCTATCCAAAATATGGAAACAGTCTCTACAAGCAGGGGTAAGGCTGCGTACATCTTCAACCCCCTCTCCCCCGCCTTGCCCTTTATCTTGCTATCAAAATCAGGAAAGTACAGAAAGCAGAGATATTATCTCTCATGACTTGGATATCTATAATAAAAATATTTTGAAGGTTGCAAGTTATCCTATGAACACCTAAAAATATAAAGGATGAATTACAGAAACAACTTCTCAGGTTACTGACAAACACAGGGACACCCCTTAGGTTTTTGAAATTACAGTAACACCCCTAACTTACACAGAAATACCTGTTAACTAGCCGTTAAGGATAATAGTTATGTCATCTGTGGCAATAATGTCCTTTAATATGCATTGTAGAGATAAATACCCTTATATGGTGGGTGGAAAAGACAGCTATGCCCTGATTATGTTTGTGTTGCATCAAAAATACTGTTACTCATGTTGATATAAATCTGATTTTAGTTCAATATATAGGCAAATTTGTCTTTTTCTTTAAAGTTGATTTTCATGCTGAAATATTCCTTATTTGAGATGGATAAAAAGGTAAAATCAAACTTGACGTTAATGTTTGTTTGCCCACTTCTTTGACAAAGGGTGTTGCTGTAGTGTCAGAAAACTGAGGGCTGTCTCTATATTTGTTAGAAATCTGAATAGGTGTTTGTATAATTACCCAAATATAAGTTATGCCAAAACATAATCCAATTGTGAATTTTTATTTGTTGTGAATTGATTTTAATTATATTTGGTAATTTAAGCTTTGTGATTCTAAGAAAGACCAAAGGAGGACAGGATTCAGAGTTACTATTCCACCGAGTAAACCAGACGGCAAGTGGATTGCTTAATTCTCAATGAATATACATACCCATGTCTCAAAATTATTATGCCTATACATGCGCACACAGATCCTTCACACTGGGACCCAGTTATTACTGGCAAGTCAAAGCTCACGAGGGAATTCACTTCAGTGAGGATTAAGTATTTTCCATGTAGAAAATTTTTCTAGATTCTTTGATGGCTAGACTCTTATGACATAAGGGTAAGAAAATAAAATCATTTAGGCAAGAATCTTTTTTTTTATGGCTGATGGGTTATTTGTGTGAGATAATGTTTATAGACAAGAAACTATGGTTGAAAATACCCACAAACATCAATAGTCACCAATTTTATAAATGCTTAATTCAACACATACTACTTCTAAAATTATTTTATATTGTTAATAAATGCATTCTAGTATGATTTCGCTAGTATAATACCTATCCGAAAGAAATAGGATTTCAATAATACAGTTGCTGAGCAGCAGAAGAAAACAAGAACAGTGGAAATGTTTTCCAAATAGAAAATGATTAATAACTGAACGCTTGGAGAGCCAGATTGTGGCTGGACAAATGAGGATGAGTAAATAAGTACCGCGAGAAAGTATGGGGATGAAGCTTTAACGTGCTATGCTGAGTAACTTCTGTATGCATGCGCCGGATTAGTCCCCAACGCAACTAGAGACCGTCAATATTGTCCATTCCATCTTCAATTAAAATTTTGAAGATGACTCCTACTCTACTATCAATTTTTAGGGTATAAGTCCTGATTATATGGTTCTTCTAAGAGAATTCTCCTCTGTCTTGACTCTCACCCATTATTATTCTTTCTAATTTTTCTGGAGTTGTGATTTCTTAGAAAAATGTACACTGCGTAGTTTCTATCGGATTGTGAATCCTTTCTGTATGATGGTTGATGACATTTCAAGTGAAGCACCAGTATCTAATATGTAGTATAGGTATGATGTCCCTTGATAATCCTGCTGCCTATGACGACTGCTTGTAGATGTATATACATTTTGTTATCAATTTTTTGTCTGACCAAATGGAAACTTGACTTGGTCACACATTCTCATTTAGATAAATAAGAATCATCCTCAAGTGACTATTCATGAATTCTAAAAAGGGGGTTGAAAGAAAAAGTAATAAACAATTGATTCTAGTGAAGTAGCAAGGTTCAAGAATAAAAACATAATACTGAAGTGGATTTACCATCTTAAGCTCTATGCATTGGCTAAATCATGAAATACTAAGCAAATTCTGCTTCAACATGCTACATGAACAGGTGTTTCTCCTGGAGAAGGTACGGGGGCAACAATGTCTGATGATGATGATGACGACCTGGTCGATAGTGACACCAACTTGTTTGATGGAAGTTTGGAGGGTCATGACACCATGGGATTTGGCCCTCTTATCCCAACAGAGAGTGAGAGATCCTTGATGGAGCGTGTAAGGCAAGAACTGAAGCATGAACTGAAACAGGTTAGGAACTGAATATATAATTGTGTATTCTTTTCTACATTTATAGCATCATCAACTAATACTGTGTCTTTTATAGGGGTACAAGGAGAAAATTGTGGACATTAGGGGGGGGGGGGGGGGGGGGGGGGGGGGGGGGGGGGGGGGGGGGGGGGGGGGGGGGGGGGGGGGGGGGGGGGGGGGGGGGGGGGGGGGGGGGGGGGGGGGGGGGGGGGGGGGGGGGGGGGGGGGGGGGGGGGGGGGGGGGGGGGGGGGGGGGGGGGGGGGGGGGGGGGGGGGGGGGGGGGGGGGGGGGGGGGGGGGGGGGGGGGGGGGGGGGGGGGGGGGGGGGGGGGGGGGGGGGGGGGGGGGGGGGGGGGGGGGGGGGGGGGGGGGGGGGGGGGGGGGGGGGGGGGGGGGGGGGGGGGGGGGGGGGGGGGGGGGGGGGGGGGGGGGGGGGGGGGGGGGGGGGGGGGGGGGGGGGGGGGGGGGGGGGGGGGGGGGGGGGGGGGGGGGGGGGGGGGGGGGGGGGGGGGGGGGGGGGGGGGGGGGGGGGGGGGGGGGGGGGGGGGGGGGGGGGGGGGGGGGGGGGGGGGGGGGGGGGGGGGGGGGGGGGGGGGGGGGGGGGGGGGGGGGGGGGGGGGGGGGGGGGGGGGGGGGGGGGGGGGGGGGGGGGGGGGGGGGGGGGGGGGGGGGGGGGGGGGGGGGGGGGGGGGGGGGGGGGGGGGGGGGGGGGGGGGGGGGGGGGGGGGGGGGGGGGGGGGGGGGGGGGGGGGGGGGGGGGGGGGGGGGGGGGGGGGGGGGGGGGGGGGGGGGGGGGGGGGGGGGGGGGGGGGGGGGGGGGGGGGGGGGGGGGGGGGGGGGGGGGGGGGGGGGGGGGGGGGGGGGGGGGGGGGGGGGGGGGGGGGGGGGGGGGGGGGGGGGGGGGGGGGGGGGGGGGGGGGGGGGGGGGGGGGGGGGGGGGGGGGGGGGGGGGGGGGGGGGGGGGGGGGGGGGGGGGGGGGGGGGGGGGGGGGGGGGGGGGGGGGGGGGGGGGGGGGGGGGGGGGGGGGGGGGGGGGGGGGGGGGGGGGGGGGGGGGGGGGGGGGGGGGGGGGGGGGGGGGGGGGGGGGGGGGGGGGGGGGGGGGGGGGGGGGGGGGGGGGGGGGGGGGGGGGGGGGGGGGGGGGGGGGGGGGGGGGGGGGGGGGGGGGGGGGGGGGGGGGGGGGGGGGGGGGGGGGGGGGGGGGGGGGGGGGGGGGGTGGAAATTCTACGCAAGAGAAGGGCAGGAAAACTCCCTGGTGACACCACCTCTGTCTTAAAGAATTGGTGGCAATCACATTCTAAGTGGCCATACCCAACCGTAAGTGTTTGCTTATCACTCATTTAAACTGTGTGATTGGGAAGCACTGTGAACTATGACTTTGAATCGGTTCCTTCAGTGCCAGTAGTTTTGCATTTGGTAATGTAAAGAACTAATGGGTAAGCATGAAGCTTCAACTAAGCTTAGGCCAAGCTTGCCCTCGTGTGATCTTCACAACTTTAAAGGCAAATCAGTACACCTTTTATTGTTTAACTAATTCTTCTGTTGAAACTGCTTTCCGCAAAAATTAAGTGGATGAGCTTTTTATAAATCACTCTGATTAATTCATGTCTTTTCAGGAGGAAGATAAGGCGAGATTGGTACAGGAAACAGGCTTGCAATTGAAGCAGATAAATAATTGGTTTATTAATCAGAGGAAGAGGAACTGGCACGGCAATCCTTCGACTTCTACGGACTTGAAGAGCAAACGCAAAAGGTACTCCAATATAAGCACATATAAGTTGATTAGTATATGTCTCTCAAGGGCTACCACCAATCTTAATTTGAAACGGAGTAATGCAGGTGACAACACCGGTGATCGTTTCATGTGAGTGAAGAACACATCCGAAAGAAAATCCACAACTGATCTTTCTTCATGCTTCCACTTCATTGATAATCCAGCATCAGTACATATATCTACATAAAAAGAATAGGATGGTATATTGCCGCATGCGGACATTACAGGGTTCAAATGAGAGAACTATTATCTTGCTTCTATAAAAATGGGTGAACGTCACGGATGAGGTGATGATGGAAGATCGGACTTATGCCAATTTACAAGTATGCAAAGGGGACATACAGCATGATATGTGATACATTAGGAAGTTCAATTCTAAGAATATATGATAAAAAAAACTGAGTCGGTTAGTGCCATATATTACTGGTTCATGATTTTTGTTTACAAATTTACATATCTGTGAATAAGCTATTGACGGGTGTGAGGGTGTACAGTGGTAATAATCTCTTTCATGGCTCCTTACAGTCATTGCAGTGATTATAAAATTTTGTGGCAGTGTTGTAGTTTAGTAATTTAGTGTTATACTCGTTTTGTATGTGAAATATATTTAGTTGTTACAATCTTTTTCTATGGTTTCATGTCTGATATTGTTATGTATGGTTATGACAGGAAGGAGTGTGTGAGGGTAGTGGACCAGTGGTAGTGTTTACTATTCATTGACGATGATGTGTGTGTGGGCACGCATTTCTACAGCTAAATTCTATGTTCTTTTGAATGGGACCCCTTCCGGTTTCTTCTCCAGCTCTAGAGGATTGAGGCAAGGGGATCCATTATCTCTCTTCTTATTCATTATAGTTATGGAAGTTTTAAGTAGAATATTAAAGAAGGCAGAGGATTGCGTGATGATCAAGAGCTTTGAGGTTAATAGAAGGGGACAGGATATGGTTAAGGTTTCTCATCTGTTTGCAGATGACACAATTATTTTCTATAATGCGGAGGAGGATCAACTTAGATATTTTTAGTGTGTTTTTATATCCTTTGAAGCAGTGTCAGACCTGAAGATTGACATGAGCAAGAGTGAACTAATCTCTATAGGTGAGGTGACAGATTTGCAAGATATGGCAGATTGTATGGGGCTAAAAGTGGGGGCTCTTCCTTCATCGTACCTGGGTTTGCCTTTGGGCTCTACTTTCAAGTCCACAGTGGTGTAGGACGACATTATCGAGCGTTTTGAGAAAAGCTTGCGGGTTGGAAGAGAATATCTCTTAAAAGGAGGTAGAGTAACTTTGATCAAAAGCACCCTTTCTAGCATGCCAACTTACTTTGTGTCCCTTTTCCCTATGCCTGTTTTAGTGGAACAAACGGTTAATGAAATTTCAAAGCAACTTCTTGTGGGGAGGATTGAGAGAGGAGTTCAAATTTCACCTTGTGAGGTGGAAAAAAATTTTCAATCCTATAGACCAAGGTGGACTGGGTATTAGATGCCTTCGCCAATTCAATCAAGCTTTATTAGGAAAATGGCTATGGAGGTATGTAGAGGAGGAGGGCCAATTGTAGAGAAGGGTGATTGATTGTAAGTATGGAGTTCATCATAGAGGATGGGCTTCAAAGGAGGTGAGGGATCTTTACGAGGTTGGTCTTTGAAAGGGAATGAGTTGAGTTTTTCAAACATGTGGAGTTTGTGGTGGGTGAAGGAAGTCGTATTCGTTTTTGGCAGGATACTTAGTGCATGGGATATTCCCTTATCTGTGGCCTTTCCTGGATCTGTTTGGCTTTGCAGCAAACAAGGAAGCTATGGTTGGTGCGTACATGAAATCACTAGCGCAGGTGTTGTTTGGAAACCTCTCTTTTTTAGGCTTTTTTAGAATTGAGAATTAGAGTGTTTTAGAGCTGCTGGCTTGTGTGTATGAAGCTAAGATGAACAGGACTGACCTAGACTCTATGAAATGGAAGGAGAATAATGAAAACTTTTCGGCAAGGTCATACCATTCCATAATGTGTGGTGGGTCGAAGAAAGGTAATTGAGGTAAAGGAATTTGGGGTGTGGGTGTGCCCACAAAGGTGGCTTTTTTTGCTTGGACAACATCATTGAACTCTATCCTTACTATAGACAATTTGGTTTCCAAATAGATTGCCCGCAAAGCTTCTCCCAATTCGACCAAGTCACTATGAGTAAGACTACAGCCATAACATAATCGACAGATGAGCCACCAATGATAATGATACTCTCTACTAATAATATGTATATATATACACACACATATATATATATATTAACCTTTGCACCTTGCACTTTATCGGGAACCTCTCATTTTGGTCACTATAATTTCCATTGTGACTTAACCCGGCATTTCTCGGGTGTAAGATGTAATATGCAAATTGATCCGAAGGAACGAGCATATACCTAGCTCACTAGCAGCAGAGCATTTGACTGCAGATGTGGAAAGAATGCTATCTTTTTGTCTTTTTGGGAGGCATAACATAATGAATAGCGCAAAAGGCAAATATGAAAATTAGTAAGTTCCAAAATGTACTTTTTAGTTTGTTTATTTTAGGAGCTCTTCCTTGAACACTCGTCTACTATGCTCCTTAGTCATTAGAGTTCTCGATGAGCTCAATATCATCTAATCATCAAATTTGGTTCGTTTATCTCTCAAATCAATCAATGATCCATAGTTCTCATATGGAAAACAAAAACGAAAAAGATACAAAAAGTAAAAATGTGAAACGTGATCCAAAAATATTGTGAGAAATGCTAATGCTGTGTTTGGAATTCGAATTTATCAATAAAAAAAAATAAAGAAAAAAGTGAGAGAAAAAAAAATAAAATGAAAGGGGATTCTTTTTTCTTATCTTTTTTGTTTTTTTTTTCATTACTAAATCTTTGATTCAAAAAGAACGTAAGTAATATAAAACTGAATATGATATTAGCAAAAAACATTGTCAACAACCACAAAATGTTACATAATATTTTAGAGAAACTTATTGGAACAAAAATATATTATTGCACTACAAATAATATTTTAGGGCATAAAAAATAGTAAAAATTATGAAAAGCATATTTTTAAGAAATTTTCACAATATTTTTTTAAGTTTTTTTTACCATTTCTTTAAAATATGCTAGAGTTCCTCGAAAGTTTTGAAAATCAATTATATAGTTTTGGAAAGCACACGGTTAAATCATTATAGAAAATCAATAGAACATAACACACACAAAAAGGATAATGAATGAATGGAAAGAAAATAAATGCAAAAGGGGGCAACCCAAGAGACTCCTATCATTATGGGTTTGAGAATAATTCCCGGAACAAAAATGCTACTTTTGTGTTTTAAGCCCATGATGCCGACGACCTTACGGCTCGGCCGAAGCCTGCGCTCATTTAACGTACGTAACTAAATTTATAAAGAGAAAAATTTAAATAAAATTTATTATCAGAATAATGTGATTAAATGAATTATTCATTTAGATAGCTCTTATTTGTAAAAATTTCACTGCAACATCATTCTAATGATTTTTCTGTATAAGTTTTTCTTGGAAAGAATAACATTTTTCATAAAGATTTAAAAGAAAAAAGAACAAACCCTCTGAAGAGTTAGCATGATTCAATTACAAAAATATTACATCGAAGTTAAGAACTGTCACTAGTCGTCTGGAGTGAAGCTGCAAACCTAGCAGAGAAATCGGCATGCGCAGCACCTTCTGATTCTTCATGATCATCACTATTATCGAAATTTAGAGCATAGCTTTGTGGATCATAATGGAACTGTGTTCTTCTTCGTTTATTGTTAGCTCCACATATCCTAAACCCTACGATGAAGTTCTTCCACTTTGGCCTAGCATCGGCCAAAACCTCAGAAATTCTCCTCCTCAACTTCTTGGCTTTCTTCTTGAACCAACAACTTTCTTTGATCTCCCCTTCTTGCCAAAATAGACATCCATACCCATGTCTAGCAATGGCATTCGCTTCATAGTCTTCCATGTCTTCCGCTGGCAAATTTTTGCTAATAGATGCTTGTTTTTCATGCACACAGAGAGAGAAGATTTCAATTCAATGAAATACCCTAATGGAGCTTTGATAGAGTTGCTTGTTACAAAAGGATTTCAATTCAATCAGAATTGGGATGGGACTACTTGGCTGACATGTCACTGCTGAAAGAGAGCTCAAACCACCAATTACATAAAGACACATGGCTGGTGTGCAGTGCTCTTGGGGATCGACTTTTTTTTGTCTGTTCCTATTGGTCTGTCCTCGACCCATCTTGACAGGTTTGAGGGATTGATCAACGCTTAGTTGTAATCTGTATTTAAATAGAAGTTTAACTCTCTGTATATCTTTGGCCGACCTAATTGCAGATTTTGCAGCTGTATTGGCTGTTGAGTTATCCATTAAAAAGATTATTAATGTTTTTGTTTTTGCACAATACACCCTTCTAATTTTTCTTTTTATTTTCTTTTGAGATACTTCTCACGAAACCCACCCTCTCTCTCTCTCTCTCTCTCTCTTTCTCTCTCTCTCTCTCATATACATGCAGACGCATTCACATAGGCATATACATATTTTTAGTGTGGATGGCAGATGTTCACCATCTCTAGTTCAGTTAGTTTCTGTTCAATCTCTTGGTGATGTGTAGGTGGCCTTGCCCCTAAATAAAAAAAAAAAACTGAGTTTATTCCTTTTGTCCATTTATATTTACTACTAGTTTTCCGTGCAATGCACGGAAATGTTACAAAATTAAAATATAAAGTTTTGGAACGTCAGTTTATATTTAAAATAATCGTTCTGAGTCAAGTATATCATAGTTAACTCGAAGAGTCGTGTACTTATTATATTTAAGATTAAAAAAAGATGTTAAAATAGTCAAATTAATACTTTAGAAAAAAATAATCATAGACCTGAGAGTGGTTCCAGTCATCTATGGAAGACACTGTAATAAATATCGAAATAGTTTGTTTCTTATCCATTTAATCAACATGTTCAAGTGTGAGAACTAAGGCCACTCCACTTCTAAACAAAAAGTCCACATATCTGACTTGTTTTAATTAAAAATACTAAATAAACTATCTCCCACAAATGCTAAAATTACTCATCTATTTAATAACACATATATGTAGTTTTCGAGATATTTTAAGAGCAAAACTAGTTTAGTGATAGTATTGTTCTACTCATGCCATAAGATCATGGGTTCGGCTCACCCTTTTCCCTTATTTAAAACTTTGCTTCTCTAATGTACCCAAAAATTAAATGCAAATAATGAGCAATTCTCAAAACTTAATGAATTATTATATGCTTCAAATACTTTGTATTAATAAAATTTGCTTTCGAATGCTGTCAAGTTCATATTTGTTCAGTATGACTTAGTATAAGTTTCAAAATATTATAAGAAAAATAGGACAAATAGAAATAGAAACCACAAACCATTCATGTTTTAATTCTCTGCCGCTAACGTTAATAATCCTCATAACCACATGTCAATAATTCCATAATTAATCAAAATAGTTTAGAAAAAGAAATTTAAGTACTAAAATTGGGAATTTCATGCTAAGTGAAGAAAAACAAAACAAATGGGAAGGCACCAGTGAACTGTGTCTTGTTGCGTAGGTGGGGACTTCAATGAAATCCTCAAAATCAAGGAAAGATCAACATGCAACAGAGTATCTAGGGGCATGAAATGTTTCATCAAATTTTCAAAGGATGTATGCCTATGACAGGCAGAAGTTTCACCTTGTCAAACTCTCAACAAAAGGAGGTGTGGTCAAGGCTGGACAGGTTTTTGGTTTGTCATGAGTGGCCAAGAATCTTTAACTGCGCACAATGGGGACTCCGGAGGCTGCTTTCTGATCACAGTCCAGTTTTGCTATCTGATGAAGTCACTGACTAGGGGCCAAAACCTTTTAAGGTATTTGAAGCCTAGCTTTCCATAAAATCTTTTAGGACAATGACAGAAAATGTTTGGTCAAGCTCAATGACAACAGGATGGGCAGGGTATGTATTAATGGGAAGGCTCCAGGAATTAAAAAGAAAGATTAAAGAAATGCATAATGTCAAATCAGATTCATGAAAAAGTAGGACAGTCTTTAGAAAAGGACCTACACCAATTGGATATGCAACTGGAAGGCCATGGTAATTCAGATATCAATTTTCAAAGAAGAAGGGAACTCAAGCTCAAGCTGTGGAAATATTATCCTAGAGAAGAGTCATCCCTTAGACAGAAATCCAGGAGGTTATGATTCAAATTAGGGGATAAGAATGCAGGTTACTTCCATGCTACTGTGAAGTTAAGGCAAAGGAAAAACCAAATTGTTCAGCTCTATGAAAATGGGTTTGTAGTCTCAGATCCTCCAACAATAGAAGGCCTTGTTTACAATCATTTTGCCAAAGTTTTTATAGAAGATCAACTGTTAAGGCCAACTTTGCTCGGGGCCTGGACAGAACTCTAAGTGCAGAAAGGAAGGCTTTGCTGGAATACAATTTTGATGAAGAGGAGGCGTGGCATGCATTAAAGAGTTGCAATGGTAGCAAAGCGGCAGGGCTAGATGGTTTCAAGTTATGTTTTTAGCAGAAATTTTGGCACTTGGCAAAAGGTTATGAAGGTTATAGAGGAATTTCACAGCAATGGCAGGTTTCTCAAAGGGGTACATGCTTCTTTTATTGCTCTCATACCTAAACAGGAATGTCCTGAATCTGTTTGCCAATTTAGATCAATATCCCTGATTTCATCTATTTATAAGATATTGTCAAGGACATTGTCAATCAGACTAAGGAATGTGATGGGGAGAATCATAAGTGATATACAAACAGTTTTTGTGAAAAATAGGCAGATATTGGATGGGCTAATTGTTGACTCAAGGTTAATTTCCATGTTAATTTTGATGATAACAAAACCATATGATTGTTATCTAATGATTTCAATTGAGTGTGTAGGTTACATTATAATCATTTGATAATAAGAAAATAATTGAGCTAATCGGTTGAGTATCCAACAAGAAGATTACTTAGGTAATCTTATTCTTGAAGAGATTGAAGATACTCAAGAAGTTCAACAAGTATTAAAAAAAAAGATGCAAGCTCTGAAATTCTATCATGGTGATTGATAGAAGAACTTAAATATTGATAGAAGAACATATTGGATTGATTCTGTTTCAAAATGACTAAAGATCTTATAAGAATTTAAGAACTTATTCACTATGAAGACCCTCGATCCTCATGGCCACATCAATCCACTGAAGCATCAATTGTATAAGAAAGGGGGAGCAAAAGTTTGTATACATTGAGGTATAAAGCACAAAAGAAAGGGAGAACAAGTTTTTGTTTCAATAAGTTTATGCTTGTCACAATGGAAGATATTGAAGAATCAAGAAGGATGGAAGGATGATGAGCATGATGGGTTAACACATTCAACAAGCTTATGCATTACAAGTCTTAAAAGTTTGAATATAAACTTGGAAGTATGAAGAGATTGAAGGTGTTCAAAGGAATCAAGATTCAAGCAAAGTTAAAGATCACAAGTTTCATTGAAGATTTGATGAAAACGTGGAAGAATGAATGATTAAAAGTATTCTTGAAGATCCACATGTTTTAGAGAATACCTTTCAAGCTTTAGAAGTTTCAAATTGATGATTCTTGAAGTGCTTGAAAAGGTTTGTTATATTGATTGAAGAATCCTAGAAGAAATCAAGTTGATGAAGATCAAGTAAAGAGATTGAAAATGTTCAAAGAAGGATAGAAGATCAGTTGAAGAAAAGATATCTCAAGTCTTGGAAGCTCTCTTGACGATTTTGAAGAAGGCTTGGATCAATAGAAGAAATAATGTTGATTGAAGAACTCTACAAGTAATCAAAATGGAGTGAATTCATCTTGAAGATATTGAAGGTGTTCTTGAAGTCAACACACCTTGAAGAAGTGTTTTCAAGCCTTAGAAAGCTTATTTGGATGACCCTTGAAAAACTTGAAAACAATGGAAAGGATTGGACAAAATTTGCAAAAATCAAGTTTTCTGGGCTTATGTGTCGACACATGGATTTGAGGTGTTGACACATGAAGACAATGGCCAAAATCTGATAAATGGATGGTCATGTGTCGACACATGAAGTCAGGTGTCGACACATGGAGGCAATGAACAAAATTTGGGGAATGCAGACTTGATGTGTCGACACATGAAATCAGTTGTCGACACATGGGCTCCAACGGCTATATTTTTTACTGTTATAACAGTGTAATCTTGCATCAAATGGTCTCCCATCCACCACCAACAGCCATAATCAACTCAAGGTTATATATAGAAGATCTCCAACACATATATAAAAGAGAAGAATAAGAAATCAAGTGCTAGAAAGTGAGATTTAATCTTCTACATCTTATACTCTGTTTTTATTCATTTGAAAAATTCTTGAGTCGGGTAAAAATTTATTTATCTACTCTTTGAGAGAGAGTTATTCATTGTACCACTTTCACCTATTATTGGGTGGGTTTGTAAACTTGTAAGTTTGAGAGAAGCTTGGACAAAATATCTTGTAAGTTTGAGAAAAGCTTGGACAAAATCTCCTGAATTTTAAGAGCTTGGGAAAGAGCTCTTGTAAGAAGTGAGCTGGGCACTTAGAGCAAAATCAGCAACTGTGTAAGGGACTTTACATAGTAGAATACCTTTGAGAGGATCGAGGAAGAGAGGACATAGGCAAGGTTGGCCAAACCTCTGTAAATTTAGTGTTGTTCATTTCTTGCTCTATTTTTCCTCCTTACTTACAATACCTACTTGCATTGCATTATATAATTTGTTTGCTTGAGTTATATTTTAATTAGTCATTGTTATATTACTCAATCAGTTTTTTAATTGCATTGTTTGATATAAATTTTGTAAAATCCAATTCACCCCCCTCTTGGGTTGCCTACTTGGGCTAACAGTAATTATTGCAAATGAGTTAATTTATTTATAGAGGAGAAACAGGAGGAAAGGCATTATCATTAAACTTGATTTCAAAAAGACTTTTGATTTAGTCAACTGGGGTTTTCTATATTCCAAATGATGAGCAAAATGGGATTTGGGCATAAATGGTGTAATTGGATAAAGGGCTGTTTATCCTCCAATTGGGTATCAATATTGGTTAATGGTTTCCCTACAAAAGAATTCAAAATGGAGAGGGTATTGAGACAAGGGGATCCCCTATCCCCTTTTTTGTTCAACATCATAGCAGAAGGTCTAAATGTTTTGCTTGAAAGAGTAAGAGGACTAGGGCTTGTAAATGGATGTCAAGTTGGGTCAAGTGACTTTCAAGTAACTCATCTTCAGTTTGTGGATGACACTATCACTTCTGCGCAGTAGATTTGGAAGAAATATGAATTCAAAGAGGATTTTAAGGTGTTTTGAACTTCTGTCAGGCATGAGGATCAACTTTCACAAATCATGGGTTTGTGGAATTGGTGTAGATGGATGTTTCTTAATAGAGATAAAGGATATTTTTAAATGCAAGCTACATAAACTTCTAATGAAATATCTTGGTCTCCCTTTGGGGGCAAATCCAAGAAGACTATCAAGTTGGGATGAGGTTATTGTAAGAATCAAGAACAAGTTGTCTTGTTGGAAAAGGAATTACCTATCCATAGGGGGTAGGCTTACTCTCATCAAATCCACTCTTGCTAATATGCCTTTGTATTACCTGTCACTGTTCAGAGCTCCTGTTGAAGTATGTAAGGAAATTGAAAAGATTCAATGAATCTTTCTCTGGGGGAACTTGAGGAAGAAGAAAGGCATTTATTATGTTAAGTGGAGCAGGGTTATTTCTAACAAGACTAATAGTGGCTTAGGCATAATTCCTATTAAGGTTATATATTGGCCCAAAAGGTAACCCAAGAAGGAGGGGTGAATTAGGTTTTTCAAAAATTAATAACAATTAAAATTAATTAAAAACTAATTTAATCAATAAAACAGTAAATCAAGATATATGTAATGTAATGTAATTAATAAGTAAATGAAAACAGAGCAAGAGAAATTACACCAAGAATTACCGAGATTCAACCACAACTTGTGGTTTACGTCCTCACCCCAAGATCCCCTTGAAGTCTCCTTCCACTATGCAATTTCCAATCATAAAGAAGGTACTGATTTACCACATACTTAGCTCACTTTTACACAATAATTTCTTCACAAGTTCTTCCAGCTAGCAAGTGGTTTTGTTCAAGATCCACTTCAACTTACAAGAGTTTTTCTTTTACAAGAGAACTCTCAAACTCTCACTTATAGGTGTATGAAAGTTATACACACGAAATACAAACTCTCTATGAAGAGTGGATAGGAAAATAAAATCTCACTTAATGTCAAAATGAAGACAAAAGGAATTTTCATAATTTCTCAGCTTGATCAGTCAGTAAATGATATTTTTCTTGTCTCTTTTGTATATAAATGCAGTTGGAAGCTTGTATATAAATCTCTGTATTGATTTCGTCCGTTGGTGGTTGTTGAGGCTCATTTAATGTAAGTCTAGTTCGTTATAACGTTAGAAAACATAACCATTATTTCCTAGGTGTCAACACATCTGGCCTGCTTTTTTCAGATATTGTCCACTGTCTCTATGTGTCAACACATCAACTCCATGTGTCAACTCCATGTGTCAACACATCAAAGTTTGTGTCTTCAAACTTTGGCCTCTGTCCTCATGTGTCTACTCTTCATTTTCATGTGTCGACACATTACCCAGAAATCTTCATTCATTCTTCCAATGATCAAGTTCAGCTTCAACAATATTATAAGATCTTTAAGGAGTCTTATCTTTGAGGTATGATGATAGATCAAAGTTTTCAATTCATCAAAGTTGTCTTATATTCAATTTGGATTGAATTTAACTTTTGATAATCATATTTTTTTTAATTTCTAAGCTGCTATAACTTATTTCCATTAATGTCGAGCTCTTCTTCTTCATTTTCGAGCTCTCTCCATCTACTGCTAATGACTTCTTCATCCATGTAGAGTTTCATATTCATGATGCCTCATTGCCGAGCTCTTCTTTTTGCTACTAATCTTTCTTTCTTCTTTAGGCTCATTTCAAATCTTTGGACGGCAGGTATTAAACTCAGGAGTAAAAACAAAAGCCTTTTGGCTTAAAAGAAAATTCTAAAGCCAAATGACAGCCTTAACTGTGGTCTTTGTGATGCATCTTTTGGAGACGTAGATCATCTATTTCTACATTGCAGAACATCTTGGCTCATTTGGTGCTCAATCCTTAAATTTTGGGGGGGGGGGGGGGGGGGGGGGGGGGTTTTGGTATGGGTAAGCCCAGATTCAATTGAAGATCTCTTTAAGTGATGGTTTGAGCACAAGTAGAAAAACTTAGATAAGCTAATCTGGGAAGCCCTTCTTCTATCAACCTTGTGGAACTTATGGCTATCTAGAAACAATGTTATATTCAACAAAAAGCATTGTTGTTGGGAGGAAATTGTGGAATCTGTCAAGCTTCAAGTGCTCTCTTGGTCACAAGACAATTTGAGAACTGGTTGCATAGGTCTTGATGGTTTCTTCTGCTATATTAAGGGGGTTAAGTCTATGAAACTCTCCTCAATCGGGTTGTAATTTTTTCTCTGTCAGGCTAGAAGGTCTTAGTTTTGGTTGATCTTTTATCAACTTTTGGTATTTTGTTAGGGACGTCTGTCAAGTCTCTCTAGCTTGTAGAGCCCTTCGAATGTACACCTCCTTATTCTCTTAATAATTCTTTTTGCTGTTCAAAAAAGAAAAACAAAACTAATAATTTTTCTTGTCCTAAATACTCATATATATGAGTCTTGTGGATCCATTGTGGAATTTATTGGCCTACTTGATTGCTCAACTCTGATTCTTCTGTAACATATTGGGGTTTGGATTCATATAGAACAAGAACTTCTTCTCCCCATTCTTCTTCCACGGCATAAATGCTGATGTTCTCACATATTTATCAACACAGATTTTAATTTTGTCATTGTTCACCTATTCTTCATTCAACTAACATACATCCAAACTCATCATGTCCAACCTTACATATGAATATTATCCATGCAAAAAAATTTTTTTAAGCAGTATATACAACAATTTGTGTGTGCATACATATAATGAATAATATGGGTGTAGTATTTATGAGTTGTGAGTATCTAATTACTCCACGTTTTGATAGGAAAATTATTAACATGCAATCACAAAAAAATACAATATTATAAAATACAAACAAATAACCTTAACTGGTAAAAGCAAAATTGCCACCACAACCAAGCTTGTTGTGGGAGGTAGTCATTTTAGAGTATATATATAGACGAATATACCTATGCATGTGTAGTTTGATTTTAAAAAGTTAAGATAATCCCCGGCTACTATTTGTTTTCAATATTTGCATATATGCATTTAATCTTCGAAATTAGAAAGTTAAGAAAATCCATTATCCATGGTTACCATTTGTTTTTAAATAATTTAATTAGTCTTTTTCTTAAGTGTTATACGTTTATACTCATGGAGGTAATTCTTACCCAAAAATATATTTGTGGATAAATTATGGGAATTTAAAAAAATATTATCGTACCAATCAAATGTTTCGAAGATCTTCGAAATCCGAATCCTATTGGTTGATTAGGTTACATTTGAAAATCAACTAACCTAATCTTATTGCTAAGTAAAATATGTATTATTGTTATCATATTAATAAGATAATCAACAACATAAAGACATGTGTTTTTTTATATTTTCAAAAAATTGAAATAGTGAGAAAAAAGAATTGGAATTTTGAAGTTATATAACACTACAACGTTTTGCTATCTATACTATTGTACTAATCAAATATTCCAAAGATCTCCCAAATCCTAATCCTATTGGTTGATTAGGTTACATTTGAAAATCAACTAACCTAATCTTATTGTTTAAGTAAAACTAGGTGTCAACCCGTGCAATGCATGAGAGTAAGAGTTATTTAAATTATAAATAGTAATTTAAAATTCATAATAATTAATTATACAATCGTATCGTATCTTTAAAATATAAATAGATATTGACATATATAGTATTTTATTAATTATAATCAGATTTTTAGATATTAAGTTCAAAAAAAAAGTCTTGACAATCTGATATTATATATATATATATATTTATCTATCTTATAAAATTAATCTTATCTTATATATATATATATCTTATCTATCTTATAAAACTAATCTTATCTCATATATATATATATATATATCTTACAAAACTAATACATCGTATCGTATCTCTAAAATGTAAATAGATATTGATATATATATATATATATATATTTTTTTATTTAATTATAATCACTTTTTTTGTAGATATTAAGCTCAGAAAGAGTCCTGACAATCTAATATGATATATATGTATCTTATCTATATTACAAAACTAATCTTATCTTATCTCTTATATATATATATATATCTTACAAAACTAATACAATAAGTTTAATAAAATAATAAATTTAATAGTTATCTAATAAATTGCCCCTGCGACATGACATTTTAAAAGTATCTGAACATTTAGAGTGTCACGTAGGAGAGAGGCAAAATATAAGAGCAAACACAACTTTTATATATATACTAGGTGTCAACCCGTACAATGCACGGGAGTAAGAATTGTTCAAGTCATAAATAGTTAATTTAAAATTCACAATAATTAATTATACAATTATATCGTATCTTTAAAATATAAATAGATATTGACATATATAATATTTTATTTAATTATAATCACATTTTTAGATATTAAGTTCAGAAAAAGTCCTAACATTATATATATCTTATCTATCTTACAAAACTAATGTTATATATATATATATATATATCTTATAAAACTAATACATCGTATTATATCTCTAAAATATAAATAGATATTGATATATATATATATATAATATTTTTTTAATTATAATATTAAGTTCAAAAAGAGTTTTGATAATCTGATATGATATATATGTATCTTATCTATATGACAAAACTAATCTTATCTTATATATATATATATATATATATCTTACAAAATTAATACAATAAGTTTAATAAAATAATAAATTCAATAGTTATCTAATAAATTGCCCTTGTGACGTGGCATTTTAAAAGTATTTAGACATTTAGAGCGCCACGTAGGAGAGAGACAAAATATAAGGACAAACACAACTTTTATATATATATATATATATATGACTAGGTGTCAACCCGTGCAATACACGGGAGTAAAAGTTGTTCAAATCATAAATAGTTAATTTAAAATTCATAATAATTAATTATACAATCGTATCATATCTTTAAAATATAAATAGATATTGACATATATAGTATTTTATTTAATTATAATCACATTTTTAGATATTAAGTTCAGAAAAAATCTTAACAATCTGATTATATATATATATATATATATCTTATCTATCTTACAAAAACTAATTATATATATATCTTACAAAACTAATACATCGTATCGTATCTTTAAAATGTAAATAAATATTGATATATATATAATATTTTATTTTAATTATAATCACTTTTTTTTTATTTATAGATATTAAGTTAAAAAAGAGTATTGACAATCTAATATGATATATATGTATCTTATCTATATTACAAAACTAATCTTATTTTATCTTATATATATATATATATATATATATATTACAAAACTAATACAATAAGTTTAATAAAATAGTAAATTAAATAGTTATCTAATAAATTGTCCCCCGTGACATGGCATTTTAAAAGTATCTGAATATTTAGAGCGCCATGTAGGAAAGAGGCAAAATATAAGAGCAAACACAACTTATATATATATATATATATGATATGTATTATTGTTATCAAATTAATAAGATAACCAACAACATAAAGACATGTGTCTTTTTATATTTTAAAAAAATTGAAATAGTGAGAAAAAAAATTGAAACTTTGAAGTTATATAACACAACAACGTTTTACTATTTATAATAGTATAGATTAACAATATAATTGAAAATTGTCATGAACCAGCAAGGTTTGTGGTATATATAAATATATCTATAATTCTTTTTTTAGAGAAGAAATAATGTAGCAATTAACAAATGTCAAGCATGCGTCTAGTGGGGAAAAAATATCCACCTCTAATTTTCCTCAATTTCAAAAGCACCAAAAAAATAATTAAAAAAATTGCATTTGTCTGTCATATTAAACAATTCTCCATCCACCCCAATATTTTCTATTTCTTTGTCTACCCTGTTTCTCACTATTCTATATATATATATATATCATATGTTGAAATTCTAAAGAAATTCAATGATTTGTCTGCAAAATATATACAAGATTATTTTATACAAACCATGAAATTGCTTACCTACTTTCAAGATACTTAAATCTTTAGTTATGACGATCGATTGGGGCGGGGTGGAGCTTGGGATGTCTATCCGCCCCTCCACCTAAAATATCCATCTCTATCTTTGTATGGGTGTGAAACCCTAATCTTATATTTTCATAATTAGTTGAATTGCATCATAAACGTAGTTAAATTAGTTTATTTAATTTAATTTACATCTATTGCATGGTTAATTATAAATTGTGTGTGCCACTTGTATCATTTTATTAGTGGTAAGTTAAATGGTTAAATGGTGAAACATTGGCGAGTGGGTATAATAAGTAAATGTATAAAATACCTAAAATATAATAAGTGAGTGTATAAAATATCTAAGGGGGGGTGAGATATATATTATTATGTTTCTATTGAAGTTAATTGAGAGGAAGGGGAGGGTGTTGGTGGAGAGAAAGGGAGAAAGATGACAAGAGGGGACAAGAAGGCAAATGAAGAAAGAAAAGGAAGAAAAAAAAAAAAAAAAAAAAAACAAGAATGGTGGGGGTTGAGTGGTTAGCATGATGGGAGGGAGAAGAGAGGAAAGATATATGCCATTATAGAGAGAGAGAGAGAGAGAGAGAGAGAGAGAGAGAGAGAGAGAGAGATAGAGTTATAGAGAGAGAGAGAAGCTTGAAGAGAGAAGGAGCAATCGGTCGAAAAGAGGAAGAAGAAGAAAAGAGGGAAAAAATCTAAGGAAGCTTTCTTGCACTTTGTTTTCCTCATCTAAGGTGAGTATCATGCTTGTTTCATCGTATTTTCTCTAATTATTACATGTTGTATGAGTCATGCCATGGAAGGAAGAGGATGAAGGTGAGATCTTCCATGGTAAAAACTTAGAATCACCCATGGCAGCCCTAACAAAGTATTCTCTATGAAAATGCTACTGTTTAGAGACATTTCGACCTAGCTAAAAAATTTATTTGTGACTGAATTTTTGGAACACTGTAAGTTAGAGTTATGAGGATCATTTGGGCTTTGGATTCACTTAAAAATGCTGTAATTTCGAATTATGGTGAATTTTTGAAATGGGACTGTCCCTGCAGATTTTTTATGCCCAGATCTGTAACCTCTGGTTTGACAGAGCATTCGACCAAGTTAGAGTAGCCCAAAAATTATGAAATTTTTACTGTATCTAGGATAAAGGTTGATGATAATCTGTACTAAATTTTAGATCATTTAGATGTCGTTTACCTATGTTATTAATTTATCAAAGATAGACTATTTACTGTTGAATTCGAGTTTCTGCAGCACTGCCCTGTATTTGAAAATACCAAATAAATACTTAGGCATATTCAAAAAATATACAATTGGGTCTGGATACTCTTTGATATGTCTAGTTAGTATTTCTAAAGTTTTAGAATTTTTGAGCATAAGCCCACGAAGTTATGTCCAGATTATGAAGCCTGTGTCAGTTTTGGCAGATTAGAGGACTTGGTGTATTTTGGTATTTTTCAGCTCTAACTTTACATTGGGAGTGTGATTGAGATTAGCATATGGTAGTTCTAATGTATAATTTCAGTGTTATAACTTATTTGTATAGACATTATAGCTATGATTATTGGACTATACATTGAGTTTCATAAACTAATACGGTTGTGGTGATAGGAGCTAACGGAGAGCAAGATCCTTCAACGTCAACCCCGAAGTGATCTTTGACATAGTGTGTGTGCGGTGACAGGTGGGATCATAGGATAATCTTATTCATATAGAAGTGAATATATATTGCTTGTGTTATTATCTATATTGATGTTAATTGTGGAATTGTGAGATTTTGAAATAATCTTATTCATGTTAAATGCATTGTGTATTTTCTATATGTATAATGGTGGTGAATGCATATGAGGTGTTGAAGGTGTTTATATATGAGGTGAAATTGGTATTATATGAGAAATTCTGTGGAGACATTGATGATTTTATATATATGGTCGCATTGCATACCATTCATATTGTATGCCTTGCATTGCACTGGAGAGAGTTAACCACGGTGGGTTAACCAAGGCTTAGTCACGGTGGACTAGCCTGGGGGTGCCACGATGGGCATTCCTTGATAACGCACCATCGATATATTGGGCCAACGTTATCTAAAATTGCGCGCACATGTGGGTGATACATGCATTGCATTGATACATCCATGATATAGATATATATTAATCATTTCTACCTATATGCATTTGAGTGCTTATTATCATTCTTTATGAGTTTGATTATCTATCGTGAGCATGTTGACAATTAGCTCACACCCACACAGACTGTCTTGACAGGTAACTTGGAGATGACGGTTTGGTTTACTGCAGTCTTGGTTCTTGCCGTGGTGGCAATCATGTCGATGTTAGGATGTCGAGTCACGGGGCTTGGGACAACTCCATTGTCTTACTTTTAATTTTATGGTTGTATTTTATATAGACATTGAGTTTTGGTGTTATGTTTTAACTTTGTATAATGGTAAAGAATTTTGTAAAAGGATGTTAATTATTTTCCAGTGGTAATGTATTCCTTTGGAGAGTTTATTATATTTTCCTCATTGTATTGTTTATTCTGCTGCGTTCTTTTATTTTTGAGTATGGGTTAAGGTGTCATTCGCAGGTACGGTGACCTGTGCGATCACGCCTCACCTAATGTGACATAATTAATGTCTAATTGGGTTGGGGGTGTGACAATGAGGATTAATTTGAACCTACATTTCCGCATCTACGAGTACAAGTCGGCCTCCACCCTTGGCTCAACCCCCAGCCCAAGCCTTTCTTCTTTTTTTTTTTTCATGTTGGTACATAGAAAACAAACAATACAAAGCAAGAAAAGAAAACACAAATTAAAAAAAAAAAGAACTAAAGTATCATAATATTAATAGTCTCATGGTCTCCACTTGACAGTAAGATAAAATTAACTTCCAAATATTTTGGGTTCATATACATCAATACGGTGTTATTTTACTCTCTAGAGAAACTAAAGTTTAAAATAACAAATTAAAACAACAAACAATATTAAAAAACCATTGAACTTAACTTGAATACCAATTAACACAAAACAAAAAGCGGCCTATATAAAAAAATATAATAAAAAAATACTAGAAGGTGGGGAAGCAAAGGAAGCGGGCGGAGGAAGAACTTAGTTCATCTCCGCCTTCATCCCCGCATAGATTTTTATTTCAACCTTCATCCCTGTCTCTATCCCCATTTGTATCCTCCATCCTCTCTCCAAACGAGGTGGATTCGGTCGGATCTTTACTTTTTCCCGGTCCATCCCTATAAATCTTATTCTAAATATGAAGTAGACAAATCACAATCCTCTGCTTCGTGCATGGCTGCAACTCATTATAATTGTATATGTTACACTAGGGCTAAGGCTGTAGTTCAAAATTAAGAATCTTATTAAGCTTCAAAGAAGAAAAATATGTTAAAGGGGTGTCAAGAATTCATTTTTTTTTTTAAAGGATGGTTAAGGTAAAAGTTTTTGAGTTTAGGGGACTAACATACTATAATATTATATTCTAAATATCTAAAAAACTACAGGGGTAAAAAAAAATTTTAAAAACTTTGGAGTGCCAATACCATATATTGTATGCTAAATATCTAAAAATTTATAGGATGTAAAGAAAATTTTCAATATTTTTGAGAGAACTCCCTGCAAGTCCCCCATCTATCCACCCTTGCCCATTTATCTCTCCCGTAGGAAAGGGTAAACTTCTTTCATACAGCATAGGGTTAGGGATGACAAAATAACTCGATATCTCGGATCTCCACCCTTATTGGTACAGGTATAGAGTGATATTAGTCAGAGCAGAGCAGGTTTGAAAACAAGGTGCAAAAACCGGCCCCAAGCCGAACCTCCCCCTATTTCTAAATATATGTTTATTTTTGTATATGTATATATTTTATTAAAATAAGATTATTGTAATTTTTTTTTTATTTTGTAATTTTATCACTTGTTTTGTTCGCAATGTATTTGAAACAAACACTAAGATAAAGGAAACGGAGCAGGTTTTGAGAAGGGGTTAAGTGGGGTGCGGCAGGGCGGGGCGGAGTGGGTATGGGAGAAGGGATTACCATGGCGAGGCTGGAATGGAGTACGATTTCTTGATCCAAACTCGTCCTGTTACCATCCCTACACAGAGCATGTGTACCCTACCTTCAAAAAGTAGACATATTAAATAATAAGTCCCACATTTATATGATATAGGGAAAATTACACTTTACTTCCATATGGTTTGAGCAAAAAACACATGATCTCTCTGTGGTTTCAAAATGAACACATAACCTTTCTGTGATTTAGACTTATCTGCAAATGGATGGAAACTATTAGATTTAACGAAAATTTTATTATAGGAGTATTTTTGTTATTTTATCTCTTCAAATTAGAATATCAAAAAGACGATTTGGGCCTTTTATGTCAAAACAAAGACTTGTCTATCAAGGTTTTTTTTTTTATTATTTCACAAAATTATTTTTTTGATATTCTAATTTGGAGAGATAAAATGACAAAAATACTCCTATGATAAAATTTTTATTAACGGTTTTTATTTATTTACAGATAAGTCCAAATCACAAGGAAGTCATGTGTTTACTTTGAAATTATAGAAAGGTCATGTGTTTTTTACTCAAATCATAAAAGAGTAAAGTGTAATTAACCCTATGATATATTTGCTTTCATAGATCAGACAACTGTAATCCAAATCCATGAAATAATTGTTCCTCGCTAGAGGCATGTTGGTGTTCCCGCCGGGGACGCGCCCTTTCTATTGCTAGACTAAGGGGTTCGACATTTGTAGGGTTGATTTAATTGTAAATAGACAAAATCATCTTAATTCAGTACAAGACCAAGATCGAAATCTTAAGGTATTACATTCATCTAAATTCACATGCCATATGGTTATAGTTACAACTACATACATGATGGGTTATACCACTGGACCAAACTGGTCATAGTGACAATTGCATAATCCCAATTTTAGACACTGCTATATTGAGTTGCCAAAAGAACAAAAGAAAAAAAATGGGCCAAATGCTTGGCGAAATTCAACCTTGGGATGATTAAGGTTATCCGAACAAAATTTTTGTACAAAATTTTCATATGAAATGATATAATTGTTCGTAATTTTGTCATTTCAAACCAAAACACTTACTATTTTAGTTCATAATTTTAAAAATACTACTGATAAATCATTTTGTTCAATTTATTAGAGCCATTTTAGGTAAAGCCACTTCATTGAATTGCCTAAGAATCGGATACAAAAGGATTTGTCACATAGTTACCAGAATAGGAAGCGAAAGTGAAAATACTAGGGAAAAAGCAAGCAGAAACACTAGGCTAAAAAATATATAGAGGAAACAGGAAGTGGAAAAATAATTAGGAATCGATTGGGAAACTTAATAAAAATTTTAATAAGAAATTTTTGAAAAACTTTAAGGAAACCGTTGAGATATTTAGTGAAAATTTATATGAAGAATTTAATAGATACTTAGTTGAAATTTAAACAAAAAAAAATTACAAAAACCAATACTTCAAGTTTTCAAATAGTTTCCTCAACATTTCTCATGCGCTTCCATTAAGTATCCTAAAAATATCTTAATGCCTCGTTTGGAAAACAGATTTTCGATAAAAAAGTTAAGAAAAAAAAGTGAGGAAAAATAGAATAAAAATACTTTTCTCATTTTCTTCACTTTCTCCTCACCTTTTCTTTGTGCTTTACTTTTTCATTAAAAATTCGAATTCTAAACGAAACATAAATGTTTCTTAAGAGTCTCTAGAACGTTTTCCACGCATTTCCAAAACCTTTTTTCTTAAATTTTAAAACAAGTTTAGCATGTAACTTGTACCAAATTGCGTTTCCAAAACTTTTTTCCTTAAATTTTAAAATGGGTTCCAAATAATTTTTTGTGCAACTATGATTTGCCATTAATCTAATCGGCCTGACTAGGCTTTGCCTTACAGATTAATAAGCTCCTCTAAAAATTCCTTTAAATAGGGGAAAATTAGCAAATGCGATATCAAGCTCACTACATTGAGTTGGGTCCCCCTGTAATCTATGGGCATTCGTTGTGCCAACTCTATGCAAAATCTAAGATATTTCATCATAACTTGGGATTCTACTACTAAGACAGAACTTACCGAAGATGTTGCAAAAAGTTGGCTCTGGAATCCAATTCCATTTTGTGGAGATAAATGCTATAAAAAAATAAAAATAAAAAGAAGTGAATATATCTATCAGTTTTAATGAAGTCCCCATGAAGAGGGGATTATTAATTATAACATATATGTATATCATTACTTCTCCTATGTACGTTCCTGCTGTCCACCTCATGCAATCTCATCGTGGTGTTGCTACAAACACCACCGCCACATATCCCGGCCGCCACCGCGTCGAAACCCAGCGACCCCTAACAAATTAAATTGCTGTTCTACCAATTTACATTTACACATTGGAAGGCTTTGCCATTTTTTTTTCAGCCAAGCTCATAATTATCGATCTCATACACTCAAAGCTTATGCAAATGAAGTTCCAGCCAACAAGCAAAGAAGTAGGAAGCATCAAGAAAAGTATGCAATTATCGTGGTGGCTTAATGATGCTTTGTATCTTGATCAGACTGGTCATACTCGAAAGAGGAGAGTTTACTCTCGAATCTCCTCTTTGTACTAGAATCCTGTTTAGCAATATATGTTTGGTTTTCAAAAAAAGATTCATGTGTTTGGATCTTGAATTAGTGAAGAAAAAAGATATATATGTATGTAATCATGACATATGTATGTACAAACCATGATTAAAGATGATATTAAACATGAAATTGACATTCAAATGGAAGCTAGCAACAGCATTACGGATTTTCATGATATCAATACGAGAGAGAGAGATTTTCACTTTCATTAGATATTAAGAATAACCATGATTAAAGATGAGGTGATGTGAACATGGAAATTGATTTTCAAATGGCAGCTAGCAACAACATTAATGAAAGTCTAAATCCATTGCAATTTGCAAGTACATTCCAATAAGAAAATGAATTTTCATGAGATAAAAACAAATGATGGAGAGAGAGAGAGAGAGAGAGAGAGAGAGATCACTTCATTATGTATAAAACCATGATTAGAGATGACATAAACATAAAAATTGATTTTCAACGACAGCTAGCAACAACATTAATGGAAGTCACAATGGATTTTCATGAAATAAAAACAAGGGAGACCATTTACATGTGTTTTTATATATATCTATATCTATATATATTATGTAGTTGAGAATATTCAATTTCCATGAAACCTCTTCAACTGCAATGAAATGAAATATAACTGAATTAACGCAGGTCCACAAAAAAATGCAAAGCAATTCAGATTAAGATATTTATGAATAATTAAGATCCAGTGCATACACTTATATATATAAATAAAAAAATTTCTTTTTAGAAAAAGTTAAAAATCTCTCAAGCCCAGACGCATCATAATCGAAACCACGTATAATCCTACTATAATTCCACTGAAATCTCTCGCGACACTGCTGGCGGCCGCTCAACGCCGCTTCTCCCTCCTATCACCGCGGTGGGATTCTCAACGCTCCTCCTCCCCACCGCCGTTTCCGCGGAAGACATCTCAATGCTCTTTATTTGTGGCGCCGCCTCTACTTTGGGATTCTGAATGCACCTCCTCCCCGCATTCCGTGGCGAAGGCAACTCAATGTTCCTAATCCGCGACGCCGCGTCACTCCGCTGGGGAGGTGACACCGGTAACCTGGCGGTGAAATCGTCGAGATGAGCGTCGTCAAAATTGAGGGCGTAGCTGAGGGGGTCGTAGCTGAAATCGCCGGAGTGGCGGCGGGCGTGGAGGCCTATCCGGTTGACGAAGCTGCGGCCCTTGCCCTTGGCCTCCGGCAGCTCGTGGCCCTTCGACCTGAACCACGACGACGGCGATATGAGCATCGGGCTAGACTTGTCGACGTCCGGCGAGGGAGAGGAGGAGGAGTCGTGGGAGTCGCGGCTGTGGCCGTGAAAGCAGCACGTGAGGCTGATGGAGGACTTGGTGCGCCTCTGCCTCAGGTAGGCGGTCTCCCGTTCATCCTCCATTGGAGAGAGAGAGAGAGAGAGAGGAATGAGAATCGGTTGTTGAGAGAGAGGAAGAGAGAGGAGGGGGATGTTTCTGTAGAGAGAGAGAGAGAGAGAGAGCGAAGATGAGAAAGATTGACGATGATGAGACTATCGTAACCGAGCATATGTACGTTGGGGGAATGAAGGCTAAAAGGACGGATAAAGACGCGTTCATGGTTTCTGTGGCTATAATGTACTATACATATACGTACATGTATAAATACATACATATGTTGTATGCATACTATAATTATTTATAGAAATGACAATAGGTTTGTATGCATACCCCATCGCTGCCATGCCGTGGTGACCCGACCCATCCCCTCTCTCATCCCCCGCTCTGTTTAGTCTTCTTTATGTTATTAATTTTTCAAATATTTTATAGACAAAACAAAGAGCAAAACTACAAAAATAAAAGAAAAATATTACAATATTTTTCTTTTTATTTTTGGTACCAAAAATCAATACGTAGATAGACTATTTCACACATTCATTAGATAGTATTACCCCTCAGTACCACAAAAATATCTGCGGAAGACCCCACAACACTTATGTTGGGGCCGAAACTTAGGTTCTACCGTGAAGGGTGGGGCGGGGTGGGGTGAGAATCCGAAATATCGGGTTATTTTTTCATCCCTAATTATAAATAATTGATTGTCTAATAGTTTATAATAATAGTAATAACAATAATAATAACTCAAATACCATAATTTATTTTAAGAAGATATCCACACCTTTTAATTATGAAAAAAATTTGCTCATAGTTATATAAAAAATGATATAGCTACTAATCTTATTTTTCGAATTATCCTCACGGATATACACAAATAAGTAAATTTTACATTTATTAGATAATGTGAACATATCACTTTACGTATCTGTGATGATAATCCGATAAACAAAACTAGCAACTCTAGCATTACTCTAATTATATACGTCATGCTTGGCGTAGGATTGGATTTTGGCCCAAAAGCCAGCGATGCAAGCTTATTAGTTATAGGATTTGAGATTACAAATAGGCTGCAGATCCGAGCTTGCAAATTTTTTTAGACGTAGCTGTAACTGTAGGCCAAGGTTGGGAACAGCGTTTGAATTCTGACCTAGCCCGACAGAATATTTCATCTGTGCAATATATTTATCTAGGTATATATCTATATTATATGTATTTATATTTTATGTCTTTTCTTAAGAAGGAAAAGATTTATAAAAAAAGTCTCTAAAGAAAGTTGTTAAGATCTGAGCTCTAAACCTTTAATAGTCTGTAAAGATCATCTAAGCCAGTTTAAGTAACACATCATTTATCTTCAAATTGTGACACAAATATATATATATATATATATTATCTATTTTAAAAAGCTTTTAGGTAATATGGGTAGGCTTGAGAATTTAAGATCGCCAGATATGTGGCTGGGCCAAGCGAGTCTGTAATATCTTTCGTTATCATGTAGTCCAGGTTCAACTTGACCCATGACCCCTAGTATTTCTAACTAGAAAAAATAAATAAATACAGGCCAAGATCAAAAAAATAATATTATGGTATTTCCTGGATATTGGTTCTTTTGAACTTAGTTTTCTCAAAACACTTTAAAACAACAGAACAAAAACAAATTTTCAATTGTGCTGTAATTTCTACACAAGAATCTTCAAACATTATTTCGTGTGTTATGGAATATCAATTATACATCATGGAATGAAGTTGAATTCTGAAAAAATTATTAATTTACAAAAATGAACAAGTTATAGTATACTAATTTAAAGGAGTCAATGTATATAGTTATTTTTATTGAAAAAAATATAATTTCATTTTAGCATATGTATGTGTACATAAGTGAATGCATAAAAATAGTTAAATTGCAAAATAAATTTTCAACTATCGTGCCAAAATCAAGAAAATATAATTTTTACTAAATTTATGATTTTCTTTAGAAAATCAAGTGCATATTTCAAGAATTTACTGAAATACAAGCAACTTTATAAACATTTGGCAAAAGAATAAAATTTTAAAAATGATACTCAAGGTTGTGATTTAACATTCAATTTTTACCAAAACACCTCTGATGGACTTGTGCCTACCATAATTTCCAGAAAGCTCCCCTTTTTTTCTTTTTCTTTTTTTGATGACCAGGTATCCGGATCTTGTCCACACAAACTAGGTAATTACTAAACCAAAAACTTTGGAGGTGATTTTAAAGAGTTGATAACACCTAAGAGATTTTGAAATTGAAATCTTGAAAGAAGTAGACACTCAAGCCCCATGTCTTGATCACCAAGCCTACCTTGTTTTACTCACCTCCTACCATCTGCACTTAATTAATAATCTTATATATATTTGATGGTAATTGTAAATATTTAGTCGAGATAAAGTGACTTTAAGTTTTAAGGTGTGAGTTATGGTTTTTCTAGGCTCTGTATGGATCAAGAATTCGATGATGAAAAAGGAAAGAAAAATAAAAAAGTGAGGAAAGAGAAAACAAAATACTTTTTTATTTTGTTCTTTTTTCTCTCATTTTTTTCTTTTCCTTTGCTTTTCCTTTAATAAATTCGAGTTCCAAACACAATACTAAAGTCTGAAATAAAGTCTTTGGGTTTATCATTTTTAAACTGGAAGGTGTGGCAGAGTTTAAGAATGTTGTTTATCATTTATGATCTTTATTTAACGCTAAGAACATTTAACATGTAGTGTTATTCGGAAATTATACTTTAGTAGCCCTTTTATTTTCTTTGTAAAAGTCTAGATTTGAGTGTATTTTAAGGATGTTAATAATTTTAAATTTGTAGAGGTTAGGAAGTTTTATGATAGAATTTTAAAAAATTTATATTACTTCACTAAAAAATGATAAAAGAAATCTTGTAATGTTTAAAAGAATATGCTAGCATTAACCGCGTCTGCTGATCAGGCGTCAGCTGATGCATGCCACCTCATCATAATTCCAAATTTAATGGTAGAGTCACGCTAAGATGACATGCATCAACTAGTGTCTGATTAGCAGGCGCGATTGATGCAAGCATTGCTAAGATAAGATATGTGCTTGCAAATATAGGATTATGATTGAAATTTTTGAAAGAAGGCTTTGGAAAATGAGCTTTTGTTGTGCTATGCTGTAATGGAACATTGTGCTTTGGAATTGCCAAGTATTGATTCAATACATGTTATAATATATTGTACCTTTGGGATTTGAATGCATTACATTAATGATTCGATTAATGCTATACAAATAAAAATATTGTACATAATTTTTAAATAGAATGACGTGACTATTTATGACTTTTCTATTTCAAAATAAACAATCATTATGTTAGTTCATAATTTAAAACTACTACTACCACATCATTCTAGTAAGTTTTTTTTAAAAAAATTCTGTAAAAATAGAAGTCTCCTAATGATTTAGGTAAGGAAAATGCTATTCTTTTAAAAAACAATTGTATAGAAAATCTCACCATAATGATATAAATCATCATGATAAGTGTTTTATTTTAAGAAGACTCTTAATTAATCACATCTTTCATTTTAGAGGCATAATTACATTATTTTGATGATAAATTCTATTGTATGAATTTTTTGGTGGTATGAAATTACCTTCTACATAATTACTCATGATCAAATACATGAGTACCCTTATTGATTGCATTTAAGCATATACATAATTAAGAATTTAATAATCATTAAAGGTTCCCTTCTACGCTTTCAAAAAGTAGATAATCAAATTAATTAGTCTTTGCTTTGATCTTAACTATTGGGCTGGGCATATGGTTAGTAACGACAACGCAACAGGTTTGGGTTGAAAGACCCAACGGGTTTGGGTTGGAAGACTCAACGTGACGCCTTGCTTCTTTCATGTAAGTGATTTTTTTAAATACATTATGAACAAAACAAGCAATAAAATTATAAAAATAAAAAAATTACAATAATAGTATTTTAACAAAATATATACATATAAAAAATAAATGTATATGTATAAATAAGATAGGTTCAAGTTAGAGGGAAATTGCACCTTATATTCAAACGTGCTCGCCTAAATTAATATCAACCCATATTGCACGGGACGGGATGGGATTCCAGAAGTCCGTTATTTTATCATCCCTACATATTGTCCCTACTAAGCCCAAGCCTTTGAACTCCACATTCCATATATAAGCGCCAAGCCTGAAAATTTTGAAGTCTAGCCATTGTCTTCATCCGCTCCATGCCAGTTAACGTAGAAGAAGAAGCTGCCACCTTCTTCTTTGATTTGAGAGAGAGAGAGAGAGGGATGGGTTGTGGGAATCTGTTCTTCACAGTAGTAGTAACATGCTTTGTAGCTTTGATTACTTACCGTGTAATCATCTCAGCCAATGATCCTCTCAAGCAAGAATTTTCTGTTACATCAAAACCATCAAAGGGGTTCATCTCAGTGGACCCCATCATCAAAATGCCAGTGTACAGGTCGAGACCAGTGAAGAAGAGGCTGTTCCACACAGCAATGACAGCATCCGATTCATTTTATAGTGCATGGCAGTGTAGGATTATGTACTACTGGTTCAAGAAGTTCAAGGATGGACCCAATTCTGAGATGGGTGGGTTCACAAGGATCTTGCACTCTGGCAAGCCTGACAAGTTCATGGGTGAGATCCCAACCTTTGTTGTTGAGCCACTCCCCGATGGAATGGATCAGGTATTCATGGGTTTCTTCTAATTCTTTTAATACACTCTGGTTCTTTTAATTAAACTTGAAAAATCTGCTGAATTTGTTCTTTATATATTCCCTTTAAGGAATTGTTCATATATATATATATACATATATATGTGTACATTTGTATATATAACCAATATCAATATGATTATACTTTGCCCTATGATTTGAGCTAAAATCAGATGAACACATTACCTCCTTTTGGTTTGGACTTCACCGTAAAATGATTGAAAACTGTGAGTTTAACAGAAACTATGTTATAGGAGTATTTTTATCGTATAATCTCTCTAGAATGGAAAATTAAACAAATGATTTTGTCCTTTTATGTTAAAATAAAAAATTGTCCTTCGTAGGGATATTTTTGTTATTTTATTAAATATTTTCTTCACTTTTAAAATACAAGAGATCATTTGATTTTGACTTAAACTACAAGGGGGTAAAATGTAATTACCCATTTCCGAGAATATGAAGCTAACAGCATAGATCCAATTGATTTTCAATTTTTCATGATGCTGTTGAAAATTGCTAAATGTAATTGGAAAAGACACCAGAAACTTTCCATGGGTATTCCTCGAAAAGACATTTGATTGTGTTTGTATTTCCAACCAGATAGGTTTCGTTTGAATGGGTAGATTTGAAATCAAAGTATTTGGAACTTCAATTTACAAATGTATAATGTTATACAAACAGAAAAAATTCATACAAAATTTATCACAAGAATGATGTGGTTAGATAAGAGCCATTCACTTTAAAACAAAACATCCATCATGATGACTCTTAATAATAATAATATAATTGCCACATCATTTTAATATAATTTTTTGTACAAATTTTCTGAAAGAATAGCATTTTCCTTTACAAATGTATATGATGGTTGGTTATTAGAGTTGGATTAAATACCTAAGTGTAGCATTTAGAGATAGGATATTTTAATGCAACCCTTATACAATTAGAATCCGTATTGTCATGGATTTGAAATAACTACTTTCCCCTTATTATTTGAAATCCACTCATAATAAGACGCTCAAACCCTTACATTCATTTGAAAATCTAAAAGGTTTAAGTTATCTACTCTGAACTGAAATCATTTTTTTGTTAAACAAATCCAAATCCGTGATAGAAATGCAACATTAGTGTATTTGTTAGAAAGTATGAATCAAGGAATTTTGTTTCAACTTTGCTCACAACTTATTAATGTAACGGGATGTGAGCTGCGTACAATATGCTTGACAATGTTTGGTTGGTGGTTTTTTCTGTTGTGGGTTGAGGTGCAATGCAGCGGGAATTTATTAAAATTCAAGACAAAATTATGGTGGGTTATGATACGATATCTTTATTTATTCACCAACTGAAAGTGGGATGTAATTGGTAAAACAAAATATCAATTTGGAGGGAAAATTAGGAAAACCATATAGCGAACATACAATTTTTTTTCCATCAATGAACTAAAAGAAGAAACATCATTGGTAACTAACTTAAAAAAGCTCTCTTTGAAATCGTCTTATAAGTACTTGTATCTTCATCTCGTGATGGTATATAGTGAATGGTAGATTTAACCGGCCAGTTGGTGATCAAAAGTATGCCTAAGGAAGCTCTGTTCCATGCTTATTATAGTTCATGAGGCATTTCTTGTCCCTAATAGGATTCGTTATCATGAATGAAATACATATATTGGAATTTGAAGTTTCATTCAGGAGTCAATGGATGCATTACCTCCACTTTTGTTGATTACAACTATAGTTTCATTCAATTAGTTTGATACACATATCACTTATCTGATTGTGCAATTACAGGGTTATATAGTGCTAAATAGACCTTGGGCATTCGTACAATGGCTTCAACAAGCAAAGATTAAAGAAGAGTATGGGAATACTTAACTCTCTTGTTTTGGCACAACATGCTTTCTTGAACTTTGTTTATACTGAATAAATTTGATATAGTTACCACAATTCTTCTTACTTTTGTGCAGCTACATATTGATGGCGGAACCAGATCATATTATAGTCAAGCCCATTCCAAATTTATCTCGAGATGCCCTAGGAGCTGCATTCCCTTTCTTTTACATCGAACCTAAAGAGCATGAGACTCTGCTCAGGAAGTTTTTCCCTGAGAACAAGGGGCCCATAACCAATATTGATCCAATAGGAAATTCCCCATGCATTATTGGAAAGGTATATATAATATATGTCTCTATGAGGTTTATCAACAAGAGTGCTTTCTTTGGATTTTTGTCTTTCTTATTTGTTATGCAATGCTATTAGGAATCTCTTAGAAAGATAGCTCCCACTTGGATGAATGTTTCCTTAGCCATGAAGAACGATCCTGAAGCAGAGAAAGTTTTTGATTGGGTCCTTGAGATGTAAGCCTTCCTTATCAGCCTAATACCCTGCTGACAGTATTGTGAGTTTTCATTTTTCCTCATTTTTAACTATTATTATGCAGGTATGGTTATGCTGTTGCATCTGCTCTCCATGATGTGGGTAACATCTTGTACAAGAACTTCATGGTTCAGGTTTGATGAGTCAGTAACTTTTTTTTTTCTCCCTTCAAAGGTCGTTATGTAGAATATCTCATCATGCAAATCAATTAGTTTATCCTAGCATCTGTAAGTATACATTTGCTTCAAGTACCTATCTGATGTCATGCTTAGAAATTTTAAAATAATTCGTTATGCGACGTGCCTGTAGGGATGTTGTAGATGACACAATAAGCATCCATATTTTTTTGAATTTTTATGAGGTTTTCAAATTATACAAACCTTTCATTAGGTGAACATATTTTAAAATTAATTAAAGATTCAACCGTGAATTGATTTCGTGTTCTTGAAGTTTTCATTATAAGTAGTGCTTGTGATGTTTGCTGCCCATTTCCTCTTCGGTTTGTTGCTTTTTTTGGTTCCTTTTAATTGAATTCTATCTTGAGATTGTCCCATTGCCAAGATCTTAGGTCAGTAGCACTTGTTTATGATAATTACGTTTGCTGATTTCTTTTATCTTTACATTTTACCAATAGCTTGGTATATTCCATGTGATTTCCCTATGCTGTCTTATTACCCACACTTCTATAATTCCTGTGTGCTGATTGGATCTATGGGGATAAGCAAACCAATCTTCTTTTGGTTTAGCATTCATTAGTTGTATGTGTTGGAGAGCTTGATATGCATTGTTGGGGCCTTACTTAACAGCTTAAGTTTTTAGGTCAAGTGATGACTTAAGTTATGGTTAGGAAGAGGTTTTGGATTGAAGTTTCTCTGTATATATATGTTTCCCGATTGCATTCCGTTTCTTTCTATCTCTGTATGTTATAAGCCTACAACTTGTGTTTGTCGAAGACCATTCTTCTAATATCTCACTAAAAATTGCCTTCTTGTGATGCATATCAGCCTCCATGGGATGCAGAAGTGGGCAACAGTTTTATAATTCATTACACTTACGGATGTGAGTTTGATCTGAAGGTATTCTATTGGAGACTGAGTCCTTGTAGTGATACATATTCAAAGTTTTTAAACAGATTAGTTTTGGTGAGAAAGAAATGACTGTAACCATTGCCATTAGGTCTTTTGTCAGTTTACAGAAAGTGAAAAGGTGTTTTGCTAGGTTGGGGTTGAGGAACCTGTCTTGTAGTATTTTGCTTGATGTGCTATATACTTTGTTTCAATATTCAGGGGAATTTGAAATATGGAAAGATTGGAGAATGGAGATTTGACAAAAGATCTTATCTTCACAACTGGCCTGCAAGAAACCTTCCACTGCCTCCACCTGGTGTCCCAGAAACTGTGGTATGTTTTTATCACCTTCTAGTCCAAGCATTTTGCTGCATAATTGGTTTCCTCAAAGTAAACAGGTGTTTCGTTCAATTACACAAATACTTGTATCTGAATTGCTTAGCTAAACACTTTTTTTTTTTTTTCATATTTTTCCTTTTTTTTTTAAGTTTATAAGTTCAGCTCCTCTGAATTTTAATGGGACCTACATATTTGGCAAAACGTGATCTATGTGTAGCACTTCAAAATAAAATTGTTGTTGGCACTTCTGTACTAAAAATTTTGAATAAAAAAAGTATCAGCATCAATCAAAGATTCTTATTGCCTGGATCTCCTGAGAACTTTTTTAATGCGAAAATGCACCAAAACCGTTACATGTTTACAAAGTTGGTCTTAGGAAGCTTACAGAGAACATGTAACTTGGCCATTGGCTCGGGATAGAAAAAACACCAAGAAACTCATTTCGTTTAGGTGCCAGTAAAAGAGGGACATTTGAAAGGTGGGAAAGTGGGGTCTGTATTAGTTCTGATGATATGGTTAACTATGAATATCACAAAAGATGAAACATCCTTCCAATAATATATCCTGTGGATGGACAATTTGACAATAAAACTTCTTGGGCAGTTCGTACAAGCATTAAGCAAGCAAAGCACTTGCTTTAGGCCCCCAGTTTTTAAAGGCCCTGAAATTTTGCCATTCTTATATATTATAGTTAAGACTTTGTATAAATTGAACATATTTTTTGAAAAAACAAAAGCCTCAAGTGTGAAAAAAGGCCAACAAGAAAAGGAAAAAAAAAAAAAGATCTAGTCTAAATGAGAAGAAAGACCCATAAGAAAATAAAAGTAAAGGTCGCAGTCCAATGAGAAAAGGGCCCAAAATAAAATATAAAAAAAACCCAGATCAACTACAGTAGTTAATTTGAAAATAAAAATAATTTTTTTTAACTACCTACAGTTATGTCAATATAAAGAAGGTCAAAAGTATAACTTAAACAGTTTTATTCTTTTATTCTTTATGTCAATATAAAGAAGGTCAAACATTTAATCCATACAGTTTTATTCTTTTATAGATAGATCTCTTTTTTATTTCTGTTATATTAAAATCGATTCAATTTTGTGGGTTATCTATAGATTTATGAAATATTATTTTATCCACTAAAATAAATTTTTATTCTGTTGCTTGAGATGTTAAATTGAAAGAAGTGTAAATTTTTTTGTTGTTTCTGGGTTATCTAGGGGTAGTCATTGTAGTGAAATCCGAAAAACCATTTTTCTTATTCTGTTGGTTTTCAATTTTTTATTTTGTTGGTTGGATCAATTTTGATTGGGGAATAACAGTGGACACAGTATCGATACAATATACAAATTTTTTTCAACAAAAGTATTTTTTAAAATTATCGCTTTAGACTTGCAGCTGATATATCTACCTTCTTCTAGTGTATTTTAACATTACGGGACCAAAATTATTTAGCTTCAGTTTCTATCAGATTTAATAGTACAAAAGTCCACACTTCATTTGATTCCTCATTGAGATCTCAACATTTTACTGGAACTAAAATAGAGATGGAAACAAATCAATTACATCATTTCTTGACCTTATTATGGTCAATTGTTTTGATTTTAGTTTTTATCAGTGTTGTTAAAGGCAAGCAAGAACGCCAACCAACAGATTGCTTGTTAATTTCATGAAGCAAAGTTTTAGTCCTGTTGTGGTATATTTTTTGTCTGGGAGAAAATAGAAAAACAAGAAAAAGGTGACATTCTTCAGAAGAAAGTTTGAGGACTATAGGAGGTACAAACAAGAAAAATAATGATGTCCTTGCATCCTGTACTGTTATTAGATTGAAGTTTTTGAGGAAATTTTGACATGGCAGGTTACTCTAGTGAAAATGTTGAATGAAGCCACCTCAAACCTTCCAAATTGGGGGTCGTAAAGAAGAGATAGGGTGGAAGCTGCTACAGACTCGGTGCTGCGGTTGGGGGGATACTGAAGGTACAGGAAATTATGCTTATATGGATGATGCACTTTAAGGAACTCTGAAGGTTTCATATCTTTTTTTTTTTTTTTGCTTTTCCATTTCATACAAACCTTACTGTGGGGTGGGAATCCCGAAACTTACCAAGTGAAAATGGATGCCTACAATCTCTGATGTCTTTTTAAGCATTATGTACAACTATGACTTAGGCGTTTCTATAACCAAAGATCAAACAGATAGGTGTGCTTTCTGTTCTGCATTGTGTAGATCACAGAGAAGAAAAAAACCACCTACTTGATATTGTGAGATAACAAGATTCAAATTACAAGTAAAGGATGAGTTATGGCTAGCTGTCATAAATTTAAATTAAAAAGAAGAAAAAAAAACCCCATAATATCATGCTGTAAAACGATTTGGATTGTCCATTCCCCATTTATTGCAATAAAGAACACAAGAAGTTGTATTGTATAAAAAAAAGATAGCAAATGATTTAAAAAATTACTTATTTTATTTTTTTCAATTTCCCTTAGCTAGATACAACATTAGGAAATTTGGTCATTATAGTTCTGTGGTGTTAATTCATACTCTTTGATTTATCAACATCTATAAAAATACAATATCTTTACCATATTAACTTGATGAAATCCTTTAATTTAGTTTAAAATCAAATGCAGCTAAATATGTGCTACTTGTTATATTTTCAAGTACAAATAGGAAAAGCAGACAATTTATTAACCACCAGGAAGATCAGTAACCAAGTGGAACAGTTTTGCAAAACTATTTGTTCATAGATCATAAGGTCTTAGCTTAAACAAAAGGAATAAAAAAGGTAGGATGAACGAACTTCAGCAAAATTCATGCCAGTAACTTTAGGGTGTCCCATTGTTCTTGTATCATTAAATTCCTAGATTCTACATAGTTCCAAGCTTTGGTAGGAAGGAAAGAGGAGGAAGACAGAGAGCAGGGGGAGAGTTTCACTTGGGTCCACCATTTCAGTTCCAACCAAAAATGGACAGAATAGAGGGAAAGAGAGGATCCTTTTCTTTTACATTTATGTTCTTTAAACAAAACCCATATGCTAAAGCTAATATGGAAGTGCATACTTGTAAAATAAAGTAACAGCTACTCTGCTCTTTCCTCCTTTCCTTCCTGTTCAAATAAAGAGGTAGAGGGAAAGACACTAGCTAACCTCTTCCTTCCCTCCTACAGCCCTATCAAATTGAGCATTAACCGTGACAATTTGAGCCGTGATCTTTATACTGTTTTCTTTATACCTTCATTAACTGATCTACCACCTTTTTAATTTTGAATTTTATTTTTAGTGGATGACAAACTTGTTCTTGACAGTAATATATTTGAGTATAGCTGGCTGCATATATTTCAGTGGATCCATGTCAATTGCGTAGTTTCTATATATCTCTGTAGCGATTCGTTGCTTGATCAGTGTTTTGGAAATGTTTGGCTGTGAAGCAAGCAGTGGATGGTCATAGGCCAAAGTTACAGAAATTCCAACAACCTCAGCCTCGATAAAATATTTTTAACGTTTTATTTTCCGGCTGTCCATTTTGCCTTGATAAAATATTTCTTTTCCTGTGTTTTTTTTCACCAAAAATTCGAATTTCAAATGAAGCGTAAGGAACTCAGTATTATTTAATTTTCTTTCTAATTTGATCACTATCATTTCGATGGAAGCGCTTACAAGTAGGATTGTCATGGAAAGCACTTGCCCAATGATCTTGGGCTCACAAAGAGAATTGGGATAGTTCTAGAGTGTATATGCAGGATAAAGGTAATAACTTCTGATTATGCAAAATCCTTTTAGGTTTCTATATTCACAACAATAATTTTCTGCAGGATCATGGACATAGAGGAAGGGGATGATTTTCTCACTTCATCTGCTTGAGGACTGCATATCGGTCTGAAATTGACTATTAAAGGTAGATTCAGTGGAGAACATTTATTTATTTGGCTACAAATGAAAAAGTGGATATGTATAAGTAATTGTATTTCTTTTTTTATTTTTCTTTTCCTTATAAACACTAAGGTCCAAACATAGTATTAGTTGGCCGGTTCAATTTGTGGTTGTGTGATGTCCCAAACAATTGTTTTATCTATTGGTAACTTCGAATCATTATAAAGTCAAGCCCAATTTTTAGACCGTATCATTCATTATTTGGTTAGACTTATCTTTATGTGTAGAGAATTTGTTTTCTTGTTTCAAATTTGTAATGCTCATATTATAATGGAGTATCATTATTGTTGTATTCGTTGTCGCTTAAATTTTAAGTTTTAACACAAATTGAAAACCACATCTTTAACTGGGGTGGACCATAAATCATTATTAGCAAACTTTGATCATGCAGTTCTTAATGAAATACCATTAGATTTTGTTCGGTGGCATGAAATTTAAAACTTGGAAACGAAATTAAGACTGATTTTTTAATTCAAATTTCAACTAAAATAGTCTCTAATTCTACATCCAATTATGCTGTCAAATGCAGTATCGATTGTAGATTAGATTAATTTTTTTTAATTTTTAAGTATTTTATGAGATGTGAAAGATTTTATTATTTGATGGATTGAACAACATGATTTTTTATATTATGTAGCCGAAAAGAATGACAATCTCAACTAGGAGCAATAAATGCTTCAGAAAGTAATAAGTTAAAAACTAATGGTCAAACATATTTTTATTGCAAAAAAGTCTATGATAAGTTAGTACTGAGTATTTAGTGGTAATTTTTATTAAATTGTGACACATGATTTATGAATATATCAGCAACTTAAGTTTAAAAAGTAATGTAAAGACTTTTAAAGAAAAAATATCACATGATAAAATCTGATAGAATGTTTTTTAAAGTCTCTCTACTACTATATTAACTCAGACTACTGATGTATTCACATATCACGTGTTATTATTTGATTAGAATTTTTACGGAGTATTCATTACTATCTAATCACTGGAGTATTTTTCATCTTTAACCCCCCTCGTTCCCTCCCTCATTGTTTTGTCTTGTTTAGCAGTTTAGGTTAGGCTGTGCTAGTTCATATATTTCAACATTTAGGAGTAGAGATAGGAGAATTTATTGAAAATTTGAAATTAATGTGGTTTAAGATTTTCGTATTGTTTCTCTTCTAAATAATTGTGAAATCCCCCATCTAAAAGGCTATATTTATAGTTCTCTCCCTTTCCCTTTAGTACCTTACGAGGGAGAGGCGGTCGTGAATACTACTATGTTGACATGAATTCAACAATCTTTTGTGTAAAGGCTAGGATGTTATGTTGAGGAGGGTGACATTGGAGCTTCAAAAATGGAGAAGTTATCCTATAGGTTTAGAATACCACGTTAATATTATCATGTGGTGTATTCGACCTATTAAAATTTGATATTTCATCTTTTTACAATCTCAATAACAAGGTAACAAACTTGAACGTGAAGTTAGGAAAGTTATTATGACTATTATCACTATACTAAAAAATGGCATGAAAAAAAGAGTAAAATTAGATATGTGACGCCTGATTACTGATAAGGCACACCACATCATCTCATTGACATGGCGTTCTGAACTTGTAGGATAATTTTTTTTTGAAAAAACAGCTTTTAACACTGTACCCTCCATAGACATGCATGTTTAGGGTGGAGTGACATAAAGACTTTTTTAGACTGCCTGACCAATTAAAAATTAACATTTCATATGATTTTCTGCTAACTCAATAACATGAATAGTAACTTGAACATGAACATGAGATTAGGAAATCATTATATGCACAATGCGAAATGGCATGGGAAAAAGGACACCATGTGGCATATGGCATGTGAGACTTGATTAATGGTATGGCATACCACGTCGTTATCAGGTTAGTGTGCTGTTTCGGCCTCATAGAATAACTTTTACTGAAAAAGAGTTTTCGGCACACCACCCTCCATAGACATTTGTAGGGTAGAGTGACAAAAAAACTTTTTTTTGGAGTGCATTTATTATTTACTTACTATCATCCCGAAGGTGTGTCCTACAAACCTTGCTAACTCATTAATCTCACTAATTAAAAAAACCAATATTTTCACTTAAAATTACAATTCTATTTGTAAAAAAGTTTTTTTTTTCACTGTTATTAATCCCACAAATCCTATCAACTGAATTTAATATTCAATTTTACATTTTTAACATTTTAAGTTGTTAAAAAGTAATAGATATCAAACTCACTGTGAATATTTTTTAAAATTACAATTGTAATAGGTTTTAGCAAATGGATTTCACCGAACTTAAATGTTGGGTCGTTAGCTCCGTATTAATAGATACAGATGTAGATATAGATGCAATACATGTACTGCAAACCTATTAACAAAAGATCTTTTCTTAAACCAAAAAAATAAAAGCATTTTTTATTCTTCCACAGGACCACCGATAAAAGAACTGAAAAAGTGGTGTGCAAGCATCCAAATCAATTGTACCATAAGCACTAACCGCATAAATCATAGAGATTTTCATGGGAAATGCCACCACAAAGTCGCGTGCGGCTGTGGATAGCTCTTTTTGTTTTTATAATATTTAATTCATATTGCAGTTATAGTCCAACCGGTCATATATTGTCCACAATTTTTTAGCACCCAGTCTGATATTTTATAAAGATAATAGAGCTACGATCTGATGAGACTCATTGTAAAGATCAAATACTAAAAACAGATATTTGACAATTTTATACAAAAGGATTTGTCGGATAGAATTTTTTCACAAATATTCTGACATTTTTTTGAGAAATCAAAAGTAGTAGTTTTTCAGATCAAACTGATTTTTTTTCAAAAAAGTAATGTACATACTACATAGGCAAACTCTATGAAATAGTACCTCTTGATTTTAAAAAATATAACAAAAAATAACAAAATTTTAAATAATTGTACTCTATGTGAAAGCGTCAAAACTTAACCCATTAAATATGTAAGGCCATGTTTGTTTTACGGTATAAGGTCAGTGTATGTTTCTGCAAAAGAAAGGATAACTAATTCACTGAGAGCATTTTATCCCGCATATGCCATACTATATAATCATTAGCAAGTTTAGAACTTGAGGTAGGGAAAGGGAATAAAGAGAAAGGGAAAGAAATTAGAGGGAAACTAATTTAAAGTTCTCTATAAATTTTCTTTCCCTCCCTCTTAAGCTAGAAACCAAGCAAAGGATTTTATTTTCACTCTCTTTCTTATTTACTCATTCTCTTTTTTCTTACTCTTTCCGTTAAATTTCAAACAAGAGAAATGATTTTATTTTCACTTTTCAAAATACTTTTCTTTTTATTTATCTTTTCCTTTCCTTTTCTTTTCTTCTCCAAGAAAAGTACGCTCATATTTTTTGGATAACTAAGAGAGAAGAGAGGTGACATTCTCTTACACTTGTTTGGTTTGACAATAATTGATAAAGAGGTGAAAAGCATAAATACAATTTTAATATTATATATAACTTGGGTTTTAAAAAATCTTAGTTTTTTACCGTAAATTGATGAGTATAATTGATATTTTTTAAAATAAAATAATAACAAGTACTTCACTTCTCCTCTGTTTCTTTTCAATTTTGAAAAGGATAAAAAAAAGAAAAAAAATGCTTAAAAACTAAGCTTCTCACCCTCTATCCACTTTTTCGTCCCCCCATAAAGATTACTCAAACAAAATATAACGAACATCACGTTTGCATTCCCAACCCGTCAATCTAAATGGAGTGCTAGTTGATCCCCCACCCCCTGCATATTAAGAGGGTGCTTGGGTCATTGTCTTACAAATCATAAATTATAAGTTATAAATTATTTTTAAAAAATTACTTTTAAAAATAAATTTTTTAAAAAATATAATTAAACATAAATTATATTTTTAAATTACTTACCTAAATACATTTTAAAAAAATTATAAATATAAGTTATAAATTATTAAATAAATTACGTAGAAATACTCTAAGCCGTTATATTTATTTGTGTATATATTGCAGCTTAAGGATTCGAGGAAATGGAGTCAGAAGAAAATCTTGAACTGAGGCCACTAGGCCGGCCAGCTATTTTCTTAGGCCCCACACACACCCCCCCCCCCCCCCCCCCCCCCCCCCCCCCCCCCCCCCCCCCCCCCCCCCCCCCCCCCCCCCCCCCGGGCAGCCGGCGGACAATAAACAGAACACACAGACGACTTTGAGTAGCAGCCACCCTTCTTCTTCTTATCCTAGAGAGAGCAAGTAGAGATGGGTTGTGGGAATTTCTTCTTCAGCCTGGTCATAACCTTCTCAATAGTTCCGATCACATATAACGTAATCCTCTCAGCCAATGCCCCTCTCAAACAAGACTTCCCTGGTCCATCAAACCCTTCATCATCATTATCAAATGGGTTCATTTCAGTGGATCCCATCATCAAGATGCCCGTGGAGAGATCAGGACAAGCCAAGAAGAGGCTGTTTCATACGGCAATGACGGCTTCTAACTCAGTTTACAATACATGGCAGTGTAGGATTATGTACTATTGGTTCAAGAAGTTCAAGGATGGACCCAATTCGGAAATGGGGGGGTTCACGAGGATCTTGCACTCTGGGAAGCCTGACAAGTTCATGGATGAGATCCCTACCTTTGTTGCTCAGCCTCTCCCTGCTGGAACGGATCAGGTATTCATGGGGTTTCTTCCAAGTTTTCAGTACAATCAATTCTATTAAGACATTGAAAATCAGCTTACTTTGTGCTTTAGCTTCTCTCTTTCAGGAAATTCTTGTTTTATACAACCAAAATTACTTCATATCTGAGAAACTAACTATATATATCAAACTGATTTTCAATTTTTCATTCTGGGTTTCCTATGTTTTTCCCTTTTGCTTTGATACTGGTAAAAATTGATATATATAACTGGAAAATATAGTAGAAACTTTCCCTTTTGGACTTCCTTAGGAGGATTCTGTTTCTACTTCAATTCTATCAAGACATTAAAAGTCAGCCGACTTTGTGCTTTAGCTTCTCTTTTTAGGAAATTGTTGTTTTGCACAACCAAAATTTTCTTCATAAGAATGTCTTAGAAAGCCTCCTGTTCTTACTATAGTTTGAGAAGCATTTGTTTTACATATGACATATAGAGATTCTTCTAGTCCTTGCAATCTCAAGCCTTTCCCAGTCAACCTTGTTTCAGGACCAAAGAAAACGAGAAAATAACATTGGCTGTGAATTACAGAGGTGACTTTTAAATTCATGTTCCATTCAGTCCCTCAATTAGTACTTGAAAACGCAAAGGGAGCATACAAGCCTAGAATTTGTATTGTAACAGACACAGCTAGGTAAAAATTGTAATTTTTACGTACTTTCCAGGGAGAAATAATGATTCATGAATTGGAGGATGAATTGCTTCCAGATTCTTTGATTATGACTGTATGTTTCTTTCTGTTAATTTTTTACATGATATAATTTATCATTTCACTTTGCATTAATTGCAGGGTTATATAGTTCTCAATTGACCTTGGGCATTTGTACAATGGCTTCAAGAAGCTGACATCAAAGAAGAGTATGGGAAAACTTAACTCTCTCGCTTTGACACGACAAGATTTCTTGATCAATTTTTGCACGTCAATGAGTTAGTCTAGTAAAAGTTGTTTTAATGTTATGCAGCTACATATTGATGGCGGAGCCAGATCATATTATAGTTAAGCCCATACCAAACTTATCTAGAGATGGCCTTGGAGCTGCATTCCCTTTCTTTTATATTAGACCTAATGAGCATGAATCTGTTCTCTGAAAGTTCTTTCCTGAGGAGAAGGGGCCTATAACTAACATTGATCCAATAGGAAATTCTCCTGTCATTGTTGGAAAGGTACATACATCTTCTATGAGGCTTCCTAGTAATGATTTCTCTTTGTTTCTTATTTCTTATTGAATGGTGTTAGGAATATCTTGAAAAGATAGCTCCCACTTGGATGAATGTTTCCTTGGCAATGAAAAAGGACCCTGAAGCAGATAAACAGTTTGGTTGGGTCCTTGAGATGTAAGGTTTCCCTTGTAAGCCTAATATTCTGCTGCTCCAATTGTTAGTTTTTATCCATCTTCATTTTTTATCATCAATTTGCAGGTATGCTTATGCTGTGGCATCTGCTCTGCATGGCGTGGGTAACATCTTGTACAAGGACTTCATGCTTCAGGTTAGATATTGCATATTTATATATTGATTTATTTTTTTCTGGGTCTTGAGGTTTGTTAAATTCAGTAGTTAGTTTTTCGATTTCCCATTTCTTTGGCACATTTTAAAAGGGTCATGAGGCTATTGCCAAAGCAACTTTGGATTTTGTCAAAGCAAAGGTCCAATTGTACAGAGCTTAGTGATTATACCCTCCTTTGGCAGAAAGCCAATATTGCTTTGACAATAGAGATGGCTGGATTCCATCTCATCATGGGAAATTGATGATTTATAATAGCGTTTTACAGATAAATTAGCTGAAGCACTAGTACACTGAGAAGAAGAATCTTTTGACAGAAATCTTTGGATATGTTTTTCAGTGGGGGGGGGGGGGGGGGGGGGGGGGGGGGGGGGGGGGGGGGGGGGGGGGGGGGGGGGGGGGGGGGGGGGGGGAGTTTGCTGTGAGCGTCACTCAGATTATACACATCCTTTAATTAGGTGAATCTCATTGATTAATGAAAATTAATCAGGGACTCAGTTGCAAATGATTTTTATGTTCATGAAGTTAAAAGTATTCAGAATGGACTGCTGATGGACTCTTAAAAGTTTATTGCTTTTTTGTTTTCCTCTTCAGTTTATTGCTTTCTTATTTTCCTCTTCAGTTTATTGCTTTCTTTGCTAATTAAATTCCATCTTGCTATCATTAAAACCTTTGGTGAACCTTTCATATTCACAACAGTGCCATGATTTTCCCTTTGTGACTCTTGTGTGTTGATTTATTATGTAGACCTCTATTAACTCCAAATTCTGATTGTTTTGCAGATAATAGAAAATTGAACATTGCTTGATCCAGCTTTCAATTAGGCTGTGGAGTTTTTGAAAGCATGCGTAGGGAATTATACAATACTTGCAAATGTTGTTGACTTGGTGAAGACTATTAAAATGGTTAAGGTTTCTTTTAAAAGTTTCTGAGCTTCCCATTTCCAGATTGGCTACATTCACATCTACTGGTAAAATTTGATTGTTATAATTACAGTTTTTCTGCATCTATCCTTCTACTTATTTGAGGTATTTATTATTTAAAAAAAAAATTCATGAATTAATGCTTGTCTTTCCCAATCACGGTGCCAAAAATTTAATGTCTATGCCTAGATTATGGGAATATAAACATCCAAGTGCAAGTGCGGCGAAATAGTAATTAAAATAACCTGGTAAGAACGGGGTCGATCCACAGGGAACGGAATTTTAAATTATGTGAAATTTCACAGTTGCTGATGGTAAGTGTCAGAATTTACCCCAGGTAGTGGGTGAGTTACCGACTAAGCCATGCTAGACATAGAAGCGTCACAAATTGCTTAAGTTGGAACCTAAACCAATTGGTTTGAATTTTACCTCTTACTGACTAGAGTTAGACAAAAGTTGCAGAAACAGTATCCAAAAGAAAAATATTTGTGATTGAGAGTTTTGATAGTTGTTAAATTTGCAAAGAAAAACAGATTAAAAACAGTCTTGGATCCAATTGATCCTATCACGTGACTTTCTTAGGGTTGATCAATATAGGTTTGCTATCTGTCATTCGTTTGGCCCCCTTGAACCTCATAAATAAACAGATGAGAATATTCAAAGATAACCAAATACTAGAATATTACGTTAAAATCATGAACCATCACCATTGATTCATAAATACTAAGTAATGTTTTGTCAAAGTATAAGTGTAACAAGCATAATTAAAGGCACATGTTTTCAAAAGTTCTAGGCTAGATACTTATTAAATTATTATCGAAGATCCTCACCATCGATTTGCATATAAAAGCTGCTTTGTTAAGGCAAAAAGTATTACAAATATAATTAAAAGTCTAAATTTTTAAAAAGATTTAGATTTTAATTATCAAGAATATAAAAATAATCCATTCCAGATTAAGATTAAGAGTCTTAGGTCCTTACCAAAAGTTTGGACATAAAAACATACTATACAGAGGACCCACATAAAATAGACAAACCTCTGAAAAGTGATAAGTAAACTAGCATTTACTTTACTTTACACTACTCCTATATTAATTACGATACTTCTAAACTTAAATTTGTTTACAAAACACAAAATCATTACGTGCATAAAATATTCATGTCCGTGCCCAAGCTTGCAATATACCGAACGTGTGCAAGTTTTTGAATAAATCTTCACAATTGATCATCCCAATACCATCACGTAATCTTCACAATTGATTCTAAAAATAAAACTAGTTACTCATAATAATAAAAAGACATAATTTAAAAGAAAACGACTTCATAAATAAAAATGCTTATTACAGCAAAATAACAGTAAAGAAAAAAAACTAAAAGCTTACTGAAAAAATACAAGCAAACTAATTGAAAATCTACACTTGAAAATAAAACAACTGAATGTGGAGTTTCCTGACTTTAAACTTTCTCTTCTCTGGACTCTCTCTGGCTCTCTTCTCAATATCTCTTCTTCCTTCCCATAGCTCTCTTATGTATAGGAGATGAAAATTTTTTTTTTATTATTTTATTATTTTATTTTATTTTTTGAAATTATTTTTTATTATTTTTTAATTACACCGCTAACTTATATATATTTATAATATTATACCACTAACTTATATATATTTATAATATATATCCACTAATTTATATATACATATAATATAACATAATACATCAAAATAACACCCAAATAAATGTCTGTGTGCTTACCGGCTTCATTTTGCTTTGTTTTAGCTTCAAATCTGCACAAGACACAAAAAATATAAAAATATAAAAATTATATTAAACATAATAAATAATATATAAATAAGTACTAACAATAACTTACAATTAGAGAGTCTGATTGTAAGTTTTAGAGTACAATCAATTAACAAATTTTAAGATTTCTTGCTTGAGGTTGTATGATGTTGATTACATTGGGGCTTTCAATCTGCATATTTACCATCTTGATATCTTCTGATTGTGTAGCTTTTGCCTCTCTGCATTTGCTTTTCTACTATTTTACTCATGGTTTCCTGTTTGTGATGCATTCCAGCCTCCCTGGGATACAGAGATTGGCAACAAGTTCATCATTCATTATACTTATGGATGCGACTATAATATGAAGGTATTCAAATCATGTCTGGAAGATTCAAACTTTGAAAAATGTATTTTGATGAAAGTTAAAATGCTTGTGACCATTGCGATTGAGTCTTTATTCAGTATACCAGCAAGGGAAAAAATAAGGTTTCTTGGACAATGGGGGAGAGGGGCCAGGATTGTGTAAGGAACAGCTTTTTATAACATTATTACTTGAGACTTAGTGTCAATATCTCATGTTCTGATACTCAGGGTGAGTTAACCTACGGAAAGATTGGAGAATGGAGATTTGACAAAAGATCCTATGATGCTGTCTGGCCTCCAAAAAACCTTCCACTACCTCCACCTGGTGTCCCAGAAAGTGCGGTATGTTTTCATCACATTCTACTCCTAGCATTTTACTTGATATTTGGTTCACTCAAAAAAAAATATATGTTTGGTTTCAATAATAGAAACGCTGACCTTTAATTCCAAGTACTTTTTTTCTTTTTTTCTTTTAATATTATATAGTTGATAAGCTACCCTCCTATTACATTGGATATGTATATTTGCAATGTAGACTTGCCTACTGGCTGCAATTGAAAACATTTGTTGGTACATATTTAAACACAAAAATAAAGAAAAAGGAAGTTCTAGGGACTCATCAGAGCATTCACATTTCCATTTTGATGCAAAAATAACTATAATCAGAACAAATTATTTGAACACAAATGTCCTTTTGGAAGCCATTAAAAGAGAGGCATGCAAAGGGTCTAACAGTAAGGTACCTGTTTAAAGTTATGCAATTACTTTTGAATATAAGTGTACTTCTGTACTTGCCAATAAATATATTATGTGTATATATATAATTCTGAGTATCTGCCAAGGTGTAAGTTTGCCAATAATATAACTGTAGGTAGATGTTTTGTTTTAGAAACTTTTAGACCCCAGTAATACTAGTTTTTCTTGTGTCTATTGCAGCTTATATTCTTTATTCTTTTGGTAAGATAATGCCTAAATATTATGCAGATTTTGCCTGCATTTTATCTGGCTGCTATGTGACTTTATCTGAATGCCACTTGGAATCAAAGTTGTTTACTTTCAGTCTCTATTACATTAAAATGCACAAAAGTTCACAGATTAACAAGTTACTGCCAAAATATTGATATTTCAGTAGAACCAAAATGGTGATGGAATCTAATATCCATATCATTTCTTGACATTATCTGTAGTCCAGTGTTATGGTTTATGTATTTTGCATACTATGTTTGTGTGTGTGTGTTTTTTTTCAAGAGAAAGAAGAGCAGAGGGTTTAAGGACCTAAAAGATGCATGGTGTAGCTAATATAAATCAATGCTATAGAATTTGGGACACCACCGCCGTCTCTCATTAACTTCTGTGATGATGACAATGGAACCAAAATGATGATGCCCTCCCTCCATCCTCCATCCTCTCCATTCTCCATTCTTATTTGATTGAACTGTTATTAATTTTTTATGCCGCAGATTACTCTGGTGAAAATGGTGAATGAAGCCACGGCAAACATTCCAAACTGGGGATCTTAAAGAGTAGACATTGGGTAGAAGCTGCTATAGACAGAGTCTTGTGTTCAGAGGATGGTGAAATGTATACTTACAAAAGGCTCTCAGATGCATGAAATATTAACTATGAAATTCTTATCTATTTTGTGCTTTTGGATTGTAACATCCACTTATGGATAGGAAGCCTAAAACTTGCTTGCTGAAACACGTGTTACCTACCTATTGGAGTTTTATCCCGTCCAAAGGGTTTTTGGATGTTCAATTTCATGTATTAACAAAATAGATGGGGGACACCAATATCCAACACCAACATCCAATTCAAACAATAAGCACAGAATAGGATTAGATAAAAATACAAAATTGCGTGCCAATGCATTTCAGATACAAGAGTTGCTACAACAAATCAAACATCTAAATTAAACGGTAGATAACAGTGATCAAAAACTGATCATGACATGCAAAATGATGTCTCATACCATCCTAAATTTATCATCACATGAAACTAAAATGGCCCCTAAAGTTTTTCAGAGGATAAGGTCCATCAATACGGATATTCAGTTGTAAGAAACAAAGCACGTCGTCCCTAGAGGCTAACGATTTCAAAGATTTCTATCCTGAGGTCGCATGATGTTGAATACATTGAGGCTGCCATCTTCACATCGGCCACCTTCACAGCTTTTGATTCGTGTAGCATTTTTATTTATTTATTTTGGAAGGTAATTCATGTAGCTTTTGCCTGTGTGCATTTGTTCTTTCTACTATTTTACTCACATGAGTTTGAGTTGCCTGTTTATGATGCATCCTAGTCTCCCAGTGATGAAGATTCATACATTGTGTTTTGATAATGAAACTTAAAATGCTTTTGATCAGGTTTCTTGGGCATTGAGGGAGTGAGGGAAGGGCCCCGTGAGAAATGTGTTTCTTATGCTTGCTCTTAGCAGCGAAACATGAGGAGAATGGAATGCGTTTGGTTCAATAATAGAAACTCTAACCTTGAATTCCAACTACTTTTTTTCTTTCTTCTGTTTTGTAGTTGAGAAGCTACCCTCCTATAGACGTGGGATGTGTATACTTCGAAGGGGAGTTTCCGTATAGGCTTCAATTGAAAACTTTTGTTGGAATTTACTTTCGAGAAAAAGAATTAGAGAAAACAGAAAAGAACAAGAAGCTCTATATAGGGATAGATCATAGAATTCTTCTTACCAATTAGATAAAGAAAATTAGCTATTACCAGAACCAAATATCAACTAAACTTGACACCCCACGTCTGAGTTGGAGATATGGCTCCTTCTGCATCCTGTAGCATTCTTTGTTCAATGCAAGAATACACCAAAATCACTATTATTTTATGAGAATATGTACTTGAAGAGTGGCTTACAGACGGCTGCTTGTATCTTGGCGATTGATTTGGTCTGGGAAAAGCACCAAAGAACTGTTTTAAAAGGCAGTAAAAGATAGGCATTCAGGGAGTTTGAAAGTAAGCAACTCTTTAAAGCTCTACAATTAGTTTCGAATATTGGTGATTCTGTATATTTGACACCTCCACAATACAAGATACAAAGTGTAACTAACATAAAATCAATGGGAAAGAATTCGAGACCACCACCACAATGCTCGGTTCTCATCGACTTCTCTGGCTGTGATAACAAGAGTGGAATGATGATGCCCCTCCATCCTCATTCTCATTCGATTGAACCGTAAGAAATTGTTGGTGTCTTAAAAGTTACTCTGGTGAAAAGGGTGAAACTGGGGATCTTAAGGAGGAGACATGGTTAGAAGCTGCTGCAGATACAGTGCTGTGTTTGGGACTGGTGAAATTCGTACTTCCGTGGGCATGGTGCATGAAAAGTTTACAGTGAAATATCTGTCAATTTGTGATTTTGTTAGCATAAACGCCCAATGATAAGTGGGATGTGAAACTTTGTCACAGTGAATGCCTGATAATATCGTGTGTTAATGAACTAGCTGGGGAGACCAACATACAGGTAGTCAAGCAATAAGCATAGCATAGCATTAGATAAGGCATAAGTTGCCAATGCATTTCAGATACAAGAATAGATACAAGTGATTCAAGTGAATCATGAACTGGTCATAACATGAAAATGTCTCAACTCTTCCTTAATATTAAAATCCTAATAATAGAAACTGAGTAGTTGATGATGCCATGACAAAGGACCACAACAGAAATCAAACTCGTCTTAACAAAATTTCAAGCCAAACTACATTAGTTCATTCTGGTGGGGGGAAACAATACCAGTAGCATGCCCTCTTGATGGCGGCAAAATATTTTGTAATCGCTTGATCATCTGATCAAGTTCCCTTAACTTTTCCATATCTCCAGCCTGCAGCAGAAACCTCTCCAGCATCCAAAACAACGCCTCACTCATTTGCCTCCCTCTCTCCAACATTTGTTTGGAGCAGTCAAAAGCTTCTTGCACCCTCCCATATGAGAAAAATGCCGTCACCAACAGATCCAATGCATGACCATGGGGACAATGATCTCTCTCTAGGAGGTAACCCCACAAATTCAACCCCAAATCAGGCCGGCAGTTTTCACAAAAGAATTTCATCAACATCAACACCGTTCGCGTCTTGGGCACAAAATTTTTCTTTATCATCTTGTCATACAGCTCAGAAAAAGAGTCCAAACTTTTTGTCCTCATTATTCCAAAGAACATAGTATGATACGTGATATTGTCATGCCCAATACCTTTCTCTTCCATCTCACCCATTAAGCCAAATGCAGACTTCACATCTCTGGATCTGATAAGAGAACTCATTAAAGCATTATAAGCCCCAACATCAGGCCTTAAGTTTCTCACAGGAATTTCATCGAGCAACTCTCTTGCCTTAGTTATGTTCCGAGAAATCCCTGCTCCGTGAATCAAAGTAGTTATTGTCTCTATTGTGGGGAAGCAATTTACACGTTCCATTTCGTTAAGAAGTCTCAAACCGTCACCAAAACATCCTTTCTTGCAGTAAGCATCAATTCTGATATTATAAGTCACATTGTTAGGCTTAAAGCCTCTTCGAACCATCTCATGGTAGAACAGTTCTACCACAGTAACATCACCTGATTCCTTGAACCCCAAGAGCAAAATATTCATGGTCTTGGTGTTGGGAGAAAAACGAGGATGCATCTTGTTGAACACAGATCTTGCCTCCTTCATCAGCCTCTGTGTGGAAAATGCTCTTAAGTAGTACATTGAACTCATCGGTGCCAAATTTCCTACCTACAAATATATATTCCTCCATCCTTTCAAATGCTTCAAGGGTATCTTCATACGTTTGGAGCTTGGAAATTGTCGATAACATGATGCTCATAGATTTAAGTGTTAGCAAGGCGGGGTGCGTTCGTTGGATTTCTTCCATCAATTCCCAAGCTTTCTCAAAATAGCGCATTCGTGCAAGGATATGGAGTGTCTTCTCAAAAGCCTCTGAACTTGGCCAGAAGTGGGAGTGTTGAAGAGAGAATTTGAAGAATTCAAAGGCTTTTAAGGCCATTGGAGTGTGCTGCAAAGAGGCGACCAAGAACATTTTCCACGATTGGAGTTGAAAGCACAGATGGTGGGATATGTTGCAAAAGAGTGGGGTGAAGCGGGCAATCAGGGAAAGGATGGTCGTTAACAATTTTGATAATTCAATTCTCTCAATTTCAATTTCTTCTTCTAAAGAAGGACGAAGCTGACAGGTTGATTCAAACGCAACGGTACGAAATAATGCAAGCTTTCGAGGAACAAGTTGACTGTATCTATTCAGCTTGACCAAATAAAGCATGACCTCCTCTTTCTTCAAAATGAGAGGAAGCACTTCTGCTGAACTTCCATCTGTGGATGCAAAGCTTTACTGATCTCCACACCCTGTTAATCAAACACATAAAGTAGTTAGAGTTTGAATGGCTTTTGTTATCATAAATTAGTAAAGACGCAAAAGCAACATCCACAACTTGGAGTTCGCACAAGCATTTTCTAATTAAGACCAACCATAATGCCACTCATCACAAACATTTACAGACCATTGGTCAAGAGATTGGATTTTGTTTTTCTAAAATATTATTAAGCCCTCCACGTGGAGGGTGCGAAGCAAATATGGTATTCAACTAAAAAGTAACAATCAGTAGCCTCCATTTTCTTCATTGTTGTTCTGTGGGATTTTCTGACCCAAACATTATCAAAGAATGCCACTAAGCAAACATCTTTTCAACCTATAATTTGTAACTGTTATAATGAACCCTCTTCTCGGAATCAATACCTGAATTTTTCAAAACCATTAGCCCAAAAAAAAAAGAAGAAAGAAACAAGAGAGAGAATTTCTTGAAGATGAAAACTATGCGAAAGAGCTGTTATTCGTTAAATGATTATTTGGCCAATTAATCACATATTTTTAATATTGTCATAACTAGATCTGAACATAGATGCATCGGGTTGAATTAATGGCAACAATATGCAACTGATAAAACAGAATTGAAACTGAATTCTTCCAATTAATCCAAAATAATAGCAACAATGATTTTTTCGGAGTTCTTAGGCTCTTCATGTAATATTCGCCATCTGACCCAAATAAAGCAACATATACAACGAATTTAACTTGCATTATGTTTGATGTGTTTGCAATTTTGGAAGAAAATCGCATCCCAATACATAACCTAATGTCCTCCAACACTATTATCACGACTTTGATGTCCAAAAAACAAAAATCAACATGCCTACCAATTGGAGTCAGAAAAGTGAGATTATTTACTACAATTTCTCTGAAGTAGAAGAGAAAAGCACCCTTAAAAATTAGGGCATGCATCTATCTATGGATAGATAGCACCATGCATGCACATACGCACCTGTAGACCACCTAGAGATGGATGGGAAGATTGAGGAACATAGGACCTTTCACACATTGAGAGAGAGAGAGAGAGATGGGAAGAATGAAAATTTTAGGACATTTCATATGTTGAATGAGTCCAGCCAAGAAGAAAATGCAGTTAATTGAAACAATAAACCCATCTCGAAAAAGCATGAGACAAAAGAGTTCCTCAACACTATAAAGAAGTTGGCATGTCCTGAAAAAATTGGAACAACTCTGCAAATGAAACCTGAAAGCAGTGGGCTCCTTACCCTGGAGGCTGGCCAAGACTTGACATTGATTGGATGGGTAGAGATGCTATCATGCTTTTACTGATGGCTAGATTCTTGGTTGAACATCTAAAATGTAGTCGAAGGAGATCATTAGTCTGTCGCACCACCATCATTATCATAATTTTCATTTTTTGTTGGCTAAGGTTCATGCTTTTGAAGAGGTTATTGTTAGTTCAGAAATCTGTAAAAGAAAGAAGAAGATGAATAATCGCATTCAAGGTACGATTAATATCGCTTTCCTTAAGACGATATTCGCCCCCACCAATTCTCAGAATCTAGTGTGCACCATGTTAATGGCGAATCGCCTCCAGGATACAATGGAGCCTAGAAAAATCTGTAATTCTGACTGCATGTTGCACACATAAAGTCAAACCCGAATACCCTCTGATTATCAAGTCTGCCAAGAATCTGAATGTCTATTTCTGCAGAAACAGACTTCAGAAATGATGAATAATAAAACTAGAAAAGAATCAAGAACTGTATTGCCTTTCAATATATAGAGAAGTTATAGGAAAAATTATATATTTTTGTCTGCGAATTTGCCATGTTTTTATAAATATTTTGGTGTCTTTTTGGATCAGACATGACTGTTAGAATTCAAATAATAACTGATTTCTAACAGTCATTTGCAGGTTTAAACACAGCCGTCGAATCGCCCCTTTCTTAATCTAACGGTGTAGATCGCATCTATTTATTATTTGATCAGATCATACATCACACCTCTATGATCAGGTGTGGTTCTCACCATACGATCTTTTTTGCTTATGTATTAGCCATCCGATCGTTGATCATCATGATTGAAAAAAATCAATGGTCTTGATCACACGCCACACGCGCACGTGTCCAAGTGCCAAGTGCGCCACTAAAGCGCCACATTGCGCCACGCGACTCGCACGAGAGACGTGCGCGTGGCGCACATGTGGCTTGGCGCACATGTTCACACTTGAGTGCTACACCCAATTATTGCTCTAAAGCAATACATAGAAAGTTGTTGGCATTTATAAATGCCTTAAAAAACTTCTCACTTTTCGATGTGGGATTCATTTAATAAGGCAATAAAGACTTTCTTTAAAGCTAGTCAAAACCAAAATGAAAAAATTCCAAAACTACTACATATATTATATATTTTGAAAATAATTTCAACAGTTATGACTTTGCTTGGACAAAAAAGGAATGGTATATTTTGAAGGGAGGTGTTTAAGCATTTTGGACCTTTGCCAATCAAAGATCCTACTTAAGATTAAGATTTACACATGTGGAGGTATCTTCCCTGACACTAGATGTCTTAAGAAACAATTCCAGTGGGGTTATTCTAGTAAGAGTCGCGTGTAAGATTAAAAACAAATAACCATAATAGTCAGAAGTATAGAGAACCTAAAGAGTCAACAAGTTGATTGCATGGTATGCATGCAATCACAGAACAACAAAATAATTTAATTCAAAATTATTTCAGGAACATAACACTTGCTAGTTAACACATTAAGGGGATGATTTTCTCACTTCATCTGCTTGAGGACTGCATATCGGTCTGAAATTGACTATTAAAGGTAGATTAAGTGGAAAACATTTCTTTATTTGGTTACAAATGAAAAAGTGGATATGTACAAGTAATTGTATTTCTTATTTTATTTTTTTTTCCTTATAAAAACTAAGGTCCAAACATAGCATTAGTTGGCCGGTTCAGTTTGTGATTGTGTGATGTGGCTTTCTAGTTGATCATTGTTCCTTCATCACCAAGAAAAAAGGAAAAAGAAAAGAAGATCGCAGACAATTGTTTTATATATTAGTAACTTCGAATCATTATAAAGACAAGCCCAATGTTCAGATCGTATCATTCATTATTTGGTCAGACTTATCTTTATGTGTAGAGAAGTTGTTTTTATACTTTAAATTTGTAACGCTCATATTATAATAGATCAGAATTATTGCTGCATTTGTTGTCTCTTAAATTTTAGGTTTTAACACAAATTGAAAACCACGTCTTTAACTGGGGCGGACCATAAATCATTATTAGGAAAGTTTGATCATGCAGTTCCTAATGAAATACCATTAAATTTTGTTTGGTAGCATGAAATTTAAAATTTCGAAACGAAATTGAGACTGATTTTTTAATTCAAATTCCAACTAAAATAGTCTCTAATTCTACGTCCAATTATGCTGTCAAATGCAGTATCGATTGTAGATTAGATTAATTTTTTTTAATTTTTAAATATTTTATAAGGTGTGAAAGATTTTATTATTTGATGGATTGGACAACATGATTTTTTATATTATGTAGCCGAAAAGAATGACAATCTCAACTAGGAGCAATAAATGCTTCATAAAGTAACAAGTTAAAAACTAATGGTCAAACATATATTTATTACAAAAAAAAGTCTAGTGATCAAGTAGTACTGAGTATTCGGTGATAATTTTTATTAAATTATGACATGTGGTGTATGAATATATCAATAATTTAAGTTTAAAAAGTAATGTAAAGACTATTAAAGAAAAAATATCACATGGTAAAATCTAATAGAATATTTTTTAAAATCTCTTCACTACTATATTATCTTAAATTACTGATTTATTCGTACACTACGTGTTATTATTTGGTTAAAATTATTATGGAGTACTCATTACTATCTGATTACTAAAGTATTTTCCATCCTTATCCCCCTCGTTCCCTACCTCTTTGTTTTGTCTTGTTTAGCTGTTTAGGTTAGGCTGTGCTAGTTCATATATTTCAACATTTAGGAGTAGAGATAGGAGAATTTATTGAAAATTTGAAATTAATGTGGTTTAAGATTTTCGTATTGTTTCTCTTCTAAATAATTGTGAAATCCCCCATCTAAAAGGCTATATTTATAGTTCTCTCCCTTTCCCTTGAGTACCTTATGAGAGAGGATCGTGAATTTATATTGATATAAATTCAACAATCTTTTGCGTAAAGGCTAGGATGTTAAGGAGGGTGACGTTGGAGCTTCAAAAATGGAGAAGTTATCCTATAGGTCCAGAATACCACGTTAGTATCATCATCTGGTGCGCTCGACCTATTAAATTTGATATTTTATTTTTTAGCCGTCTCAATAATAGGGGTAACAAACTTGAACGTGGAGTTAAGAAAGTTATTACAACTATTATCTCTATATTGAAAAATGACAAGAAAAAAAGAGTAGCATGGGGCATGTGACACTCGATTACTGATAAGGCATACCACGTCATTTTATTGGCGTGGTATTCTGAACTCGTAGGATAATTTCTTCTTAAAAAGTAGCTTTAGCACTCTACCCTCCATGGGCATGCATTTTTAGGGTGAAGTGACATAAAGACCTTTTTAGATTGCTTGGCCTATTAAAAATTGACATTTCATATAATTTTTTGCTAACTCAATAACATAGATGGCAAACTTGAACATGAACATGAGATTAGGCAATTATTATATGCACAATGTGAAATGGCATGGAATAAAGGGCACCACGTGACATATGGCAAGTGATACTTGATTACTAGTAGGGCAGGTTAGTGTGGTGTTTCGGACTCATAGGATAACTTTTATTGAAAAAGAGCCTTTAGCACTCCACACTCCATAGACATTTGTAGGGTAGAGTGACATAAAAACTTTTTTAGAGTGCATTTATTATTTACTTACTATTATAGTTATCAGAACCGAATTGAATCCGACAATTCAGCTAGTTGAATTGAAAATCGAACTCTTAACCAGTACGATTTAATTAATTTATCAGAAATGCATGTGAACCGATTTGAACCGACCAATTCAACCAATCAGTTCAATCAAAAAAATTAGCCACCAAACTTTTCAAATAGTTTTAAAATTTTAAGTTTATATTTAGATGAAGATTTGAACTTGTAACTAGCATGAAAAGTTTGACCACTTTATTACCAAACCATTAATTGGTTGGTAATTAATTTTACCATATTTAATATATATATATATATATAGGCTATATAATAACTAAAATATATATAACACTATAATACCGACTGAATCAATGAACCAAAAATCGGTACTTTGATCAGTTTAATATCCAATTCGGTTCTAATAACTATACTTACTATCATCTAGAAGGTGTGTCCTACTAATCTCACTAACTCACTAATCCCATTAACTAAAAAACTCCAACAGTTTGACTTCAAATTACAATTCTATTTGTAAAAAAGTTTCACACACACACACACACACGTGTGTTATTACTCTCGCTAATCCTATCAATTGAATTTAATATTCAATTTTACATTTTTTAACATTTTAAGTTGTTAAACAGTAATAGATATCAAATTTACTGTGAGGTTTTTTTTAAGTCACAATTGTGATAAGTTTTAACAAACAGGTTGTACCAAACTGGAGTGTTATTAATATAGATATAGATATAGATATGAATTTAATACATATACTGCAAACCTATTAACAAAAGACCTTTTCTTAAACCATAGAAAGCATTAAACCAAAAAAAAACATTTTTTATGCTTCCACAGGACCACCGATAAAAGAACTGAAAAAGTGTTGTGAAAGCATCCAAATCAATTGCACCATAAGCACTACCCATATAAATCATAGAGATTTTTACGGTGAAATGCTACCTACAGTTGCAGCTGTAAATTACTATTTGCATGATATGTGTCATATTAAGTAGGTTCTACTATTGATAAGACTCACTTAATGTGTCACACATCAAGTGGTGGTTGACCCAAAGTCACGACTGTTCACTTCTCATTTTTATGATATTTAATTCATATACTAACTTCAATTTATTAAAACAAAGATTGACTAATTCCTTAAATGTAGGCATAGCAGTTAGATTTTTATGATATTTAATTCATACGATAACTTCAATTTATTAAAACAAAGATTGACTAATTCCTTAAATGTAGGCATAACTTTACTGCAGTTATAATCTATCCGGTCATGTATTGTCCACATCTTTGTGGCACCCAGTCTGATATTTTATAAATAATAGAACTACGATTTGATGAGGCTCATTGTAAAGATCAAATACGAAAAACAGATATTTGACAATTTTAGCCATTAAATTTTATACAAAAGGATTTGTCGGATAGAATTTTTTCACAAATATTCTGACATTTTTTTGAGCAATCAAAAGTAGTAGTTTTTCAGGTCAAACTGATTTTTTTTTTTTTTAAAGTAATGTACATACAACATAGGCAAACTCTATGATAGTAGCTCTTGATTTTCAAAAATATAACAAAAAATAACAAAATTTTATATAATTGTACTCTCTTTGAAAGCGGCAAAACTTAACCCATTAAATATGTAAGGCCGTGTTTGTTTCATGGTATAAGGTCCACATTTGTTCCTGCAAAAGAAAGGATAACTAATTCAGAGAGAGCATTTTATCCCGCATATACCATACTATATAATCATTAGCAAGTTTAGGACTTGAGAAAGGGAAAGGGAAAGAAATTAGAGGAAAAATAATTTAAGTTTTCTATGAATTTTCTTTCCCCTTCCCTCTTAATCTAGAAACAAAACAAAGGATTTTATTTTCACTCCCTTTCTTCTTTACTTATTCTATTTTTTCTTTACTCTTTCCTTTAAATTTCAAACAAGAGAAGTGATTTTATTTTCACTTTTTAAAATACTTTTCTTTTTATTTCTCTTTCTATTCCCTTCGCTTCACTTTCCCAAGAGAAGTACCCTCATTTTTTTTTTGGATAACCAAGAAAGAAGAGAGGTGACATTCTCTTCCTCTTGTTTGATTTGACAATAATTAATAAATAAATAAAAAGTATATAATGTAATTTTACTATTATATATATGTTGGTATAAAATCCTAGTTTTTCTATCATAAATTGATATGTATAATTGATATTTAAGATAAAATAACAACAAACATTTCACTTCTCCTCCATTTTCTCTCAATTTTGGAGGAAAAAGAAGGAGAAGAAAAATGCTTAAAAAGTAGGCCTCTTACCCTCCATCCACTTTCCAGTCTCTCTTTAAAAATTACCCAAACAAGATATAACTAATTTCTCTTTTTCAAATCCTTTACTTCTTCCATTTAAAGGTCTAGTATTGGATAGAATGTGATTCTTCTTTTTGCTTTTTAGTATTCTTTTATGAATCATATCTTTTTTTTTTTCACATTTGGACAAAATCGAGTTCAAATGACACGCATATGTAACTGAATCTATTTGTAATCCAGGTAAGATAGGAACACAAATCACAAAGATTTGAATTTTAAAAAATAAAACGGGTTTTTCATCATATGTTTATTCTCTTCATATTGAGAGAAATTAGTTACTTTGAGCATTTACGACCCACCTTCAAATCTTTCAATTTGAAGATGAATTTCAAATTTAGTCCTCCAATCCACCTTCATTTCTTCAAAAATTTAAAGGTTCTTCAAAATTTTTGAAGGCCCTTCATTTCATTATTCATGCAGGCGCAAAGCACTAATTATATAGGACTCTTGTACTAATCATTGTTTTAAGTCTAAATAATGCATTATTTATTATTTAAATATTATTTTAATAAATTTTTAATTAATTCATTATTTTTTTACTTTGTTAAATATTTATTTAATTTGAGATTTTTTTATATGTGGAATAAATAAATTATTTATACTTTACTTGTTTATATTTATCTTGAAATTATTATTTATATATGAAATTAAAAAATTCTTTTTATTTTATTGATTATTTATTTGTACTAAAATTATTTTAATCTATGGAATCAATGAATTCTTTTCTTTTTTTTTTATCTTACTACTCTACCTTTTCACTTTGATTTTTTTTACAAATTTAAGAATTAATCAATCTATTTCTACCAGCTTCCAATAGCAATTAAAATTTCATTCATTGAAAATATAAAATAATTTTCACATGAATAAAAGCAAAAAAAAATTACATAAAAATAATTACATTTTGAATATGGTAATAAATAATTACATTTTGAATGAAATGGGAGCATAATATGTGATTTTTAATTTTTTTTATATAAAGAAATAGTGATTTGAAGAATAAATAGTGAAAATAAAGGTTGAGTGAGTTAAAGTAACAATGTAAAAAAATAAAAATCATCCACTTTAAATTTAAAAAAAGATGCCAAAATAAAAATAAATTTGAAGGCTTTGATTGGAAATGCTCTAAAAAACCTTCCGTCCCATATTGAATTTTCAACCATGCATTTTGAATCGAAATACGAAAGAACCCTATATTTCCTATCTCTTATTTCCTATTCTTTAAATGAAGTAGTCCAATTATTAGGTCTCTGTGACTCTATGAATTTCTAAATAATTAAATTCAATTAAAGGGATTAAGCCTCTTCTTAAAGCTGGGTTAGGGTAAAATTAAAAAAAAAAAAAGAGCAAACACCTAATCTATGCTTGCCTTTTACCTAAACAACATAGCCAGTATCCCGAAATAAAAAATAAAAATAAAAAAAGGACCCCGCGCTTTAAGATTTAGAACCTGTCAATCCAAACGGAGTGTTAGTCAAGCCCCCACCCTCCGCGTATTAAGGCTTTATATTTATATATATACAGCTCAAGGAGTCAAGGGAATGGAGTAGGAAGCAGATCTTGAACTTAGGCCACTAGGCCAGCCAGCCCCATACCAGCTGACGCACAATAAACAGAACACATAGACGACTTTGAGCAGCAGCCACCCTTCTTCTTCTTCTTCCTCTCCCCGATCCTAGAGAGAGAAAGCAGAGATGGGTTGCGGGAATTTCTTCTTCAGCGTGGTCATAACCTTCTCAATAGCTCTGATCACATATAACGTAATCCTCTCAGCCAATGCCCCTCTCAAACAAGACTTCCCTGGTCCATCAAACCCTTCATCATCATTATCAAATGGGTTCATTTCAGTTGATCCCATCATCAAGATGCCCTTGGAGAGATCGGGACAAGTCAAGAAGAGGCTGTTCCATACGGCAGTGACGGCTTCTAACTCAGTTTACAATACATGGCAGTGTAGGATTATGTACTATTGGTTCAAGAAGTTCAAGGATGGACCCAATTCGGAAATGGGTGGGTTCACGAGGATCTTGCACTCTGGGAAGCCTGACGAGTTCATGGATGAGATCCCTACTTTTGTCGCTCAGCCTCTCCCTGCTGGAACGGATCAGGTATTCATGGGGTTTCTTCCAAGTTTTCAATACAATCAATTCTATTAAGACATTGAAAATCAGCTTACTTTGTGCTTTAGCTTCTCTCTTTCAGGAAATTCCTGTTTTATACAACCAAAATTTACTTCATATCTGAGAAACTAACTATATATGTTAAACTGATTTTCAATTTTTCATTCTGGGTTTTCTATGTTTTTCCCTTTTGCTTTGATGCTGGTAAAAATTGATTTATATAACTGGAAAATATAGTAGAAACTTTCCCTTTTGAATTCCTTAGGAGGATTCTGTTTCTACTTCGATTCTATCAACACATTGAAATTCAGCTGACTTTGTGCTTTAGCTTCTCTTTTTAGGAAATTGTTGTTTTGCACAACCAAAATTTTCTTCATAAGAATGTCTTAGAAAGCCTCGTGTGCTTACTATAGTTTGAGAAGCATTTGTTTTACATATGAAATATAGAGATTGTTCTAGTCCTTGCAATCTCAAGCCTTTCCAAGTCAACCTTGTTTGAGGCCCAAAGAAAACGAGAAAATAACATTGGCTGTGAATTACAGAGGTGACTTTTAAATTCATGATCCATTCAGTCCCCCAATTAGTACCTGAAAACGCAAAGGGAGCGTACAAGCCTAGAATTTGTATTGTAACAGACAGAGATAGGTCAAAATTGTAATTCTTACATACTTCCCCGGGAGAAATGATGATTCATGAATTGGAGGATGAATTGCTTCCAGATTCTTTGATTATGACTGTATATTTCTTTCCGTTAATTTATTACATGATATAATTTATCATTTCACTTTGCATTAATTACAGGGTTATATAGTTCTCAATAGACCTTGGGCATTTGTACAATGGCTTCGGGAAGCTGACATCAAAGAAGAGTATGGGAAAACTTAACTCTCTCGCCTTGACACGACAAGATTTCTTGATCAATTTTTGCACTTCAATGAGTTAGTCTAGTAAAAGTGGTTTTAATGTTATGCAGCTACATATTGATGGCAGAGCCAGATCATATTATAGTTAAGCCCATACCAAACTTATCTAGAGATGGCCTTGGAGCTGCATTCCCTTTCTTTTATATTGAACCTAAAAAGTATGAATCTGTTCTCCGAAAGTTCTTTCCTGAGGAGAAGGGGCCGATAACTAACATTGATCCAATAGGAAATTCTCCTGTCATTGTTGGAAAGGTACATACATCTTCTATGAGGCTTCCTAGTAATGATTTCTCTTTGTTTCTTATTTCTTATTGAATGGTGTTAGGAATATCTTAAAAAGATAGCTCCCACTTGGATGAATGTTTCCTTGGCAATGAAAAAGGACCCTGAAGCAGATAAACAGTTTGGTTGGGTCCTTGAGATGTAAGGTTTCCCTTGTAAGCCTAATATTCTGCTGCTCCAATTGTTAGTTTTTATCCATCTTCATTTTTTATCATCAATTTGCAGGTATGCTTATGCTGTGGCATCTGCTCTGCATGGCGTGGGTAACATCTTGTACAAGGACTTCATGCTTCAGGTTCGATATTACATATTTATATATTGATTTATTTTTTCTGGGTCTTGAGGTTTGTAAATTTCAGTAGTTAGTTTTTTGAGTTCCCATTTCTTTGGCACAGTTTAAAAGGGTATGAGGCTATTGCCAAAGAGACTTTGGATTTTGTCAAAGCAAAGGTCCAATTGTACAGAGCTTAGTAATTATACCCTCCTTTTGCAGAAAGCCAATATTGCTTTGGCAATAGAGCTGGCTGGATTTCATCTCATCATGGCCAATTGATGATTTATAATAGCATTTTACAGATAAATTAGGTGAAGCACTAGTAGACTGAGAAGAAGAATCTTTTGACAGAAATCTTTGGATATTTTTTTCAGTAGTTTCCTGTCACCCAGATTACACACATCCTTTAATTAGGTGAATCTCACTTATTAATGAAAATTAATCAAGGACTTAGTTGCAAATGATTTTCATGTTCATTAAGTTAAAAGTATTCAGAATGGACTGCTGATGGACTCTTAAAAGTTTATTGCTTTCTTGTTTTCCTCTTCAGTTTATTGCTTTCTTATTTTCCTCTTCAGTTTATTGCTTTCTTTGCTAATTAAATTCCATCTTGCTATGATTATAACCTTTGCTGAACTTTCGTATTCACAACCATGCCATGATTTTCCCTTTGTGACTCTTGTGTGCTGATTTATTATGTAGACCTCTATTAACTCCAAATTCTGATTGTTTTGCGGATAAAAGAAAACTGAACATTGCTTGATTCAGCTTTCAATTAGGCTGTGGAGTTTTTGAAAACACACGTAGGGAAGTATATAATACTTTGAAAATGCTGTAGACTTGGTAAAGACAATTAAAATGCTTAAGGTTTCTTTTAAAAGTTTCTGAGCTCCCCATTTCCAGATTGGCTACATTGACAGCTACTGGTAAAATTTGATTGTTATAATTACAGTTTGTCTGCATCTATCCTTCTTCTTATTTGAGGTATTTATTATTTTTAAAAAATTTCATGAATTAACAATTCTGAAGATTTCTTGCTTATGATTTTGATTACATTGAGGCTTTCAATCTTCATATTTACCATCTTGATAGCTTCTGATTGTGTAGCTTTTGCCTCTCTGCATTTGCTCTTCTATTATTTTACTCATATTCTCCTGTTTGTGATGCATTCCAGCCTCCCTGGGATACAGAGATTGGCAACAAGTTCATCATTCATTACACTTATGGATGCGACTATGATATGAAGGTATTCAAATCATGTTTGGAAGATTCAAACTTCGAAAAATGTATTTTGATGGAAATTAAAATGCTTGTGACCATTGCGATTGAGTCTGTTTTCAGTATACTGGCAAGGGAAAAAATAAGGTTTCTTGGGCAATGGGGGAGAGGGGCCAGGATTGTGTAAGGAACAGCTTTTTGTAACATTATTACTTGAGACTTAGTGTCGATATCTCATGTTCTGATACTCAGGGTAAATTAACCTATGGAAAGATTGGAGAATGGAGATTTGACAAAAGATCCTATGACGCTGTCTGGCCTCCAAAACACCTTCCACTGCCGCCACCTGGTGTCCCAGAAAGTGTGGTATGTTTTCATCACATTCTACTCCTAGCATTTTACTTGATATTTGGTTCACTCAAAAACAATTTACGTTTGGTTTCAATAATAGAAACGCTGTCCTTTAATTCCAAGTACTTTTTGTTTTTTTTCTTTTAATATTATATAGTTGAGAAGCTACCCTCCTATTACATTGGATGTGTATATTTGCAATGTAGATTTGCCTATTGGCTGCAATTGAAAACATTTGTTGGTACATATTTAAACACAAAAATTAACAAACATAAAACAAAAAGGAAGTTCTAGGGACTCATCAGAGCATTCACATTTCCATTTTGATGCAAAAATAGCTATAATCAGAACAAATTATTTGAAATCAATGTCCTTTTGGAAGCCATTAAAGAGAGGAGTGCAAAGGGTCTACCACTAAGGTACCTGTTTAAAGTTCTGCAATTACTTTTGAATATACGTGTAATTCTGTAGTTACCAATAAATATATTATGTATATATATAATTCTGAATATCTGACAAGGTATAAGTTTGCCAATAATATAACTGTAGGTAGATGTTTTGTTTTAGAAACTTTTAGACCCCATTAATACTAGTTTTTTGGTAAGATTTTACTTAAATATTATGCAGATTTTGCCTGCACTTTATCTGACTGCTATGTGACTTCATCTGAATGCCACTTGGAATTAAAGTTGTTTACTTTCAGTCTCTATCTGACTGCTATGTGACTTCATCTGAATGCCACTTGGAATTAAAGTTGTTTACTTTCAGTCTCTATTACATTAAAATGCACAAAAGTTCACAGATGAACAAGTTACTGCCAACATATCAATATTTCAGTAGAACCAAAATGGTGATGGAATCTAACATTCATATCATTTCTTGACATTAATTGTAGTCTACTGTCTTGGTTTATGTGTTTTGCATACTTTGTTTGTGTGTGTGTGTGTGTGTGTGTGTGTGTTTGTGTTTTTCAAGAGAAAGAAGAGCAGAGGGTTAGGACCTAAAACATGCATGGTGTAACTAATATAAATCAATGCTATTGAATTTGGGACACCACCACCGTCTCTCATTTACTTCTCTGATCATGACAATGGAAGCAAAATGATGGTGCCCTCCATCCTCCGTCCTCCCCCTTTTCCGTTCTCCATTTTTATTTGATTGAACTGTAATTAATTTTTGATGTCACAGGTTACTCTGGTGAAAATGGTGAATGAAGCCACGGCAAACATTCCTAACTGGGGATCTTAAAGAATAGACATATATTGAGTAGAAGCTGCTATATACACTGTCCTGTGCTCAGAGGATGCCGACATGTGTACTTACAACAGGCGTTGGGTGCATGATATGTCAACTATTTTGTGCTTGTGGATTGCATACATCCATTTATGGATAGGAAGCCTAAAACTTGCTTCCTGAAAGTGGATTGCTACCCATTTTTTATGCCCTTTTAAGTCCTGTACACTAACGTTACAAATCTAGCATATCGTGTTCTGTAAAACGAAAGTCAGATATGCAGATTTATGAAATTCTGCTGCGACAGATCATGGAGGAGCATATATGCCATGAACATTGTCAGTTTTGAATTCCTTTTGTTAAAGGGAATATAATATTGATCTGTGTTTCTCCCTTACCTACCTTTTGTTGTACAATTTCCCCTTTTCAAATTACTGACTGTTGATTTCTGTAGATCAGAAAAATCCACTCTGTTTTCATTTAAAGCATAATAGTTTCTCTTAGAAAATGATAGCCTTAAGGGTTTGTATTTAATTGTTTCGTTGGCAAGTTACATTTCTCACTACTAGATTCACTGTGAATCATAGAGCCAAAAAAATTGCTTTTGGATCAAAAATTCAGAATCTGGATATATATATATATATATATAGGGACTTATGCAGAGGTCTAAGCTCCTTAATTGAATTGAGATGCTAATCACATCATCTACCAGATCATGGCTGAAAGTTGCATTCGATTTTTGCTCTTTTAGGACTAAATTTCAGTGGTAAGTACCAACTACTACCTACCTACTGTATTTTTTTCCCGTCCAAAGGGTTTTTGGACGTTTAATTTCATGTATTAACAAACTAGATGGGGGACACCAACACACCAATAGTCAAACAATAAGCACAGAATAGGATTAGATAAGATACAAATTGCATGCCAGATACAAGAATTGCTACAACAAATCAAGCATCTAAATTAAAAAATATATAAAAGTGATTATAAACTGATCATAACATGCAAATGATGTCTCATCCCATCCTAAATTTGTCATCACATAAAATCAAAATCGCCCCTAAAGTTTTTCAGAGGATAAGGTCTATTAATACAGATATTCGGTTGCAAGAAACAAAGGATTTCGCTAGAGGCTAACGATTTCAAAGATTTCTATCCTGAGGTTGCATGATGTTGACTGCATTGAGGCTGTCCATGTTCCTATCGACCACCTTCACGTACACCTTTTGATTCATGTAGCCTTTCTTTTTTGGGGGGAATGTAATTCACGTAGCTTTTGCCTGTGTGCATTTGCTCTTTCTACTATTTTACTCACATGAGTTGAGTTGCCTGTTTGTGATGCATCCTAGCCTCCCAGCTGGGATACTTATGGATGCGATTTTGATATGAAGGTACCTCATAGTGATGAAGATTCATATTTTGTGTTTTGATGATGAAACTAAAAAGGCCTTTGATCATTGCCATTACTCTGTTTGCAGTATTCCGGCAATGGAAAGAACTGTTTCCTGGGCATTGAGAGAGTGAGGCAAGGGCCCTGTGAGAAATGTGTTTCTTATGCTTGGTCTTAGCAGCCAAAAATCTTATGTTTTGACTGATGGAAATATTGGAGAATGGAGGTTTGACAAAAGACCTCTTTGATGGAATGTGTTTGGTTCAATAATAGAAACTTTAACCTTGAATTCCAGCTACTTTTTTTCTTTCTTCTGTTTTTGTAGTTGAGAAGCTACCCTCCAATAATAAATGTGGGATGTGTATATTTTGGAAAGGGAGTTTCCGTATAGGCTTCAATTGAAAACTTTTGTTGGCATTTACATTTGAGAAAAAAAAAAAAAAAAAGAAGAGAGACAGAAAACAGAAAATAACAAGCTCCTCTCTATAGGGATAGATCATATATAGCATTCTTCTTACCAATTATATAATAATAAAAAAATTAGTTATTACCAGAGCCAAATACCAACTAAACTTGACACCCCACGTCTGAGGTGGAGATATGGCAGCTTCTGCATCCTGTAGCATTTGTTCAATGCAAGAGAACACCAAAATCAATATTCTTTTATGAGAATATATACTTGAAGAGTGGCTTACAGACGGTGCTTGTATCTTGGCGATTGATTTGGTCTGGGAAAAGCACCAGAGAACTGCTTTAAAAGCCAGTAAAAGATAGGCATTCAGGGAGTTTGAAAGTAAGCAACTCTTTAAAGCTCTACAATTAGTTTCGAATACTGGTGGTTCTGTATATTTGACACCTCCACAATACAAGATACAAAGTGTAACTAACATAAAATCAATGGGAAAGAATTCGAGACCACCACCACGATGCTCAGTTCTCATCGACTTCTCTGGCTGTGATAACAGAAGTGGAATGATGATGCCCCTCCATCCTCATTCTCATTCGATTGAACCGTAAGAAATTGTTGGTGTCTTAAAAGTTACTCTGGTGAAAAGGGTGAGACTGGGGGTCTTGAGGAGGAGACATGGTTAGAAGCGGCTACAGATACAGTGCTGTGTTTGGGACTGGTGAAATTCGTACTTCCGTGGGCATGGTGCATGAAAAGTTTACAGTGAAATATCTGTCAATTTGTGATTTTGTTAGCATAAACACCCAATGATAAGTGGGATGTGAAACTTTGTCACAGTGAATGCCTGATAATATCGTCCGTTAATAAACTAGCTGGGGAGACCAACATACAGGTAGTCAAGCAATAAGCATAGCATAGCATAGCATTAGATAAGGCATAAATTGCCAATGCATTTCAGATACAAGAATAGATACAATTGATTCAAGTGAATCATGAACTGGTCATAACATGAAAATGATGTCTCAACTCTTCCTTAATATTAAAATCCTAATAATAGAAACTGAGTAGTTGATGATGCCATGACAAAGGACTACAACAGAAATCAAACTCGTCATAACAAAATTTCGAGCCAAACTATATTAGTTCATTTTGGTGGGGGGAAACAATACCAGTAGCATGCCCTCTTGATGGCGGCAAAATATTTTGTAACCGCTTAATCATCTGATCAAGTTCCCTTAACTTTTCCATATCTCCAGCCTGCAGCAGAAACCTCTCCAGCATCCGAAACACTGCCTCGCTCATTTGCCTCCCTCTCTCCAACATTTGTTTGGAGCAGTCAAAAGCTTCTTGCACCCTCCCATATGAGCACAATGCCGTCACCAACAGATCCAATGCATGACCATGGGGACAATGACCTCTCTCTAGAAGGTAACCCCACAAATTCAACCCCAAATCAGGCCGGCGGTTTTCACAAAAGAATCTCATCAACATCACCACCGTTCGTGTCTTGGGCACAAAATTTTTCTTCATCATCTTGTCATAGAGCTCGGAAACAGAGTCCAAACTTTTTGTCCTCATTATTCCAAAGAACATAGTATGATACGTGATATTGTCATGCCCAATACCTTTCTCTTCCATCTCATCCATTAAGCCAAACGCAGACTTCACATCTCTGGATCTGATAAGAGAACTCATTAAAGCATTATAAGCACCAATATCAGGCCTTAAGTTTCTCATAGGAATTTCATCGAGCAACTCTCTTGCCTTAGTTATGTTCTGAGCAATCCCTGCTCCGTGAATCAAAGTAGTTATTGTCTCTATTGTAGGGAAGCAATTTACACGTTCCATTTCGTTAAGAAGTCTCAAACCGTCACCAAAACATCCTTTCTTGCAGTAAGCATCAATTCTGATATTATAAGTTACATTATTAGGCTTAAAGCCTCTTCTAACCATCTCATGGTAGAACAGTTCTACCGCAGTAACATCACCTGATTCCTTGAACCCCAAGAGCAAAATATTCATGGTCTTGGTGTTGGGAGAAAAACGAGGATGCATCTTGTTGAACACAGATCTTGCCTCCTTCATCAGCCTCTGTGTGGAAAATGCTCTAAGTAGCACATTGAACTCATCGGTGCCAAATTTCCTCCCTACAAATATATATTCCTCCATCCTTTCAAATGCTTCAAGGGTATCTTCATAGGTTTGGAACTTCGAAATTCTCGATAACATGATGCTCATAGATTTAAGTGTTAGCAAGGCGGGGTGCGTTCGTTGGATTTCTTCCATCAATTCCCAAGCTTTCTCAAAATAGCGCATTCGTGCAAGGATATGCAGTGTCTTCTCAAAAGCATCTGAACTTGGCCGGAAGTGGGAGTGTTGAAGAGAGAATTTGAAGAATTCAAAGGCTTTAAGGCCATTGGAGTGTGCTGCAAAGAGGCGACCAAGAACATTTTCCACGAGTGGAGTTGAAAGCACAGATGGTGGGATATGTTGCAAAAGAGTGGGGTGGAGCGGGCAATCAGGGAAAGGATGGTCATTAACAATTTTGATAATTCTCTCAATTTCAATTTCTTCTTCTAAAGAAGGACGAAGCTGACAGGTTGATTCAAACGCAACGGTGCGAAATAATGCAAGCTTTCGAGGAACAAGTTGACTGTATCTATTCAGCTTGACCAAATGAAGCATGACCTCTTTCTTCAAAATGAGAGGAAGCACTTCTGAACTTCCATCTGTGGATGCAAAGCTTTACTGATCTCCACACCCTGTTAATCAAACACATAAAGTAGTTAGAGTTGACTGGCTTTTGTTATCATAAATCAGTAAAGACACAGCAACATCCACAACTTGGAGTTTGCACAAGCATTTTCTAATTAAGACCAACCATAATGCCACTCATCACATACATTTACAGACCATTCTACATTGCGCTGAGGTCAAGAGATTGTATTTGTTTTTCTAAAATATTATTAAGCCCTCCACATGGAGGGTGTGAAGCAAATATGGTATTCAACTAAAAAGTAACAATCAGTAGCTTCCATTTTCTTCATTGTTGTTCTATGGGATTTTCTGACGCAAACATTATCAACATTTGAAAAGAATGCCACTAAACAAACATCTTTTCAACCTATAATTTATAACTGTTATAATGAACCCTCTTCTTGGAATCAATACCTGAATTTTTCAAAACCATTAGCCCAAAAAAAAATGAATAAAAAAAAAAGAAGAAAGCAACAAGAGAGAGAATTTCTTGAAAATGAAAAATATGCAAACGAGCTGTTATTCATTAAATGATTATTTCGCATATTTTTAATATTATCATAACTAGATCTGCACATAGATGCATCAGGTTGAATGGCAACAATATGCAACTGATAAAACAGAATTGAAACTGAACTCTTCCAATTAATCCAAAATAATAGTAACAATGATTTTTTTGGAGTTCTTAGGCTCTTCATGTAATATTCACGATCTGACCCAAATAAAGCAACATATACAACGAATTTAACTTGCATTATGTTTGATGTGTTTGCAATTTTGGAAGAAAATCACATCCCAATACATAACCTAATGTCCTCCAACACTATTATCATGACTCTGATTTCCAAAAAACAAAAATCAGCATGCCTACCAATTGGAGTCAGAAAAGTGAGATTATTTACTTCAATTTCTCTGAAGTAGAAGAGAAAAGCACCCTCAAAAATTAGGGAATGCATCTATCTATGGATAGATAGCACCATGCATGCACATATGCACCTGTAGACCACATAGAGATAGACGGGAAGATTGAGGAATATAGGACCTTTCACATATTGAATGAGCACAAGCGAGAGAGAGAGAGAGAGAGAGAGAGAGAGATATGGGAAGAATGAAAATTTTAGGACATTTCATACGTTGAATGAGTCCAGTCAAAGAAGAAAATGCAGTTAATTGAAACAATAAATCCATCTCGTAAAAGCATGAGACTAAAGAGTTCCTCAACACTATAAAGAAGTTGGCATGTCCCGAAAAAATTGGAACAACTCTGCAAATGAAACCTGAAAGCAATGGGCTCCTTACCCTGGAGGCTGGCCAAGACTTGACATTGATTGGATGGGTGGAGATGCTATCATGCTTTTACTGATGGCTAGATCCTTGGTTGAACATCTAAAATGTACTCGAAGGAGATCATTAGTCTGTCGCACCACCATCATCATCATAATATTCATTTTTTGTTGGGTATAACCATAATACTACTCTACAAAACTAAGGTTCATGCTTTTGAAGAGGTTATGACTTTGCTTGGACAAAAAAAGAATGGTATATTTTGAAGGGAGGTGTTTAAGCATTTTGGACCTTTGCCAATCAAAGATCCTACTTGAGATTAAGATTTACATGTATGGAGGTATCTTCCCTGACACTAGATGTCTTAAGAAACAATTCCAGTGGGCTTATTCTAGTAAGAGTCACGTGTAAGATTAAAACCAAATAACCATGATAGTTAGAAGTATAGAGAACCTAAAAAGTCAACAAGTTGATTGCATGGTATGCATGCAATCACAGAACAACAAAATAATTTAATTCAAAATTATTTCAGGAACATAACACTTGCTAGTTAACACATTAAGCCACAATTGTTATTTCTCCTTCATTATTCGCAATGCTAGAAATACCAGGGAACCAAAAATTATGATTATGGCTAAATCATCTATAATGGCAAAGTGATTAAAGAAACTGTCTCTGTGTGTGTGTTTGAGAGAGAGAGAGAGAGAGAGAGAGAGAGAGAGAGAGAAACTTGAATAAGAGATGCTTGAATAGAACGACAAAACAGATAATATGAGAAAACATTTAGAATATTAATACCATAAACATACATATATATTGCACACAAGCTAGAGAGAGACCTGGGGAGGGGAGATTAACAGTTTGGCACTGTAGACAAGCAACTGAACTGTATTCCCAATCAGAGCCATTCTAGTTGTGTTCCTAACCCCAGCACTACAGTTCTTATGACATATATATAAGGACAATAAGTCATTCGGTTCACCACTACACCATAATGGATTGCAAGGGCTCCGGACCCAACTAGCAGTTATTATATTTTTTAATGAAATTTTCTTTTAATTTAATTAAATTTATTGGCTACTTGACAGTGAGACAAATTCTCAGTGGTACAGGTACAACAGTACCAACTACTGTCACTTAATTTAGTTTTGACCGTTGTGTGAACTGTAAAAAGAGTCAAGCCATGAGTTCAACTAGAATTTAACCAAAATTTAACCGTGATGTCATAAATATATTTAAAAATAAGTATTAAAATTACAAAAAACAACCTAAGAACCTAAATATTCTTAGATATTTCTTCTAATGTTTTTCTTTATTCCTCAAACAACAATAAAAAAATAAAAAAATAAAAAAATAAAGAGGCACAAAATTACAATTTAAGAATAATATAGATGCTTATAGCTTACTGGCAAGAAAAGGAATTTTATAGTAAATGTGTCCTAACTTTATGAAGTCTTCCTACATTTTGAGTTCAGTTCATAATAATCTTAACACCAAATCTAGCTAAATACGAGGCCGCTGGTGGATTTTGCCTACACAAATCTTTGCCTAATCAACTTGAATCAAATTCTCATTGCATTCATAGATAAATAAGAAAATTCAAAGCTACAAACATTTTTTCTATTACAATGGAGTGGAAAATCCCATCTAGTTCAACACCCAGTTCCTCATATGGTACTAGTAACCCTGCACAGTCCAGCGAACTGTCTAAAATCATGAACCACATATGCATCACAGCTCACAGC